>OZ021733.1:1936875-2582500 GCA_963978545.1 Linyphia triangularis
ACTTCTAAAACCACTAAAATCCATCCCCCCACTTTTAAAAGCACTCAATCCACCTAAAAGCTGCTAACAAAAAATAACATTAACCTTTAAATGTAGTAAAACTAAGAAAAAGTTATTTATTTTTACATTTGAAAACTTTATAACTATTTATGGTGTATATATCATATTATAAAAATATATCTTTATACAAAGTAGTACAATACAAGTATTTTTACTAACAAATATAGTTAAACTTGATCAACTTTTAACTTTTCAGAAACTTTCTTTTTAAGTTAAATTTCTATTCTTGTTTCAAATAAAGACAAGCTATTTTTTAAAAAAAAAACTTTTTAGAATTCTCTATTAATTTAATTTCGTAAAAGTATGTACATTTATAAGTATTCTTTAAATCTAAATAAACAGTTATGTATATAACATTGAATTGTTTCTTAACTTTAATACTTACTTCCAAGTACAAAAACTAAGTCATCGAATATTCGTTAAAATAACAATAAATGTTCGACCCTCGTTTAATGTCAATGGTATGAAGTATAAATTATTTCTTTTCTAGTTAATATTTTATTATAAGTGACGAAATTATAAAACTTATCTTTGAATATGAAGAAGGAGAGGGGATGCACTTGTCACCAAATTGTGGGCGTCCCCCCCCCCCCCCACTTTTTTTTCACCACTTCTACCACTGCAGAAAAGGGAATAACTGATATCTAAATTATAAGCGCACCACACACAAAATAATAGAGCTGGATTAAATTCCCATGAAGGAATTCTGAAAAGACAATGAATATTGTTTCTTACGTCATAAAGAGCTCCTCCCATAGTCGGTCCAGTAATAAGTCCAACACCAAGAAAGGTTTCAAGAATTGCCTATTAAAAAAGAAGAGCTTAATTAACACTTTGAGCGCCACGCGAATTCTTAGGGAAATCCCCTTCAAGCCATACGCAGTAGTGCGCTTCTCATTGCTATACCGCAATACCAGCGCATCGCTGCTAACAGATTGAAATTTACTCGATATAGTTGGGTAAATATATTAGGACCATTGTTTCTTATCGCAGTAGAAGATATTTACGCTTAGAATCAAATACTTATAGACATTCATTCCACATATTTACACAGCGTTGTCATACCTCGGACTTAAAATTCTTAGGTATGCAATTTTTCACAAGGGCATTTTGAACTACACTGTTAAAAATTTTGTTCCACCTTGAACCAAAAATTGGTTCCCATTTAGCTGCCACCAACATTTGGTGCTTAGTTTCACGATTTAATGGTGCAACCTCGGACCGTAAGCACCACTAAATCGCGAAACTAAGCACCAAATGTTGGTGGCAGCTAAATGGGAACCAAATTTTGGTGCATGGTGGACAAATTTTTTTAACAGTGTAGTATATTAAATAATATTTTTATCTATTGAAATTTCAATAGTACCTCAAAAACTAAGACTTCCTGCACTTTAAAAAGTACTAAAAAAGGCACTATGCCAAATTATAGGTGTGGGAAAAACAGCGTACTGTCAGCCACCGATGGTTAACGCGGCACTCAACGTGTTAACCCTTTGCGCTCGAGCGGCGCCTCTCAGGCACCACACGATTGGATGCCACAACACGAGAAGACTACTAGGCTCGATGAGGAAATTCGATGCACAATGACTGTTTAGTTTCTATGAAGTTAATGCTTAACCTCAAACCGAACCAAAAATGCCGCGAAATGTCTCGAGTTGCTGGTTCCTCCTCGCAAAAAAGGGCTCGAGTGCAAAGGGTTAATGATACTAACCTGTAATAAAAACTAAATCAATTTTCAGTAATTGCTTAAAACAATGCATTTTTTTTAGTTTTATATCATATTTTACACTGTCAGCCACCGATGGCTGACGCGGTGCTCAACGTGTTAAACCTTCATGCTTTAAATTGTTAGCAAGTGTCTCATTTCGTTACTTACAAAAGTTGTCCCGAGTCCTTCAGCAAATTGGGATGCTATTATTGTATAACAGGATGTTCTCAAAGCAGCTGCTCCAATACCTTCCACAATACGGACAACAAATGCTAGAGCAACAAATTTTGTGGTATTCGCAATCATATCCAAAGTTCTAAAAATAAAATAATGTAGATTTCAATACCAATTAAGGAATGTGGAACATCGCACAACTTTTAATCTATAATACTAAAACAGAGTTTGTGTGTCTGCAGATTGATAGAAAGCTACATAAATAGGCGTAGTGCTCTGAAAATTTCAACGTAAGTAGTTTTGGCCTATCTAAGTCTACCTTTGGCAAACAGCATATTAATATTTTAATTAGTTTTCTTAATAATTAATTTTAATATTTTTTTTACAAAATGACTTCTAATAGGGCTACAGCTATGAAATTTTCTACATAAGTATAGTTTCAACCTTCTAATTGGACTTTCAAAAACAGTGTTAAAATTTTAATTCGCTCTTTTAATTAATTTTTTTTTTAAATAAGCGACATCAAATAGGGGTACAGTTTTGAAATTTTCAACCAACAAATTTTTTTTTTTTTTTTTTTTTTTTTTTTTTACAAAGCAACTTCTAGTAGGTCTAGAACTTTGAAATTTTCAACATGAATAGTTTTGGCCATCTACTTTTGCTTTTCATAAACACGTGTTAAAATATTCTCACAAGGAGACCTTACGGTCTCGGAAATTCAGATCGGGAAGAAATTCGGCAGATTGATAGTATAACTTAAGGGTATCCACACTGTAAAGCAATAAAGCACACTAGCCAGAAGATTCCGAGAAAACAGGCTCTAAAGTATTAGGCGCAGCTTATATACTAGTAGAGATGTTGCTCTGCAACTGCCCGGTGGCTAAGTGGTCAGCGTAATGGGTTCCCGTACGGGCGGTCCGGGTTCGATACCTCGTGAGGTAATTTTTTATTTATTTTTATTTTTTTTTTCAATTTATAAAGTGACTGTTCCAGCTAATTGAAATTTGAATTAAAGATAATACTTTATTTTTAAATACGTAATGTATTTTTAATGAAGGTACATTAAAACTTTATTTACTATTTTCACAAACAAGTGATTATAAATTTTGAGATATTACAAGATGTAGAGAAGTAAATGATTTTCACAAAAAACATGAAGAACCAGTTTCTAGAGTAAGAATGTTGTCCTATTGTACACAAGCTGGTAGTCAGAAATTTTCAAAACCCCAAAAGCACTTTGCGAAGTCTATTTTTATAGACAGGTAAAGAATTTAATAAAGCATATGCAAAATTGCGCGTATCTGGTTGAAAATAATAGAGAAATAAATACCCGTGAAGACTGCATAAAAATACAATCAATAGTCCATTATCAACTGTCATAATCAATTTTTAATAAAATGATCCGGTATGCCTGGTATGCTTCCAAGTTTTCTGTTGAAAGATATATTTTCATGAATGTTAATGAAGTATGTTTTCCAACGAATCTTTTACAAAAAGGTTGTTCCTGTAAACAATCTTCCTTTATAAATTGTGCAAGATGTCAAAACAGTTTTTGTTTCCCATGTTTTTATGATAAGTGTTATTTTGGTGTATGTATATAAATAAATAATTGATAAATAAAAACTACATGTCAAAATCCATAGATATATTAAGTCCTACCCTAATTTTGTTGTCGTGGTAATTAGAATTTTAATTTATATCTATTTAATTTATCTGTACCTTCTCTATTAAAAATACATTACATATTTAAAAATAAAGTATTATCTTTAATTCAAATTTCAATTAGCTGTAGCAGTCACTTTATAAATTGAAAAAAAAAAAACAAAAAAAAAAAAAAAAAAAACTACCTCACGAGGTATTGAAACCGGATCGCCCGTACGGGAACCCATTACGCTGACCATTACACCGGGCAGTTGCAGAGCAAAATCTCTACTAGTATATAAGCTGCGCCTAATACTTTAGAGCCTGTTTTCTCGGAATCTTCTGGCTAGTGCCCTTTATTGCTTTACAGTGTGGATACCCTTAAGGTATACTATCAATCTGCCGAATTTCATCCCGATCTGAATTTCCGAGACCGTAAGGTCTCCTTGTCAGAGGGGTTGCATTATTGTATTAACAAGGATTTTTTTTCCCTTTCTTCTCGACAGGGAAGGGTGTTCCAATATTAAGGGTTTACGTAGCAATTAGTTTTTAGAGAGTGAATCTAAATTTTGCTTGCGCAGCAATGTACCTTTCAACAAGTGAAGCGAGTTATGTGTGCTACAATGAAACTTTTAGCGAACGAAACGAGCTTGTTTTTGCGTAGCAATAAATATTTCTGCGAGCAAAGCGCCAAAAGCTGGGACCTATACACCAATGAACGCAAAGCGGGGTCACGCAGCTAGTTATACTACACTCGCTTCCAAAAGTTCAACATCGAAATGAGTGTTCGGTGACGCCCTGGGGCCAATTGCGTGTGCCTTGTTCCTTCTACACCCTTATCATCGGGTTGTAAGACAAATATGGACTCATCTATGAACATAACATTGTCCCAATCAGACACAGTCCAATTCACATGTTGGCGGCACCAGTTTAATCATGCCCCTTTGGATTGGACGGATAAAAAAACACAAACTCGTGGTACCCGGTCTTACAGACCATTCATGTGTAGCCTTCGACGAACAGTAGTGGCAAATATTGTCTTACCAATGGCCGATACAACCATAGATATCACACGTGTAGAGAGCGATCTTCGATTCCGCATAGCTACAACAGTAATATATCGATCTGCCGCGGGGGGTCGCAACCCTTGGATGACCAGCTACAGGTTTTCGGACTTGTTTGGCTGGTTTGGAATTGTTCCCATAATCGTGAAATGACGGAATGATAAACGCAACATCTGTGATACCCAAAAAGAGCAACATCTGGGATAGACTGTCCTGCTTCAATGCGTCCGATAGCCCACCAGTGCTCAGAATCTTCCATTCGTCTTCTGGAAGCCATAGAAACACGTCTAGCTTGAAAACAAATCGTGCAAATGTTATTAACACCTTTCATCAGCACTTGTATCTTACAAGCAATTCCTGTAATCCTTCACAATGTCAGCTTCTTATACGATGCCTGTTTTGCATATTTCTCGACGCGAAACCGTGATTGGCTGTTACTTAACATGTTTACATACTTCCTTCTACATTTGCAGCAAATTTCAGATACTTTAATTCAGAATGGATTACGGATTGGTTGTTTTCAGATTATCTGGCGCCGTCAGCAACACGAGGGCTATAATGCGCCGAAACATTCGTCATTAGACAAGCCAACATACATTTACAAACACCCATGCCTAACACGGGACTCGAACCCGCAACCTCGCGATCTAGAAGCTAGCACGCTAACCACTATACCGTTTGGTCGGCAATGGATTACGGAAATGAACATTTTCCTCTTCGTGCTTAGCTTCTGGAAGTGACTGTATAATACGGACACAGATTACTGTTATTTACCGTTTTTATATTTTTGAAAAAATGACCAATTTGGTGATATTTTTGGCGAAAAATCTTGTGAGACTTAAAAAAAATTTTTTTTTTAGATTATCCTTTCTTGGAAGTAGAGGAGAGGAGAATAACGACCATTGATGAGCGAAGATCAAGGGGAGAGAACTTTGTTTTGAAGACATTCGCTCTTCATGTTTTTACGCCTTTATAGCATTTTTGGGGAAACTTAGGAAGTGGGGATGTTTAAAACACTTTAAGAGGCATCACCACAACGATTTTGATCGAATTTGAGCATCGTAGAACAATTTGTTCGGAAGTTATTTCGACCAGGCATTTTTTCTGGGCCACTTTTTTGAAGTCAGGATGTTACACGTGGAGAATAGTAAAAAAAAAAGTTTTTTGGACTGAAAACAATACTTATTACTCTATGTTATTATATGGGTGATTTAAAGTTAAAATAAATGGTCAAAAATAATATTTTCTCTCACGACGAGTGTTCAGCAAAAAAGACAAGTTTTACATGAACGAAGATCAATCTCATTCTAAATTTCAAATTATTATAATTGCTGTTATAATTACAAGTTTAAATTGCTAGAAACATAACTAGTTCACCCATACACATTGAAGGAATGAAAAGAATACTTTAACGTAATTATCACCCAACATTTGGCAAAAACATGGGCAAGAGAATTGAGTGGAAGTTGTAGTGTTTACTGATACAAATAAAAACGAAAGATATTACTGTTGTAATTGCGTAGATATTTTGATATATTTAACACTCCCTCTCAAAATTTGAACAAAACAAGAAACGTGAACTTGAACAAAAACAAATACGTCATTTAGATTGGTGGTTTTCAGATTATCTGGCGCCATCAGCAACACGAAGGCTATAATGCGCCGAAACATTCGTCATTAGACAAGCCAACATTTACAAACACCCATGCCTACCACGGGACTCGAACCCGCAACCTCGCGGTCTAGAAGCTAGCACGCTAACCACTATACCGTTTGGTCGGCTTCATTTTGAGTGATCATCACATACAAGATGAAGTATTTAAAACCAAAATTGTTTAATAATGGTGAGATTATCACAAAACATCACTTAAACATACGCTTTTTAAAAAATAATAAAATAACATTTCAAATTATATTTCAAAAACCGCCTTCACTTTCATCGTAGCCAGATCAACTCGCACCATTTTATTACTCCTTCGGTCTGCCGCAAGTCTTTCACCGCTCGCATCGTGCTCGAGGCTTTAAAAAGTCTATCCAGTTTTTTTATCTATATCGATGCTCCTGACCATCGATATCGACAAAAAAAACTGGATAGACTGCTGTGATGGCAATGCAAGGGAAAAAAACGTGCCGGTGGTTGGTGATGATGGGTTGACGATTAACCAATCACAGTTCACTTTAATAGTTTTGTGAGAATCCTTATAAAGAGCTAGAGAAGATATTTTTTGGTATATTATTACTAATTAAGGTCTACTATTAACAGTTCTGCTGTGTAAGATCCAAGATAATATTTTCAATCCTCGGCAATCCATAATTTTTTTTACCATCCAATGATCTGGTAACCGCTTCATTTTCCCAGAGTTAAGCAGTCTATCCAGTTGTTTATCTACAAGGTGGTTATAATTAAAGTTACCTTGTTTAGAGCCACGTAGACTCCGTTCTAATGAGCAGATTTTGATGAAACTTGATATATACACTATATGGACAATGGGGAAAAGAAATTTGCAATAAAAAAAAAATTGTAGTTCAAATTTTGACCACCAGGTGAAAAAGTGGCGCATTAAGAACAAAAACCACAAATTGAAAGCACAAATTTTTATTTAATTACAGCATATGTTCAATGTGCATTCCATTTATGTCAACCACATGCTCGAAGCGTGTTATAGCGGGTTCAAGTTCTACAAGTGCTCGAGCGGTGTCACGGGATTTGTCTATCCCTTGGTATACAGTTAGAAAGATTCTTCGATAAATTGTAAAATGGTATTCATATAAGATCCATGTTGTGCAACAACTGAAACCTGCTGACTCTGGTAGGTAGTACAATTTTGTAAAATTTTTTGGGCCAGAATAATCGTTGATAATGCATGGCCTTGGAACATTTTATGGTCGGAAGATGCGAATTTTACACTAGATGGAGCCGTGAATACTCAGAACTGTCGAATATGAGGTGTGGCAAAACTGAATGTTGTGCATTAACAGTCTCTGCATCCTGATTACATAACTGTATGGTGTGGTTTTACGGCTGAATTTACTCTTGGTCCCTTTTTTCTTTGAGGGGAGCACGCTTGGTGGCCCTCGAAGGTGTTCGATTATGGGGACCCACTACTGCGAGCTTCTTCGGCAGCAAGTCCTTCGTGTCCTACAAGAACGATAATGTTTAGAGACTGTCTTTATGCAAGATGGTGCACTACCTCACATTGCACGACCACTGACAGCATTACTTCGTGCCCACTTTGGAGACGATCGGGTAATTTCGATAAGTTTTTTGACTGCCTGGCCTCCTCGTTCTCCGGACTTAAATCCCTATGATTTCTGGTTGTGGGGATTTCTGAAAGATCGTGTGTATGGAGGGAGCATACGGACTCTTCCTGAAATGAAAGCAGCAAGCATAACACGTCATGTTGCTGCAATTGATCGAGAAACCCTTGGCGCTACTGTTGAACATGCTATAACACGCTTCGAGCATGTGGTTGACGTGGAATGCACATTGAACATATGCTGTAATTAAATACAAGTTTGTGTTTTTAATTTGTGGTTTTTGTTCTTTATGCGCCACTTTTTCACCTGGTGGTAAACATTTGAACTACAATTTTTTATTGTACATTACATTTCCCCATAGTCCATTTAGTGTATTTACCAAGTTTCATCAAAATCTGCTCATTAGAACTGACTACTCGGCTCTAAACAGGGTAACTTTAATTATAACCACCCTGTATATCAATGCTCCTGACCAATTGTTTATTTACACTATCGCAAGGTGTTGTTCGTTTCAAAATTTAAGTTTTAACCCTTTGCACTCGCGAGTGGTGATTAGATGCCGCAACTCGAGAGAATCACTAGGTTTGATGCAGAAATTCGATGCAAGGCCAATGACTGCGTTTAGTTTATTTGAAACGGATCTGTAACCATTAACCGAACCCGAAAATGGCAGAAAACGTCTCGAGCTGCTAATTCCTCAGCAAGAAAAAGGCCTCGAGTGCAAAGGGTTAATATTTGAACGGACATGCTTGCGTTCTGAATCTAATACTAATATCCTGCGTGTGTTTATGCTTTACTTATAATAGTAAGGACAAATTTATACGGATTGATTTCGAACCTTAGGGTTTATTGCAAAAAATTAGTTGAAGAAAATTTCATACCCAAATAAGATGCAAGTTACTCCAACAGTCAGGATTCCTATATTTAGTAGAAGCTTTGGCGATACGTAGGGCACCTAAATAAAAAATATTGTATATACCTAAAAATTCATTCAAAACACCAGAAAACAAATTTGACTAATTTTTTGTCTATATCAGAAACCGGCCGATACACTGAATCGTCACAAACAAGACTCGTCAATTGAAGGAATTGGTGAACTAAAAATTTACAAATCGGCAAACTCTTGGAATCCACTTTGGGGACTTGTCACTACAACACATTACGCTAGTGCACGCTAGTGCATTACGCTAGATACGTGCTATTCTCGTGAACAGTAGAATTCTATTCTTGCAACATTCATCGACGTCGGTAGAGGGCGACTAAAGTTCATGTTGTCATACAATTACTAGGTTGGTGGTTTTCAGATTATCTGGCGCCGTCAGCAACACGAGGGCTATAATGCGCCGAAACATTCGTCATTAGACAAACCAACATACATTTACAAACACCCATGCCTAACACGGGACTAGAACCCGCAACCTCGTGGTCTAGAAGCTAGCATGCTAACCACTATACCATTTGGTCGGCTAAGAGTTTTAGAGAAATACATGATTTCATGCATTTTATTTAAATCCTTTATAATAACGTCGATTTTGTGTGTGTGTGTGTGTGTGTGCGTGTGTGCGTGTGTGTGTCGATGACGGGCAAATCCGAGGGGGCATAATTAGCCTTCTTGCTGTCATCCAATCGGCTTGAAACTTGGTAGATAGATTCTGGGGGTGTAACTGACGCTAAAAGGTCTCTTTCACGGAATACTAATAAACCAACTTGTCATCATCAAATCACATTTAGCCAACCATTGAAGAAACTCTTTCCTGTTGACAATGCATAAAGAGCAAACTAAGGGTATAAAAAAATACGTATGATGAATATACACCGAAAAACCTGCGCTGAAAGTGGAAGCGAAACTATGAACACCTGTTTGGTGCTACCGATGCTAGCGTGTATCGAGAAACCCCATAAGTCACTGACTTATGGCTTTCTCAAATGTACCAAAATTTTCATATGGGCCAACTCCGTGTAGAATGACTTTAACTTCTAAAAAATGCGTCTACCTCTGAAGAATAGATTTTTACCGAAAATTTTTTTTACAAAAAAGTGACTTACGGAGTTTCTTAAACAACTTATTCAAATTCACATTCATTTTTAATTAATAAATTTTGAAATGTAGTTTGCCGCATATTTTGGTGATAGAGATGTTTTTAATATTTAAAATTAGATGCAAACACCAAGCACACGCTGACACCAGAAACAGCACTATGTTTATGAATATAAAAATTGGCGATGCACATAAAAGTTTTATATTAAATACTTCGTTTTTATGGGTTATATTATTAGGCGGCGTAAGTGGCTGGTTGGTTGGTTGTTTCATATTATCTGGCGCCGTCAGCAACACGAGGGCTATAATGCGCCGAAACATTCGTCATTAGACAAGCCACCATACATTTACAAACACCCATGCCTAACACGGGACTCGAACCCGCAACCTCACGGTCTAGACTTTAAGTGGCCGGATTCATTTCAGTCAAACGAAGTGGTATATCTAAAAACGCGGCAGTGTTCCGCCGCCAAGACTGATGTCAAAGCGGCAGATATGCAAGTGCATATTATGCTGCCCAAACTATGCATATTTATTCTGATCGAACTTAACTATTATAGCTAGAGTCCTTTTTTTTTTTTTTTTTTTTTTTTTTTTGCAATCGTGCCACCCCGTGTAAGTAGATGAAAAATAACCACCCGACTGTTAACATTGATCATGGGAGCATGACACAAAAAAAAATCCTTTGAAAATCGCCGAAGTCACAGGAATATTGTTCTTCTGGTTTTGACTAAAACTTTGGCTAGAGCCACAGACAAAACTATTTGATGAATATCTGTGATTCTTTTTTTATTCTATTTTTTTTTCCAGCTTGATAAGAGGGTCTTTTGTGCGACTTGATGCTTATCAGGATCTACCGGATCCCGGTAGTTGGTAAATTTAGCTAGGTTGGTTGCATTCAGATTATCTGGCGCCGTCAGCAACACGAGGGCTATAATGCGCCGAAACATTCGTCATTAGACAAGCCAACATACATTTACAAACACACATGCCAAACACGGGACTCTAACCCGCAACCTCGTGGTCTAGAAGCTAGCACGCTAACCACTATACCGTTTGGTCGGCAATTTAGCTAGGTCTTGGCTAAAACGATTCGAAATATTCTGCCCATTATTTCATTTCTCTCAATTTGATTAGATGATTGCTTTTTGTGTGATTAAATGCATACGAGGGTCTGTATCCCTCAAAAATTATCACAAAAGTTAGGAATTTCAGACAGGGTAATGAATGATTATAACCGGGTCAACAGATTTCGTATATTCATCTTCCGCTTTTCAAGAAATAACTTTAAAATATAAAATTGAACTATTAAAATAATTTAATAAGAAAAAAGTAAAATTTACTTATTTTTCAATTAAATTGCATGCTTTACAAAGCTCTGAAAACACGTGTTTCAACTCTGAGTTAGAAAACCACCTTCAGTTTTAAATAAAGTTTCAACCAGGTGCCTGGTTGGTTTTGAAACACGCACCTCCTGATCTCTAGCCTAATGCCTTAACGACTGCCCCACCGAAGATTGCTTGAATTTCTCTTAAAATAATAACAAGTCTTACATTTAAAACTTAAAGCGAAAGTTGTTTTGAAAAACATTTTTTATATATTTACTCGTATGTAAAGCTGGTAATCCTCTATTTCGCGTATAAAGGTTTTTTTTGTAAGTCCTACTTATATTTTATTATTAGTACTAATTTGTATTATATACTTACTAGTTATAACTTGAGTACAAAAACATGCAAGTACATATTTTAATTACGAGTATTTTTTCTTGGTATGGTAAGGAGAATTTCTACTTGAAAGAAACGAAAAGGATTTGGATTGCAAATCTAAATCTCAATACAATATTTAATCATATTCATTGTCGCTCTCAATACAAAGAGTCGTATGTGAATCTGACGTTCTTGTCTCTTACGCCATTTTGTACTTATAGCGACGATATCATTTCCACACTAAAACATCCATAGACCGTGACTTAAGTATTTAGAACAAAGCAAATACAATAAAAGGAACTAATATCTCCCAAAAACAACTAGACGTCGTAAAAAAAAAACACGAAGTAAATAGCCAGGCAGAAAAAGTTATAAAATTTATTGTTTCCAAGCGGTCGAGTTTAATTTCTTTGGATTACTTGTACACAATAAACTAAACTAGGGGGCTTCGCCCCCTGCTCGCTAACGCTCGCCAACCCCCAAACACCTCGCTGCGCTCGGATTGAGCGGCTTTGCCGCTCGAATTTGTGGTTAAAACATCTTGCTGCGCTCGAATAGGTTTGCCAGCCATAAAAAATGTAACCAAATTTTTATAACTTTAATGTAAGGCCTAATAGAGAGAACACCCAAATTGCAAGTTTCATAATAGAAAGTTAAATATACTATCCGCCAACATTCTGATTTAAAACTTCATTAGTTATGCCCTTACATTGAAGTCCCAATATCTTTTATTTATTCTGATAAGTCGCCCCGTTAGAGAACGACGTCCAACGCGAGGCATTTTCTGGATAGAAATACTTCAAAATAATAATTACTCTAATACAAAAATGCTTCAGAAAAACAGAAAAAATCTACTTTGAAACGAAGAGTTTAAAAAGAGCTTTAAAATTAGCAACGGGTTTGTTGTTTACATACGTAAGGATAGCTTTAAAATTAGCAACGGTTGGTTGATTGGTTGAACCCCCGAGCAGCGGGTTTGTTTACTTAAGGATGTTGCCATTCTTATATTCAAAATCATTGAGGCTTTGTAGTAGCTTAATGATGAAAAATATTGAAATTTAACTAATTAATAAAGTGTTAATAAATTATTTTGGCACGTTTTGGCAAATCTACAGCTTATTTCCTTTAAAATGACACCTTGATCATTGAAATTGGTTGAGTAGTTTAGGCGGACGGACTAACCCCAAAAAACGTATTGCCTATTAAATATATAGATAGCGACGATATCATTTCCACACTAAAACATCCATAGACCGTGACTTAAGTATTTAGAACAAAGCAAATACAATAAAAGGAACTAATATCTCCCAAAAACAACTAGACGTCGTAAAAAATAACACGAAGTAAATAGCCAGGCAGAAAAAGTTATAAAATTTATTGTTTCCAAGCGGTCGAGTTTAATTTCTTTGGATTACTTGTACACAATAAACTAAATTGGGATTGAGAGGAATCCCCATTTGCAATCAGTACTTAGCAAGCTAGAGATTTATAACCTCTTCACTCCGTAGGTCCACATATGTGGAAAATATTTGTTTGTAAAATTTACTGGATGGAAATTTTTTTAATTACAACCTCACCTTTACATTTGGGGATGTCTGAGCTTCGTAATGAATATCATAGAAGGCAGCAAAGGCTTAATTTTCCTCAAGAAATATTTGTTTACAAAAGTGATTTTCTGAAAATGGCGATATCTCAGCGAAGTCGAAAACGTAAGTAATTTTCGGTATTTTAAATATATTTTATTGATCCAATAAAATTATTTCTAATTAAGTTAATCTTTCAACATCTGCTTAGAATAGTTTTGTTTGTAAAAATGTTTGATTGAAAAGTTGGGTCAAGAATTATAATTGATGGGTACACATTTGTGTACCTTCGTCCATTAGGATGAATTTATTGTAATATGATGAAAATGTGTTAATAAGAAATTGTTAAAATTAGTAAATAATTATTGTTTAATAGTAAGTTATTATTGTTTCAGTGTATGAGTATGTTAACTTTTTATTTTTTACTCAATTAATTTGTCCTAAAATGATATTAGAACATTGTACACTTAAAATTTTGAACAATTTAACAAAGTCAAAATATTACTAAGCTGAGGTATTATGGTGTAAATGCACAGAGTGTATGTAAAGTGTTTGTTTACTATTTTATTATTTAATTTATTGTTGTTTAAAACATTCTGGAATTTACATTTTTAAATTATAGAACTTTTTAACACAAAAAAATAGTAACTTTTAGTTATGTTTTAAGTGCAGAAGTAGATTTAGTGTTTGTTTTGTTTAAAATTAACTTAATACAAAATCATAATTTTGAGTATACAGTATAGTAGTGACTAAGTATAATTCTAAAATATATTATATGGAATTATTTTTTGTAGGCTTATGAACTCGAGATGAGATTCAAGCATTATTACAACAGAGTGATTTGTCTAAAGAGGATAAAAAAAAAAGTTAGCATTCCACAGCTTACTGTAATTCGAATGTATAATATTTCGATGGGGGGTACTGATCTCTGATCTATATTTAGCATACTATCGTTGTGCTGTAAGAACAAAGAAATGGACTGTGCGTATGTTTACACATTTTGTGGATCTAGCAATATCTAATTGCTGGATTTATTATGTGTGCTTTCATAAAAGCAATGACATAAAAAAATACATGCCCCTTTTGGAGTATAGAATGATTATTGATTCATCTTTATTGAAGTATGAAGGAAATTTATCTGGGAGCTCTCGCAGAGAAGGCCACGCTAACTGTCTAACTCCTCTAAAGAAGAATTTCCCGTGCCCTTAAAGCAATGAAAAGTTATTCATCGTCCTCCAAAAGATGTACAATTTGATAATATAGGTCACCTACCCAGGTACATGGACGACAAAAATGCATCCAAATGTCGTCTGGTGGGGTGAAAACCTAGAACGAGAGTAATGTGCACAAAGTGCAACATTTACTTATGTGTGCTGAAAAATAATTGCTTTGAAAAGTTCCATTCAAAGTAAATGTAATGAAAATATTCTCAGTTACTTAAAAAATAAAGTGTTTAATAATAAAGTTTAATTAAAACATGTTAATACTTCTTTTACAAGCATTTTATCAATTGCAATTTTCTTGTTATTTTGTGTAATAAAAAACTAGGGTCCACATACGTGTACCTAAAATTTTAGACCCCCTAATGAACTTATAAATACAAATATTTTTTTTTTTTCATAGTCCTTGACAACAAAATAACTCCAGAAGACAGTAAAATATTTTTTAAATCATTTTATTAATCTTCAGGGGTGAAGAGGATAAATTAAACTTTCAATGCATTGGGAGCAAAGTAGCTCAAGCATATGAATTAATATTAATTCTATAAAAACTGTAGTCGGTTAAGTACTGATTGCCTATGGGTATAGGTATTCCTCCCAATATCCTTTATTTAGTTCATTGTGTACAAGTACCCCAAAGAAACTAAACGCGGCCGTGGTGAATATTAGATATCATAACTTTTTCTGGCTGACCATTTTACCTGGTGTTTTTTTTTTGTTTTTTTTTTCTTCGTCTAGGTTTTTTTTTGGGGGGGGGAGGAGGGATTTTAGCGTATCAAAAGGCAGGGAAAAACACATGAATGCAAGTTAATTTACTCACCAACTTCCCCATAATGGGGGCCGTAAGGAATATTGTCAGTTGAAACATTCCAAAAATCAATCCATATTCGGTAGGAGTAGCCCCCTTCTTTTCTGCCTAAGAGAAACAAAATACATTTTAGAAAAGGAAGCAATTGCATAGAAGATTTTTTGTAGCTGAATATATTAAAACAAAGAAAAAAAATCTTGTGCTTATAAAAAAAAAAGCTTTTCCATTTCATTGGTTTACCTTTTCGTACATTAATATTTCTCGCAATGTCACTCACCCTCAAGAAAAGAGACATAATTTTTTATTATAATAAACAGAAAAACTTAAGAATCGAGACGTAGATAATTCAGTACATTTGATTTGGTTGGTATGTACGCTCAACAACCTATTTTTATGCACAATGACTGCTAATAAGGCCGGACCTACAGCTTAACGTGGATTTCGAACCACAACTAACAACCATTTCTAATTCGGGACTTGAACCCGGCACCGTTGATATGCGAGGCCAGAGAGCTAACCCACAGCCATAGGTGGGCTTCAGTACATTTAAACTTCCACCACTTCCAAGGGAGTATATATGCCCCCCCCCCCCACCCTGAAATCAGGAAAAAAAATTAAGTTATAAGTAGTTATTATTGGTTGGCGTTTATTGCCAAATAATTTCCGTGTTTCCGTGCTTTTAGCTTCCCGAAAATAAAAAAAAAAATGTTGATAGCACCAGGAGTACCGTGAAATTAAAATATGGATGTTTAATGAAGGTATGGCCTTTGGCTTTTTATGTGTAGTTCTGTTTATTCAGTTAGTGAACTTTTTAAATTGCTGTGTATCTGCAATAATCCGCATTTTGCAGTTCTGGAATCGTAATTTATTAGGTTAACGGCATTCATAATGAAAAAACAAAAATTCTATTCAAAATTGTTTTGTAAAAAAATAATGTAATTTGGCTTGTTAGTGACAAAGCTGAAGTTGGCTGTGTCAATAACAATGTTTCTCGCTAATTCTAGTGCCGTTGATCCAGCATCAGTTGCGGAGGTCTTAAACAAATAAAGAAAGAAAAAATTCAAATATTGAAAAAAGCTGAACAAATAAAGAAAAAAATTCACTTGTAGAAAATGTATGGAAACAGCAACCTTTATACAAATTTCCTTCTTCTACATTGGTTTACAAAATTAAAGGATATTTCAATTTTTACCTAATAACTTCTCAGTGGAGTACCATAGACACATGAAATTCACATTATAGAGAGATCTTTATGTAACATATCTATAATTAAAACAACTCAGTCGCAAATTGAAATGCAAAGTGTACAGTGGGGGCTTATGCGAAAGAATGGAGAATCATTAGTGTGCAGTTGTACAGATGCATACGATGCATTTACGTTACGTAATACGTATCACGCATGGAATTGACCTTCATTGTGAGATATGATCTCTCCTTTCATCAGTATTTGCACTGTATTCTCATACGTAACATAAGTTTTTTGATGAATTCTAGTGGCTAAATTGCACGTCCCATCTTTTGAACTGTTTGCAAATGATGGAAAGTTACCAATACATTAAATCTTTACAAAATGCATAACGTAAAAGCGCCCCACATGGTTTGATAAAATTTGTATTAGTGGAGGGTTGGTAGGTAGTTTTCAGATTATCTGGCTCCGTCAGCAACACGAGGGCTATAATGCGCTGAAACATTCGTCATTAGACAAGCCAACATATATTTACAAACACCCATGCCTAACACGGAACTCGAACCCGCAACCTCATGGTCTAGAAGCTAGCACGCTAACCACTATAGGATTAGAGGATGGATCTGGTTTACTAATAGGGGCGATATTCATATTTTTTAATCGTGTATCCAAAGAAAAAGTGAAATAAAATTCACCATAAGCATCAATAAACACTATTTATTAGACTTGTCTAGATCAAGTTAACGTTATTACAGTGAAAAAGTCAAAATTAATTATTTTTTGGGCTCGTGGAGAGCTTATTAAACCAATTCAACATATTGCACCCAATGACCAAATCTTTTTAACATCAGGTACTTTTTACTGAGAATAATTTTGTAAGTATTATGAGTAATATTGGACATCAGTGGTTCAGTAGAAAACTGGGAAAACGATATTACGTAGAAAATGTAAATTCAAGAAAACGATTTGGTGGGAAAAGAGTCTTGGTCCTTAAGTGCAATATGTTGAATTTGTTTAATAGACTCTCAAAGAGCGCAAAAGATAATTTCCACTTGTTTACTGTAATTACGTTAACTTGATCTAGACCAGTCTTCAAATGTGAAATATCACTTTCTAAATCGTGTTTATTGATACTTACGGCAGATTTTATCCCACTTTTGCTTTGGATAAACGATTAAAAAATATGAATATCGCTCCTAAAAGTAAGCCATACCACTCCTCTAATCCAAATTTCATCAAACATGTATGGGAAGATTTTACGATATGCTCTGTGGAAAGATTTAATGTATTGGGAACTTTCCATCACTTGCAAACAGTTCAAAAGATGGGCCGAGCAATTGTACACTTTGCATTTCAATTTGCGACTGAGTTGTTTTACTTAAGATATACTTCATAAAGATGTCTCTTTGATGTGAATTTCATGCGTCTATCCTGCTCCATTGAGAAGTTATTAAGGAAAAACTAAAGTATCCTTTAATTTTGCAGACCAGTGTAGTAGTTCAAGTTCAAACCTTATTACAACTTTTTAAATTAAATGGCTAGAAGAATTTGAGTGGTTGGCTTATTCTAAAGAAAAATCCGGACCTTTTTGAAAATATTGCGTAATACTTTTACACTCCAAAAGTATAGAAAAAGAAGTTCACCAAGAAACAAAGAGATTAGTAACACAGACTATCGGTAATTTGAAAAAAGTTACGAAAATTTTCGTTCACAGATGAAGGTACAAAGCTAGCAGTATTGATAATGACCTTAAAGAACAATTAATGAACCAAGGTTTTTTTTATTAAAATAAATCAATCAAAAAAGGAAAATAATATTATCGAGAATGCAATTAAGTGTTAAATCCGCACGTATTATAAAAGAACCCGCTACCAACTAATAACGCCTTAATTCACTTCCGTTACAAAAATGAACTGAATATAAAAAAAATAAAAAAAAATAACTAAATTATTTTGTCCAAATATTTCGTTTAAAACCCCTTGAAAACTATCCTTAATCATTGAATGATAGTTCATTTAAAAAATAAAAAAACAAGTGCAAATAACGGTAAGTTTGGTCATATTGTCCCCCCCCCCCCTCAAAATTGTAACCTTACAAACACCCATGCCTAACACGGGACTCGAACCCGCAACATCGCGGTCTAGAAGCTAGCACGCTAACCACTATCCTATTTGGTTGGCTCAAGCATTTGAAGATAGAGATCGATCCGGAAGATCTTCAAAGCAAAATCGCTTGCATAAAAGAAATATCCTATTGTAAGGTTCAGGACAATTCACGAATAAGTGCACCTCAAATCGCACATGGCTTAAACATTGAAGTGACATCTGAAAAAGTGAGAAATGTAAGTAAAAAACTTGACTGATTGGACATACAGCCCTGAAAGAAGCCTTATATAAGTACACGTAACAGAAAAAAGCGCCTCAAGTAAGCAAGGAAGCTTGTAAGTAATCCGTTATCTTTCAAGGAATCGGTTCTTGTTAGTGATTATCACGTTCACTCCGGCGCGTACCACCGGTGGCCCGCACTAGACTGTCTCATCGGGCGGCGCGTACCACCGGTACAGTCTAGTGCGGGTAACCGGTGGTACGCGCCGGAGTGAACGTGTTAATCAAAATTTAATATCCATGGATCAGATGGTCGAGTTATGATCTGGGAAAAACCAAATCAACAGATGCTTTCCAAGAATTTTTGTGGAACTGTCAAACACGGTGGAAGAGGCATTATGGGTGTGGGAGTGTATGAAGGCTGCCGGTGTCAGCACTTTATGTTTTGTAGAAGGAAATATGGATAGGTACGTGTATCTTGAAATTCTAAAGGAAAATGTCTTAAACAGTGCACATAAATTTTCTTTTGGAACTACATTTACTTTCCAGAAGGGCACGAACCTAAACAAAATGCCACTATTTGTCAAGAATGTTGCCTCTACCAGCTAAACAGCGGCTTCATAACCCACCCCATTCCTCCGATTGAAGTCCCATTGAACATTTGTAAGAAGAAATCGATCGTGAACTCAAAATATATGAAATTAAGAATGAAATTGAACTAAAAAATGCCATTCAGGACATTTGGATAAATATTTCGCCTGAAACAACAAAGAAACTCGTGGGAGACATGCCACAACATTTGCGAGTAGCAATAAAGGCCAAAGATGGTCCTACAGATCATTAAATATAACGTTGTTAATTTGAAAAAGTTTTAAATGAAATTTTCTAATCTTATTTAACCTCAATGTATTACTTTTTTATTCAGTTGCAATAAAGATATACGTCTTTTACGAGTGGAATATTATGTTATGACCCTTACTAAAATATTAATAATATAAGTCATAAGTTTAGTTAAACTAGTTGGAATGACCAATTCTGATGTCCCATAAATTTCGTTATTTTAGCGTTCTTTCTTGAAAATTGGTATTTTATGGTCTCATTGCGCGTGACGTTAGCACCAACATTTTGACAATATTGTTAGAGATTTGACACGTGATGATCTATAGTTTTAATTACGCTCTATTAGTACTCGAAATAACCATTTTAACTTAGATTTCGAAATTTCGAAAAATAAGCGATTTTCTTCACATAAAATAATAAAAATTATTTCGTTCATTTGAAGCCAAATCGAAACTTTTCCGTGCTATTAGAATTGGATTTGGTTGGCTGGTTTGTAAGGCTCAACGACTTATTTTTGTACACAATGTCGGCTAATCAGGCCGGAACCTACAGCTTAAAGTGGATTCCGAACCAAAACGAACATCCATGCTAATTAGAATTTGAAACAAAAACAAAACGTTTTTTCGGCCCATCCTAACAGACATTTTTTCTAAACTACTTTTTTGAAATCAGAATGTATCAAAACGTGGAGAATTTTTTTTCTTTAAATAGAAAGTAAAAAGTTAGTCAATGGTATGGAATCTATGTTTTTGTTTTTCGTAGTAGTTAAATTCTATGCAAATTCGATCAAAGCTAAAATCGCATAAATAATAGACTGAGAGGCGACTTCAATTTTTGGACCCCATCGAAATCATTCTGAATTTTTCATAGAAATTAGAGAAAGTGAGTAGATTTCGAATCCACTGGTCTGCTGGGGCAAAAATGCCGAAACTGGTCAAAAATCGACTTTTAATAAGTTGAACTAAATCCAATTGCCAAATGCGCCATAACTTGCCAAATAATGAGCATTTTTTTTTATTTGGTAACCCTCACTCTTTAATTTTCAATTAATAAGGTTGCAGACGATTCAGATATCTGGCGACGGTCTACTGGCATCTATTAAAAGGGAGCCAAGTTGGCAAAAAATATTACGTCACTTATGACGTAACTGATGTCGCCAATTTGGCTTACTTTTAAAATATATAAGATTTCCGAGCCAAAGATCAGAAATCGTTTGCGCTTTTTCTCATTGAAAATCAAAATAAAGTGGGTTGCCAGACGAATAAGTTTGTTCTATTTTTGGCAAGTTATGACATATTTGGCAATCGGATTTTAGTTCAACTCATTCCAAGTTGATTATTGATCAGTTTCGGCCATTTTTGCCACGGCAGACCAGTGAATTTATAATCTACTCACTTCTCTCTAATTTCTATAAAAAATTCAGAATGATGTTCGATGAGGTCGAAAAATTGCAGTCGCCTCTCGGACTATAAGATGCAACTTTGTTTTTATGGGTAAATTTGTTGTGAATTGTACAATTTTCTATCGCTTTATTTTCATTAATGTAATGCCATTGAAGGGTGATTTTGAACCTTACTGTCGGCTCTCATGATTAAAAAGCTATCGAGGGTTTTTTTATAATACAACAAGACACAACTACTAAATATAATGCAAATCATACGTTTGTAGTAAAGAATCCTGTGTTCCCAATTTGTTCCTAATTTGACGAATTATGAAGATTTGGCATGTAATTCAAGTATAACGATTTTACCCTTAAATGCCTGAATTTTTATTTTTAATAGATAAAATTTGAAATCAACCAAGAAGTGGGTGTAGTTAATGGGAAAAATACTTTAGAATTAGTGAACTTATGTAGAACCGATTTGCATATTAATGTATATTTACATCACAAGAAAGCTACTTTTTTTGCATAAATTTATTAGTATATGTAAAAATATAAATATTTTTCTTTATTCTTAAATTGTTTCTATCCGAAATCAATTGTTCATGTATTTTTTTTATTACCTTTTATATAAATAATCATAATTCGTAACACCAGCCGAAATGAAACTGTACTCAGATAGCGCGCCAACAATAAAAATTGTCACAGATAAAGAAATGAACTGTCAAGTAAGTAGTTAGAAAATAGGGCTCCGGGGCCATGGCGGTATGGTATGGTATGATGACGTCACCGGAAGGGGGCGTGACCGGATATGCCGTCACAGGAAGTGACATCATATCCGGTCACGCCCCCTTCCGGTGACGTCATCATACCATACCATACCATACCGCATACCGCCATGGCCCCTGAGCCCTATTTTCTAACTACTCAAGTATTCTAGTGGCGTTCGGAAACGATAAAATAATTTTAGTAAAATTGAAGTTAAAAAAAAAAAAAAACAGTGCAAAGCTTGCCACATAAAAAGATATGAGATTTTAAACATACGATGCAGATCTACATCGTTATGCATTTAACGGTTAAAGCTCGAATAGGGCACACGATATCATATTTAGCACACTTGAAGTGGGTTTAAAACAATGCACGATGCCATTCCAAATTTGCCGTTCTTCTCAGCCTATACAACTAGTACGCACTTTGAATTCAAATGAACAATTTCTATTTTTCTAAAGCCCAAGGTAATGAAAAAAATTATTAACCTATTACAGCTAACACTGCACTTTGAAATCAAATTAACGCTTTTTCTTAAGTTTTTTACAAGATAATGGAGAAAATTATAAAAGGTTGTTGAAAGCCATAAATAAATTAGATAAGCTATAATTGACACATGAGTTCTATAGCTTACCTCTGCCGGGAAAAATGGAGCTTGT
This sequence comes from Linyphia triangularis, assembly GCA_963978545.1. Lineage (NCBI taxonomy): Eukaryota > Metazoa > Arthropoda > Arachnida > Araneae > Linyphiidae > Linyphia > Linyphia triangularis. Next base: position 1,959,294 of record OZ021733.1, read on the forward strand.
AATGAGACACATGCACCAGCGCAAAAGTTGCCGAATGCCAGTGTAATCAATGTCATCCATTGTGTTGTAGTGTATTTCACTTTGGCTTCCGATTTGACGAATTTGTCTGAAATGCTTCCATACTTAGAAATATCTTCCTTTCGATTTTCATCCATTTCAGCTTATTGAGGGCAACTAAACTGAAAACAGAAACAACACCGGTTACGCATTTTAGTATCGATAAAAAATGACGTTAGTAGCAAAAGAGTAAATGTTGTTCTCAATAAAGTTAGATCACCCACAATAAAATAAGACACTTTAGCTCTTGTTAATATGGCGTCCAGTGGTTGGTCGTTTTGGTTTATCTGCAATTCGCCCCTCGGCAGGGGCGTAGCCAAGATTTTTTTTCCGGGGGGGGCTGAGAAATTATAAATGTCAACTTCGGAAACAATAATTATCATTCAATAATTTACAAATCAAAATTAATCAAACTAAAAAACAAATAAACACTTTTTGGGATTGTAATACTTTTAGCACATATAGCATTCACTGGAAAGAAAATATATTCGTTAAATTTAGTGATAATCAAATGACCCTTTCTTTTCACAATGGTGACATTAAGTATTAATATGCATGAATAATATTTGATTAAAAATGCTTTAATGAAACACAATAAAAATGCTTTTGAAAATAAGGAAATGAGAAGAAATATCACATTTAAAATAAAGTTTAATAATGGGACAATTGTATTTAATTAAGAAGCATTACAAAGTTAAATTGAATTTTCTAACAGTTCCACTGCTGGCAAATTTGTTGAGGACCATCTCGTCTGAAACTGAGCATTGCCTATGGATATTCAGCAAAGCCAGTCCAGTTAAGCGATTTTCGCTTGTCGTACTTCTAAGATAAGTTTTCAATCTCCGAAGAGTAGAAAAACTTCTCAGCTGTGGCTGCTGACACTGGCAGAACGGATAGGATTTTGAGCAAAACATATATACTGGGGAAGATGTTTTGGTCGCATTCATACAGCGACCCAATCGCTGAAATTGGTAACATTTCGACCGACATCCACTTTCTTTTCCACAGCTCCCATTCGCCTTCAATCACATCTTTGTAAGTAGGAAGATCATCTTCATAAAAGGAGATGCATGGTTCAATATCTTGAAAACTCTTCCCAACAGCGTGTTGCGGAATAAGGTTTTGCAAGGAAGAAATTGTTTCTTTATGAGGAAAAAAGCGCTCATTTAATGAAGATATCATATAATCTAAGTAGGGCGTAAAAATTGTTATTCTATAGTATTCTTCAGTTGTTTTGAAGGCTTTTGTAGGTTGTCTGGTAGGAGAATTCTGAAGTGTTTAACAACGTGGGATCCGAGCAATGTTGAATATGTATACAATACTACTCTTGGAGGTTGGAGATGGTTGCTAAGAAAGAGCCGATTTGTGGCTTTCTGGACACCCCTTGTCACCTATTGTACTAGTGAACCAGAGTCCCTGGGGGGGGGGGAGGGATCATGGACTAGACAAGTACAAGATCCCCCCCCCCCCTCCCATCCCCAGGTCTCTGAAAGCCTTTTGTCGGACGAAAGTCCGCGCCAACGAGACTAGACATCGCGTATCACGTCGACTAGTCATCACGCCTGAAGTCTGGAGTGCTACATTCAGGGCAGATTCAACTTAATTCGATTCGTTAATAATTCCAGTGCTTTGTCTGACCAATTTCAAAAAATTAGAAAATAACGAAAACTTGTGTTAATTTCCAATTTTAATCATCCAAGCATAAATAGATCTATTTCTGACTTTCGAGGTTTTAAATTTTTTTAGGGGGGGGGGGGGCTGCAGCCCCATCAGCCACCCCCTGGCTACGCGCCTGCCCCTCGGTATAAATGGTTTGTAAGCTCAACATCCTTTTTTTATGCACAATGACGGCTAATCCGGCCGGGACCTACAGCTTAAAGTGAATTTCGAACCACAACGAACAACCATACCTAATCAAGCACCTTTGGCATGCGTGGCGCTAACCACGTAGTCATCAGGTGGGTTTCGGAACAAATGACGAATACTATGAGAATATTGAAGCCTTGAAATGCCATTCTACATACCAGTGTTGGGAGCTCGTCAAAAATTTGAAATAAGTAATTACTTTTATTCTTGGAAAGGCAATAACTCATGTGACTAGATTTTTCTATCGCCAGAAACTTCATCAGTTACCCACACTGTTAATTTTCTTAATTAACAAAGTTCTGAAGATACTTTTTGTTTTGTTTCGAAGGACTTTTGGCAGACTAACAGGAAAGCGGGACAATTTGGGGGGACATTCGGTCAGAGGGACAGCAAGATGAAACGCGGGACTGTCCCGCCAAAATTGGGACGTCTAGTCACGTTAGCAATAACTCCCGATATCCATTTGTCATCATTGAGAAACCAATAACTAATGCTTTACCCTTGGTTACTCACACGGTTGACCAATGACCACCACAAAAATTATTTTGTCAATTTCTCAATTGATAGCAGCCCATGATCAAAGCCAGTCCCAGTACCGTTTTACCTAACCTTAACAATTGCCTACATGTATTCATTCAGTTCCATGCGTGTACTCAGGTGACACAGAATCTATTTGGTTGACGTTTGTCCCCCACGCGACTAACCCTATATTCTAATTTTGGTAAGTAATCTATAAATTATTTTTTATTTTTATGTTTCGTGAAGAAGGTATGTTATTTTTTGTGATATGATTTAACTGACACATTATTTCTCAGCAATAAAAAAAAAATTCAATTTTTTTTACATGAATTCACATTTTTTTTTTATTTGTTTGGATTTTAAGTAACACTGAAAATATGACAAATAGGTCTGCAAGGACCATTTAATCCAGATTGAAGTATGTGCAAATTGCGCAGATATTGAAGAGGACACTGAATGACTTGTTATAACAAAATCTATTTCTCTGCCATACAAAATATTTTTTACACTATTTTAAATGTAAATTTATATTTTCAGAATAATTTTATTAACAATGTTTAATGTGATTATACTAACTGTGTTTTAAAAACAAATTTGAATCTTCACAAAGTTCAATTCAATAATACTTTGATGATTGGTCACAAATTTAATGGTATGCATGAAAATTTGAATTGAGGGATATTTGTTCCCCCACGCTACTAACCGCGAGACAAAAAGTCGCGCGACTAACCAAGGGTTAACGAGGATATGGTTCATTGGATTGGATATTTTATTACGCAATAGCTACTCTAGGTATAGACTTCTTTGAAATAATGGGAAGAGATCTGGTTGGTTGGTTTGTTGGTTAGTACGCTCAACGACCTATTTTTGTGCACAATAACGGCTAATCAGTTAACACTTGGTTACGCGCACGACCTTTTGTCTCATGGTTAGTCGCGTGGAGGACAAATGTCCCCCAAATTTAAATTTTCCTGCATACCATAAAATTCGTTACCTAATATCAAATAAGAGGGCATTTTAATTGGTTGGTTGTTTTCAGATTATCTGGCGCCGTCAGCAACACGAGGGCTATAATGCGCCGAAACATTCGTCATTAGACAAGCCAACATACATTTACAAACACCCATGCCTAACACGGGACTCGAACCCGCAACCTCTCGGTCCAGAAGCTAGCATGCTAACCACTATACCGTTTGGTCGGCAAAAGTTGAAATCGCCCCCGGGTGGGCTCGTACGGTTCAGCATTTTAATTAAAAACACAACATTATTGAACAGAATAAAGGAACATTTGAAAAATATTTTTTAAATAAGTTGGTTGGTTGGTAAGTAAGAGTTTTACGGCACAAGGGCAACACGTGGGCCATACTGCGTCCATTAAAATAGCTTGGAAACAAACTATAGGAAGGCTTTGATCATGGGCTGCCATCTATTGAGAAAATGATTGAGGGGAACATTTATCAACGGTGAGACTAACTAAGGGTTAACGTGGATATGGTTCGTTGGATTGGATATTTTACTGCGCAATTGCTACACTAGTGTTGGTTGGTTGTTTTCAGATTATCTGGCACCGTCAGCAACACGAGGACTATAATGCGCCAAAATATTCGTCATTAGACAAGCCAACATACATTTACAAACACCCATGCCTAACACGGGACTCGAACCCGCAACCTTTCGGTCTAGAAGTTAGCACGCTAACCACTATACCGTTTGGTCGGCCATAATCAATGCCTTCTGGGAGAACAAGGGGTCTCGAAAATTTCCATCTGACCAGAGACTTGTTCTAATTTAGTGTCTACTCATTTTTAAAATCAAATTAACGTTTTAAATACCCGGAGACCTGCTTTTAGTTCGCGTTAAACGGGATTTCGCTTCGCTTTAACGGGGTATGACGAAAATAAATCAATTTCTAAATAAACTGAAATATATTTCTAAATATTTAATAGTTTAAAAAACTAAAAAATACGCTTTAATAGAAAAGTGAACTAAAAAGTAGAAAATAATTTTAAATAAGTTTGAAATAAGAATAGAGTGATTAACAAGAAATATTTATTTTATCGTAAAAAAGCGTGGGGTGCTTTTTAAGATATTTTCATAATGGCTCTACTCTTACCAATATCTGTCATTAAATATTTTCAACAATTGACATCAAGCACCCCACGCTTTTTTACGATAAAATAAATATTTCTTGTTAATCACTCTATTCTTATTTCAAACTTATTTAAAATTATTTTCTACTTTTTAGTTCACTTTTCTATTAAAGCGTATTTTTTAGTTATTTAAACTATTAATTATTTTCTACTTTTTAGTTTGGTTTCCTATTAAAGCGTGTTTTTTAGTTTTTAAACTATTAATTATTTTTTCTGTAAACTATAATTTTTTTTCAGTTAGTGAACAAAACTCTCCAGTTGTTTCTGCCAATAGTCACATGCTTGTCTCAAATTTAAGTCATGTGTATGCCTTAGTACACACCGTATTACTTGGCACAAAACACTACCATGTCTCTGAATATGAAAAATCACTAATCCTGAAGATCCTGGTAAGGATAATGCCACTAAAAAAAACACGCTTTGTATAACTGTCGTTCAAACGACAAATCTTTCAAACGGCACACCAGGGTTCGATTTCGGAGAAGATTGGTTGGTAGGAATTTAACGGCGCAAGGGCAACACGAGTTAATCCTTGTGATAAAGCGACAAACTTATTGAATTGTCATCGGTCCTTAATAAGTATGCCAAATTTGGAGTTAATCCGACGTTTTGAAGGGGGTCAAAATCATGTTCAAAGATTCCGTTACATACTAACATACATACATACGTCTGAAGCTAATAAAAGCGTATTAAATATAGAAAAACTTCCTTAAGTACCGCAAACTCGAATACATGATTAGGCTTGGTTACATTTGAAAAAGGGAACCATCCATATTTTTTCGTTTCTTTTAAATGACACTTTAAATTGAACCCAAATAGACTTAAAATAATGCTAATGTATTTTTTGGATGCTAGGAGATTTACAAATCCGTTATTTATTTCAAAATTCTTGGACCTAACAGCTACTTTAGTGCGATACGGTAGGCAAACTGCTTCCATCATGGTAAATTAAAAAGTATTCTTTGAAATTATTTACGATTACTGTTTCGTATTCAATCATAAACACTGAGATCCTAGGGGGCAAGGGGGTTCTGACCCTAAAAAACCTCCCCAATTCCAATGTGGTTCATCGAAAATATGGTACTGGGTAAAAACAGTACGTATATAATGAAAAGAATATTTATCAGTTTGGTTTAGTTTGTTTGTACGCTCATCGACTTATTTTTGTGCACAATAACGGCTAATCAGGCCGGGACCTACAGCTTAACGTGAATTCCAAATAACAGCGAACATCCATGCCTAACCCAGGATTCGAACCCGGCAACTTGGGTATGATTTATCACATTAAATTTCATCCCATTTTATTCTTCAAATACTGTTTTCAAGGTAAAATAGCTTGAAGAGAAATAATAAAGTATTAAGTACTTATACAATAACCAATTTTATTTTGAAATGCTAAGAGACATTTTATTTGAAAATAATTTTTTAAATAAACTTCAAAACATTACCTGTAATTATTGAAGAGTAATCCAGACTCGGAGTTAACAAGTTTTCATATCAACAAGTAAACGTAAATACAAGGTTTGTCTTGATATCAAATTTTGTGTTGAAATGACTTTTCTTCAAATCGCTTCAGTTTAAAATCGCATTGCATAATTTGATCACTTATAAATAAACGTCAACATTTAAGAAACCTTTAAGTACAAGAATACAATCGTATTGTTTTTCCCAATCAGCTCTTATCTAATAAGAGAAACCTATGGAAAGTGTTTCTATTGTCTTTCGCACTCAGGGTCAGAGGCTACAAAACTTTTCTTCTGATAAGCAATTCCAAGTTCTCCTTTTGAAGTGTCTAGTAAAACAAACGACTTGTTACATAAAGTGTGAAGTTTCGGGAAAAAATAAATTAAGCAATACGTTTTCAATAAATTGTGTAATTTGAAGTTAACAGTGAATTCAGAAGTTGGTTGGTTCGTAAGCTCAACTGCCTATTTTTGTGCACAATAACGGCTAATCAGGACGGAACCTACAAATTAAAATGGAACGAACATCCATGCCAGGATTCGAACCCAGCACCTTTGGCTCTTGAGACCACACAGCCATCAGGTGGATTGTGAATGCATTGCAGCGAAATCTATTGCTGAGCCAGGATGCTCCCAATAGCAGTCGAATTTTCAAGGAGATGCGCTATCTAGGAGGTAGTATTTCAATGGCTGTATGTTTTAGTTTCAAATGGTTTATAGTTTCCTGATGTTATGCAAGATCTTAACCCTTGGTTATGCGCATGGCATTTTATCTCGCAGTTAGTCACATGGGGGACAAATGCCCCCATATTTAAATTTTCGTTCATACCATTAAAATCGTGACCAAATATCATAGTAAGTGGGTATTTAAATTAAAAACGCAACATTATTGAACAGAATAAAGTAAAAATTAAAAAATATTTTAAAAATAACTTGAAATGAAAACTGTAAGAAGGCTTTGATCATTGGCTGCCATCTATTGATAAATTGATTGTGGGGGACATTTGTCAACCACGCAACTGACCATGGGTTAACATCTACTATTACGTCTCGTAATTTTAACCTCTAGTCATTCCAATGAGAAAACTTTGGGGCCGATTTAAAACATTCATTTCAGTAAAATAGTAGTCCATGAATTCCTCCTTCGTATGAGAGAGCATCAGTTTTCTGTCAGATAGAAGCTTTTGAAAGGAGAGATTTGAATACAAGTATATTAACCCTTTGCGATCGAGCGGCGCCTCTCAGGCGCCACATGATTGGATGCCGCAACAAGAGGAAGCCACTAGGTTTGATGCGGAAATTCGATGCAAGGCCAATTACTGTTTAGTTTCTATGAAGCGAATCCGTAACCATGAACCGAACCAAAAATGCCACGAAATGTCTCGAGTTGCTGATCCCTCCAAGCGAAGCGGGAAAAGGCCTCGAGTGCAAAGGGTTAATAGCGAACTGCAGTTATTACATTCCGCATGATCCCCTTTCTCTGGATACAACACGTGAGCCAGAAACCAGTTGCTCGTTAAATCTGGTGATTCTGATTGCAGTGTGCGCGGCTTCATCTGAACGCGAATCAAATTTATGTACAATTTGCTTCATGAAAGTTGGATTGACTGCATTACATCCAATTTATACTTAACCAGGTAACCAGGTTACCAGGTTAGTCGCCTGGTTGGGCCCCCCACAATCAATTTCTCATTACATGGCTTCCCGTGATCAAAGCTTTCTTACAGGGTTTTTTTTCCCCAAGTTATTTTTAAAATATTTTTAATTTTTACTTTATTCTGTTCAATAATGTTGTGTTTTCAATTAAAATTATCCACTTACTTTGATATTTTGTCACGAATTTAATGGTATGCACGAGAATTTGAATTTGGGGGACATTTGTCCCCCACGCGACTAACAGCAAGACAAAAAGTCGCGTGCCTAACCAAGGGTTAAAGAGCTCCCTGGTGGGGGCTCGTTGTCGGAAGAGGATAATAATGGCAAAAAAAAAAAAAAAGGGAAGGACACTTTGTTGGTGCTACCTCAGCTGTCGACTTCGATATTTGAATAAGTTATAAAATTACGAGTGACTAGTTGATTTACCAACAGCAATATTTGATAAACAAATTTCTTCTCTGAGAGCAAATGAGACGATTTGAATAATAGGCATACTGTACCTGCCATCTATTGTCCTGTTATACATTTACCTAGGTAATCAACAGTCTTTAACCAACTTGGGGTGCAATTATCAATATAAAGCCCTATGGTTGAGTATTCTTCGACGTCCATAATCGAACCTACTCTATCTAGAAGTTACAGTAATTTAAATGCGTTCAACAATAAGTTGGTACAGTACCCCCCCAAAAAAAATAATAATCCGAATGATGGCTCTATCTTATATTCTATTGTAAGTAATGAAACAAAAAAAAAAGCCAAACTGATGACTATGGGGTTAGCGCTCTGACCTCGCATGCCGAAGGTGCCGGGTTCGAATCCTGGGTTAGGCATGGATGTTCGTTGTGGTTCGGAATCCTCGTTAAGCTGGATGTCCCGGCCTGATTAGCCGTTATTGTGTTCAAAAATAGGTCGTTGAGCGCACATACAAACCAAACCGAAAAAAAAAAAAGTATAGTTGTAATTTATGGAAGGTTTTTAATAATTATATATATATATATATATATATATATATATATATATATTATTATTATAATGATTATTATTATTATAATTATTATTATTATTTTTTTTTTTAAGGAATCATCTGCATATAGGTCAAAATCATGAAACGGGCCCAAACGTGTCCCAAGTAAACCGTAAAATGGGGTGAATCGGAACACTTTTCAACTTTCAAAGTAAAAATCGGGTGTAATAAGATCGTTAACGAACATATTTTTGACATTGAAACTTCGGTCTTACCTTCTTCTTTGAGGATCAACCCGAAAAATATTGAAAAAATTAGGACTTTAATTTATTTTGAATTTTTTCATGGTGTTCCGATTCACCCCGCAGAAAGGGCTGAATCGGAACACATATTGCAATTTATGTCTGATCTTATTTAAACGTTTACAGAGTGACAAAAAACAAGTAATAATGCATTGTGGTAAATAGGAACACAAAATTATCATAAAAAAAATCATTTAATATGACAGATAAAAAAAAATTGTCAATTATTGTCAAAACAAATCATATGTTTGAAAACGTATCAACTCTTCTCCGATAACTCATCCAAATAGTCTTTAAAACTATAATATTTTTTAATCTACTCTATGTTTGTGCGCCATATGACTGCACATTCCAAAAAATATCTTGAGAAAGGCGAAAAGCATCCTCATTTGTTTCAGAAAATCTCTTCATTAATGGGCGCTTTTTGTAAAACACACTGATATAGAAATAATCTTGTGGGTGTAAAACTTTGCTCACACAGAGTCTTCATATATATGGATTGCTTTTCCCCTTATTACTTTAAGATAACGAAGTTATTTAGAGAAAAGAAAACCACTGGAACAATTGGGTTTTCTCCCATGCGGAAACTAGGCTCCTTTTCTGACATTTATTCAAGCCTACAATCTTGATTACTGTTTTGAAGGGAGTAATTAGACTCTTCTTCAGTCGTTGAATCTTGTGTAGAACATAATCTTGCCAAAAACAGCTTTTTAATATCACTTTTTAAGTGTTCCGATTCACCCCGCAAATCTTAAAATCGAGACGAGGCTAAACATAAAAATTCGTAAAATAAAATGTTTTTAAAACCAAGTTATATTAAGTTGTGGATGTTTATACTTATCTAAAAATATATTATTTAAGTCTATAACAGGTTTATGTTAGTAATTACGAGATAAGTTTTGGAGAGGTATTGGATTGTATGCACGCTGTTTCAGCATTTTTTTTAGGAAAAAGGACAGTGTTGAAAACCCCACAAAACATATGCTCCAAGATTCCAAACATGTTAGTCAAATAATAAAATGTATAATTAATAAAACAGCTTTATATGTGTAAAATAATAATTTCTTTGTAATTTCATGAAGTTCCTTTCCGATTCACCCATCAGCTGTTCATATTCACCCCATTTTAAGGTATATGAAATTAAAGAAAATGGTATTGGAAAATAAAAGAAATACAACCCTAATGATTCTTTTTATTAAGAAACTTTAAAAAATAGGAAGATGGAGCAAATAATTTGATAAAAAATAGTTTTCAATTTCAAAAACGTCATTTCGATAACTTTCCCCAGCAGGTATCAAGCAAAATCATTTGCATTATATGCGACAATCATTTTCATTTCTTTTTCAAATTTTAGCTAATTAGTAACTCTGAATATTCTATAATAGTAAGAAATGAACTTTTCTATAAAAACTAATGTTTTTTATTTATTTGGTCTCTTTACTGTGTCCCCTAATCTTGCTTCATTTCGATGACGTCACCATTTTTCAAGGTTAAACCGTAACCATCCAACTTAAACAGCTTGACTTCTCGCATTTTAATGAAAAACTAGCAATTCGCACGTAATCACGTTAAGAAAAGTGGACATTATTTTATTTTTCACATTAAAATCGATTGATATTTTGTCGTAACTTCGTGAGTATATCTATTATCCATCATTTCGTCGATGGTCCATATTTAATGTTTTATTATGCTGAATATTAAACTGCTGGCATTAATGATTACATTATTATGTGACTTTATTTATGTCCGCACATGGTCCTTGTATTCAGTAAAGACTAATCTCTACACGATCTAGAAAGGAATTTCGTCTTTCCTTAAACGATCATTTCGGCGATGTTTCCGGAAGGAGCACCGTCGTTAAAATGATATTAAGCGCACGAGATGCAACTTTTCTATTAATTCCTTATACTATTTCGAGTTTTTGATGATATTTAGAAGTAAAGAAAACGAAAAGAGAGAAAAGAGTCGAGAATTTTGAACAAAATCCATTAATTTCAAAATTCTTTAGCTGTTTATTAAGTGTTCAAAAATGCAAAAGACATAAGAAATATTATCTTGCTCATTAAATAATGTTAAAATACTATTAAAATCTTAAAAAAAAATAGCAAGAAGAAATAGAAGTAAAGAAATTTCTTTATGAAGCAATATATATTTACCATCACGTCATTTTTGACTGGATTATAGCAAAAGAGTAAGAAAAAAAAATAATTTCATATACGAATTTAGCGTACAAACTTTAAATTCCTATAGAAAATAAATTTATTGAAAGAAATAAGGAATAACAAACTTGTTAGCCTGTTCAAAATCAAAGTCTTGATGAGCCATATTTTCCTATTTCATGATTTTGACCCATATTAAAACTTAAAAAACTTTTAAAAGTTCAATGGTAACCACATAATATTGTGCCATATTTAAATTCACCATCCGAAAAAATAGTCGGTCAGTTCGGTTCAATTCTATTATCAACACTAATGCATTAATTTTTGTTTCCAACCGTAATTGGACTGTGTGTGCGAAGTTAAGGGGCATAGTTGCCATAGAGTTGTTAGGTGAAATCAACGGGACGGTCAGTGTCTGTGAAAAATGGGCCGGTTCGGAAGGATTTTGCAGATTTTTTTTTCGCAAATCCAATCCCCTTTCACACTCCAGATGGCTAACAACAGAAAACAGAGTACTTAGACTATATGTGAGTGAATGTAAACCATCGGATGAACTCAAGCAAGCGGTATTCTTTATTTTAAATTGTTACATGCAACACACTGATAATGAATTAAAAAAAAGTAATTTTCTGAAGGACCTAAGATCATATATGAGGCAACTCGATTGTCTCGATACCTCCCTGGATATTTACTGGAAGCCTTAAACTCGGTTATTGAACGAAATGCTTCTTTACCTCACCCAAAATATTTGATTTCGGCAATGATTTTGTACGAAAGGAGAGTTGTAAGAGAACTGGGGCATCGAGTTCTGAAATCTCGAGAGAACTTTCCTAGAAAAAGACAATCAGGCATTTCAGGGCAACCAAACTTAAGTTTATTGCCATTGATTATGTACACATAATTAATTGGAATGCTTGTAATAGGACTTCTCCTTTGTTAAAGAAAGTAACAAACGAACATTTGTTAGTAAAGACTGGCGCGTCCGAAGTAGCACGGCTGTACTGGAGGAAACAGGGAAGGACTGGAAGATTGGTTAATTCTGTCCGAGCATAGTTCCAAAATACACGATTTTTCAACAAACATGTCAAAACCGCCACATAGTTTTATTTCTCATAAATCTGCTGGCCTATGTCTGGCGAAATTGGGCAGAGTTTCTGTGCTACTTGGGACCACTGAAATCAAACTTCAACTCGTTTCTTTGTCATTCATAAGCTGTGGAACGCTTGTGTAGAAAGACAAGACAAAAAGTGGGTGGCGTTGAAGCATAGACATTAGGGCAACACCTTTTTTTTTCAATAAAGATCCATAATGCCCATGGCCGACCAAACGGTATAGTGGTTAGCGTGCTAGCCTCTAGACCGTGAGGTTGCGGGTTCGAGTCCCGTGTTAGGCATGAGTGTTTGTAAATGTATGTTGGCTTGTCTAAGGACGAATGTTTCGGCTCATTATAGCCCTCGTGTTGCTGACGGTGCCAGATAATCTGAAAACAACCAACCAACCATAATGCCCACTTTTCTTCATAAAGATCTATAATGAACTTTTGTAAGTTTCCTTCAAAGTGTATCACTGGGATAGAAAGCTCGAGAAAAAAGTGAACCAAAGGAATAAAAGTATGTTTAAAAAAAAAAAAAATTTAAGAAATAATATTAGTGCTCATTTTACAGAAAAATCATATTTTTTTAACAAAAAATTTTACTTTTGAGTATTTATAATTGTACTATATTTTTAAAAAATTCATAGAATAGCGTTTTTCTGATTTATGCCACCCTTTTCACTATACATTGCAAACTATTGCCTTTCAAATATATAACTTTTAGAAATTTAAAAAAAAAAGTTATTTTTTGTATTTCTTCAAACTTTGAGGTGAATGCGCGATCGGAAGATATTATTTTGTTACTGTTTTTCTTATCCAGATATGTAACAACTTTTTCAACATGCTTTTCAAAAATAATTCCCCCCCCCCCCCCCCGAACCACCCTATTACAAAGTCGTGGAACACGCGTTCGACAGCTTGCTTTCATGCAGGAACCTTAAAATTACTTTTCTTAATATTGAGATTTGCCCTGAGCCCATAAGCGTTTTTCCACGCGAGTTTTCATCATATACACTAAAATGTAATATCTAGGGTAAACGAGGTAAAGTCATTCAGGGTAATTTTGAGCCATAGGGTGTAACTTTGCGCCACCTTCTAGTTTTCAGTATTTTTGGTTTTAAAGAGCAGTTCATGATCCACTGCTGCAAACTGCTGGTAAGATTGTGAAATTGGTTTTTTGCTCTATAGTTTAAAAAATGAATTGGCAAAATAGTACACAATTTATTTGGCCATTCAGTTGTTTTTCTGAAGTACTGTTTGCAAGTTCCATTTTAATAGTTATTTGATATTGATGTAAATCAACTAATTTATGCAAGTAAGTATCAACTTACCACTTTATCAGCTATATAATTTTCTGAAAATAGTAAAATTGTTAACCGCTGGTGGTTATTTATTTACTAACATTTGGTAAAAAGCAAAAAGCCAAGACACTATCATTTTACCACATATTCAGTGTAACTTAGAGCCGGCTCAAAGTTAGACTGATAACAGTGTGGCATGTATACACTGCACATATAATTCATATTTTAATCCAATTTATTTTTGGTTGCTTTTAAATACATTTATATTAATACAAATGCAATTTAATTTACGGAATCTTCCCTTGTATGCAAAATCCGATAAAATGAAAATATTGGGAGTGAATTCAAGAAGTACCTAAAAATATTAGAAATAATGATGTAGCAGTCATTCACAGAACAAAAAAAAATGCCTGCCTGTAATGGCTGTAAAGAGCTTTTCAGTTGGGGACGAGAAAAATTTCTACGCACAAAAAATAAATAGTAAAGGAATATGTATAGCAAGGATATGAAGGGATCGTCCAAAGTCCTCTACCATATATGAACTCCTGGTAGACAAGAAGAGTAAAAGTCCTAAACTAGCTATGTAGTTAGAGCTCTGGCCCCGCATACCAGAGGTGCCGGGTTCGAATCACGGGTTAGTCATGGATGTTCGTTGTAGTTCGAAATCCCCGTTAAGCTGTAGGTGGTTGAGCGTATAAACCAACCAACCTGAGCTAGATGATGCAGGAGACCAGTATATGCACAACACTATCATTTTCAGAGGAGATGAAAGTTGGACAATAAGGAAAAGATAGAGGTTTATACTTCTGAAATTGTTGTGGAGAATGTTACTGAAAAATCAGAGATTGTTCAAGTGGTGGTTGTTGAACACATCATTGAGGCAGGAATTTTATACCCAGAGCATGCAAGTGTTTTTAGGTTTTGTTAGGCTTTTGTTGGCATATGCAAAGTTTACGACCACGTAATTAATTCAATACTATATGGAGAAATGTACACAGACCAAATTGACTTAAATGACAACATGATATTTGGTGGTTCATAAAGAAATCTGGTGCATATTGGAAGTGGCCCAATATCAATGGTGATCTGTGGTATGAAAAATTAGGCTTGTTCAAAAAATTATCGCCAGAAATTATTATTCCAACTAGAAAACGAGAAGTTTTCCAGAACAATGATTCTTTATTTGATGCAAAACTATTAATCTAAAGAATGCTAAAGTGAAATTTTGTGAAGTTTGAACTATGTTTTTATATTGTCATACTATTTCTAACATTAAGAGTACAATATTTGTATATGTGCCACATTGTGACCTGCAAACACCATGGTACTTAACTAATAGAATAAGGGCGGCCTATCAGTTTTATTATTTTCTATTTTTCTTTTAAATTTTTAATTGATAAAATGAGTTTATATCTAAGTGAATGAACTAAAGATTGTTTTTTCACTATATTTGTATGTTTAAACTAAATAATAAATGGGGTTTTTTTTGCAATATATTCATGTGATTCGTCATCCACTGTTCCTACCTAATATATTCTTTGTGGCGTTTAAAAAATACAAACTTTATGGTGTTGATAACTGCAGCTGATGATGTTTCAAATATATGGAAACTTAATTTTACTAGTTCAAAGTTCTCCAGACTCCTAGATTGAATAAAAAAAGGTATTTTAATGAAACTTCTGATAGTGGTTCAAAGTTACCCTGAATGACAGAGTAACTTTGCACCGGGTAATTTTCCTATTATTTGGTGCTTTTATCATGAACATTTACTAATTTGTGTAAATTAAAATATAATTTAGAGTTTATTCTTCCATTTTATGCCATTAGGTCTAAAAATACTATTAAAACATAAGTGGGGAAGAAGAAAATATTGAAAATGTGGTTCAATGTTACCTTGATTGACTGTATTCTAGATCGAATGGAAAAATAAAAAATAGAGTTTCGCTTTTAAATTTTCAAAGTTGAAGTTCAATTTATTTAGTAAATAGCCCCCCCCCCCAAGAAAAAAAAATTACACCAGGTTTATACAGAATTATAAATAAAAAAACCTACTTTGGTGTAAACTGCGATATTCTTCGATTCACAGGGTATGCTCACAGTGAAGTCGGGATGGGCGATTACTCGCATAGAGGACGGTTACATAACAGGTTATACTTGCACAGTGATATATAAACACGTGAACCAGTATATAAGAAGTGATTTTCTCAGCAACTACAAATACAAACGCTCTCTTTAGGTAAACAAAAACGGCCTTTTCGACAAGATCATTGAATTGGTAATTCGATGTTAATAATTTAAGTAAGAGAATCACGCACATTATCAACCGTGCGTGGGAAGAACTTGGAAATCGTTTAGATGTGGTGTAAGGACAACAAATGGAAGCCACGTCGAACTGCACTGAATAGGTACGAAACTTGGAGAGTTTTCCTTTCATTTGGCGAAGATTTCACATTTCTATCTTGTCTCATTGATTTCCTGTGACCAGTCAAAAGTGCACTATGACTTAACGGTTTTGTTTGTACCCTCAACGGTCTATTTTTGTGCACAATAACGGCTAATCAGGCCGGGACCTACAGTTTAATGTGTTTCCGAACCACAACAAACTTCCATGCCTAATTCGTGGATTCGAACCCGGCACCTTTGGCACGCGAGGCCAAAGCGCTAACCCCACAGCCGTCAGCATGACTTAACGGACATACTGTATACATAGTTCTCTCTCTCTCTCTTTTTTTTTTATATATATATACGTATAACAGAGAAATGGGCATGTTCACAAACTTTAGGTTATTGAACTTTTATATGAGCCAAACAGAATACAGTTGCGAATGGCGTTTGCAAAGGACAAAGTTTAATCGGCTTTTTAATTAAATAATTTATGTTAAAATTTTATGAAAAAAATTAAATTTTTGAATTTTTATTTAAATCAAAAATACTCATGCCTTATGAAACATTAAAAAGATCTATAACTTCTAGATTACTAATACATGTGTTATTTGAAACCAGTTTGAGCCATAATTGAGGACTAAAAATTGAAAACGTCCTAAGTACAAAAAAAAATTGAAAATCGTTTTTTTACGGAAAAATTTACTAATGACCAAGCTAAACAAAGTGGAGAACTCCGAAAGAGCGAACTCCAGTAGCAATAGTTCGAATTCAATCTGAAGTATGTACTTAACCATTGCCTTAAGTACCAGATGCGATCATTTCTTGACTCTCCAGAAAAAATTTATTTTTTTGGACTTAGGTCGTTTTCCATTTCTATTCCTCAATTTATTTCAAAATCATGCTCGCTGCAAATTGCATATTTTTCTGATTATCAAAAATTTTATGATTTTTATTTCCAAATAGATGTAATAATTATTTTAATGATGTTTAAGTTTAATGGGGATGTAAATAACAATAATGTAAGGTTTCAAATGTAAAAAACCATAACCTTAAACTTTGCTTAGTTAAGGGACATGGTACCCAAAAAATGACGAAAATTTCGATTTTTCAATTTCCATCCCATAGTGAGGAGAATATCTTTCTGAATAGCTGTGCAAAAATTTATACTTGTACAGTACCCCAAAAAAAAACAGAACGATGGCTATATCTTCGGTTCTAATTATCGTAGAATCTTACGGTTTGCACCAAAATGTTTTGCTTACGATTTTCTATATATCTGATGCAATTTCTTTTTCTTGAGGGACCGTATACTAAGTAAAAGTAACGCTATCTTCGAAAATTTCAATACGAACCCTTATTTTTTATCATTTCATTCGATTCAGAATACATTATTTACTCTATATACCAAATTTCAATGCATTATGTTGAAAAACACGTCACTTATGAGCGAAAATGTTTTGACCATTTTTTGACAGATCTTCAGGGAGAATTTCCATAAAACGAAAGGTATTTTTAAGGTTCTACTTCACAGAGGGAGAAATCGAACGATCAGTGAGGCGTTTCACGACGTTATAAAATACAAATATTCTAAAATTGCATAGAAACTACTTGGATTTATAGTGACATGTTTAAGATTAATACAAAAATAGCAAGTAAACGTAAAAGTAACGTAATTTATTTACAACGTTAAAGATGTGCATTCTTCACACGAAATAAATAAAATATCTAAAAACTGTAATTGCAGAAGTATAACGTATACTACTGATAATTAGAAAATATGAAATGTAGGCATTAGTAAACAGTATTCAGCAAAGTGTGATTATTTTACAGAAACATTTCACTGTAAACACAAACGTAACTTGATTGGTGAAATTATTTATAAAATTAAAAAATCACCTGATTCAGTTAAATTTTTAAAGGATAACTTATTGAAATTGCTTAAAAAATGTGGTTTTAAATAAATGTAATTTAAGGAAGTAAATTTTTTTTAAAAAAGGACACTGTTGAAAACCACACAAAACATATGTTCCACGATTCCAAACACATTAGACAGATTAAAAATATACATACAAAAAATAAAACTGCTTTGTTTGCATAAAATAATTTTTTTTTTTTTTTTTTTTTTTTTTTTCGTAATCTCAAGAAATTCTGTTCCTTTCACCCTATTTTACGATAATTGAACGTTGTGTGATTTTCCATACCTCTAATTTACCTTGTATTAATCTTTGATAGTTTTCAAAAGTCGTCTAATATACGGTCTAGGGATGGAACGGATATCCGGCAAATATCCGATATCCGGCATATCCGGCTGATTTTTCAATATCCGAAACCCCGTCGGATATCCGATTTGAAATACCGGACATCCGGTAATTTCATTCGGATATCCGGCTATATATCCGGCCATCAGGTATCCACAAGAAATAATTTTTTTGCAAAAAATAATGATCTTTTTCGGACAAAAGGGACACCACATCCTACACTTTTTTTTTCCTTGGACATAAATTGCAGTCAAGTTAGAAAACAAAAAAGTTCCTTCGTGAGAACTATGCTTTCGCATATCCCTAACTTCAGAGATGAACTAGAAGATGCAGGTGCATTTAGTTTCAATTCACAGAAAGAGGCGCCGTATTATTGGCGCCGAGTTTATAAGCATAAACCATTCCTCCAATCTTTTTCCATACACATCCTTCATACGTGTTTTGTAATATGTTCTTTTCATTCCAAGTTTATGATCTGATTAATTCCAGATGTTATATTTGAATGCTTCGTAAAACACGAACCGAAATACTAATAAATAGTACTTTTTTCCATAACATAAGTTACTTGTTAAGAGTTTTAGTTATTCTCACTTCCTCCTTTTTTTCTGACATTTGCTAGAGAGTAAAAAGCAATAAATAGCCAATGCGCACTCCTCAATGCTTTTTTTTTTATTCTATCGACGATAATACTCTACCCCTTTATGCAGTGAATGGTATGGTCTAATTTCTGATTTTTCATTGAATCCAATTGAATGGTGGAAACATCATATACAAGAATATCCAAATTTAAAGAATATCGTATTGAAATATTTGAGCTCCCCACCAACCTCAGTCAATTCAGAGAGACTTTTCAGTTGAGTAAAGCGAATATACACTGATAACCGAAACCGATTAGCCTCTAAGAATGCTGAAAAGTTATTGTTTATAATGCAGAACATGAAATACAGGGAATGAAAATATCACTTTTTCTCATTCCAAATAGATATGCCCAGTGAAGAACTTTCATTTCATGTGTGAGTGATATTTTCCATTTCATTGACATTTTCCGTTTCATTAAATAATTTATATTTCGAATCTAAAAATCTTTGAAAGTGAAGTATGCTGATTGGATATCACTAGAAATACTATTCCTTTATTCACTTTGAATCGTCACGTTGCATTTTAATTGGTGTCCCTTTTGAATTTTGGTATATTTTACTTAGTAAATTTAATACTAATAAGAACAACTTGTCTTTATAAAATGTTACAGATTTATGTTGCTGTCGATGAAACACATTTTTTTTTTATATTTGTAAATCGGTTTTGTTACCTTTTAAGTGTTGGGATTTTCTTATACACGAGACTCCTCGTGATGAAATTTTATTCAAACAAGCAACTGGCTCTTATTTATTAGCATTAATCAAATATTCCAAAAAGTCTTCAATTCTATAGTGCATTTGCACCAAAAGGGCAGAAAAAAATGTATAGATGTTGAATAGGACATTTCCTAGGAAAACTTTTGTTCGGAAGATTATTTTTTCTTGCAACATGTTTGATTTTAAGTTATATTTTAATATTTATACTTTAACTTAATTTTGCCATTACTTAAATATTAATTGTAGAAAAAATTTCTGATTGTTTAATAAAAAACAAATTGCAGAACCTTCTTTACTACATCTGTTTCAAAACAGATTGATATTGTTGAAAGTATTGCATATACTTTAAACAAATTAAAAATAATTCTTATTAAATTTGTTGTCAGTTTTATTAAGTATTTTTTAACACATTTGTCTTAATAAACTAGAAATAAATATCATTAGTTAATGGAATTCATTGTTTTATTATTTTTACTTCAGTACAATTGCTGTGTGTTTTTCGGGTAAAAACAATATAGGATATTTATGCAGACTTGAGGAAGATTATCTTATGTTTACATTACATGATACAAGGTAAGAAGAAGTTGAGTAACAATTTACAAACGTATTTCTGAAATATTTTCATCACATTGCAGAATGTTTGGTACAATTTTAAGTAACACACAAACAAAATGGTGATGAAGTTTCAAAATTGTTCAGCAAGTGTAGGTATTAAAAACATCGTTTCATCAACTAAAGTTTAAATAAAAAAAATTAACTCAGTGGCGCGACAGACCGTATGGACTAAGGCCGCCCAGCTCAGCTTTTTTGACTGTGGCATTTGTGTGTCACATAGCAGATATTCCGGTCAGATGGTCATTCTGACGCCTAACCCCAGTGTTTAGTTCCCAAGCATGCATGGTCCTCCTCAGTTTATTTCTTTCAGGTATAAACAGCTAAGTCAACCTTGCCCAGTCCACGAATCAAACCATGGACCTGTGGCATGCAGAGCGGTGCGCTAACCACTAATTATAATTTACTTGATACTTCATATCATGACCATTTTTTTCGTATAGCATATCGTATAACTATCGTTTTTTAGTATTTAGACCGAATATCCGGCCGGATATCCGGTGAAATCCGTTTCGGATATCCGTATCCGGTAGACATGGTACCCCGGATATCCGAAATCCGGTATCCGGCAAAACTCACATCCGTTCCATCCCTAATACGGTCCCTTAAAGTGAGCATTTTTTACATTTTCGCTAAAAATCGAGAACTAAAAGTCAAAATGAATTGAAAAAAATTGTGGTGGGGTTTCAGACCATGGTGAATCTAATGAAAGCAAAAAAAATATATGTTTCTATTAAAAAAAAAAAATTTAAATTGTTTTATTAATTAATAATTAATTATTAAAAAAGAAATTGATGCAAAAGTTGATTGCTATTTATGTTTGGCCATTTACAAACTATCTTTTGAAAAAAAAAATTACTGAAATATATCAATTATTTAAGTATTTATGGCCAAAAAACCAACTTTTTTATTTAACATTAATTTATCATTTGCGTTTTATCATTTAAATTACAAACCATTCATTAGAAAATTACGAACTTTTGTATTTCGCATTCTTTTTTAATGCTGAATCCAAATATGGAATAATATTATGAGGTTGCTATTAAACTTTTTAAAGTTAGGTTCTGTTTTAATATGTAGATGACCCCTCATGATAAAAAAAAAAACTACATACAATTATTAAAAACCTTCCACTGTTTACAACGGTACCTTTTATTTGTTATTTCAACAATTAGAACAAAAGATATAGCCATCGTTCTGATTTTTTTTTGGGTACTGTACCTTTCATAGGGTGCGTTCGTCAACGTAATTTTTTTTTGGTTACAAAACCCGACTAAACTGGAACCGGTTTAAATCGTTAAGTCAGTTCTCGGCGTCTTTTACGAACGTCCAGTTATGAAGAGCGTCGTCTGCTATTTGTTTACATTGGAAGAGTTTAAAATTTACAAAAGAGCACTTTTACCGTAAAAAATGAAGGAACGTTTCGTTTTTTGATTGCCTCGTGTACAAATATAAAATTCGCATGAAAATTATTTTACATATATCAATCAAAATGCTATTTTTTTTAATATAAATATCATCTACTTATTAAGATGTACAAAAATATTGGTTAATTTTTAGAATGTATCAAGCTGTTTTAACATAAAAAAAACAAAGACTTTGTGTTTAGAACTAAATTAAAAACTTTTGAAGTTTATGCACTGTTGATGATTTAGTGTTAGCAAGCTAAAATATGTGTAACAATATGCAATTGGATTGAATGATAAAGGATAAACACAAATATGAATAAGATATTAAAATATAAGTTGAAACCATATTGTTACCCAAAGAGAAAGATGATCTCAAATTGAACTTAAAACACATGAAATATTTCACATTAAAAAGCTTGGAAGGAGATTTTGCTATTCAATAATAGTCAGAAATGAAAAAAGTCTTCAGCACATTAAAAATGCTGTTTGTAATATTTTTTAGTTCTTCTGCACTAATGCAACTGTTTTCTTGGAAATCACCAAATTTAGAAAGCATATCAATCCCGATACCAGTAGCAAGTTTGGAACAGAAGCAGTATAAGATACCACAAGAGATTTTTTTTAGCTGAATTGGTGGTGGTGGTGTTGTTGTTGTTTTGTTCAATTTCTGAGTACCTCTAGATGGTTGTTTGGAAGAGTAGTTAAAATGCGCTATACGCCCCTCCCCTTGGAAACTTTACAAAATGCCGCCAAGTTGAATTGACACTACTGAATTGTACCGGTTTGTCAAAATGGATGCCAAGTAGTAATGGAACCATACTTGGTGCAAAATCGCCAAAGAAAAAGGGAGAAGGGGCATATAACACATTCTTACTGGATGAGTTATCATCAATTTGGCGGTTTTTATCTGGTACACATCTAACGGAAGAGTACCGATATTATTTAATCGAAGCTGCATTTCCCTTTTTAAGAATTTTGTTTGCACCCTACTTCCACATTTTTATATTATTGTTGCCAATTGCTAAATCGCAATTAATTTGTTTACATTGTACTTTCAACGTTTTATATTATATACGTTACGTAAGGAGTTAAAGTGTTATGTCCCCACTGGAAACATCTTTGCTTTAGCGTTTAGTTGCAAAGGAAAAAAGTTAACAATCGAGACATATACAACATTTTTTTTTCCTATATTCGAGGTGGTGGCTAGAGTGAATTATGATTTTTCAAAGGGCGAGGACACCCGAACGGTGATCTTTTGGAAGCAAAAAGGTTATATACTAGCGTGTGGGTGTTCAGTACAAAACACTAAATAAATCTCATTTTGCTAACCTGCCACATAAAACCACAACTTAAATAAAGGTAAACTAAGTGTCAAAACTTCACCCACAACAGTACACAAGTACATCTTTTTAATTGTTCACCTCGAAAAAGATTCTTGGCTACATAAAAAGGCTTTTTTTTTACTGTCACGACTCGGATTATGTTTTTCAGCCTTTGATATATTAAAATTTTTACTGTAAAATGTCTCTACTTGGCTGAAAAATAAAATTTAAAGATGGGAGGAGGGACTAAAAACCCAAATGTTTTGGAGATTAATGATACCTTGCAAGAAATGATCTTTCACGGACATTGAAAACAATTATTTCCCACACATCCGCAAACAAGCTTATGCAGTGCTAAAATTGTTACCATGAATAAAATCACCATCAATTACCCTGCTTTTCGAGAAAATACCCATGCGTCCCTTCTAAAACCACCGAAATCCATCCCCCCACCACCACACACACACACTTTTAAAAACACTCAATCTGCCTAAAAACTACTAATGAAAAATAACAACCTTTAAATGTAGCGACACTGAGAAGTGATTTAAGGTGTATATATATTATACTATTATGTAAATGTATTAAACTACTTTGTATAAAGATATAAGTATTTTTATTAACAAATACTGCTATGCTTGGTCAACTTTTAACTTTGGAGGATCTTTCTTTTAAGTTAAATTTCTATTCTTGTTTCATAAAAAGAAAAGCCATTTTTTAAAAAAACATTTTGGAGTTCTCTATTAATTTAATTTCATGAAAGTGTGTACATTTACAAGCACTATTTAAATCCAAATAAACAGTTTTGTGTACAATGTTTAATCATTACTTCACTTAATCTTACTTCCAAGTATAAAACTACATTGCAGAATATTCATTAAAAAAACAATAAATTTTGGACCCTTGTTCAATCTTAGAGTTAGGAAGTATAAATTATTTCCTTACTAGTTAATATTTTTATTATAAGTTCAAAAATTATAAAATTTATAGTTGAATATGGGGGTATCTTACCATTGCTTGTTTTAGAATTGAGATGTTTTGTTCAAGTCTGCAGAAACATGTAAAAAGTGTATCTTAAAGCTTAAAAAATTATTCTACAATTTCATATTTACTACTTGGCATTCCTTTTCACAAATGGTAACAAACAAAAGTACATATTTTAATAATACTATTTCTAACAATAATGGTGCTTGTGCTTCTAGTAGTTTTTTTTTTATTAATTTCTAATTACTCTATATTATGACAGTTATTTATAAATTAACTATTATAAGATTTTACATTGATGGCCAAAAACTGAGTTGTTGCGCAGTTCCTGCAATTTAAATAGTATCTTTTTCCTTTTGCACCTCCTAATAGTATATATAATAGCTTTTTTTAATCACTATTTTCCTACATGGATTTTAATTTTTCAAAGCAGGCTTTCACTAAAAATTTTCAAATAGTTTATCATACTAAATACTGTCTAAGATATAATTTGACATCACAAACATTGCTAAACAATTATTTTGAATTATTGACATAGCATGTGTATTTTTCAAATCTTGTACATCTTCGCGGGAATCTTCACTAAGGTGTTCATTGTCTAAAAAAACATTTTCAAAAAGTTACAATTATGATATGCATAGTAAAATTTAAACAATTTTTCATATACTTCCATTTGGTTTAAGTGTCCGTTGCCCCAGATTTATTCTTTGAAATATTTGCTATTATATTTTAGTAACATTAATCTGCTTATTTTCTTTTGAAGCACAGCAACAATTGTGTTAGTACATATTGGTTGGCCCACCTGATGGCTGTGTGGTCAACGCTCTGGCCTTGCATGCCAAAGATACAAATCCTGGGTCGTTGTGGTTCGGAATCCACGTTAAGCTGTAGGTCCAGACTTGATTAGCCATCATTGTGCATAAAAATAGATCGCCGAGTGTACAACTAACCTATATCGGTTGTCGGACTGTTTGGTAGTTTTTCATGTTTTCTCCTAATCGAAATATGCAAGAATGGTCCTAGTAAAGCCCTTTCACCATAAAACATCAACAACCAATTCGAAACACAAATATGGGAAATTTTCCCCTTCATAGACTTACACGAAAGTATCTCCTTTTCACAGAAATAATGACTTGACAATGGTTCAATACAAAAGCCGTCCCCAAAAGCCCAAGGCAATTTCTAAACTGATCAATCAACTCTTTTGAAACAGTCGAAACAATTTCAAAAAGACAAA
Organism: Linyphia triangularis; assembly: GCA_963978545.1. Lineage (NCBI taxonomy): Eukaryota > Metazoa > Arthropoda > Arachnida > Araneae > Linyphiidae > Linyphia > Linyphia triangularis. Next base: position 1,984,386 of record OZ021733.1, read on the forward strand.
TCTTTAAATGGGATAGAATTTTTTTTTAAATACATAGAATTGTAGTTTGCTAATGATTAATAAACACATAATGTTCAAGTTGTATAAATATTAAAATATTTTCTTTGCACATAATTATGCATATCCACTCTTGAAGGAAAATTTCTGGCTATGCTCCAGATCAATTACATATAGAAGTAATAATAAGGAATGACATAACATTATCAAAAATTTAATGTAAAATTTAGTCTCATAAATGTATTTTTATTTACATTTTAAGACATTTTCAAAAGTTCTGTGTTCATAAAATTGAAACAAATTTAAAGACTAAATGTAATGCAACATTAATTAAATAACAGCTTTTTTAATGAGGTGGCCAACATATTAAAATTTGTTTCAAGTTAGTATTATAGAAAAGAAAACTTGGAATCAGCACTATCTGTACAGAAATAATGGGATTTGCGTTTAAAAAATTTCATTACTATTAGAATAAGTTTCAATATGAGCACAATAAGAATTCAGTTTTAGTAACAAGATTTCAAAATATACAATAAGCAATGTTATCGTATAAATTTACTTTCAAGAAAAGCCGAAGAAGTATCAAGTTTGTGTATATAAATAATAAAAAAACATGTTAAACAAAGTAAATTTTATTGAAACCAATTTTCCCTTCAAAACTCGTGCAAATCCAAAAAATTGAGAAAAAAACAATAACTAATATAATAATTTCCACGCCAAATCAAAACATTCGAAAAACCTACACATTTACAAGTCCAAACCCAAAACAAAGTATTTTCAGTGGGAAGGGAAGGGGGAAACACCAGCTCGAACGGAATAAACCGAAAGTTAACCAGCTTCTACCTTCGTTAAAAAAGTTCGATAACCAACTTAACTAGTTAAAAAAAATCGACTTTACGAACGGACAGTTACAAAACCAGTTAAGATTACGAACGCTTAGTTACACGGTTTTGCCTCAGGCTACATAACTCACTTTTTCAGTTCGACTTTACGAACCCAGGGACGGCTAGCGGAATTTTGAAGATTGCAGCTTGTTCAGGAGACCTGGAGACTGTTGTACGTGTTCGGAAAACTCTTCTTTACCACTTTCGTCACTTCGTTTTTCTACTTTTAATCGACAGTGTCGGTTTTCACTACTTTAATTTCTGGATTCTTTAAGAATCCCCACCAAGTAAGTAACTTGTTTTTTCTTCACCATGACTGAAGGCCTCAAGAGGTCGTTGGACGACGAAGATCTCCTCGAGGGTGGTTCCACCAAAGAGCAACGTCGCGGTGGCAAGGTTTTTTACACCGAGCTATCTGAGCTAGAAAAAATCCAATTCGCTATTCAATATGGTGCAACGTGTCCGAAAGTCATTATCGAATCTACTTTAGGAAAAGGCAGTCTACCTTTTTCGAACCCTCAAGTTATCAAGTCTACCTTTAAAAATATTTTATCATCAGACGATACGCTCAAAATTACCAGAAGACAAAAACTTCTTCTGGAATCTAAAAATTGTTCGACTTTCGTTAAACTCGCAGACTTAAAAGTAATTGGCTCTGTCCCCATTACCTGGCGAGCGATAGAAGAAACCATCACAACTAAATATCTAATCAGAGGCGTCGACTCTTCTATTCCTCTTGAAGATATTGCAACAGAGCTCAAAGAGGTGGGAATTAAATTCTCACAAATTGTGAGATTTACAAGAAAGAATTCTGAGGATCCTATTCTTATCGTACTCGTTAAAGAGCTTGGATATAAGGAACGACAGTCAGTACCCCTGTTTCATATGTTACACAGGGTGTCCTCCTACACCGAATCCCCCAAAATCTGTTACAACTGCCTCCGCTTTGGGCATTTTCAGAAGTCCTGCGACCGCAAACAACGGTGCGCCGCTTGTGGAGACTTCCATCCTCCCTCCACCCCGTGTCTAAAAGAAAGCATCTGCTTTAGATGTAAAAGCAAAGACCATAAAGCTACAGACTCCTCGTGTGAGTTCATTAAACTCGAAAAATCGGCCATCAACAAGGCTATCAAAGAAAAGATCCCTATCAAATTAGCTAAAGCATCTTTGAAGGCTAAAGTATCCTACGCGGCAATCACAGCCCAGACCAACAATCCCCATTCAACTTGGGAGGTGATACCTAGTATCCAAAAAGATATTCAAGAACTGATCCAAAAAGATATTCAAGCCGTTTTGTTTCAACCCAGAAACACAGACATTCCTTCTGGTCACCAGGCCAGTTTAACCCTACCAGCCGCAACAAGTCAGCTGTCTTCAGAGTTAACAACGATTGTTGACGCTACAGAGGGGCAAGCGAAAGAATTCCACACACCAGAATCATTCATCTTGAAGGAAAAAAAATACCAAGCAGACATCGCAGACCTCAAAAAAGAAAATCGCAAACTGGGAGACGTAGTCTCAGAACTTCATAATACAGTAACCTTTCTAAAGTCAGAGACTGAGCGTTTGACCTCTCTCATTACTCAGAGAGGTAGCCCTTTGTGGCATGCGCAGAACTTTAACAGCCCCGATTTCGACGAACAATTTGTTTCATCTCCTATGAACTTAAATCCTTCTCCTATGAACTCCTATGAACTTAAATCCTTCGGTAATTTGTCTCCAAGAAACTTGGATTAATAAGAATAGTTCCCTCCTTCACCTGAAAGGGTATGTTAACTTTAATAAACCTCGATCTGGGAAAGAGAGGGGGGGGGTGGTCTTGCCATCCTCATAAAATCGGATATTCCGGGTTGGATCCTTCCGGATTTTCAAGACTCTCCTACTATGGAATTTCTTGGTATCAAGATTATTTTTTGTAAACAAACTTTTCATATTGGCAATGTTCACAGACTGGCTGGACCTTGGTCCAACAAAGACTTTTTAACCCTAGATTTCTTCATAAATCACCCCTGCTTCATTGCTGGTGATTTCAATGCACGCAGTATATCTTTTGGGGACAACGTCTCCTCCCCAAGCGGTCAAGCTTTTGCGAAGTGGGTTGATAATGGCCCTCTTGTTTTACTAAACTCCAAAGGAATAACAAGGGAACACTCCGCAGGTGTCGGAAGTGTTCTCGATTTGATTTTTTGCTCTCCCTCTCAAATGAATAAAGTGGACTGGAAGAGAGTAGAAGAAAAGGGTTCTAGTGACCATTTCCCCACTTTCATCAAATTTAAGAATCGGCTTTCTTTCAATATCCAAAATCGTTCCTATACAAATTGGCGATCTTTCTCAGAAAATTGTGTTTTGAGTTGTGTGGAAATCCCCACCAATGACTCTACTGCCCTTCTTTCCGCTGAGGAAACAGCCCATTCAATACAGGTTACCCTGTCCTCCTCTATTCAAAAATCTACTGTTCAGGTATCTTCCAGAGGTAAAAAATCTTTGCTCTCATGGTGGAACAAGGCATGTGCTAAAGCCAAACGCTTAAAAAATTGTCTTTATAAAAAAGCTAAAAGATCTCTCGATGATAAGGTGTGGCTTGAGGCCAAAAAGGCAACTGCCATTTTTAAGAAGACTATTTTAAAAGCAAAACGTAATTTTTGGAGTTCAAAAATGCAATCAATCTCCTCTCCCAAGCAGCTTTTCAAAGTGGTGAGACATATCAACAACTATATGGCCCCCTCTAACAACACCAGTAACCTTATTTTTGAGGATAAAGATAAACAAATCAGTGATCCTCTCCACCAAGCCAACCTTCTCTGTCAAAGATTCGTTTCCAAATCTCAAACCACTTCGACTCTTCCTATCCAACCTCTATCTCAGCCTAATTTTACTTGTCAGCCTTTCTTCTCCATCCAGGAACTCGATAGATCTATCAAACTCCAGAGGGTCTCGGCCCCGGGGATTGACGGTATCTCGGCAAGAGCCTTTAAATCCCTTCCAAATGTGGACTGTCTAAAACTGTTAAGTTTTTTCAATTTTTGCCTTGAATTTTCCTTTTTTCCAAAAAGCTGGAAAAAAACTGTTATTGTTCCGATTAGAAAACCCAACAAACCAGCTAACCTACCCACCAGCTAACCTACCCACCAGCTATCGCCCAATTGCCTTAATTCCCGTTATTAGTAAAATCCTGGAAAGAATGGTTCTCGCCCGTCTGATTTTTTGGACCTCAAATGTTAAGTTATTTCATAAAAATATGTTTGGCTTTATACCGGGGAAATCGGCGGTGGATTGCCTCCATAACATTTCCCAACACATTGAGCCGACCAAACGGTATAGTGGTTAGCGTGCTGGCTTCTAGACCGCGAGGTTGCGGGTTCGAGTCCCGTGTTTGGCATGGGTGTTTGTAAATGTATGTTGGCTTGTCTAATGACGAAAGTTTCGGCGCATTATAGCCCTCGTGTTGCTGACGGCGCCAGATAATCTGAATACAACCAACCAACCAACCCAACACATTGCCTGGGCTAGATCCAAGAAAAATTGGGTTTGCATGATCTCCCTTGATATCGCTGGAGCCTATGACGGAGTCTGGGTTGAGGGACTCGTCAAAAAACTTAAGTCGGCTGGTTTAGAAATGAAACTACTCTCCCTGATCCAGGATTTTCTTTTTTGCCGCCCGATCCAAGTAAGGTGGAGAGGTCAGCTCTCCGACCCCTTGGAGGTTTCATCCCTTCCTCAAGGATCAATCTTATCTCCTTTCTTATTCAATATTTACATGCATGATCTCATTAAAGAAGTCCCCCCTCACTCCCAGGTTTTTTTATATGCAGATGATATCACTGTGGTAGTTTCGGCTTCGGCCCCTGCCCAGTGTGTCGCTAATATTAGACATTCCTTGGAGAACATTTCAGTCTGGGCCAAACGCTGGAAGGTGGATTTTGCCAGTGAGAAATCATCCATCATTGATCTTTCTCCCAAAATTTCGAAATTATCCCAGCCTATTTCTATCAATGATAATATTATCCCCTGGGTTTCTTGCTCCAAAGTTCTAGGCCTAGTTTTCCAAAACAACTTCACCTGGAAAGAACACTGCCTTGCCAGCTGCAAAAAAGGCTCAAAAATCCTAAACATCATCAAGTTCATCAGCAGTAAAAACACGGGAATCAAAGCCAAACTAGCCCTCCAAATCATCTCGCAAGTCCTCCTTCCACGGATTGATTTTGCTAACTCAGTGAGAACAAATGATTCCCAGATGAACATGCTCAAGTATGAAGTTTTAGAAAACTCTGCTATCTGTTTCGCACTTGGTATCTTCAAATGGGCGCCAAATGACATCATCCGGAAAATTTCTAATATCCTACCATACCGAATTCGTGCTAAATGGTCTCAAATTACAATGGCTCTAAAAGTTCAATTTCATGATTTGCCCCTTCCAAAGCCTGAATTCTATATCAAAAACCATCAGATTCGTTCCACGATCTGCAACTTGGAAGTCCAATTTGGTCTTCAAAATCGAACCCGTTTCCTACAAGTTCAGGTACACCCCTCGCAAACCCACCATTTGGAATGCATCACCAACTTTTTCCCGAACTCCTCAACCAAATCTCCTGTCTTAATTCAATCCCTTTTTTGGGAACTTCGTAAGAGATACGAGGATTTTGAACTCTGGGCTACAGATGGATCTAAGACTGGCTGCGGGGTGGGTTTCGGCCTAGTCAATGAAAATGGCTCAGTCTCTCGATCCATTCGACTTCCTATGCCCTCCTCGAGTTTCACCGCCGAAACGGCTGCCATTCTTTATTTAGCCACCTTTTTTTTTAAGAGATGTCCCCTCTTTAATATTATCAGATAATAAAGGGGCTGTTGAGGGCATTGGCAATGTTTGTGGAAGGGGTTCGTCACTTATTACTGAAGCACGACTAGCCCTAATTAACAAATCCATCCTCTCCCCAACGATCCTGGTTTGGTGTAATGCCCACGCTGGTATTCAAATTAATGAAACAGCTGATCAACTAGCCGGCAAGGCTGCATCAGATCCTTCCTCTCCAACCATGTCTATTTTGGATTGGATGGATATGAAACGTTTCATCAAGAGGAAACGACAAGAAGAATTTGATTTTCTTTGGTCCTCCTCCAAATATAACTTCAAGTTTCATGATCAATTAGTCACTCCTCCCTTCCTATCCTGGATCTCCTCGAGATATGAAGAAGTAAAGCTTTTCAGGATTATTTCAAATTGTTATCCCACCAAAAGCATCCTTCACAAAATAGGACTCTCGGCTTCTCCTCTTTGTAACTCTTGTCATATCCCAGACGATTATCCCCACAGATTTCTCCAATGCGCCCGATACGATTCAGAGAGATCAATTCTTTTTGATCTCCTAAAAATCTCACTCAGCCAAAAAACTTCAGTCAAAGATATTTTGAATTGTGCTAATCTATCCTCTCCATGTATCGGAAAAGTGATTCTTCGCTTTTTCGCTTAAAAAGCTTTCGTTTTATGACGTCAGCATAAATATGTATACGGAGACAGGGGTTGTATGCCCGTAGTTCTCCTTCCTTTGCCTCTTTTGAAGAGGTTCCAACAACAACTACGAACTCAGCCATAGATAAAAAGTTATATCGTATTTTCTAAACCATCTCAATCGGTTTTTGGCGAATTTCAGGAGCAGTTTGGAGGAGAAATATTTTCTGTCACTGTATATTCTGAAAATGTGTTAATTATTTTGTTGTTTTATAAATCAAAGTGAATTAGAACAAGTATATTAGTTAACTATAACTGTATCTTTTATTCTTTTTACAAACGATGTTTTTTTTTTTTTTTTTTTTTTTTTTTTTTTTGTCTACGTTCTTACCCGGAGAAAGCATAGAAATGGCAACATCACAAAATTCCTTCTGCACCGAAATGATTTGACAACCTCCCCCCTTCCTTTTTTTTTTTTTAGTTTTTTTTTACCTCAACCTGTTCCAGAGGGGTGGTTCTCTCACATATGTATGAGGTGGCAGATGCTAGTTCACAAAGTCCTTCTTTTCCACTCCCAACCGGGAGTTCAACCAACCAACCATTTTTATTCTGCCACGTTGTTTATTTTACTAATTTGAAATTTTTAAAATTTAAATCTTTTAAACTTGTAAATTTTGACATTTTTTATCTCTCTTCTTTATCTACGAAAATCTAAATTACATTTAAAACTACTTTTTGAGTATTAGGCATCGAAGAAAACGCTCCAGTAATTCTACGAAACAGAATGTTTCAGAAATGGTGTAAACAAAACAGTAAAAAATGTTTTGGTTTCGGAAATCGCAGCCTCAAAAAAACTTGCGAGTAACTGAATTGGAACTTCATCCTGAAGAAGAAAATAGTGAAACTTCATTGTTTGGTTACATTATTATAGAAGCAAAAACTCTATCTCAATTAATGGAAGTTTTAACCCTTTGCACTCGTAATTATGCTTTAGAAAGTTAGAAAATAACTCGGAATTTTTTTTTTTGTGTTCGGTCAAGAAGAATTTTTTTGATGGAAATGTGTTCCAATTTAACTAGAATGTTTACCATCCTTAAATCAAAAATTTATAAATATAACCCCTGAATACACCCCTTGACCTAGGATGGGAATGTGGCCACATAATATTTTATTTTTCAACGTGTTAAAATAATTTATTGAAACTACTAAGAATACTTAAGTATATTACACTACATCAACCCTTTGCACTCCGCTGTCCCCTCTCAGGGGACATCGTAATTCTAGCATATCACTCGGATGTGCCCTCTCAGGTGACATTAAAGTTTATTAGTGATTTCGGAAAATTAACTTTTTCCAGCATAACTTTTTGAAAACTACATGTTTTCCTGAAGTTTTCTCTTGAAATGGCACAAGAAATTAAAACAAAATATGGTAAAATTACCATGATGTATAAAAAAAACATTTGAGCGGGGTTTTGTGTCAAAAGAGAACGTGAGAAGTGTTGGTTCACGACGGTCCGAGCACTTCTCTGCGCCACTTGAAAGGAGCATTAAGGAGAGTTTGTCGATGGTTGGGTTAGTTGAAATTTACTGGCGCAAGGGCAAGATGTGATGTCCCCTGTACGGGGACATACGAGCGCGATGGTTGGTTGTTTTCAGATTATCTGGCGCCGTCAGCAACACGAGGGCTATAATGCGCCGAAAAATTCGTCATTAGACAAGCCAACATACATTTACAAACACCCATGCTTAACACGGGACTCGAACCCGCAACCTCGCGGTCTAGAAGCTAGCACGCTAACCACTATACCGTTTGGTCTTCACGATCGCGATGGTAAAACGAGTGATGTCCCCCATACGGGGACATACGAGTGAAAAGGGTTAAAGTGCAAGTTTTGCGAGAAAGCACCTACTCGAGTTGAAGTTGGATCTAGAAGGGGCAGTGGTGTAGTGTAAAATAAAAAGGTGTGGGAACGCTATGTTACGTCGTTAGAAGCGCATACTTTTTTTTCTGTAATGATGCGGGGGGGGGGGGGGTAAAAATGACAACTAAGGATAAATAAACTTATTAATACTACTTTAGTAATCTCAAAACAGATTATGAGCACCTCAAAAATTTGAAAGATCAAAATTTATGTTTAGACATTTTTTATTTAAATAATTTTTTTAACTATTAAGTTATATGGATTTTTAAACAATTTGCTTTGCACAACCCATTTTGATAGATTATTTGACACTTTATAAATGGATTATAAGACATTTTCACACATATTACTAAGACAAATTTTTAAACAGACTTTTTTAAACAGATTACCTATAACACATTTTAAACAGATTATTTACATGATTTTTTTAACAATTTTCAATAAAAAAAATTCAATAAGAGATTCAATTCAGACACATTTGACTTAGCACTCATCCTAATAGGGTAGTCAACTGATCTGTTTTTTCGGAACCTAAATTTGACGTGATCATCTGACTTCCATAACTTCAAAGATACCTTAAAATACAATGCGTTCGGATAAATTCCCAGATTCTGTAGCTCCTCGAAATCTGTTTTCAAAATGAATTAAAAAGACGATTGTTGCAAATGTTGATTAGGTTGGTTGGTTGTATTCAGATTATCTGGCGCCGTCAGCATCACGAGGGCTATAATGCGCCGAAACATTTCGTCATTTAACAAACCAACATACATTTACAAACACCCATGCCAAACACGGGACTCGAACCCGCAACCTCGCGGTCTAGAAGCCAGCATGCTAACCACTATACCGTTTGGTCGGCAATGTTGATTAGGAGTTTTGAGTTTTTTCTTCTTCTCGAAATGAAAATGTAGAGAAGTTCTTCTTTCTTGATAGCAGTGACTCAACCAGGAAATTCCTGTGAGAGGATGTTTTCTTAAGTTTGTTCCAGTATTTCTCTGTATAAAAAAAACAATTTCCGTGCAAAACTTTCTCATCCCATGTTTATCACATATCATCAATATTTTTACAGTTTTTCCCTCTGAGGGTCAGTGGCGTATATATATACGTCCATTGATCAACGTTTTTCCAGCAATACACAACATTTTTAAATTTATAAATAAAATTTGAAATAAAATATTTTTTAAATATTTTTATTATTATGATAGTTTAAAACCCATTTAAAACTAAATAAATAAAAAATCATTTTTAAAAAATATTTATTTGAATCAGGAATATAATTTAAAAATTATTGCAGAAACAAAATTGTACAATTTCGCCTATTACCTGGACAATCAGAGGGTTAATCTGTCGCTTACAATATGATAAAATATTAAAATGGTTTTTGTCCAGTTTTTGAGTTATACAAAACAATCTAACATCGTACAACATTTTATCTAGATTCTATATTATCCATATTTTCTAGATAGTAAATTAATATGACATTGTTTCATTTATTTCAATTCAATTACAGAAAGAGTAATATTTTAGGTTAACGGACAAACACCAATATCAGGTTGATTTTACTACAGATTTATGGAGCTTGAAATACAAGGGCATGTAGCACCGATACCTTAAATCAATTATAACAACTTTTGAAACATCCATACTTTTACATTTCTTTTAAAAGACACTTTATATTGAACTAACCAGACTAAAAGTAATGCTTAATGATTTTTTGATGCTAGGAGATTTACAAATCCGTTATTTATTTCCAAGTTTTTGGACGTAATAGCTACTTTAGTGTGATACGGTAAGCAAACTCTGTCTGAATTAAGGTAGATTTAAAAAAATTATTTTGAAATTATTTATGATTGCTAAGAGTTTATTATTCAATCATTACAGAACACCAGGATGTTAGGGACCCTAGCGGAGGTTCTGACCCTAAAAACCCTCCCCCTGGTTGTGCGCCTGATTGATAGACCCTTTCTTTCCTTTCCAAAATTTGCTCTATTCATTAAAATGTAATTAAGCAACTAGAAGAATATCAATTGGAAAGTTAAAACAAATCTGTCGATTTAAAATTTCTTGATAAAATATTAATTTGTGTATCATCACTAATTTTAAGAGGGATATCCAAATGCAGACCCATCACTTGCCAGACGTATAGATTACCTTGGATAATTCCTGGTTTTTAAATCTTATCCAGTTCAGTTTGTCATTTCGACAGTGGTGACGAGTAGATGGCAATGATTGGCAAAAATGGGTGTGAATCGGAGAAGAGAAACTGCAAAATTTATAAGATACTGCCATCAAAATCACTAGAGTTTATAAAATATCGGGGGCAACTTCCTCTTCTAATCGTCGCAACTGCATATTGTTGCACAAATTGTCTGTATATAGTGTAAATAGTGACGTATTGTTTTAAAATTCTATTTTAATTTATTTTATCTTATTTTATTTATTAACAGCGATTATACAGGTTAGAAAAAGGTGGCAACACCTAAAGCAATTGGGAAATTTCGAGATGTTTCTTTTATTTGTCGAGTTGGCTGGATGTTTCGAGAATGTTCCCACGCGCCTGGTATATAAAGACCGGAGATCGGGAAAGCTTTCAGTGTGACTTCGGATCCCGATGAAAACTGAACGCTTTGTTTACCTATTGAAGTGAGCTTGTATAATCGCTGTATTCGAAGTTGTTTTTATTGAAGCTTGTATGGAAGCTTGATAGTGACTGTTCTTCGAATAACTTTTGTGAGCTCTTAGAGAGAGAATAAATATTTTTTAAACCGTAAAAACTGTGCCATCATTGCCTGAGTGGAAACATTCATAACAGTGGTGTCAGAAGTGGGATTTCATAATTTCGAATGCCGATTACTAGAAGAATGAGGAAAGACCAAATGAAGCAACTGATTGAAATGATTGCTGGAATGAAGGCCCAACAGGAAACCACCGCCGCCGAAAAAAAAGCCGAACTCGCCGCCACCATAGCCGCCGGTCAAGCACGCCAAGAATCAACGAACGCTGAACTCGTCGCTACGATTGCCACCCGCCAAGAACCGACTAACGCCAAACTCGCCGCTGCAATCGCCACCGGCCAAGAATCTGCGGCTACGGAAATGAAAGCCTGCCGAGAATCCACATCAGCAGCTATAATTGGGATTAAAGAAGAAATGAAATCCGAGCTGGCTACAACGATGGAATCTACGATATTAGAGACTACTACAAGTGTTCTACAATCGGTAAAAGAAGAGGTTCTGAATGAAGTAAGAAAAGAAATCAGTGAGAATTTTGAGGCGGTTAATGGGAAAGTTGACTGCTTGGGAGAAAAGGTTTCTACAGTGAAAGAAGATCTTGTGACTGTGAGGAATGAAATCGAAGAAAAGGTTTCCATCATGAAAGAGGAGCAGGAAAAGTTTCATGACGCTGTAGAAAAAAAGACTATGGAAAATAGAAACTCGCGAAACTGTGACCATTGCAACGCCTAATTGGGATAATGTTTCCACTCACTTTATGGCATCACGTTCCAACATCAAAGTGGCCTTTTTTGATGGAAAGTCTTCCTGGCGTGTTTATCAAACGCAGTTTGAGATTATTGCATCTGCAAATGGATGGGACGACACTACAAAAGCATTTCACCTCGCTGCGTCACTCAGCGAAGAAGCTGCTGACATCCTACAAATACTTCCAAAGGACAAAAGGGAAGATTTAGCTGCCCTAACATCTGCTCTGGAATTGCGGTTCGGTGAACAACATCTGAAAGATTATAGCAGGCAACAACTCAGAACAAGACATCAAAAGACCGGTGAAACACTTCAAGAATTAGCCTCGGATATCGAAAGACTGTCGCTCCTTGCTTTTCCCGACTGTCCCCCGGATGTGCGAGACGATCTTTCACTGCAGTATTTCATCGGCGCTATTCAAGATCCCGATGTGCAGCAGGCGGTAAGGTTATCATAATACAAAAACCTGAAGTCTGCCCTCGTGTACGCCATGAGAGTGGAAGCCGCGCAGCTAGCTTCTGGAAAAGACCAACAATATGTGCGAGGTGCATCAGCCGAGGATTCTTCTGACCTTGTCCCCAGTAAGCTTCGGCCGACCAAACGGTATAGTGGTTAGCGTGCTAGCTTCTGGACCGCGAGGTTGCGGGTTCGAGTCCCGTGTTAGGCATGGGTGTTTGTAAATGTATGTTGGCTTGTCTAATGACGAAATGTTTCGGCGCATTATAGCCCTCGTGTTGCTGACGGCGCCAGATAATCTGAATACAACCAACCAACCCAGCAAGCTTCGAGAACTGGAAAGCAAAATTGATAGAATGATGAGAAGCTATCCCGGAGCCAGGGATTGAAAGACAAAAGTCATTTGCTGGCACTGCAAACAGGAAGGGCATTTACGCCGTAACTGCCTTGATTTGAAAAAGAGAAGGGATAACACTACCACGGAATCTCAACAATTGAATCTTAGAAGATGCCATCTCGCAGGGCAGAAGCTGCAATGTAGAACAGGTGAATCCCCGACCAGCCGTTTCCACGTCTCATCCCGTCAAGGAGGAAACCAAGGTTTATTCGTGAAGGGGGAGATCAACGGAACTCCATGTCGTTTAATCGTCGATTCGGGAGCGAACGTAACGATCGTAAGGACGGACGTAGCTCGTCGTCTGAACAACCGACTCCTCTACACAGCGCCCTCTGTTTCGCTACAAACTGTGTCTGGTGGCAGTATCTCCGTGCACGGGAAATTGGAAGTGGACATTGCCTTTGGATTTAACACCTACAATCACACCGTTTATGTTGCCGAAACTGTAGATCCGTGCATTCTCGGACTAGACTTTTTGAAGAAAAATGGAATTACGCTGAATTTTGAGAAAAGCAAGCTGCAAACATGGAGAGGCGAAGTTCTTTTGCACGATCTAGGCATGAAGGAGCCTAGGCATATCGAATTATGGCTCATGAAGGCAATGTCATAGAGAATGCTGAAGAGTTTGCGAGGATCTCCAGATTTGGAGAGACAGAGTCAACATCTATGAAAAGTACCTCCCCAGCCCCGGGAAGAGAACCGACGAAAGCAACGTTGATGAAACCCTCCCAGGAAGTGGTTCGTGTGGGAATGGACAACGTTAGTGAAGAGGAAATCGGCACCCGTGCTCCTGTTATAAGCATCGAACGGAGGTCCCGGGATCTATCAGCTGCACCCGCGGATGATTCCGACGCAATCACAGCTAAGCTTACTGAAGATGATGTTCGGTTGAATGGGAACGCTCTTTCCAGAAGTTCATGTCCGGAGAGCAGACGACGTTCATCTAAAACAGAGTTCAAATCTGGAACACCCGCGTTCTATCATCAACAACCAATCTCAAAATCATGTAACCAGCAAGATGAGGATCAGGAACTTTCACAGCTTCTGTTGGCATACGGGAGTGCAACTCATGAGACCACCGGATTTTCAGCATATCTAAAGATGTTTGGAAGAGAACTTAGGCTCCCCTGCAACCTCCTCTTTGGACGACCACCGGACACTCCTTCCTCGCCTGTCCAGTATCTAGATGATCTCCAGGCACGTTTGGAAGCCGTACATCGGTTCGCCAGAAAGAGAATCAACATCATGATCGAGCGCATGAAGATCCGGTACGATTAAAAGGCCACGGACCGTTCATTCCAGGAAGGTGACAAGGTGCGGTTAGGGAACCCTAAACGTCGGAAAGGACTCTCCCCTAAGCTCCAGACGAACTGGGAAGGGCCGTATGTGGTCCTTAAGAAGATCAACGACGTCGTGGTAAGGATTCAACGGACACCTTCCTGTAAACCTAGAGTTGTACATTACAATAGGCTAGTCCCATATTATGGTAGAAATGATTGATTTCAGTGTGTTTTCCTCTTAAGGACTTCACTGCCCGGGACGTGCAGTCTTTAAGAAGGGGGAAATATTGCACAAATTGTCTGTATATAGTGTAAATAGTGACGCATTATTTTAAAATTCTATTGTAATTTATTTTATCTTATTTTATTTATTAACAGCGATTATACAGGTTAGAAAAGGGTGGCAACACCTAAAGCAATCGAGAAATTTTGAGATGTTTCTTTTATTTGTCGAGTTGGCTGGATGTTTCGAGAATGTTCCCACGCGCCTGGTATATAAAGACCGGAGATCGGGAAAGCTTTCAGTGTGACTTCGGATCCCGATGAAAGCTGAACGCTTTGTTTACCTATTGGAGTGAGCTTGTATAATCGCTGTATTCGAAGTTGTTTTTATTGAAGCTTGTATGGAAGTTTGATAGTGGCTGTTCTTCGGATAACTTTTGTGAGCTCTTGAAGAGAGAATAAATATTTTTTATACCGTAAAAACTGTGCTATCATTGCCTCAGTGGAAAAATTCATAACAATATAGTGTTGATTTTTTGAAATTTGAGAAAACAGATTTTTCTTAAAAAACTGCTGCTAAATTTTTGGAATAAACTCTCAAGTAACTGCAAATGTAAACTTTCCCATTTCAAAAGTGAAAAATAATTTGCATTTGAATTGCTTTCCTACTATTTCCCAGCCAAATTTCAATTAATTATTTAATGTTACAAAACCATTCCATTACAAACGTTACAAAACCATTAGCAATTTTATATTATGGAAAATGAAATATATAACAGCAATAAATGTGAATACCTTCAATTTTTAGACAAGAGCAGATTCATTAGCATGGGTGCCGGCAACGTTATTTGTAGAGGATTGCAAGGTAAAAAAACACACTTTTTTTGTTCAAACCTTGATACTTCAAAACTATTTTTTTTTTTTTTTCATAATGACAAATATAACATCTATTATTAAAAGGCGCACATTTATTTTTTCCTGTGAATTTTGTCTTTTTCTCCACTTTTATAAAAATTTTAGCCTTTAGAGGAATGCAAGCATTCTCCCATGCACCTTCCTGGCGCCACCCAATTCCATTATTTTTACGTATTGAATTAAAGTAAGTAACAGTTAAAAAATCAATACTGTTTTAAATATATTTTATCATATTCAAACAACGTATCAGTTTTATTTTCCCAATATCTGGCAAGCCTATATAAATACATAATTTCGTGATCTTAAAACACCCTTAAAGCTCATACAAAGTATTAACATTCTACACTTACCTATCTGGATTCTTAGCGCCCAAGCAGTTTATTCCGTCCGAATCGCAGGTTTACTTCGCTTTTTTGGATTGCCCAAAACACAAATCTTTTATTGTCATTAGTTTTATCCTCTTGAACGAATTCATTTCTTAGGTACGAAGCGAGGTTTACGAATAAGTTAATAAGTGGGTGATATAAAAGTTTAAAAAAAAACGTTACATCACTTTTATTGATAAATCGGTTAGAGCTCCCGTTAAAATTTTAGAAGAGACATTTTTCAAAGAAAGGACGCAGAGAACTGCATGTGCCAGACAAAAGTTTTGTTCTTTAAAAATGGATATAGTTGGTGTCAATTTGAGTATGGAAGTTTTAGGCTGGAATACAAATTGGACGGATAGACTTCATCCACAAATAAAGATCATTCTTTGAAGAAGACGATAATTGGGATTGGATGAATCATGTATGTAAACATACATCAGTTAATTTCTAATGAAGTAGCTTTGAAACATTGAAAGACTGGAAGGGGGGGGGGGAGTCTAATGCATCAATCGGATTGCTGATGGAATAGCCATGTGCGGGTTGCCATGCCTCTTTCAAGTGTTTTGCTAATACTTGATCTTGCCTGCTCAGCACTGAAGTTGTGGATCGAAAGCGAAGACATAGTTCTCACGAAAGAACTTTTTCATTTTCTTACTTGACTTTCCGTTAAGTTTCACATAAAGAAAATAAATTCTAAAACAAAAAAAATACAAATTAAAAAAATTTTAGGAGAGGGAACGCCGTTCCTCCTTCTAAAAAGGTGAAGAATCGCCGATCCCGCTCCACTACAACCCTGAGAAGGGGCTTTTCCCTAGAACTGAAAGTTGTGTACAGCACTTGTGACAGCATTCATACTAAAACGTCTTCTTCCTCTCCTTTGAACGACCAGAAAAAGCTGTTAGATATAAACTTTCACATTGTTCAAACTTTCCTAAGTTTTAGTAAGGGATTTTCTGCACTCGAAAAGTTTTGTATGCAGATGAATATTGAAGGCATGTCGAGCAAGATATTTAATTTGTACAAGAAGTACATTTTAGAGTGCTCCATAAAGGCAACGGATGGCATTTTAGAAGACACAAGGAAAAAGGTAAAATTTGCTTATTTGATAAAGCCGGCTGATATTGTTGATATCTCTGTATCCTATAATGGAATGTGCTTGAAACGTGGCCACTCTTCAAATATTGGGGAGTCGTGTGTCATCGACCTCCTCACGGGATATGTTGTTGACTGTATAGTGACGTCAAAAAGGTTTATCACATGTGACCAAATCAAGGACTATCTGGGAGATAGTTATGCCTACTTTTTAATTTGGTATGATTCTCACCAGTCGGAGTGCTCTATCAATCACTCTGAATCATCTGGTGCTATGGAAGTTTCCGCGGCTCTGCAGTTGTGGAAACGATCTCAGGAAAAGAGATTCCGCTACACTTCAGTATTGTCCGATGGCGACTCGAAGGCCTTCATTGCACTGACACCAACGAATAACTATGGAAATGATGTGGTGATAAATAAAATAAAAAAAAGAAGAGTGCATAAATCATGTGGGTAAACGACTGTATACTGGATTTAAAAAATGTGTTCAAATGTGGAGCAATAAAGGCGAGTCCATCAGTGGAAAAAAGTATGGAAGCTTGACAAAGAAAAAGATCAGAAAATTAACCAATTATTACAAGAACGCGATTATAAGGAATAAAGGAAACGCAAAGGGAGTGAGGGAGGCTATTTTTGCAACACTTTTTCATGCAATTTCTACCGACAGCAAACCACAGCATTCAAAGTGTCCGAAGAGTAAAGACAGTTGGTGCTTTTACCAATCAGCTGTAGCCAACAAGATTAAACCTGGATGCCACAAGAAGAATGTAGATACTCCTATTTCTGAATCCCATTTGTCGAAGATATTACCTATCTACCAAAGGCTAGCATCAGATGAGCTTTTGAGCGCTGTACTCGATGTGCCACCCAAAATTCCAATGAGAGTCTGCATTCAATGATACGGAACAAGTGCTCAAAAGAAAGTTGTATATCCGTTGAAAGAGTTACCATTGCGGAATTTAATTCCAGAACTCTTAAAGTTGAGGACAAACATCAGGAGCAAAGTGATATGTCACAAAGTAACTTTTCAAGAAATTCTGCTACGCGTAAAGACATTCTTCGAACATATAGAGAAGACGGTAAACTTCTGAGACCTATAAAACTGCACAAAAGAAAAGAAAACTTGCACAAAAGCGAAGAACTATTGCGATGAAGAAGAATGAAGGAATTGTATATAAAGCAGGCGTTTCTAAATTTATACAACCCTAAATTTAACTTACTTACCAAAAATTTAGACACACTTTTAAAACATTTTTAATATAATGTAAAATGTATATATTAGTTTTTTATTTATTTTTGTTCCAAACCAAACAAATTTTTAAAGAACGTTTAAATCCTAAAAGTATTCAATACAATACAAATAAATTTCCATTTTATGTTGAATTGCCGTAAATTACAGTGTAATTATTAGTATATTTACAGTAACATGTCTCTGTACAATAATATGTTTGTAAATACTTTAAAACTGTTTTTCTCGGTTCGTTATTTTTCAGTTTGGTTGTTTGAATCCCTAAGTCTTTTTTTCTAAATTCATTTAGGATTGGAAAATTCTTATAATGTATTTATATACATCTGATAAACAAAAGTTAGTATGGAATAAGGTGTGCTATGTTTAGTATAGTTTTTTTTTTTTTTTTTTTTTTTTTTAAATGAAAAAGTTGAATACTTGAAAAAAATCATAATTTTTCTGCTATTTTTAGTCTAAAAACATATAAAACCTTTTCTATTGCTTGCATCTTCAAATACATTCTAATTATTGTTAACAACTATAATACAAATATATTGAGAAAATTTCATGAAATAATACTTAATATTGTAGAAGAAGTAGCGTTTTGAAAAAAATTAGAATTTTTTTTTTTAAATTGAACCAATCAAAAATTATTTATTAATTATTTTTTATAAGTCTGATTATGTTTACTTACCATCAACACAATGTAAAATGACTACAGTTTATATTTTAGTGGTACAATTGCTTAAAATTGTTTTTTGGGTACCGCGTCCCCATGAAGTTATATTGATTTCGCTCAGAATTTTTTAAGGGTACTAAGACCCCTTAAGTGTTTGTGCTTTTAAAATGTTAGGGCTTTTTTATAATGGCAAAAAGCTACAAGCGAATACGGCTCCAAAACATCGCAACAATTGAATCTAGTATGTGAGACAAACCCGGAAATTCCTAGAGAACAGCCCTACAAACGAATATGTGTTCGTCACAATCGCCATCATGTTTACTCATTTTTAAAGCGTAAAGATATGTAGAGCAACGTCGTCGGGGACCTAATCCCTTACCATTATATAAAGTTTGCTTGGTAAGGTGAAATTTATGATTTTAAAATCCAAAGTGATTATGAGTTTTATAACACTTTGAAAAATATCTTCTACGTAAAATCTGAAAAATATACATTGTTAAATATTCTTTATTATTTTTTTAAAAATATCAAATTCAAAACAATCCTCTAATTACAACATCGTTGATTCTAGAATACCGTTTTACCCAATTAGCCATAACTACACACTAAATATTCCACAATGTGGAATATTTAGTGTGTAGTTATGGCTAATTGGGTAAGCAAAAGAGCCAATCTTGGCTCTTTTGCTTTAAAAAATCAAGCCCGCAATATAGTATGACGTCATTTACGAGGTCTTAATACATTAATTTTTGCATGAAGAAAAGTGAAAATAATAAATACCTCCACTGCTTTCATTACAAATGTTACTGCTACCATAATTTAGAATTAATCGTATTGGCGCAGAATACACACCGAATGCTCAATCCCGCTGAATGCAATATTGGGGTTCTTCCCCAGTAGCCTTCATACCCTGGGTTATATCCCCAGGGATAATACTGGGTTAATATACAGGGTGATCATAAAATAACTTTGCCAATTTATGGACCTCTAGTGGCCGTCCCGTTCAACAGATCGAGATGAAATTTCAGGTATATTCAGCGGTATATTCAGCGGTTATTCAGCGGTATGAGCTCGAGATTCTGTGAATGGCAACAAAAGGGCTCTCACGGTTACGGTTATAGTTACAGAAACTCGAACTTTTCCTACTTTTTCTTGTTTCAAAATGCTCAGCGCATGCGAAAACCCTAAAGACCGTTGGAACGGTACGTGTATCACAAAAAACGAACGCATTATGCGCGCACAAAAAAAAATAGTTCGCAGAGCTGTTTTTTGAGCGTGCATAACGTATACGTTTTTTGTGACGTACATACCGTTCCAACGCTCTTAAGAGTTTTCGCATGCGCTGAGCATTTTGCGACAGGAAAAAGAAAGTGTTGTCATTCGAAAATTTTGAGTTTCTGTAACTATAACCGTAACCGTAACCGTGAGGGCTATTTTGTTGCCATTCACAGAATCCCGAGCTCATACCTCTGAATAACTATACCTGAAATTTCATCTTGATCTGTTGGACAGGACGGCCGCTAGAGATCCATATATTTGCAAAGTTATTTTATGACCACCCGGTATATTCCGAGATCCATATAAAAAATAGTTCCTATTGTCTGTTTTACTATCTAGTGATATTCCATTTAGTCCTATTGCACACTTCGATTTCGGTTCGCCCATGCTATTGAACGAATACTGTCTGGAAAGGATTGTGTGAAGAGTGTATCATAAACTGGTTGCCATACAGAAAAAGTTTGGGCATTAGAATTGAAAAATATTTATTGATTAGCACTAATGACCAAGTTCAACTTGACCAAAAGGTAAATATAATTTAAAGTTGCCCGAACTGAAGTGCCCACATTACTAACATAACTTAACATTTCACGGAATTCAGTTTTCTTACTATTATTTTTCAACGTTGATGAACATGACAATATATATATATATATATGCAAAAGTATAGACACAATCACGAGTTTCTGCAAATTTTTGTTCACATATGCAAATTTAAAAGAGATGACGTCACAGACTTGGAGTATTTAAATTCTGCAAACGATGACACTTCATAATAGATTCCACTGACTAAAGAAATTCAAACAGATGAGCCTATGTAAATTTGGTAGTTCAAAGTCAAAGGTAAACTCGTTTCGTAAATTTCGACAATTATTAATCGACTTAAGACTTTTGTTTATCAAGTTTTACCTAATGGATGCAAATACAAAGAAAAAATCATATCTGACAGGCCGAGTGCCGAATAAACCCGATAATCGTCAAATCCAAAGACTGTTGAGTGCCCTACAAATTTTTTTTCGTGAATTTCAAAGGTCATTAGGACTTTTAGTGTCAAAGTATACGAATTGTAAGCGAATTTTGGAAAGGAGGAACAATAATTTATTGCAAAATGAAAAAGACAATAGCTCTTAAGCCACATCAAAAGTCACAGAGAATATTGTGGTCTTGAAATCTTATGTCATATGGACCAAAGTGACAATCAGGCGTGACTTGATGAAATAACCTCGTCATTTTTGTAGCCCCAGAAAAGATGGTACCTCGGTGATGGTTTGGACTGCCTTTTGCTACAATGGACAAGTGTCTATGTACTATACCAGTGGTACGAACATACAGGGCCTGATCATCGCCTAGGCCCACAAGGCCCGCGCCTTGGGCCCATGATTTTAGGGGGCCCCGAAATTGGCTGTAAACTATTTTTGTTTCACAAAAGCTATGTGAATATCTTTTATAACATGTACAAAATAACTCATACATAAAATTCATTTCGTATTGATCTTAAACCGTCTTTAGTATCCCAGAGTGTATTTATTAAAAAAAAAAAAAAAAAAAAAAAAAAACCGTTTAAAAGCGTTAAACTCAAGCTTTCTTGAAAGATAGAGAAAAAAAAATTGAAAGGAAGTCTTGACGAATTTATAGTGAGATTAGAAAATGTCGGCTCTGAAGTTGTGAATAATTATACATAAAAAGTTTTTCCTTTTTTGATTTATAAATTTGATTGTTTGAAATTTGTTTCTTTATTTGTGATTAAAAAAAATAAAAATAAAAAAATAAAAACTTTTAGAAAACAATATTAACAATAATTCATCAACTTTTCTTGTATTGCATGTTAATTCATTTGACTTTGCGTCGAGTCCATTTCCAATAAATCACTTGTTTGAAAAAAGGGCCCCCGAATGTGTCCGGGCCTTGGGCCTCAACTTGTCATGATCAGGCCCTGCGTACATACACACACACACACACGCACACACACACACACACACACACACATACTATCGAATCCAGAGTGGAGATTAACAGTGTTGAACATTGCAACCCTAATATCGACTGCAGCGCCACTGATTTAAAAGAGCGAGACGCAAAAGGAGCAAGAAGATTCTGCCCGAGGTCGCTCTCACGACCGACAAGTTGAAGGCTTAACAGTCAGTTGGGGACGTGAAAAATTTCTACGCACAAAAAATAAATAGTAAAGGAATATGTATAGCAAGGATATGAAGGGATCGTCCAAAGTCCTTTACCATATGAACCCATGGTAGACAAGAAGAGTAAAAGTCCTAAACTAGATAACCCATCAGATGGCTATGAAGTTTGAGCTCTGGCCCCGCATACCAGAGGTGCCGGGTTCGAATCCCTGGTTAGTCATGGATGTTCGTTGTAGTTCGAAATCCACGTTAAGCTGTAGGTGGTTGAGCGTATAAACCAACCAACCTGAGATAGATGATGGAGGTGACCAAGTGTATGCACAACACTGTCATTTTCGGAGGAGATGAAAGTTGGACAATAAGGACAAGATAGAGGTTTATACTTCTGAAATTGTTGTGGAGAATGTTACTGAAAAATCAGAGATTGTTCAAGTGGTGGTTTTGAACACATCATTGAGACAGGAATTTTATACCCGGAGCATGCAAGTGTTTTAGATTTCGTTTATGGCATATGCAAAGTTTACGACCACGTAATTATTCAATACTATACGGAGAAATGTACCCAGACCAAAATGACTTAAATGACAACATGATATTTGGTGGTTCATGAAGAAATCTGGTGCATATTGGAAATAGACCAATATCAATCGTGATCTGTGGTATGAAAAATTAGGCTTGTTCAAAAAATTATCGCCAGAAATTATTATTCCAACTAGAACACGAGAAGTTTTCCAGATCAATGATTCTTTATTGAATGCAAAACTATTAATCTAAAGAATGTAAAGTGAAATTTTGTGAAGTTTGAACTATGTTTTTATATTGTCATACTATTTCTAACATTAAGAGTACAATATTTGTATATGTGCCACATTGTGACCTGCAAACACCATGGTACTTAACTAATAGAATAAGGGCGGCCTATCAGTTTTATTATTTTCTATTTTTCTTTTAAATTTTTAATTAATAAAATGAGTTTATATTTAAGTGAATGAACTAAAGATTGTTTTTTCACTATATTTGTATGTTTAAACTAAATAATAAATAGGTTTTTTTTGCATATATTCATGTGATTCGTCATCCACAGTTCCTACCTAATATATTCTTTGTGGTGTTATTTAAAAAATACAAACTTTATGGTGTTGATAACTGCAGCTGATGATGTTTCAAATATTTAGAAACTTAATTTTACTAATTCAAAATTCTCCAGACTCCTAGATTGAATAAAAAAAGGTATTTTAATGAAACTTCTGATAGTGGTTCAAAGTTACCCTGAATGACACAGTAACTTTGCACCAGGTTATTTTCCTATTATTTGGTGCTTTTATCATCAACATTTACTAATTTGTGTAAATTGAAATATAATTTAGGGTTTATTCTTCCATCTTATGCAATTAGATCTGAAAATACTATTAAAACATAAGGGGGGAAGAAGAAAATATTAGAAATGTAGTTCAATGTTACCCTGATGGACTGTATCACAATTCTCTGGGAAAATGACGCCAAAATACGGATGGACAGGGAAACGTACCTTCAAAACTTCCCTGATTTTCGCGAAATTTAAAGAAATTCCCTGATTTTTTCCAGAATCAGAAAACTCCGTTACGTTTCCCTGATTTCCAGGTACTATGGCCACTGCGAAACAAGCATGACACAAAAAGTTTAATCCAACGAAATAAAATCAGCATTTCTTTAGATAATCAATTGGTTCAATCTATTGAAGGTAGTAGTCTGGTAACTTATGCCTATTTTCATGACTTCTTTGGAGGGTGGTTTTTTATAGGAAAATAAAAATGAATTATCTTGAATATTTAGAGTGTTTTTATTTACATATTGAAAATATAAAAAAAAAATTATTTGAAAAAATTTAATAGTTTATTACTATTATTATTGTCACTCGAAGTTGGAACCTCAAAAAAAATGCACGTGGGTGGCCCGGGTGATTTTGGCTCTTGATGTTATCTGAAATCAAATATTCTTGATTATTCTTAATCTATAGACATGTCATTCTGGTCGGAACTACTGAAGTTAAATTTCAAGGGTAAATAACAAAATGGCGGACTTTGAAAAAAAAAAGTCCTTTTATTTTAGCAAAGAAAGGGTTGTAAAATAAAAAGTTAGGGGTGAAAAAAATTCTCGTTAGTACCGACGAGAACTATAAGTGTGTAGAACAGCCTGTTAAAATTTGAAAGCAATCGGTTCAGTAGAAAAAAAGTTAGGACCCGGGCCGACCAGAAAAACAATGTTTTGAGAAAAACGCGTTAAAGCATCTTAGATGCTTACGTGTCAACGTACGATCAAATACTAACAGAGTACTGTGAATTTTAACTTAAATATACTTTAAAATAAATATATATTATATATACATAAATATATATAATAGAATAACAGAGTCAACCCAGGTATAAAAAATGCGCGCAAACAATAGAAGGGTCCAAGCGGTTGCAGCTGCCGGTCGACCTTAAAGGTTGGACTCCGAGGCGCTCTAGGAAACTCGTTATAACTCCCGAAATATTTCGAATTTCTGTCTGAAATTTTCACAGTATATTCTCAAGACATTGTACTTTCAAATTAAGCAAAAAAAAAATTTCGATTTTTTTTTTAACCCAAGTTACCAGACTACTACCTGAAGAACAACATACACTTTACAAGCATTTCCGAATAAAAGTATTTAATCTTTTGGAAAAGTATTTAATATTTTAGGAGCAAGTATTTAATCTTGTGGGAGAATAATTAGTTTTTGAAAATTTCTTTACAAATTTATCAAATGGTTATTGTGAAAAAAAAAGCCACAGATAATCTTTTACAGGAACCCTCTAAAAATGTCGACATTTTTGATAAAATAAACGTATTTTAAAAAATAGGAACACTGTTACATTTTGAATTTCTAAACAATATATCAATCACTTTAGCATTTTTGATTAATTGAAGAGTGTATGACACATAAGTCTCATTTTCTTAAAAAAGGAAACGCAAATTATTTCATTGTAGTCATGTTTTCGAACTAATTAAAAATCACACTTTCATTAGATTTTTTTAATCTTCTTACCAGTTCAAAGTTTCAGCCAAACAATTTCATTTCAAACATTGCAATAGTTCTCGAAATAACTGATTATTTCACATTCTACCGTATATTTCGAACATAGTTTATAGAAATCTCTGAATATATATATACATACTTACATACAGATTGATTTGATAATTTACTTTTTTGAAGTCGCAATACTTCATTTGCAGAGATAGTTTCATTTCAGAAATCATAATTCTCTACTTTTAACACCAGAAAGGAAAAATACATCCCTGTTTTAAAAATTCCCATATATTGACTGTACACAAATAATTGAAAACTTCAAATGTATAATTTTGTGAAATATCGCAACATAAACGCAAATCCCAAAATAATCTCTCATCTATTTTTCTTGTTTCTGAGGATTTTCGATGTTTTCTTTTTTTTCCGAGACGCAAATGCGGTACAATTTCTATTGAATGAATTCCATGAAAGAGTTTCATTCAATTTGATATTTAAATATTTATATTAACTTCGATTTTGTGTGTATGTTTGCCTATTTCAGGAAAAATGAGGAGGCCTAATTAACTGCCGTCATCCAATCGGATTGAAGCTTGGCAGATAGATTTGATGTCGAAGACAATGAATTTTAACAAATTTTGGTGGCTGTCACTGTCACTAAAAGGTCAAATATAGTCAGTTTTACGGAATACTAATCAACCCACTTGCAGTCATCCAATTGTCCTGAAATAGCATTTAACCTATCATTGAAGAAACTCTTTCCTGTTGCCAAAATTGTTTTAATAAATAATAAAATAAATTGTTTCAATCAGAATAAATAAAAGATATTTGAATGCGAGAGCAAAAATTCACAATCATTTTTAATGAATAAATATTGAAAAGTAGTTTAGTGTATTTTTTGCTGAGATGTTTTTATTATTTAAAATTAGATGGCAACATCAAGCACACGCTGGCAACAGAAACAGAGTTTTGTAAATGAATATAAAAATTGATGATGCATATAAAAGATTTATATTAAAAACTTTGTTTTTATGGGTTATACAATTGTTATCCAAATGTGTTGATAATATTATTAAATGTTTTTTTCATTTAAAATGTTTCCTTAGACTGATGATAATATTACTATAATATTTTCCGATTTATACTCAGATCCAGCTATAACAAACTTAAAACATGACACACAATGTTTTTAATTTGATATTTTACCACTGATGTTTTCTTGTAGAAAGTTTACACTAAGTAATATAATTATTTTATTCAAAATATTTTTAACCAACCCAGCCGTTCAAAGCCAATTTGGAAAACACTTTAATGCTGTACTTATCAATTTTTAGTTTGATAGTTTGCTGCTGATATTCTCTTATATAAAGTTTATATTAAGTAATATTACAAAATATTTTTTTTTATTTAAAATAATTCATAAGAATGATGATAATAATACTATAATATTTTCCATTTTGTATCAATTAAGATTCAGTCATTACATTTTTGAAATATGACACACAACTGTCCTGAAAAATTAATCGAAGATTATTTCGAAATAACAACTAGTTTTTGGATACATTTAATTACAAGATCATAATTTAAAGAAAAAAAACTAACTGGAACAAATTCATCATAGAGAGGTGGCAATTCTTTTTAGAGGTATAAAACAGCTGGACACCAATTATGATTGCTATAAAACTGTTTGGAAAGTGATATTGAGGAAGCTTTAAAAAAAAAAAAATACTAATAATTATTATTATAATAAAGAATTTTAATAAAGCTAGAGAAAATTACCAAAAGTTGCATGTACCCTATTGTGCAGTTGTACCGAAATAAGTTTAGGAGTTCTGATAACAATATTTAGAAGAGCACGAAAAGCATAAAAAATTTAATAGTTGATAGTGTTATACCTCTCCCTTATTACTTTTCATCAAATCTGTTATTTCTCAAACTGCCATTTGTAAAAATACAAAACTTAAGAAATACTAGAAGGCACCATACCTTTTACCATAAATCAGCTGCCAGTTATTCGTGTAACAATCTAAAAATCCAAACAAAGTGCACTGAGATGGATGTTCACAAATCTTTATATACAGAGCGATTCTTAATATCCTTTTAAACCCTTTAAACTTGGAACAGCGTCTCATATAGCCAGGGAAATAACGTATGCCTATAGTAAAGTGACTATGCTAAATAATTCAGAAGAATTACAGCGCTTCTAGTAACAATTTAAGGAAATTACAAAAAATAACTAAAAATCTAAAAGAGAGGGGCAAAGAAAAGGCCTACTTAAAAAAATGTTCACAATATAACAAAACAACAAGAAAAATATTTCATAAAGTTATCTGTAAAATTGGTGGATATATTTGTGGTTGAAAATATGCACTATTCCTGACTAGAAATAAGGCTCGTCCTGCATTGAGATACATGTTCCCCCGTATGATAACACCAGAGAACACATTTCTCGATTTCGTGATGACCCCTTTTTGAAGTCACAAATCGTCCATATTTTCAACCATAAATATCTCAACTATGTATATATATAAAGAGAAACTAATAATTGTCATAATTGAAAACAATAAAGTACCTTATATTCTTTATTTTCATATATTTTACAACATCCATTCCACAAAAATGAATGGCATACTTGCAGTAATCACACAATTCTCAACGATAAAATCAACTATACAACAAGCCGTAGGTTGATTTGGAATGATAAGATTAAAATATGTGTATGATTCATGGAATTAATTACAATTTGCTGTACACATACATTTACAAATTATTTAGCTCTAAATTTTGTATTTGTGAAGTAACTTTATGACAAATTTAAAGTAACAAACACAAAAGAAAACAGAGACAAAGGTTTTAATGCATTTCTCCCTATTTCTAGTTAATAGAGTAATAGTAAACACTGATTGCTGATTTTGAATAATAAATACTAAATAATGATAAATTTAGAGTAATAAATAGTAAATAATGATAATTTAGGGTAAAAAAATAGTAAATAATAATTAATTCAGAATAAATAGTAAATAATGATTAATTTAAAGTAATAAAAAGTAAATAAAAATAAACTCAAATACATTGCATGTGGATAAAATTTAAAATCTTTGATCAACTCCTTTTCAAATCAACTAAAAAGTTTTCAAAAATTATTACATTGAGATAAAAAATAATTTATGATTCATTGATTACAAAGCATTTAATAGTTATTACTTCTCAATGGAACAGCTGGAAAATAAAAATAATTTTACCCCAATTAACTTTACTTATAAAATTCTAACCCCATTAACACAAACCTAAAACAAAAAACAAACCCAAACATATATCTAGGTAGCATAGCCCTAAAATAATGAAATTACAGACTTCAATAGTTATCTGATAACACAAATTTTCATTTAAAAACAACTATTTGGTTAAGAGAAACTGATGTTTGGAAATACATTAAAATAATGTTACTGTTCAGTTGGTTGTACACCTTAGCTTTTCCAGAATTAATAAATGTTTTATAACTACACAAATAAATATGCTGCAAAGAAGGACATTATACAAAGACATGCATAAGTCAAAATACAGTTACATACAGCATATCTTGAAGGCACATGGGCACAACTTCCACTTAATAAGGAGAGAGATTGAACTATTTTGTACATTATTTCCTGTCCTTATTAAACAGTTGTTCTAAAATATATCTTCAAAAATTCAACCTTCAAGAAATTTATTATCATCTAGTAATAATCCCTCACTATCAAATCTAAATAGTATCTCTTTATGAAGGGTATGGCACAAACGAAACATCTAGATTTTGTTTTTCACTGCTCATGCCAAAATAAAAAAATAAATAAATAAAAAGACTAATGACATGAGTCAAAACACATTTTATTTAAACGAATAATGTATACTTTTTTTCCTTCAATTTGATGTAATAACCTACTAGTGACAAACCCAAAATCTAACTCAATTATAAGAAAAAAGAAAAGCACAAGACCAAAAATTAAAATCTCAGACGGGTATTTTTCTTCCTTAAAATTGAATTGCACTTTTTAAAAATTATAGTGAATTTTGATTATGTCTATTCAAAGAAGGCAAGAGTTAGATTCTTCCTAATTTTACAGCAAAATGTGTAATTTAAAATGATGAAACATAACAAAACTTGCAATATTCAATAAATTTTGCACAGTGCACTTTTGTTTTATACATATTATAACTATTTTTTTTTATGTATGGTTTTCCATCAATTAAATTTAACTTATTTAAAAGAATAAGGAATTCATTGACTTCTGTTATATGCAACAATGGTATTATAATAAATCTAAATAAAGATATTCAATATATTGTAGCTAAAATTATGAAAGCAATGGTTTAGTCTTATTTTTTAGTACAGAAGGATTTGGAAGAACAATAACAGGAAATTATAAATTGATAAATAAAGTTACTTTCGTATTACATAATTTGAGATCAATCCTTAGTAACAAATTGAAAATTAGATATGTAAAATCTAGAAAAAAAATAATTTAACATTTAAAAAACAATATTATTAACAAAAATGAAGGAATTTAAAGAAGAAATTCAAAATAAAACATTTTGTAAATTTAAAGGCACGTAACTAGTATATCATAGCAATTACTAATAAGACTGTTTAAATTTCACTACCAGAGGAATCTTTCTGATCTATCATTGGATTTTAAAGATGAATATTCAGTCCTCAAAAATAGTTAAATCAATAGTGGGGGAACATTTTTGAATAAGACAAGGATCAGTATATCGTGATTTAGGATGCATGTTTTTGGTTTTTCTACCCCGAATGGAAGCAATAGAATCTGTATCTAAATCTAACAAACTTGGAGTCTGCAACATCATAGGATCATTGTGACTACAAAGTATATCCACTTTGTATACACCAGAATTAAAAAACATAAAACCACACTCGTGAGAAAATTCTTCATGGGGCTTAATCTGTAAATAAAAAGAGTTAATAAATACCCATTATTCCTACAGTACAAAATTAGAGATATTAAATATTACAGAATATATTTTAAAATAAAATGATTTGTAATCAAATTACACAAAGCACAAAAACAAATTATGGTCAAAATATAACTCTGAATTGCAATTAAAATTATGCAAGGTAGAAGAACATTTTGCAAAAAAATAAGCTAAACACTTTAAAAACATACTTTAATTTTGTTTTATCTTGTAAATAAAAATATCAGTGACAATTATTTTTAGTTTCTATCTAAAATTTAAGTTCTTAATATACATTTTGACGGGAAACTTCAACCTTTTAATTTAAGTTAAATTAACTTTGATGTTATTATTAAATAATTATTTTGGTTACTATTTAAAATCAGTCAAGTGCAATCAATCAGAAGCTGAATGGTCCATTCACATATATAGAGTGCATAAGTACTTGCACTCAACTTATTTTAATGTAAACTTCAGTTAATGAATGGAAGTTAATGAAGAAGTTACTTTCAGCAGTAAACACTTCAAACACAAACATGGATTTTAACTCAATTTGTTTGAATACATCAGTATAAAAGCGTGAAGATGTTTACTAGGGTAGGTCAACTTCATATTCCAATCTGGCACAGCAAGAAAAGGGTGCCAAATGACGTTCATTCATGGTTTGCACACTTGAAAGAGAAAAATTCAAGCACTTTTCAACACAAATACATTAAAAAAATGTATAAAAAAAAATTATTGGCAAACGGTGCATGTTCCATTTGAGCAAATACAAAAATGTTCTTTAAGTTTTAATAGAAAAAAATTTTAAGTTTTAATAGAAAAAAATTTTAAGGTTACAATAGAAGAAAAACTCTGAGTATACCAAAAGCAGTATTGTGTCACATAAAAACAAAAGTAAAGTAAGTAGTACTCACTTAGTTATTAAGCAATTATCAGATGTGAATATCCATTTGTTGTTTTTTATTTGATTTTCATCACATTGAGATTTTTGCCAAATAATAATACAAAATTCTTATTGATTAATCTGCCTTCTAATACACTCTGAAGGCTTGATTCCAAATACTGCATTATATGCAGTTTTTTTCCCTCCACATGAAAATTTAGATGCAATCACGCTATTGGCGAACATGCAATAAAATAATTTATCAATGTTTTCATTTCATTTATAGAATCGTATTTTCTTATGCTTTACAATGTCCATAGTATTTCAGCATGTAATACTCATTTTTTAATTATATGTACCTCTATCATGCTCGCTCGATAACAACTTTGATTGTTATGGACAATATTCACTTTCAGCGTATTTTTTATGATTAGAAATAGTTTTAACAATGCTCATCGAACTTCTTATATAAACTAAATCCTCATGCTTTTTACTCTTTGCGTGGCTTTTTAAAGCCCTTTCCCTTATCGATGCTAAGCTGAAATTTTTGTCACACAAAGTACATCATGCAAAATGCGGATCCAACATGTAGGCTTGCAACCATCAATTATAATCAGGCTTTTTTAACCAGCTTGAACTGAAAATACATTTTCCTGCCATTTTTAAGCAGTGCACCAAAAATTAACACACGATACAAAAACAAAACAAGAGATCACATGATATGATCGGAGTTAACCAGTTTCCAATGTTGTGCATGCGCCTGCACTCATCGAATGGAGGAATAATGCAATCTTTATACGTTCCACCGTGCCATTTTCCTGTTTGAAGAATAATGCAATCTTTATGTGTTCAACCGTGCCGATTTTCTGGTAGCTAATTGATTTGATTAAATTCGAAGGAATTTGCCCATTTTGTTGACCAAAATTTTTTAAAAGGTTATTTTTCTAGAAAAAAAAATGAAATTCAAACACTTTATAATATATTTTGAAAGAATTCATTGTTTTCAAGCACTTGAAAATGAAAGGGTTTTTTTTCAGTACTTTTCAAAGTTTTTTGAAAATATTTATTTATTACAAGAAAACGTTGAAAAAAATAGCATTTATTTTGTCATTATAATATTCAAAATGAGATGAAAATCCTTTTTGCTATCCAATTCGGCATGGCTTTTCTCAAGACTGCATTTTTTTTTTTATGAAGCCTTCTCTCAGATTTTGATGGCATATGGGCTGAAGCTTCCGTCTCAATCTTATCTGCATTTTCAAAAAATTGTATGGCATAGTAGGTGTAGAAAAGACAGTTCTCCTGCTCTTTCAGCAACAAATAATTGGATATTATCAACAGGAATGGATTCAATACTTGTGGATCAGATATATCCTCCTGCCAGTCAATGAGATCAGTGTAAGTTGATGCGTAAAATTTTGTAGTGGGGAGTTGAAATAGTAGGAGTTTATTTTTATGAATGATGTGGACTTTCAAAAGGCCACGAGCTGCTATTTCACAAGTGTGTGGTTTAAAGTCAGTCAACATTGAGATCAATAAATTTTCAAGGTGTGTGAAAGGTAACTGTTTCTTTCAATTACAGGATCTATTTTAGTTTTCAGTTTGCAGGCAAATACCTAGTTGCAGTGATGAGTTTGAACAGGCTATGTTCATTCTTTACAAGAAGAGTGAGTTTTGATTGCAAACCAAGTTAGAGCGTAAACCCTTATCGAAATGTAGACAAGTAGAATTCGAATAACACAAGTTAACCATCAGGCATAAGACATTTTACTTGGATATTTGAAGGTGAAATTTTTTATAAATATGCCTGATAAAATCACTGAGGCTATACGGTAGAAATATGTTTGGGCTTTGCTAATACCTTTAACAGAAAACTTGAGTAGTTGAAACCAAACAACGGACCTTTTCCACACATTTCTAGGTCTTTGCTAATTCTCTCTGAAAACATCTTTGGATCCATTGTGTTGCCATTAATATGTAAAAACGAGTGTCGAAAGGATAATTCGTTCATATGCAGTAGGCAGATAATCCATTGTAATGGTTTATCTAAGCCTTTTTCAAACAGGTATATGACACCACCATATTTACTAATGTTCACGTTAGTACCATCACACCTAACTGCCACCAAGGACTATTGATATTTCTTACTCCAGGAAGAAATCAGTGATTAAGATGTGCTAGAAGATGGTGCAGTATAACTCAAGAGCATTGACTCTGGTTCCATTATAAAGAAATATGCTCTTCAAGAATGCTCTGCAAGTACATTTTGCCATTATTTTCAGCTACAATGAAAATTTTATCTTTCGTCCGTTGAAGTACAAAACAAGCATTTATAGAATTTTGTTTTCTTACGTGGCTAACTTTTGCACTGTCTTTTTTTCCAATGAAACATGTTTAACAATAATTTTCAAAGTGGATGTGTGAAGAACTGCTGAAGCATTAATTGCCCCAGCAATATCTGATACTTCATATCTATCACACACATTTTAGAAGAATGTAGGTGGAATACATAGTCACTGTCTGAATGGCTAGATTCAAATAAAGTTGACACATTATAGGCTTCTCTGTGTTTTCTTTTTTAACTGGAACTGTGATTTTTACTTCAGCATTTCCCTTTTCAAAGTGTTTGTTAATTTGGCCATATTTTTTTGATTTTTGCCACAGCAATGTCCTCTAGTTCCTTATATATTTTTCTTTTTTTTGTTAGTTTCATCATCACATTTTATCTAACACCAGTTCCACTCATAGAACTTCATAATATCTTCGTAGAAAAGTAAAATATTGTATTTAATATTACTTGAATCACCAAATAATGAACAATTCCACTTTGAAAGAGTTTGATCCATGATTAAAAAAAAATAGCCCAAACGAGTGCAACACCTTGTTGCAACCGGAGCTATACTGGAAAAGTAGGTAGGACATGTGCAAGCCAATAGTATTCCTCAAATCTCTACACTCGACCCATCCTCTCCTCATGCTTGCAATCATTCTATGTATATGTATGAAGAAAGTAACTTTATTGGTTGGAACCCTAACTAGAAATTTCCTCAAAAAAAATCAAAAATATGAAAAATTTGGAGAAAAAAAAAAAATCGAAAAATTGATATACATCCGGAGGCAGTTACACTTATCAGAATGTAATCAAATTTCACATGGTTTATTTTGAGACCATTTAGCACCTTTTTATCACTGTGCCTCTTATAAAAGGAGAAAAAAAATTGTTTTTTTAATTACCCGAATGTTTACTGTAAACAAGAAGTTAACAGAATATTTTAGACCATTAACATTTGCGATCACCTCATGTAATTTTAGTACTTTGGTCTATTTTTAAGATATTTTAAAAACCACAGCAATGAGGGAGTTTCACGTTTTTTGGTTTTAAAAAAAAAATTTAATTAATAAAATAAAAGTAAAGAAAAAATCATTAAAACAATACCATTCTTTCAAAAATTTGCGCTCGGATGAATAGTTAAAAAATATTTAGTTTTTCACTTTGCGATTTGTCGGGAAATAGCTCCTTTTGCGTGTGACGTCAATCCGCAGACGATGACGGAGTGTTTTAGATGAAGGGGGAGTGTTGTTCATCATCTGATTTTCGACGGAATCTATGCGTAACTACGTCATGGTTTTTTATGCGTTTTTGGTCACGTGACTTTTTGCTTTGATTTCCAACTCGATTTTTTATTAATTGAAAGCATAAAGATAAAAAAAAATTCTACTGCTCAAATACATTTGTTGGATAACACTAGAAAATACCAAAAATATTAATTTTCCTCACTTGTGCAAGTTCCTCATTTTATTGAAAACTGTTTTCAGCTTTCTACTTTCTTGATTTTTTGACAATTTTGAATAAACTAACAGGTAGAAACTCGTTAGCTTCAAAATAAAGGGAAGGCCTGTAGTTTCTGACAGCTTCGTTTACTAAAACTTATAAGTCACACATGTGACAAATATTTCTTTCTGTAGATTTCATTTTGTGAAATGTAATACAAATAAAGAATACAGTTTGTTTTGAACTTATATTCAATATTTGGAATGGATAGACCGATTTCCAATACAGGGTGCATTAAAAGTTTGATACATTTTAAATTTCAATAAAAAAAGTAATCGGCGTACGAGAGTGCAGTTTGACTAAAATGTTTCTCACAAGAAAAAGTTTTTTTAAGCAAATATAAAAAATAATTCCAAATTTTGCACATCGATGCAGCTGTACTTTAAAATACAATGCATCTAAAACTCAAGACAATCAGTAATAAATCATTGAATCGAACTTCTTTTGCACAATCCGCTAACGTATTTCAATGTGTGTGACTGTCGTAGCTCAAACCACATCCAAACGGTGCTCTAATTCTATCCCTGTACATGCTAGCGATGATCGTGGAACCGATTGCAGAATTGTGAGCATGATTCGAGTTTTCAGCACTTCAATATCAGCTATAGAGGAAGGATACTTATAGCGTTGCCTATTGAAATATCAATAGTACTTTAAAATCTAAGACTTCCAGGACTTTAAAAAGTACTAAGAAAGGCACTATAAGGAAATTTAGGTGTGGGAAAAACAACAGAGTAATATTAAAAATTCTACATCTAGCAACGCTGGATACACACTGTCCTTGATATAGCATCACAAAAAAAATCCAGAGGGTTTAAGTTTGGGGAACGAGGTGGTCATAACACTGAACCATCTTGTGTGATCCATTGGTTAGGCAACTTCTCATTCAGATAGTCTCTTACAATTCAACCCAGTATAGAGGTGCATCATCTAGCTACCAAAATTTTTCTGATGCAAATGACAAATTAGAGAGACAGCAAAATTTTGAATCATCATAACCCACTTTTGTGACTGTAGGTACCATTAAAAAGAACAGTTTAATGACACGATTAAACATTAAACCCCACCACACGTTAAATTTTGAACTGTTGCAAATTACTTTAATAACATGTTTCCACTCTTCACATTGGAATCCACATCTCCACATTGATATGTTTTTTGAACTTTCCAGGCACATAAAAGTCGATATTTTAAAGCTATAAAGCTATATAAGCTTTCAAAAATATAAACTTTTGATACTATGTAAATACCAAAGTAGCTCGCCGGCTACATTTATTTAATATGCCTTATTTTGTATGAAAATATTGACTACATTCTTGGTGTAAAGCCACTTCACAACCACTACAGCGATACATAGTTTGACTGTGACAATGTTTACTGCGAAGTCTTTTATTGTCAATTGATCGTATAAAAAAATGTCCTTTTTGATTTGGTACTGCCAAAGAAAGACTTAGTTTGTTTGGTCTACCAGTAGTTGATCTAATAAAATCCATCAACACAAAAACCATCATGTGATGCAAGGGTCCAAGCTTTATAACCGAATCTTACAGGTTTTCCTTTTAGGAACATTTTTGCAGAATGTTTTCCTCTATATGGAAGCATTTGTTTGTCTATACTTAGGTCGTGTGCAAATATTTGAAACTATTAAAATTTCTTATTCAACAAATTTCACTTTTGTACTCTCACTTTGTGCAATTTGTCATTTTTGTCAATATTGATGTTATCTGCCATATGAAGATTTTGTTTTATATCCCTGTACTGAATACGTGACATTGACTCCCTAACAAACGGGACTGATACATCTTTATTTAATGACCAATACATTTCTTCTTGTGGCAATGTATGGTATCCAGTAAGAAGAAGCAAACCAATTAACCTTTTTAGGTAACTCTCAGAAGCAAAACAGTCAGTCCGATTATTTTGCTGAGCATATATATAAGATTAATGAGCAATGCATAAATTTCAGAGTCAAAAAACTTAACGAAAATTTCCTCACAAGTTAAATTTTCTCTCTTTTCAGTTTTTCAACTTGGCAATGTTTCTTCATTTCTTGGTATCGTTGTATAAATAGAATCTATTTTCTTCCATTTCAAAGACTCAATTTTTGTCCCTTTGTCTTTGTATTATCCATAAATTTTGGTCCTTATCTTTCCTATTTTAATGTAATTCAACCTCACCAGAAATGCCATTTGGTAAAACATTCCAGTCACTTATTACTGCATTGTCCCCTTCTTCCTTGTTAGTAACTTTGCCAAATTCTGGTGAAATAATAACAATGTCCGTTTCATTGTCATCTAAATCAATGGTGTAAAAAGTATCCAGAGCTTCACTAAGCGTAAGATAGTGCTTTCGAGATATTTCAAATCAAAATGAAACAGTTGTAATCACATGCGGTGAGAAAAAGTTCAGAAAATGTTGATCCCCTTTTCCACTAAGGATGCGCAAGCGCAACACTAGTATTTCCAACATCGTAGCTCGAAGATGAATTCATCATAACAACCTTCAAGTGAACTATGGAGATATGAAATATAATATT
The DNA here is from genome assembly GCA_963978545.1 of Linyphia triangularis. Classification (NCBI taxonomy): domain Eukaryota; kingdom Metazoa; phylum Arthropoda; class Arachnida; order Araneae; family Linyphiidae; genus Linyphia; species Linyphia triangularis. Next base: position 2,021,401 of record OZ021733.1, read on the forward strand.
TAATAAAAAATATATTTCCCTTTTCTTTTTTTTTCGTAATCGATTTCACAATGTCAGTCCAACTTAGCGGATTTCGGAAATGTTTAAGTTATTACTACGAGAAAACAATAAGGTTCAGAATAATTTTTATTGTTCGAAATTAAAGTGTGTAACCTTACCAATGAACATAAATCTCCAAATATTAGTTTAAAATTGCATGAATGTAACGCCAGCGGTTAATATATTGTTTGTTGTTTTAAAGGTACAGTGTCACCTATATGAAACATTTGGAGCTTCTTTTTTTTTTTTTTTTTCATTGTGAGAAGTATTTTAGTGCAAACTATATTCTGGTACACTGATTACTCAATTTTATATTAAAATTAAAAATGGGTTGAAAACTTTTGGGACACCCTGTATTTTAACTTTGGTGTAAACTAACTATTGTACAATATGGTTGCTTTTCATTCACTATTGTAACTATATGTTTTTTAACAACAAATAAAGAAATTATTGTGTTTGCAAAGAAACCAAATTGAAGATAATTTTAACTTAGGTACTTACAATAACAGGTAAAGGTACAATTAGGTAAAACAATAACCCAATAAAAAGTTTACTCATTCTCAAAAAAAAGTTTAAGTTATAAGAATTTGTGGCATGATATAAGAAAAATTATCAGAAAAATGCAAGTCAAAACAATTAGGTGATATTTTGGCTGACTTAAGTTGTAATCTAAAAAATATTAAAGTAAATAGTTTAAAATTAAAGTTGATGACTACACACTTACAAACACATATATTATGCATACTTAGTAATATATGCAACAATTTTTTGTGAAGTAAAAATTGTGTATTTGTCCGAGCAAATGAAAATCTGCATGTGTTTTATTTAAGTTAAAACAAGAACAATTCAAATTGTTAGATTTCATTATTGTGAATAATGTAATAAAAACTATTCAGACCAGTGATTTGGAGTGCCTTGGAATAGGCTAAACAATTGAAATGGTTTTTACCAAATTGAGTTGATTAGAAGCTAGTAAAGCAAAAGAGTGTAGTGATACAGAGAGTCAGTGTTAAAATATATCCTCATCTCCTTCCATTGCTCTCTTATAAAATTCCCCTATCATATTTTTATTGATGGATATGTAGTCACTGGAATCCAATTTTTAAATTATGTATCACAATAAAGATACTCTAATGATTTCATCTAATAGCAATTGGGTTCAACTTGCTTCTATAAGACTGATATCTTTTCAGGTTAAAGATTCAGGTAAAGCATGTTACATTATATAAATATCATAACCACCAATAAAACATAAAAGTATGAGAAAACTTGAAGGAACTGTATGATACTTGTTACTTTTCCTTCACTATTGTTAGTATGCATTTTTCAATAGCCTATAAAAATTATTGTACTTGCAACTAAACAAAATTTTCCTTCTTGAAAATTTTCTTAAGTACGCCTAAGCATATAGTTTATGTCAGCCATTTGTATCAAAATCCAATGATTTCCTAATTGTTTTGAGCAATTTTATTTGCATATTTACCTCTTCGATATGTATTCTATCTCTTCCACTAACAGCTCTTTTGGTTTCCAAGCGGTAGCTTTGACGGCCATTTTGATAATCTTGATATCCACGTACAAACAAATTTAAATTAAGAAGAGATACATCTAGAATAAAGTAAAATATTTTGTCTTTACTCCAATTATTAGATATGAGGATTACTCCCCCTGTTTGGAAGTAGAAATCTAGAATAAATAGGAAACATTTATTGCTAAAATGTAATAGCTAATTTTGCAGATACACAAGTTTTCTTATTACCTTGTTAACAGAGACTCCCCCCCCCCCCCAATGCTAAAGTAACACCTACCGTAATGCAAGGCTACCACGCTAAATAGCATTGAAAATAGTTGCTTTAGTGTAGCCTCAGATGTAAAAAATAGTATCCCAAAATACTAAAATTAATAGCGTTACAATTCTGAAAAAAATATATTTTAAACTAGCTTTGTTGACCTGCGTAGTGGAAACCCGTCATTGTGTATAGGACCCAGCAGACACTTCTCGTGAAAATTTCAGAGCTGTACATCTATTAGAAGTCACTTAGTAAAAAATTAATGAACAAAAGTAAAAAAACTACATAAAATTTTTACATTCTGTTTAACAAAAGTCTAATTAGCAGGCTAAAACTACTGATGCTAAAAATGTCAGAGCTCTATGGATGTTAGAAGTTGCTTTGTAAAAAATTAAATAACATTCAGTAACATGCTCGCTGAAAGGTTTATTGCTGGGCAAGCAAAAGATTGTTTCACCAGCTAAAAGATTAATTGCTATATAAACCCTTTATATTAGAACCCTTCCCCTGTCGAGAAACAAAAAAAAATTCCTGTTAATACAATAACATAGTGCCCCCACCACCTTTCTGAGAATATTTTAACAGTGTGTTTGTCAAAAGTCCAATTAGAAAGCCAAAACTACACCTGTTGAAAATTTCAGAGCTCAATTCCTATTGGAAGTAGCTTTGTAAAAAAGTTTCAAATTAATTAAAAAAAGTAATCAAAATTTTAACATGTTTTGTAAAAATTAAATTAGAAGGCCAAAACTACTCATGTTGAAAATCTTAGAGCTGTAGCCGTATTAGAAATCATTTTGTAAAAATAAAATTAATTGAAATCACTAATTCAACACATTTTAACATTCTGTTCTCCAAAAGTCTAGAACGCCAATTATGTTCAATACTTCAGAGCTGTACCCCTATATATCAGAATAAAAAACAGTCACATGACCCACAATTCTGGTTTCTAGTTTGAAGTTACATAAAAATTTCACTTCCATCGCAACGCCAGAGGAGTGTGCCAGTGTTAGAGAGTCACATGATCATTAGGTTTTGGTTTGATCCAAATGCAGTTTATGTAACTTCTGAAATATGCATCGCAAAAGTTACAGTGATTCACCACAGAACCAATAAAAGCAGAAAACAAAAGAAGCTCTCTCGAAGAAAAACGTTCAATCCTCTTCAGTTCAGATTCAGTCAAACTCGATAAGTGCGACATCATTGGTAGAAGCCACAGGTCTAGAACAGAGACCGCCTACTTTTGACGCCATGACAAAACTTAGATAATCGATTCCGTTCCTCCAGCGTTTTCACTTGTAAATAAAAATATGGGTTTTTTTCAAAAACAGTCGCCGAATATTTCAAAAAGTAATAATATAAGCTGAAAAGGTAGCTTTTAGACCAATTTTAGCAAAAAAAGTCGCCTGTGGCAGCCCTGTAATGGTTTCCCTTTTCCAATTAATTCAGTAAGGAAACAAAATATTTTTTGTTCGTCAAACACAGTACTGTAAGTAATGAAAAATTATAATTTTAACTTATTGTTTATGTGTGCAAGAATGATATTGAAAGATGAATAAATAGTACATCAAAATGAAAAAAAATTCAAAGGGTAAATGTAAAGTAGGTCTTGAGGTATATCAGTAAATTTCATGTAACATTTTATAGCACCTGCGTCTTGTGGACAGGTGCTTCATAACTGACATAAAAAAGCAGAATGGCTCATTTTCAGTAGGTTGTTTAGCAATGGTTGTAGATGATGCTACAGGAAAACCTGTTTCATTTAAACATTCACTGCTAAAAGTTAAACACAAAAGAAAAAAAATTTAATTTCCAGAAGCTAATCTGAATTTCAGAGGCCGCAATTCCCAGTAGAGGTAGATGGAAGTAGGCAAATAGGTTCTGTAACATCCAAAAATGGTTTTTTGCCAAAAAATAAAAAGAAATGTGGCAGGCGGCCCAAGGATTACGACCACAGTGGAAAATGGATATATTGTAGTTGGAGTCAAGCAGAATCAAAGAGCGGCCTACATGTGACAACTATGGTTGCAGAGTCCATTGGGATCAAGAGAAGAGATCTCTGTGTTGAAGACATTCTTTTTTCAACTTTTTAAGCCTTCGTAGCATTTTCACAGGAAATTTCGGAGGTAGGGATGCTAAAGAGGCATTACCACAATGATTTTAATCAAAATTGTTAAGGGCTCTGTCTACTTAAACCTAAAACCATTAAATTTTTTTGTTTCACATGGGCCATTGTTCAGAATTTTTCAACAGCGCACACCTACCTACTTTTTGAGGACTCAGGTTTACCTGACATTTTCATACTAAAAAAATGGTTAAAATCAATAATTTTTTTTTTTTTTTTTTTTTTTTTTTTTTTAATTTACGAATGTTTTTGTTAATCCTAACAAGTTTTATATCAATAAACATAACAGTATTTTTAAAAAAAATAATAAAAATAGCGTTTTTTTCATGCATCCTAAGTAGAAAGCCCTTAAAGCCATTTTTTAGCAATTACTGAAAAACTTGATTTTTTCAAGATACCTTATGCGCATGCGCAAATTTTGACGAAAACCTTAATAATAGGTCCCATGTCCACCACTAACCCGTACAACAAATTTGAACAGCATAGGTCAATTTGTTTGAGGGTTATGCTGACCACAAACACCTTTTCTAGACCACTTTTTTTAAGTCAGGATGTTCTAAAACATAGAGAAATGAAGAAAAAAAAATTAAGTTTTGACATGGAACTTTACCTACATTAACATATGGCTAAATAAAAGTAAAATTTGCATCTTTATTTTGAATGAACGTCTTTATTTAAATTAATGTTATGAAACATTAGTTTATTTCATAACATAATGGATAGTGAGTAGCTCAAATACTTCTGAATAATTGATCCAATCCAAACTAACGTCCAAATGATGATATTCTGTTTTGAGTTTCCCTGGGCTTTTTTTTTTCTGGGAATAATAAAGGGAAGGTCAAATGTGTCTTTTTAACAACCCTCCCCTTTCTTGCAGGAGAGAATTGAGGGACCAGATAAAGTAATTATAATTGAGAGGTTGAAAGAAATTTCCTTCCACAGGGAATAAAAGAAAATAGATAGCTGGTGCTTCGTCCAAGTGTAAATAGCTTCAGAAAAACGACCATGAAATGTGAATCAATGAAATTTTAATTCCTTATTTCTAAATAAGTTTTTATGTTTTTGTTTCAAACAATAAATAATAGTATTTCAAGTTTATATATCAAGTTTTAATTATCTTGTCATTTAAAAAGAATATTCTTTTAACTTTAATCTTTTTTTATTACTTTTCTACAAAAAGAGTGAGTCTACAATCAAAATATAAAATAGGAAAGTTGTAGAAAACATTTTAAATTGCATAATTTAAAAAGTGCAAGTGAACATTTTGATAATTAATGGCAGGAGAATCAAATTATTGTCCCTTAAATCTCATAGAAAGGCCAGTCGACCTTTCATTTCCTTTTAAGCTGACTTTCACATTTTATGATAATAATAGCTAAAAAATTTAGAAATCTGGATGTCGGTCAATGTCCTGAAAATTATTTTTTGATTCCACATCTTCTCACCTTTAAAGATAAATGATGATGAATAAGAGTCACAATTTTTACAGCAGTTTGTACCAAACAAGTAGGTAAGAGTTTGACAGCATTTTATACACAATATATAAGGAACTCACTTTCAAAAGGGTTCCTAATAGAAATGAAATCTTTTAAGAATCAGCTCTTTTGAGTAATGATATTAAAAAACTCACCCGAAACATTCAGCAATTTAATACTAAACGTCACCAAATCTCCAAGAAGGAAATTAAATTCCATTTCTGGTTTAAAATCTTTTCCATTTATGCGAACATCTGGAAAGATAAGAAAACATACAGAAGACAATTTCATTAAAGGATCTTGATATTTTTCTTTAATACTAAAAGCACTATTAGGAAAAGAGTAAATTTGTTAGTCCTTCTTCTTAAGACATGTGAATATTATGAGTTAAAGTAATCTGATACTCAATTTAAAAAAAAAAAATTAATTTCTCAACAAGAGTCCTGTTAGATTTTGTCTGAATAAAAACAAATATCTTACTTAACAGTTATAACTTTTATAGTTATAAATATTATAAAGTATGAATTGCACATTGTACCTAAACCGTATTATGAAAACTGTTTAAATATATTTTGAAATCTGTGTGAATTTGTTCATTGTCTAAACTTTTGCATCGCAGTGTATTATCTTAACTCACTCTTTTGCAGTTGTACCATCAATCAGTTTAAATAAAAAAAATTTCACTGCTAAGGGTTTTGTTTCGTCTGCCAAAAAGCAAGTTATAATTTTGAGTTGCACATTTCTACCACCATACTGGTTTTTATGCGTTCTCTGTGCACTTTATTTCGTTCGATAACAAGTTCACATTCATCTATATTTATCTGCCGATTCACATCATAAAGTGATAAATAGAATTGAATATTTTACTAAAAATTAAACTGGTTTTTCTTAACAACTGTTCTTTAACTGAAAAGCCATTTAAAATACTTTGATTTCTGATATTTTTATGATAATATCTAAGTTTCAAGAGTTTTAAAGTACACTCAAATATTCAAATCAAATAATTAAAAGTTTACTGTATTGCTTTTATCACTTTAACGTAATTACTGAGCATGGTGATATTTATGTTTCTATATTTTTCACGTTTTATTTATAAAATCTCTTATTTTATGCATTTTTCAGGGAAAATGGCAATTTTTGAGGGAATTTTGGATCCCAAAAAAATTGCTTGACATAACTCATACTTTACATACTAGTTTAGAGTACTTAATAGAAATTATTAAGTAGGGTGACATTTATGTTTTGGTATTTTAAATATTTTTTCTAAGTTTCAATTTTATGCATTTTTTAAGAAAAATTCCAATTGGCCACTAAAATCTAAACTTAACAAAATTATCATTTATCTGAATACATACAATTTAACAAATATTATATTAAATGAAATACTAACCCCATCTAAGGGGTGACATGAGAATAAAACCCAGCATATCCTCAGTCCAAGTGATTTCAGAAATAGAGGCCTTTCCACTAATTTCCAGAGCTGAGTAATCATATTAAAGAAAAATTGCAAATACTATTTGAAGCATATTTAAATATAGTATATCAACGTACTTCATAATATAAAGTATATCAACGTGCTTCATAATATAAAGTATATAAACATGCTTCATAATAAATATAAAGTATAACAATCGCTAACTAAATAATTACAAATATGCATTAAAATATCTAAAAAAAATTACTTTTAAAAACTAATATAAAATTAATAATAATTAAGTAATATCAAATACATGCACTCTAAGTGTTTAAACATTACAGAAAGCTTACAACTTTAACAAATTATTCTAAATTGATTCCTAAAAGGAACGATATATCTAAAAACCTCCAATTATATTGATGACATTTTGTTTGTTGAAGAAAAAATTTGTCCAGAAAAAAATATTGTGAAAATCACAACACATTCATTTACATATGCAATACAACAAAACAATTAGGATTTTTAAATTTCTATTAGCCGGGTCAACCAGTATGATGTCATAATCAACATAATAACTAGTACCATGTGACCCCCAAATACACATGTAATTAAAGATGTCACATTTCCTGCATTTCAGGACCAATCAGGGAAGTGTCTATGTCACTATCATGAATTTTTAAAGTACACTGTGTGCGAGACAAAGAAATTCTTTACTGTTTCGAAATTTTGAATTTAAAATGTATTTTAAATATTAAAAAAATTTGGGCTCTATCTATTTCACTGTAATATGTCTAGCATCCTTCATACTTACATATTCAAAAAAACTTTTAACAAAGTAGCTAACAATTTTGTATGGAATTCAAAGGGAACATTTCAACTTTACAGAAAAATGAAATTTCTACACTAAAGGGAATATTTCCACTCTTTCCATTCTCATTCTAAAAGTTTGATACTTGCCATGAACGGAAACACTAATTTCAAGCCTTAATAAAATAAATACAACAGCTAAACAATGGAAGTATTCAATTTGCTTGCATATTTTCAGAATACACTTAATAATTAGTTTGATTTGAACTATTCAAACAAAATAATTCAAATAGAAATGATTAAATATAAAAAAAAAATATTTAATTTTAACTATTTGACAAAATTATCATGACAAAATTATAATGGTCCATGGAACATGGTCTTTCAACACTCTCAAACCTAATTCCTGTTTAATACAAACATTTGTGGAGCAACTCCTCAGCCTATAAAATTACTTTTAGCTTCAAGCTAGTTTAGAATTCAAACCTCTACCTTATTGAATTTAAATTGCAAGTTAAATGTAGAATAAGTTGCTATTTATGTTAGATAAAGGTTGAAACATTATATATTATGTATATTATGAATTGAAAGGTATGTACCCATTTTACAAACAGTTTTTCATTTGTCTTTAACTTGATTGAATAGGACTTATTTTTAATGTAAGTTCTTATTTTCAATTATCATTCCATCCAGTTAAACTGCAGAACATTGCAGTGGCCAATTTTTTTACCATATTTTCGGAGCTCAAAATTTTACATACTTTACGAACTATTCGAAATGAAACACATATTTAAAAAAAAACGGCATATTCAATTAAAATTCACGCTCAAGAATTTTCTTTTTATTCTTGTACAAGTCATTCTTATACAAGTTAATTTGATTATCGTACAAGTACCAAATGACTTTTACCTTGTATATAAATTTTTTAGTGTTATTTTGAAAAAGTATGTTTTTCAACATCTCGTCACTCCTAAAAAAAGTTATAAAATCACTAGTTTTCCATAGTACAGTTGTATCCAGTATTATTTTTAAAATCAAATTTTCAAATTTATGGATTCAAATTGGAAAAGTTACCACATTATTTATTAATAAGTGAAATGTCTGTAACTTGGCATGCTACGTAAACAACTGCCATGAAAATCCAATAGAGTAAATAAAAAAAAGTTTGCCATTATTTTCAATATAGAATTTTTTTTAATAAAAGCATTTTTTTTTTCAGTTCAGATTAATTTATATTCCGCTAGAAATTTTACTTTCCTATTTTCAAGAACACTTGTTACCTCTTTGAACAACTTGTGCAGTGTCATTCACAAAGTTGGGGACATTTATTACCAAAGAAAATAAAATGGATCGCTTTAGCAAATTCTTCCAAATTGTCAAAGCAGAATAGAAACCAAATAGAATTTAATTTTATTTATACATTTAATTGTGTTTTTATATTCCTGTTCAATTATAACGGTGATCTAATTTTCATTGACCTTTCTTAAAAAATTATTTTAGTTTAGTAAGAACAATCAGGCGGCGATGTTCGCATACAATTCGCTAGGACGAACTCTTATTAACTTGAAAGGCATAAAAAGCTTCTATTTATTATTATTTTTTCTCATATTTATTTAATGCCCTGCTATATACCTGTAGATATATTTTTATTTCGCATTCGTCTTTAACAAATTGCATATACTCAAGATCACAAGCATAGGCAATGCTTTAGTTTCTGGTCATGTAAATATAGCTTTTGCCATTACATAGTTAATACAATATTTATATTTTATTCAAGATGATAATAATAATACCAAAAAAGGATTATTTTTCAAAATTCCTTTACAATTTTCATAAAGCTTGTAAAAATTTTAAATAACAAAAATAACTATATGTTATGGTTTTAAAATCCTTAATATTTATTTTCATTTTTTTTTACAGATCTGCAAGGAAAACATACGAAGACAATGCTTTTTTAATTGCCATTTCATTTTAATGTTGTGATTTCTTACACCAGTTTCCTCAACAAATGTGTTATATTGAGTTCAAATCTGGTGACTGAGATGGTGTTTTTAAATTTTATATTATGTATTATAGAGGTACTAGAGGCAAATATTGAATAAAGTGTGTTCGGACTATAATTGTGATAAAAATAAAGTTGTTCGTAATGCCCTAATTTTGGTCTGACAATTTTAATTTATCGTTCAAAATATTCAAATAGGGTTCATGATCGTACTTTTACGAGACTGCCAGACATTTTAAATAACAAATGGGTTATAAGAGTTGCAAAATCAAATATTACAGACAATCGATTTTTTACATGTTTCCACAGTGCAAACATTAAAAAAAGAGCCAGAAAATAATTCTATTACTGTGAATTTATCAGAAAATTTTAAGTCGAACGAACACCATTGTGGTATTTTTTTTTCTTCAGTTCTACGAATTTATATTCAAATTCAATTCGAAACTGAAGAACTACTTTTTCTACACATTTTTAAACTGTACAAACACTTTTGGGAACCACTGTATATCATAGAATTTCAAAATAATTAGGTCATTATATAAAAACAAGAGTAATAAGTGTGCTATTATCACATCAAAATGACCTTCACAAACGTGTCGAGAACTTTTTGCAGAAATATTGTCTTGTTTCATGGCTTTACACCACTTCTTGAGGATATCTGCGTGTTTAGCAACACTGATAAATAATTTATCAGCGTTGGAAATTGACGAATTCTTACAATTCGGGACGTGGCAAATGTTTGTACGCTGAATTTGAAGACATAATTTTAAATCGAATAAAAGATTTTTTAAAAAAATCAAAACGCACTATAGCAATGCGAATAAATTCATTATAGTTTCAATTCAGCGTGAAAGAAAAGTTGGATTATGACGTAGGGTGACGTCACAGCTAAGCTAGTCTCGTTTTTCTGCGCTTTTAAAAGTGAGAAATTGAAACGGGTACAACTCGAGAAATATTGAACGGATTTCCAAATTTTTTCTAGTTTTGGTTGTCTTTTGTCACGCTTAATAAAATAAAAAAAAATTTAAAATGCTCAACATGTCCATTGGAATTTTATTAAAAAATTTAAAATAAAAAAAACTTCAAAATATTTCTAAATACCCTCACTTCCAAAAGTTAAGCACGGTGAAGAAAATAATAATTTCCGTAAGCCAATCTGAATTAAAGAAGCTGAAATTTGTTGCAAAGGTACAAGGAAACACGCAAATATGTTAGGTAACAGCCAATCACGGTTTCGCATCAAGAAATATGCATAACAGGCAGTTGCATGAGAAGCCGGCATGGTGAAAGGTTACAGGAGTTGCATGTAAGTGCTGATGAAAGGTGTTTAGAACATTCGTATGATTTGTTTTCAAGCTAGACATGTTTTGATGGCTTTCAGAAGACGAATGGAAGATTCTGAGAGCTGGTGGGCTGTTGAGCACATTAAAGCAGGACAGATGTTACTCTTTTCTTCAGGGTTCATCATTCCATCATTTCACAACTACGGAAATAATTCCAAACCAGCCAAACAGTTTTCCAAAGACATGTAGCTGGTCATACAAGGGTTACGACCCCCGCAGAAGATCGATATATTGCTGTTGTAGCCAAGTGGAATCGAAGATTGCCCTCCACATGTGTGACATCTATGGTTGCAGCGGCCATTGGTAAGATGATATCTGCCACTACTGTTTGTCGAAGGCTACACATGAATGGTCTGTACACCCAGGAACCACGAGTTTGCGTTCCTTTATCCGTCCAAAGGGGCATAATTAAAGTGGTGCCGCCAGAATGCGAATTGGACTGTGACAGATTGGGGCAAAGTTATTTTCACAGATGAGTCTAAATTGGCCCTATATCCCAATGAAAAGCGTGTAAGGGTCTGGAGGGAACAAGGAACACGCAATTGGCCCCAGAACATAATGTATTCTGCGGTGAAAGAATAATGGTCTGGGCAAGGATTTCATTGGGATATCGCATGACGTGCACCTCTTCAGGCGAGGTTCTGTGACAGCTGTATGGTATCAAGATGAAGTCTTAAACCCCATTGTGAAACTGTAGGCTGCAGTTATTGGTCCTTCTTTCGTTTTAATAGACGATAAGAGCCAGATTCTAAGAAGTTGAAACACCTCTGATTCACACCCTCTCTGATTCTCCCCAAAAAATTACCAGTTGCTACTGCCCTTATTAGATGACAAAATCTGAAATTGTTTGTTCCGTAGTTCTACTGTTCAAATTTTATGACCTGTCAAAGGTCAACTTTAAAAACGAAACAATTTGGTGTTTTTACGACACATGAAAACTATTTTCCTTCGTATAATACTTCACAAACAACTTGCCGCCTGCATTTCTTCTGTTATTAAATCTACTAACATAGATCTTTATGAAACATATAAAAAATTCATGGTAAGTCAATTGGGCAAGGTCATTTAAGGTCACGAAATGTCCAGTTTTTAAGGTTTCTTACCATTTTCAAGCCTGAATTATATCTTGCGCGTTTGATTAACCACTGCAGACAAGGTGTCACTGGATCGGTGCATAGTGCGGATATCATCATACAGTGTCCACTTAAACTCCTCAGCTCCTCTCTGATGAAGAAATTTCATTTTAAACATGTCACCCCCACGATCTTCTAGCAGTTTACCCATGTAACACAGTTTATCGTACAGGACAGAATAAAAAGAATGGGGCTGAATTTCATACCTGCAGTCCTCATCAACAATTAGCTTTATCTCTTTCATGATATTCTCCATTTGGTAGCTGAAACGCTTGAATTTCTATTAAGAGTTTTTAAATTGAAGGAAACCGAAGTGTTTGTGGTAAGCTTTTGTTTGGTAAATACATACATTTCGGAAAGTTTTTACTGTGTGGTGGATTGCAAAGTTTAGTGATTAAGACGGGCGCCAACCTCAATCAGCATAAATTTTTATGGGAGCGGAACTTAAAATTTAAATATACACTAAGTAAGCGTACATTGTTAAGTGAGTCACAACCAAGAGCTGTAATCAGAGCTTGGTCTTTTTTTATATCACTGTGTTTGTAGCTGCAAATTTTCATCATGCGTATGATTTTTTTTCTTGCGAGAAAGTTTTTTGTGTTCTTGAGGTTGGCAATTTTTCTACTTTTCAAAAGTTTTTTTTTTTGGGGGGGGGGGGGGGGATATCAGAGCTTTTTTGGAGACAGTGGTGTCATCTTTTTTTTTTTTTTTTGTACATTTCATCTTTTTTCTCTCTGTCCTTAATTTATGATATACTTTTCATGTTCTTCACTGCATCGTAGCATTTGTCGAAATGATGCAGCCAAACTTAACTTTGTGATAAACTGAAGTGATTGATATAGGGTTTTTGAGTTTATATTATGCATGATACTGGTCAATCTCAATAACAAAGTATCATATTTATTAATGTTGCATAGTTGTGGATTGCATTTCCACTTCTTGTTAGGTATACCGCCCTCAACAGCAGATTCAAATAAGTTATAGCATTTTCCGTCTACGCTTACTTGTATCGGGAATGAGCGATCAGCGATAAACGGTTCAGTGCTAGAAGTGTATAAAGATACGCCAGTAAAAGACTTATGCTTATCTTCCGCATTAGTGCACATTGCAGATTTTGGGAGCAGTACTTCAAATTTAGATCTAATCAAATGCATGTTGGATCACAATGTTTTTACTTGCTTCTTACGAGACGCTACCGCCCATCTAATTAGTTTATCTGCAGTCAAATGTGCATTTTGTAAGTCAAGTTTATCGTTATCAATTAATTTTGTGACCAAAGGCGCCTTAAACTTTTCAGTCTCTATAATGTATGAAAAGTTTTTTTGGTCGACTATCTTACAAGAAGCTGAATAAGATACTTCTGTAGGAGCATAAGTATCATTTAAGTTCAAAGAACTTTCAAAATTAGAAACAGCAGAATCCTGTGTAATGTTGATTCGCTTTGTAACTGAAGCAACACATTTTAAAATCAACATCTTTTGATTGTTACTTTTTCTTCTATGCATTTGGCAATTGATTCAGAAGCTTTCCTTTTTGCATAAATCTGACATTTTTTTAGCATATTTTGCTGCGCTTTTGAAGGCATATTAACCTAATTTGAAACAAAATCAAGTTGTAATAAAGTTTTACTTTGCATAATAGTTTTAAAACACTTTTTAAGAAGCAGTTCGTTCAGTTACAGTGAAAACCAGAGTTACATCCAAGTAGTAAATCATATACTCAAGTAAAATTACAAATACATTGTGAAAACACATATATCATCAATTAGTAGCTGAATGAATATTATTGTTATGTACTTTGATCATTATTAAGTTTAAAGAAAATCTTATTCCAATTCCAACCAAGAACCCATTGCAATGTGTGTTTCATTTAGTCCGGTTCTAATTTATTGACTATGACTTCATCTTTTATTATACTATGAATTTATTTCAGTATCTGGCAACAAAATATGATTATTTATATTTTTCATTTTTCAACGGAGATTTCCCGAAAATAGAATGTGTTTGAAAGTTACGCGCTCTAAATTGTCATACAGTTCAAATAAGACATCCAATTTATAGAAAAAGTATTCCTCTTTCAGTCATTCTCAATTAACCCTAACATGGTGGCCAAACTAACGTCGAGTTAATGACAAACCTGTTTGGCGACTTGGCATTTAACCTGAACCACAATTACAGGCTGATCGCCCCTATCTATCGCCAAATTTTGAAATGAAGAAAAGTGGTTTTAAATTAATTAAAAATAGAAAGAACTATTTAATGAAGTTCAAACCAAGGTAGGATTTTAAGTCAAAACATTCCGCATCATCAAATAAATTTCACAAGAGGCTTTTCAGTTTTAGATTTGTTAAAAGTAGAACATATAGTTTTAATCACTACAGTGAGAAAAGATTTTTTTTAATTTTTAGGTATAATTCTGGAGAAAATTATAATTTAGAAAAACATTTTTATAATTTCTAATTATTTGGAAATTTTGGAGGTTTTTAATAATAATTATAAATAATATATTTACAATTTTAATTTTTTAAACTTATTTACAAGTATTCCACATGAAATTTTAATGAATAGTTGTACTGAATTGTTACAAGGATATCTCAAGGATTGCAAAAATATGGTTAGGGATTGGATTGAACTTTACAAGTTTAACATGTGTGAAAATTTCTATTTCAATGGAAATAATTTTTGTAGACAGTTAAGAAATATTCCTAAGTTTTTCTTCTGCATTTGTAAATATTTATCTGCACTTTTATGAAACTAAATTTTTGACGACTCAATTAAGGAGTTCAGGTATATAGATGACCTGATATTATTTAATGCAAGCAATTTTGAATTTTTGGATAAAATCAACCCATATGAACTAACATTAAAAAAAAAATAACAAGCTCAATATAAGCTAATTATTTAGAAATCAAAATTGAAATCTATGAAGATAATATTTATCTTGGAATGTAAGATAAGAGATTGGATTTTAAATTTGAAGTTACTTTCACAAACAAACTATAATAGTAATTTAAACAAAGATTTTTCGAAATACTTTTTACAACCAATTTAATCGAATTAAAAAAATGAGCAATAACTTACAGGATTTTAATGAAATTTGTAATATATTTAGTCTGGTCTTTAATCTGATTAGAAATGTGCTTATAATAATTTTTTTTTCAACATCAACAAATTAGTAAGAAAAAGAAGTTAGAAATTTGTAACACATAAGTATAACTAGTAAATTCAAGTTTTTCTTTTGGACCATACAGTATTTGGGTTTGGTGAATGGTTTTTGCTCCTTTTGCTTTTCTAAAATTAATCTGTATATTCTGAAATATTTTATATTTGTATTTTGAATTTTAACAATAGCTTACAAGAGAATTTTAGAGAATCAGTGTCATTTTTTAAACTTTGCTTGACACTGACAGAAAATTTCTCTTTTTAGCATCAGCGTAGTGTTTTCTCTTTGATAAAGTTACTTCCATATTGCTCTTTCAATTTAAGGGGGCTTGGTACTTCTTGTTTTCACATAAAATTATAAAAATATAAATTTTCTATTTTTTGCTTGTTTATAAACTTTGAAACTTTCTCCTTATTCTTTTTAGCTGATCCAATAACTGCAATTGCAGAAGAATTATATTTTATTGGAGAATTTAGCATAGCTGCAATAGCTCCTTTGTTGTTTTGAGTGCATTTTTCTCAGTTTGTGTTTCTTGGAATTCTCACCTTACTCAAAATGCTAAAACTTCTGCAAATATGAATTAAATGACTTGAAAAAAAAATTTGTGGCATTCTAAAGATCTATTTGACAAAAATAGGCATGGGGTTTGGAATAAAATAAAAACTTTTTTTTATACAAATTTAAACGTTGAAAATATCTTTTTTTTTTTACGCTTTTTTACCTACAGGTACAGTAATTATCATTTTTCTTGAAAACTATTCAACTTATTCAAAATCCGATGCCGAAAAAATTAGAGTACATTACTAGGAAATTTTTTTTTTTTTTAAATTAAGAAAAGATATTGAAAAATAAAAATGATAGAATTTGAAATTTCCTTAATTTTTTTTTATTTTAAAATTTTGAAAATTTAGAGCACTATGTCAACTTTTTTTAATAAAATTTAGTTAGTGCCAGTTTTCTATGAAGTTTTAAAAAACAGTTTTGAAGCAAATCTGGTTTGTTTTTTTATTCTGTAACTTACATTTTAGTTATATAAATTTCAGTTTGAATGAAGGGAATGACCCTTACTATGTTAACTGTATAAACTGATAATTGCATTTAAAAGTTTACACATACATATTTTATCTGTAAAAACAATGCAAATTCATGCATAATAATTAAAAGTTACTTATTTCACAAACAATAGCATGTATTTCAAGCAAGCAAATCAATACACAAATATAAAGGATATTAATGTCCACTGCAAATCAACTAAATTTTCCAAGTGTTTCCGACAAGCAGTAAGTAATTTAGCTTTCCGTTGGTCAGTTTTATCATCCAAATACTTCCATAAATGTCCACAAATATCAACAGATGCCCAAATTTCTCCAAAACTTGAAGACATGACAGATAACGAGCACCTTTCAACAGGTACAGGTACACGACAAACATCATTAGCTTCTATAAGAATTCTTTTATTCGAAGCGTAAACTACTTCCATTTCATTAGAAGTAGCATTCTGTATATCAAAGACTAGATAGCAGTGAGTGGGACTGTAAAAAAGTTTTAATAAAACAAACCATTATACATATTTTATAAAATATAGTTAATCGTATGTAAAAAAGTAATATTCTTATGTAGGTCTTTAATATCAAAATACTAAGAGAACAAATCCTAGTTTTGCAACTTCTTGAACAAAATATTTTACGGATTTAATGAAGAATTATAGGGTTCATGGCATTTTTTGAATTAGTACATATAAATAGATTCATTACATGTCATATCAACACAAAAAAGTTCAATTTTTAACCCAATTCCCTCAGAATTTAATAAAATTTTGCTCACTTGTTGGATTCATTGAGAAAAGAAAAAATGGCCATTATTAGGTTTGAATATCGTTTGTTTTCTGAAATAAGAAGCATCAAAAATGGGCCAAAATGTCAAAACTTTGCTTTTTTTGTATCACAAATTTGCACATTATTTTGTCCCTAATTATTATATAAAATTGATTTTGATGTAAAAAAAAGATGAATATTTGGGCTTTGTTATGATGGAACATATGCAACTAATTAAAAAAATTCATTTTAAGGTCAAACAATTTGACCTTCAATATCTCAAAACAGGGCATTTTTATTTTTATTTTTTCATAAAAATAACTTTTTCCAACATTAATTCTCTATTAAATTCTGTTGCTTTCATTTTAGGACCAAAATGGAACATCAAGTAATAAATTTAAATGCAAACCCTTACCCTTAACTTCACACAATAATCATCTTCGGGCACAAACTGAAGATTCCCCATACTCACGATACCTCAAATTGCCCCAAATTGAACACAACAGATTTTTGTAGAAAATTAATAAATGAAAGGAATATATTTTTTTTAATGAAATAATAATAACCCTTTATTGATATCGATGAACAAAGGTCAAATTGTTTGACCATAAATTAACATTTTTAAAATTAGTTCCAAATGATACAACAAAAGAAAGCCTAAATAGTTACCTCTTCTTTGACACAAAAAGAAATATTATACGATAATTAGGGACAAAATTATCAGCAAATGTGTAGAGCAAAAAATGCAAAATTTTGACCATTTGGTCCATTTTTGAAACTCGACCTAATATTGGCCATTTATTCTTTTCTCTGTGAATCTAACCAGTGAGTGAAATTTTATTAAATTCAAAAGGAGTCACGTTGGTAACCATGTTGATTTGATATGGAATGACCCTATAGCATAATATACAATGAAACCTGTGAATAATGATACTGCTTATAATACTATACCTGCATATAACAACATTTTCTTTGGTCCCAGCATAATTCCTATTCATTCAATGTACTATTTTGAGCCTGCCTACAGTGATACTCATTTTGAAAATGCATCTTTATATAACAATAATTTTACTTCTTTAGAAACCAAGTAGAATATAACATATACCCAGACTTTTTTAATATTGGAAACAAAACAACACCCAATGGTCCTATCCAAATTAACAAGCTTTTGTTTCAACACTACTAAATGTTTTGGATATTTATTTGACATTAGGTGGACTGAAACAAGTTCATGCAAGTGCCATTTGCATCAGCAAGTAAAGTAACAAAATTAGCAGATTTCTTTTCCTAAATAAGTATAATTTTTTTTTTTTTCTAAATAAGTAACACATATTTTCTGCTATCAATTTATGTATAATTAATAATAATATAACCCATAAAAACAGAGTTTTTAAAAAATCCTCTTCATGCAATGTAAATTTTTTTATTTATTAACAGAGCACAGATTTCAAAAACATTTCAATCAGCAAAATGTGCAGCAAACTGCGTTTCAAAATGTAATTATTAAAAATGAACATGAATTCATGCTCTCACATCCAAATAGCATTTATTTATTCTGATTAAAGTAATTTTATTATTTATTTATTAAAAAAAATTTGGCAACAGGAAAGAGTTTCAACAATACTATTTTAACGTGATTGGAAGATGGCAAGTTGGTTTATTAGTGTTCCATTAGAGCAGCCTTTAAGTGACAGTAAAAATCAAAAAAATTGATAGAATGCATTTTCATCGGCATCAAAGCTATCTGCCAAGCTTCAGCTCAATTGGATGACAGCAAAGGGGTTAATCAGGCCTCTACAGATTCCGCTACCATCGCCAAACATACACACAAAATTAAAGTTAATATAAAGGGTTTAAAAATTTTAAGTAATATTTTCAATTTATCGAATCACAAAAAAAATTCATATTGACACCAAATCATAAGATGAGCTTCGCTTCTACAAAATAAATTTTTTTCGATTTAAAAATGATTTCAAACTCAATTTTATAATTCAAGTAAATGTTTTTAATAACAAAATATGTAGATTAGGATGGTTGTAAGACTTAAGAGGAAATTTTTTTCCCTTCACATCTTAGATGACAACCCCTTAAAAGTTGTGGTGTAAATACGAGATTGTCAAACTTTGAACCTGATCAGACAGTCTTATCAGCACTTTTTTTAAACAACTACTTTTCCAAAAAAAATGTTTTATCCGCTATGAAATTATCCTAGAAATGCATTTTTCGTATAGTTACATAGAAAATTTTCCTGGCTTCAATTTTTACTTCTGCATCTTTGAAAAAAGTACAGATATGAAGATAGAAGGATTTTTCATGAGCTGCACTCACAAAATCGAATTTAAAAAAATGCAAAAATTTTATATAAACAGGAAAAAATTATTTTTTAATCTGTATTTTGTTGTTCATTGAATTTATTTGCTTTCAAATACATAGAAATAAATTTCAAATATAATTTTTTGTAAATGCACTTTTGTTATAAATATTATGTCTTTTTTACAGAGCTGTAAGTAATGATATATGGTGTGTCTAAAAAATTCTATAAAAGGTATCTGAAAAAAAAGAAAACATAAGATACAAATAAAATAAATTTATTTGCAAAAAAGTAAACTCTATTTGGCCGAAATACTGGTTTGTAAAGCTCAGGGATGAGAGTGATCAGAGAGCAAAAAAGAGGAAATCTAAATTTTTTTCAAAAAAACATGGAAGGAATACCCAAAAAATCAACAAAAAAAGTATGCAGGAAGGATGATTCAATAATTTTTAAAGATACAATGAAATTTCTCATACTATATAATAATTACATTTCAAATATTAGGAGTTAGTGAAGTAATCTGAGAAGAAAGGGGAGCTAAGAGGGAAAATCTTTTGTTTAGACACGAGGAAAAGCATACTTTTTGCAGGAAAAACTGGTTCAGATCAGAAAAATGCAGATCCTCAACACAGGGACAAAAGAGAAGGAACATGTTATACAAAAAACCAAAAAGGAGGAAAACTATCATCCCTGAAAGCTGCTCTAAACTGACAGAATTTTTTTTTTTCTGAAATCAATTGAAGCGTTGATGTTTCCCATTTTTGCCTGGTTGTTACATTTGAGTCATTCCGTGTCAAATCAATACAAAAATGTGGTATTTTCAACCTAACCCCTTCAGAATTTATAAAAATTTTGCTCACTTGTTAGATTCACGGAGAAAAGAAAAAATGGCCAACATAATACAAAGTCTTAAATCCGAAGTCCTTGGGACTGTGATGATTCCGGATTTCAGACTTATGCAGATTTCAGGTCATTTTACGATTTGCGATACAAAAAAAAAAACACCTCCCCTCCGAAGAACTTTTAAGAAAATTGCTAATTTATATTGCCCTTGGTGCAATTTTGAAGAAATAGGCACGATAAAATATTAAATTTAGATAAAATATAAACTAATAGATAAAATTTACACTTAATCACTTACTAATTATCTGCAAATTCGAGGGGGTACTGTAAACTAGGAATAAACCGTGCTTTGAAACGGATTTTTTCCCATCTTCATTTACAAAAGGAACAATTATGTATTTACATTGCGTTACATTTATTTCGGAACAAAACTATTTTTCAAAAACATCAGTAATATTTCTTTGTTGCATTAATTTTGATTTTCTGCCAATGCTTTTTCTTTCATTAAAGTTACAGTAATTATCTACTGTGCAGTAGTAAAGTTCCGCTTAGTGATATTGTCCAATGAACTCAATTATTTTTTAAAGGTAGAAATACTTAGAATTTTTTTAAGTATTTCTATACCTTGGTTTTGATGCTACAAAAAAAATATTTCTGTTTCCTCTTAAGACACTTATTCATGGGGGGGGGGGGGTTCTGCCATAGCTCAAAAACCAAGAAAACATCGGGATGGAAAAAGCTTCGTAAGACGTGCAAAATCAGCAGTTGCGATTCTAAGAAAAAAAATAGAAAGGCTTCAGAAACCCAATCCCTAGGATGTTTTTTATCAACCAATAGTTAGCCTCAGTATAACGCGATATTAAGCCAGGCTGTGTCCAATGTGGTTGACCACATTGTTCCAGACACAAGAGCAGCAATGCTCTTTTGTAAAATAGAATGAAACCAGTATTCTTCTTGTCGTGTTCGAACATAACGATCTTGGGAAAAATTTGAAAGTATGGTGGGAAGTGGAGTTGGAGATACATTCACAATGTCTCAATTCCTTAAAAAAAAAAACGAGACGATCAAAAGTGTCAGGTTTTTATGCCATTCTGAATTTCAGGCTCTTGACTGTATTAGGTTTGAATATTGTCTGGTTTCTGATAAACAGAGCCAAAAGGTTAGGTTAAAATTTTATAAATATAAAATATAAAATATATATATTTAACTTTAACCAAGTGAATCAAAATAGACATGGCTACAAAACTTATCTTTTTAAAGGAAATCCGGGTTGATGAGCTAAGCAAGTTTTTGAGCTTGAAAAAGAAAACATACTACATCATTATAGTTAAAGCTCATTCTTTTTTGGACAAAAAAGTCGATTATTTGACATCACTAATATTGAACTTGTTCAAAAGCTTCAAGATTTCAACTCATTTCTTACATTCCAACTTGTATGTTTAGAATGAAGGACCTACATATATTGAAGGAACAGGGAATTGTCAAATGTTGCATTGTTGTAACATATAATGCACCCTTGATAAAGAAAAATCAAAGACAAATGTAGTTTTCAAAAAGAAGCATTAGTATTTGTTGCGATACCAAGTGTTTTAACATTTACTAGGTAAACATAAGAAGGGAAAATTTATAAAGGCACCATGCAGGAAGAGTAAGAAAACATCAACTCTTATCTGCATAGATTCAAATCAAATGGCAAAATCGATCCTTAAACAGGTACTAACCACAGATATAGCGGCTATTGCATTAAAACGGAAGTCTAGGGGCAGGCTACAAAACAGTGTTGAAAATCTCGGTAATAGCTGGTATTGTATTGGTGTTAACCTTGGCAAAATTGGCACTCTAACAAAAGTATAAGCAATAGCGCTTACAATATCAGCAAAAAACTAGGTATTAGGGTACTTCTTATTTTCGTAGGTGTTAATTTTTTAAGGGAAGCCCTCTCATTTTGTTCCATTTGATGAGAAAAAAATTCCCAATTTTTTTTATTAAAATCAAATGATATTTAGAGGTTGCTACCAGCTTTGCAAAATCTGGTAAATTTAGCATTACGCAAGCATTGTAATTAATGTGTTTCATGTATTTACTAGAATATTTAATTGTTCAGCCAGTAATTTTTTAATCATTATATATATTATTCTTCAAGTAGCTTATTTTGATTTCAATCCAAGTAATTTATATCAATTTAGTAGTATTATATCAATTTTGACTGAAGAACTAAAATTAGAAAAAGTACTAAAGTTGATATTTTGAAAATATTTCTTAAATTGATGGCCCAATTTTTTATCTTTATTTCTAATTGCCGATATTGTTTTTGTAATTAAAAAAACTACACCATACTCTGTATAACTGCATTAATAGTAACCATTTAACTCTTTCTTAACTGTATACACAACTATTTCATTGTTTATATTTACTTTCTTTTGATGCAACTGCATGTGGTTTTTCTTTGCTTACTAATAATTTTAATCAGCTGCTGTTTATTGAAACTGGTGTCATACTGATGTATATTAATCTTTCTCACAATTTGTGAGACTAGTTTGAATTACCTACAAGTTTTCTAAATTATCAATTTCATCATGGCAATAACTTCATGGTCTTCAATGATAAAACCTACTACAAGCAAACAAACCATGATATGACTCATATGCCACGTATCATCCTCACTAAAACATAGACATGGTTTTGCTTTTGGATGGAAGTTTTATAATTTTTAAATTTTTTATTTTTTATTATTTAGTTATTTCGATCTGATTTTGAAAAAAAACATTAAAAATGCTTGTCATTAAACAGCTATACATGTCATAAAAACTAAAGTCTGAATACCAATGAAATTAAAACATGTGGTTGCTAAAATAGAAAATTGTTTCATGATTGGGCAAACTTGAAAAAGTTAAGTAGTAGGTGTGTACATGTACATCAGGGTTCGTACTCTTTGGGCGGAAAAAAATTTCATGACTTTTCATCGACCACAATTTCTTTAAAAAAAAATCACGACCTCAAAATTTTCTTTTATTATAAAGATTTTGTACCAAAATATATATACACAGTGTACATTGTACACACGTTTGTAATAAGTTTATTAATGATTATATGTAATAAAAAAGCTCACAATGAAGATTTTTCTTTTTCTCACATTTTTATACTTCAACCCACAGACGGTCATGCATGTATAAATACGTCATTTGATCCCCAGTTTCTCCAGCAATACACAACATTTTTAAATTCATAAATAAAATTTAAAATAAAATATTTTTTAAATATTTTTATTAGGATGATAGTTTATAACCTATCTAAAACAAAATAAATAAAAAATAATTCTAAAAAACTATATATTTGAATTAGAAATATAATTTAAAAATTATTGCAGGGAAAAAACTGTAGAATTTCGCCCATTCTTTATACTGTCAGTGGGTTAAAGTGAAAAAAAAAATTCCAAGATAGTGCTAATTTCAATTGCCGGTAGCAACCCCTAAATTTTATTTAAATTACCCAAAATTTTTACACATGTTCTCTCACTAAAATTAATCCTTTGAAAGGGTGTCCTGTTAAAAAAAAAATATTAATAATTTTTTTAGAGGCACATAAGACGCACCATACTAGGTATCGGCAGAAATGAACAAAGCACATATCGGCTATAGCATCCACAATATCGGCACAAATCTCGGTAATTTCTTGGTAATACAGGGATGTGATTGACCAAAAGACAAAAAAGAGGAAATCCAATAATTTGACATGAAAGAACATCCAACAGAAAATTATACAAAAAGCATGAATTAAATAGTCGATACATAGAAAAAATAATCAAAATTTCAGCCCAAATGGGTTGCATATTTATTTCAAAACATTTATATTAGTAAGAAATCAATAGAGTACCATGATTTTCAAAAAAAAATTTGTAAAGTATATTGTCAAGTACAACTTTCAATACATATATTATAGCAAATATGAGGTTGAAGTAGGTACTGTATTGTAAATGTACCTCGCTAACATTTAAAAAAAAAAAAAATTCTTTAACTTTTTAAGCACCTTTGCAGTACATCTGAGACACATTACTAGCCTTTTGTTTCTTACATCTTTTCTTAACTTGACTTGATTGCAGTTGAATAGTTTGCTTTAAGCATCATTCTGGAGCAAGCAGCTTAATTTTGTGATGTGTAATCAAATATTGAAGGATTGTTTGAAAATTTGGGATCTCCCTCTCTCTTTCAGATGAATATTTTATTACAATTTAGTAGCTTTGCAGAGTGGTTTTTTTTTCTTTCAGTTTCCTTTGGAATTAGCTTCTTTTTTAACTCGACTTGTTAAGACTAAGGGAGGGGGTGCTGCAGATAGCAAAATTAGACAAGTCGATTAATTCAAAATAATTATGTAAAAAAAATTATTTTACTTTTAAAGTATCACTTATATCTAAGAGTAAAAAGTAAAGTGTTTTTCAAGCTAAAATAAAAAAAATTGCAAGCAGTTACAATTAAAATTTTAATTAAGAATATATAGTAAAATTGGGCAATTGGGACTGATTTCTTGCACAAAATTGAATTAAAATTTTAACT
Source organism: Linyphia triangularis (assembly GCA_963978545.1). Lineage (NCBI taxonomy): Eukaryota > Metazoa > Arthropoda > Arachnida > Araneae > Linyphiidae > Linyphia > Linyphia triangularis. Next base: position 2,046,209 of record OZ021733.1, read on the forward strand.
ATTCTGCATCGATTGAATCCAAACGGCGAAACCAATCCTCACACACACATTAATCACAGACATAGCTGCTACTTTCATCAGCTGAAGACGGTGGGGAAATCTCGGCAACAGCTGCTATTAAAACTGCTTAAACCTAGGTGAAAATTTCCATTACTTCAACATAAATATCGGCGACCCTACCGGCGCAAATTCCGACAGTTACATTTAAGCAATAATTGGCAAAAGTGACCATCACATCAGCTCAAATATCAACTTTAGCTCCCAATATACAGCGTGTCCCCGTATAACCTGGCCGACCTTTATTGTCGACACCGTTGGTCCTAGATGCACAGTCCCAATTGAAGAAATGTCTTAAATAGTTAAAATAGATTTTAAGTTAGCAAAGGGGTTGGTATAAAATAGACGGATTGTAAATTTTTATACAGTCCCCAGTTCCCCCAACTCATATTTAGAAAAATTTTGCCCATGAAAAAACATTTCAAATAAAAAAAAAATTGAAATTTGTTCGACCAATAACCACAGTGTTATTGGAGTTTAAAGTTTTAACGCTATTTGGGGGACCCGTACATAAATTGAAATGCGAAGATATCGTCTTATCAGAATAACAACGAGCTTCTAGACTAGGTTTGACTATGGCAAACAAGTTGTTGTTCATCACCTAAAACATTATAATTTTTGACTAGAAACTGCTTTGAAAAAAAAAAGTTAAAAATTGTGCAACACATAATAAACAGCAAAAAAACTTATAAACAATTTTAATTAAGTAATTTTAAATAATAACATAATCAGAAAGCAGGGATTTTTGTTAACACAAACAAAAATAAAAGGTGATAGAAATGAACAAAGTGAAAAGGATAAATAACCTCTTTCTTAATTACATAAGCTCAAAGTGTTTTCCTTCGACTAAAATACCTAAGCACACACGTAATTCAAATTCATCTTCAACATTTTTCAGAATTACAGGCGTAATACACCTGGCAATGGATAAAATTCGATTCTGCAAATCTAAGAGACTCGTCAATTCTTTTCATAGACCTTGCTTTTCAAAATTCCCCAAAGAAAGAAATCTAAAAGATTTAGATCTGGAGATCTAGGAAGCCATTCTACCGGACCTCTATAGCCTATAATGTTGTCTTGAAACCAAACCCACAAGGCAGGAAGCTGCCTTGTGGGGTGGTGCACCATTCTGTTGAAACCACATTTTTTTAAGGTCTGCTAACACGACATAGTCATCCAGAAAGTCAGATAAAGGTCCCTGCAACAGGTTCACATACTTTTTACTTGTTAATGTATTAGCAAAAAAGAAAGGTCCTACTGACGCTCCCTTCCATATGCCACACCAAACGTTAACGGACCATTGAACTTGATGCTTGTTTGGTCGGATTACATGGGGATTTTGCAGGGACTAAAAGTGTTTATTTTGCCTATTTTCTACCCCAGTTCTTGAAAACGTATACTCATCAGTAAATAGAATGTTATTCCCAAATGATGAATCCAATTCTAACTTGTTCATGATGAAATTGCAGAAATCAAACCTTTTATTTTTATCCCGGGAAAAAACTCTTGCACCAATCGCGGGCGACAAGGATGTGCACCGTGTCGGTTTAAGACTCTCCACACATGGGTTTTTGAGTATCCACATGCTTCATAAATGTCCTTGACAGTAGTAGAATGATTGAAAGCAAGAGCATAGCTCAAAATTTTTTCATCAGAGACAACCACTCTTGAATTTCCGGATTGAGGACGTCTTCCTATGCTACCCGTTTCTCACAAACGCTTAACAACATTTAAAATCGTATCTTTAAATGAATGTATACCATTTGGAATTAATTTAATTGCATATTGTCTTGCAGCCTCTCGCCCATTTCGATTACATTGGCCGTACAGAAGTAACATTTCTGCGTACTGTTCCGCAGTGTACATTTTAACAACGAGGATTGACGAAATAGTTAAATACATCTGGTATCTGGTATTGGTATGAGCTACTTTTATTCTGAAGTGACCATATATTATTGGTTTTCTACCTACCAATAACTAATCTGCCACTAAAATTTGCATAGGAACCTGCAAATCCCGCAATACTACATGCTAATTTACAGATAAGAATCAGGAATTTTCTTTCCTTTCTAGAATTTTTTTTGGGCCACTAACGAACAAATTTTCCAAGATTTTCTAAAATTTTAAGAATGGACGAAAAATGTAAGTACAATTTTAGGAATTTTAGGGAGAAACAAAAATTTAAGGAATTATAGGAATTTTAAGACGAATGCGACGCCTGCACAACACAAGAGTGTGAATTTGTTCTGCCTCGACAGATTTCATTTTTGCTTTGATCGTACATAATCGAAATTTTTTTGTTAGTTTCAGGGAGTATAGCACCTATTATCTCTTTCAAACGAGTTTAGCATCCACAATTCACTACAGATATTGATAGATCGTATTCATGCGTTTGATTTCAGAATAATTTTCCGAACGCAACTACTTTTTCTCTGTATTTCATTTTGTGTACATGCCCTTAAAATATGTTAATGACCACGGGTGTAAAGTGGTATAAGTCACTAAATTCCATTTTTCAGATCTCCATGAATATTGGTCGTATTGGTTTTTGTTTGAAATGCTTTATCATGGGCAACATTTTTCTAAATATGAGTTGGGGGGAACTGGGGACCAAATAAAAATTTACAATCCGTAATTTTTATACCAACCCCTTTTTTAACCAAAAATCTATTCAGTAAAAATATTTTAACGAATTTTCAATTGGGACTATGCATCTAAGAACAAAGGTGTCAAAGATTAAGGTCAGGCAGGTTATACGGGGACACGCTGTATATCGGTGGAAATCTCTGCAAAAGAATCGATTATATTGATGTAACACTCTAGGAAATTGACTATCCCGCAGTAGCAGAGCAAATCTCAGCAAGAGCAGCTTTTGCATCAGCAAAATTAATTACCACACAATAACTAAGGAGGTTGGCAATCTGCAAGAAAAGTGGTCAATACTGCAATGAAAATTGGTCATTGGGGAAGTCTGATTGTACGCAGGTTCCGTGGTTGTCAGACCTGAAAGCAAGCCTAGTAAAATTATAATGCAGATTTGTATCGATCCCAGGAATAATCGAAATTTTAGACAAAAAAAAGCGCCAAATTCGCGTTTTAGCCGAACAGTACTACGTTATTACAGGTGCAAATCTCTGCAATAACGCCATTGAGTGTTGAAGCGGAATAACATCTGATGTAAACTAGCATCATGCAACAAGCAATTCTCGGCGATAGTGCTCGCCATAATCAAGGGAATAGATGCCATTTCATCAACGTTACGCTCAGCAAAATGGTCATCACATATCAAAGTAAGTAATGCAAATAGAGGCTAAAATAATAGAGAAAAATATGTGGAACATGTAACCAATCCATTGGAAGAACGCATGCGTTTGGAGAAATTAGAACGCAGGTTCCGAGGATGTCAAAATATTTCAATCCGAATTTTTATCGATCTCAGGCATGTCCAAAATTTCGGCAAAAATCCTGAATTCTTCTGCATTCAACCATGTGTGAAGTAAGAAAGAAAACTTCAGAGGGAAGGAGGAGCAACTCTCAATCTCTTACATCAATGAAAAATTGTAGAAAAACTCCGATTTCCTTTAAAATTTGTTTGAAAAAGCAAAAAACATAATAGATAAAAAAAAGCGGAAATTCGCCGTTTGGAGAAAGGTATCTCATCCCTGGTAATGCTATAGCAAATTTCAGTAATATATGTTACTACTGTGTGGCATTCGACGAAAACTACTCTCACGACAAAAGAAATATCAAAGTTAGAGCCTAATATGCTGCAACAACTCTCCAAAATAGCGCTATTGTATCGACGTAACACTCAACAAAAATTACCATCATAGCAACGTAAATCTCAGCGATAGCGCAATTCATCACAGTAATATTGACATTCTATCGGTAACATCGGTGAAAATCACAGATTTTAAAACAGGGTAGCATTCAGCGAAAATGACCATCACATAAATGTAAATAGCAGAGTTAGCGCCGAATATACCGGAACAATTCTCAGCAATAGCATTGTTAAATCGGAAAAATACTCAGCGAAATGAACACCACAACAATCTAAATCCCAGCGATAACGCATGTCATAGCTACACAAATCTCGAAAGCAAGCACATACATTAATTGCATGAATTAGTAGGAAGGAAATTGCATTTTGAGAAGAGAAAAAAATGGCACAAAAGGATCCAATTTCAGCGTAGTTGAAAAAATACAAAATGCGAGTGTGAGAGCCAACCTGCGTAAAAAAATGCATTCCAGTAGATTTTTGTATTTAGAGCAGGAATGTAATGCGACCCCTGACAGGTGTGTTTTCTGCTCTTCCCGATCAGGCAAAAGTGAAGCTGCTGCGCGATTCAGCCTTAGAAAAAAGTTTCTTTTTTGTGGGATAGAAAAAGCGAGAAAAAAATGTTTTTTTTCGAGGAATTAGAAAAGCAGAACTTTCTTTGAAAAATGCAGAATTTTGAATTTAAAAAGAGGAATTCCACCATATGGCAGAAAAAACTCATCCCTATAAATCAAAACGTGTATGCGCCATGCTTTGAAATCGCAGGGCTACAGCTTACCCAGTGGCCGCTGGCCAATCAGGACGGCGATGACCCAAAATATTATTTTTATTCAATTTCAAGGAAGAATTGATGGATCCTGAAGAACAGGAACATCAGAAATGACACAGTTGAAGAGAGTGCAAAATTGATTCAAGCATAACAAAATATATTTTGCAAGTAGTTGTTAAAATGTGGAAAATTATTTTTGGACACACTGTAACCTACTCAATGAAAACCTCTGACAACTACTTTATTTTGGTGACTTAATTCTACCTATGCATTTCATTGTTGGAGAAATTTTGATATAAAACTTGTTCTGATATTACTTCCTGTTAATTATAAAAATTTAACTTAAGTAATGCAAAAATGTTTTAAACTCATTATGGTTTGGTAATAATAATTGAATAGTAAGGCAATATTTTATTTCTTTTATAATTTCCTATTTTTTATACCCACCCCTTCATCTTTCTATCTATACCCTGTCAGGTTAAAAATTTACTTTTTAAAAAGCATCCTACTTGAACTCTCACTTGATGTTAAATTGTTATTAATTGACTAGCATTAGAAAAAATTATCAACTTGGATTTTATTAGAATATTCTCATTTCTTGATAAGTTGTGTTTATTTGTCCGATCCATAAAGAGGCTAGCTATCTTTTGATCTGAATGCTTATCTAGCAATTGTGCAGGAGTAAGAATTGAAGCCAGAAATAGTTTCTACAAAACTATAAAAAAAAAACTTTATTAGAATAGACCATTCTAATTTAATGAGGGGGGGGAAACTTTAAACTTTAGGACTGATGAGGCAGGTCTTAGTGTTATCCGATCAAGTTTAAACTTTGGCAATCTCATTTTCCTACCAATTAGCAACTTTTTAAGAGTTCCCATAAAAAAAATTGCTAATTAGTGAAAAAAAAATTCAAACATCGATTTCTTGCTACTACCATGAAGTATATGTATACTGTATGCATTTTATCTGTTTGTATGACACTTTTTAATATAAACATGAGAATGATGATCAATGCTGTATCATTAAAATTATGTAAAATTCATGATTTTATGTAAATATTCTTTTAAAAAATTAGTCAAATGAAATACAAATTGGAAATTAACTTACGTCTCTGAAGGGAGTACATCCCACTCGGTGATCACAATGGAAGGCAACACTTCTACAGTTAAGGCAATTGCACATTGTCTACAATAACCAGCTTCCATACCAGGACCACCAGAATATTGTATTTGAAGAAGAGCTTCAACAATCTATTAAATCATTTTACAATATAGAATGTAAAAGTGTAAAACACTTCAAAAATGAAAATTACATATTACAACACAATTATTGCAAAATAAAGTGATTGAATAGAAAATACTTGTATTACATTGTTACAGTGTTAGCAATAGTACTTGACCATCTTCAGGAAAAATAGTTAGCTATGGTTATATTTCTAAGACAAGCAATTTATGGAAGCAAAATACAATAACCAATTCACAACAAGAACTATTATTGTGATCATGTATTTCATATTTTTCAGAATCTCTTTAACATTTTAGCAAAAAATATTTCCCATTGGTAATCGAATACATATAAAACCTGAAGTCAATCTCTGTCAGAATTGATAATAGACACTACAGAACTAGTTTGGATGAACTTTTGACAGTTGTAAACATTCATTTTTATAGCTTGTTGAAAGTTTTAGCAATGCATAATTCCTTGTGCACAAGTGACAGAGTTTTAGCCAAGATAAAATTGAACTAATACACAAATTTACAACATGTTAAGCTTAAAACATTCAACAAGGTTCATTAAGGTGAAAAATCTGAACAGGTTTGAGTTTGGCAAATATTGACAATGATTCCATAATGTATCAGTACACAGCTAAAGAAAGTCAATTTGATGGAGAAAAAGTTTGAGAAAAAGGTAAACAAAGTGTATTTAATTAATTGTCCTGGTTATTACAACAAACTATCAAAAAAAAATTAATTGTTTCATTCTGTATTGTTATATATTTTTATAGTATTACTAACTAAAGTCTAGTAAAAGAAGCAAATCATTGCCAAATCAGTCAATTTACTAAACTAAAAATGTAAATTTTGATAATACAAAGAAGGGTCTTTCTGACAGTAACAGTACATGTGGAGTCACATTACAACTAGATAAGTCGCTTTACAGCATAGAAAATCTGACAGAAAGTTATCCACTTTTATAGAACTCTCATTGTCATATAAATATTTGCTTCTATAATGCTCAAAATTGTATAGGAATGAATTTACACATGTATCTTTTTAACAGAAAAACCAAGCACATTTAAAGCCAAAAAATCTGAATTTTTAAATAAAATTGGGGTGAACCCTTTCTACAAAAGCAATTTAAATAAGAAACAATATAAAAAATTGTTTAATATAGATTTAAATGATGAAAATATTAGTATTTTAAAGGAAATTATTGCATACAGAGATAATCAAATTACTATAATAGTAAGCTCAGAATACCTTAGCTGCAAAAGGTTCAGGAGGTAATGGTTGAGAAATTGGCTCAGCTCGCCTTCTAGGAGAAGCAGAGGTAATCGAACTTGTTTTATTTCTATCATTATCTACAGATGAGACAATTGTATTTATGAGCATATAAGATACAGTATGAACTTATAGAAATAACACATTTTAATATATATACCTGGTTTCCCTAATGTGAAATTGCCAATAGCATTTATATATAAAGTAAAACTGGCAGTACACCCAGCAGCAATCGGCAATTGGGTGTCAACATTTTCTTTGCTCCAAGTAAAGAAAGATGATTCGATATCTAAAAAGTTAAATAGTAAATGAATAAACAGGAAATAATAAAATAGAAAATACTAATAACATTTTGTACTTGCCTTTTTTTAATTTTGAGTGTAGGCTTATATCTATCCATTCAACTGCTTCTTTTCCAGGATTTGTTATTGTGATGGTACATTCCTGACTATAAAGAATGTTAATTATAATACAATGCAATAATAAAAATAAAAAATACCAAACTATTTAAATTAACAAAGGAAAATCAGACTTAAATGATTTGAGTCTAACAATTATGTTATTATAAGCTTTTAAAAAGTTTATAGTTTACCAAGTTTCATGCAGAAGTTTTTGATAATCGGAAATAATAGTATACCATTGATCAAGTTATTAAAAGTGAAAAGAAATTAAAAAAAATTATAAATTGGGAAAAAACATATTTTTAAACTAAAAAGGGTTTTCTAATCATAGTCACTACTAAACAGCTATTTGCACTTAAAGTGTCATGGGAAAGAAAAAACCTTTAGTCCAGTTTTCCTAAAATCAAACTGGTAGTGTCATCTCACCCCCCCCCCCCCCCCCTCTCACCCAAGAAGGACTTTGACAGTAAGCTGCCATTTTCAGTGCAGAACATCAGTCCAAATAAATAACCACAGCATTACATGCCTTTTCCATGACATGGTTAATTTTCATTAGCGTTTTTTAAAAATTGATTCCTGTAAAAATACAATATTAATAAAAAAAACTCGCCTTCTAAAGTTGTTTTTATCCCTAGACCCTTCAATCTGGATTTTTATAAATACATAATACATAAATTTAAAATAGCAAAAAAATTTCAGACTTATTTAAAATAAAATATTAAAAAAAAAACTAACAGAAAGAAGGAGGCTAAGTGATATTTTGACTCATGTATTGTGTTTGTTCACAAACACTAATTGCACATTAATAAAAGCTTTTATAAATATGTTATAAAATTAAAAAATAATTAATATGCTAAAACTAGTAAGCATCTTATTTGCATGAGGCTTATTGGTTTGAAATTATGAAAATAAGATTCATGAAAGGTACAATTTTTGTTTAAAACAAGTAAACATTTTTTTTTTTTTTTTTTTTACCTTTACCCAAAACAAAACTTGATAAATGTTATACCAGTTTAAAGACCTCCACTTCTGACAAATAGTTTACTTACAATTGCACATTCATTGTGTTATTTGTTCGAATTATTTTTATTTTAATGTTCCAGGAGAGGAGACAGAAAGGTATGCATCAACTCAGCCCATCAACAACTCCTTCTTCCCCTATTATACTTTAAACTTCATTATTTATTTATAAAACTATAATTAAGCCAATCCTAATGTATGGTTTGGAGACTTGATCTTAAACAAAAAATGGAAAAAACAGAATTGCAGTTTTCGAGAGAAAGATTCTTAGAAGTATCCTTGGTGGTGTCAAAAAAATTATCTATGGCAAAGACATTTCAATATGGAAATTTATAGATTTTTTAAGGAACCCGTTATCATTAAAAGCTTTAAAATTAAAAGAATGAACTGGGCTCCTCATATTGCTAGAATGGATTAAAATAATCCTCCAATAAAGAAGATTTTTGTCGCAAGGCCTTTCATGGGTAGGAAGAGAGGAAGGGCAAAATTATGATGATTCGATTCCGTTGAATCGAATTTTAAAGTAATCGGAGTGAAGGACTAGCAGACCAGGTCGATACATAGGCTGTCCAGTAGAAATCTTCAATGGAAGGCCATGGCCCACACAGGGCTGTCATGCCAAATATGATAATTATAATTTGTTGATCAATTTAACTTGTTAAAAAAGTGCAAATAAGATTTATCATCAGCTACATGAGCAGTGCCATGTTGAGTCCTTCTTTACAAATCAAGTTTCATTATATCTATAGCAATAGAATACAATATTTAACTCTGATGAACTTCTTTCCTCCAAGCAATCTTAAATGTGCAGGCTGCGCGTGGGCCCAAACGGTTAAAAAAATTTAATTCATTAACATATGACGAAAATATTATTTCCTCAAACATTATTCAGTTACAGGTCCAAATATAATTTTAATTGGATGGTTAATTATAAATATTTATCTTGCTTACAAGTTATCTACTTTTTATTATAAATTTAATGTCATACTAATATTTATACTCAAATTACTCAAGTAACAATATTACTGAGAATATAAGCATAATTTAAAAGAAAACATTTAAAACTAAATTCTAAAAAAAGTAAATTTTTTCAATAAATTTACTTGCTTACAAAAACCACCAGAACACAATGTTTTTAAATTACCTCTCTCCGCTATACATAGTAGAAGTGGCACTAATAACAACATAACTTGTATCTTCAAGTGATGAAAACATTGAGGCTTTAGGGAGTGAAGTTGATAGTTGTATGGAAGGTAAGGAAGGAATAACATCGATTGTAAAATAAGGTTTTTTTATGGCAGGAATGTCTATTAACCTACAACTACTTTTAACACCTAAAACATGTGTTGTGTAACCTGAAATATACGGAAATATATTTAAATTATTAGATATGTGAAAAATGAGTATTTATACAGTTTTTAAAATTAAAAGTATATATAAGAACTTCTAAAACTTACTAACAATAAAAGATTCTAGATTGATAGTGACAATCACCAAAAAAAAAACAATCTCTCATACGCAAACTAAAAACAATGCATCATAAGAATCAAGATAGACAAATAACCAATTAAATAAAATTGAAATAGTATTTCATTTCAGAAACTTTGTGACGGTGCATCGCACGTCACTCTTCCCAATGCGCATGTTTGCAACGCATCTACCTGTAGTTGGTCTTTCAACCGGTAGGAGAGGCACGCCACGGCGCATGTGGGGACCTGCGCATGTGCGACAGGCACTGTAAAACCGGCAACTTGAGGTGTGATCCTCAGTTTCGTAGAGTTTCGCAATTTTTCCGAGTTTCGCGCTAGTTTTGTATGTGTGTGCTCCGTGTTAATTTACCTTAGTGTTCGTCTCGTCTATTTTAAGTGCAGTTATGTTTACCACGCTGCAGTAGCGGAAACCGCATCCATCTTCTGGTGCCCTGCTTGACGCTGCCCATGTGGCACTTTTTGATGCTCTCTCCTGACCGACGTCTTAATCCGGCTGCCACGGTGAGCGGTATTGTTCTTATTTAATTGTGCTTGTGTATTTCCCCATCCTCCCCAGGTACCAGTCTGTGTGTTTTGTTACCGTACGTGTATATGTGTTGAAGGTAAAAATAAAAGATTATTCAAGCGCTACTAAAAGTCTTCTCATTTAGTGGACATATTTTGGAGTGTCATAACTTAAGAAACTTTTTTTTCCTCATCAATTTTTTTATACAAAATACAGACTTTATAACTTTTCTCTTTCATACATTTCCTTAAATGGTTTAATTTAATGAATGGATGAAGGTCTTCTGAAAATTTGGCTCTTTCAGATAATTCATTGGCTAACTTGACGAGTTCTGAATTTCTTATTTGGTGCAGAACTTCTACTACCTTTTACGATGAATCTACTTTGTTACTCACTAACTTTCCCTTGTTTTGTGAGGACATTGAATTTTAAATCCTGTGTTGCTCTTCATAATACTCATATTTTAATCTTGTTGACGTATCTCTTAATCTTGCTGACGGCATGCCTCAGCATAATTGTACACAAGGTTCTTTGATGCATAACAAGGCGTAAATTTTCGACTTGTATAGATTTATTAACAGGAAATCTTCTCTTGCCCAAATTTTGGATTTGTAAAAAAAAATTATTTTGCCCCATACATTAGCATATTTTCCAATGCCTAAACGGGACCTAAAACTGCGACCAAATGAATTTTAATTGGATGAAAATTCAATGTTAAATTTGTTTATCTCATCTTCTAAAAAGGCATTGTATTCCATTAAAATAGTATTGCAAATGTCGTCCTTGACTTTTTTAATATGTGAAAGATAAAACAAAACTTGCTTAAATCATAAAAAACACTTAAGGGTTCTTTCAGCCATGAATCAAGAATCTAAATATGAAGTATTTCTTACCAAAGAAAAATTGAAGAGCATTTAACCATTAACTTTACAATCATTTTTTTAACGAATCATTGGCATTCCTATCTAAATGCTTTAATAAAAGCAATGGAAATACTATTGCAATAATTCCTTATTTATATTCTTTAAATGCCTTTAAAAATGGAAGGTAATATACATTTTGTTGGTAATCAGCGAATAAAAAATCCTTCAATCGGGATTGTTATGTAGTGTTATCGGGGACAGAAGTAAATTTTCTAACGAAATTCCCTATTTTTCTAGTACCAAATTATTTTTGGTGTATGTTGTATCAAAACCAGTAGTTAATGTAGCATGTATCAAGCAATTTACAACTGTATTTTAACTAACATTTCCTGAAATCATATCAATGTGCTTGTTAATGTTGGTCTTGCTTTTTTTTTTTTTATCAACCCGTATAGAAAATGCTTCAACAGCAAATTTCGGTAACAGGTTTTCACTGCTTTGATTATCCCTTGATCTAAAGACTGTAGAATGGCAGTAACATTTGGTGGAAAATACTCCATGCAAAATACAGTCTAGGTTTTAGGGTTAATTTTAATGTGTTATTATCAATTAAAAGAAGTGTCTTCTTCCTCTTCATTTCTGAATTAAATTTTACATGTCAATTATTAAAAATATCAGTAGTCATCCAAGATGTTTTACTCTAGGTCTACTCAAATGGCAGTGAATGAACAGTTTTCAAGCAGTAGAGCAGATGTACCAATAATCAAAACATTTCTTTTTTGGTTACCAGCAGCAGAAAAGTGGATGTGAGGCACATTTTGATTTCTTTCCTCCAACACATTTGTCCTCTTTAAAAGCTAAAGCTTTATTCTGCTCCAGCTGGAAAAAATATACCTTCTTCATCAGCATTGAACACATTATTTAGACTAGTGGTGGGTATACTGCAAGTTGGAACCCCTCGTGGGGAAGGGGGGGGGGGCAGCACGTGAGCTTTTATGTGGTTCCCCAAATTCAACGAAAATTATTTAACAATAAAAATAGAAATTCACCTAACAATAAAAATAAAAGGCTTTTCTTCAACTAGCATCGCATACCAGAAAAATAGAAATTAAGACATCACTTATGAAAAAAAAAATTATGAAAACAATTGACTGCCTTAGCATAATACAGATAATTTGGTAACCAGTAGGCGAATATATATAGTGATAAAAAAAAATTGTTAATTTGAGATGCCCATTACCTGCTCTCTGGTGATATTTATAAGCAACTAGGGTCGATCTGACATTTAATAGTGGCCGTCTTTAATACAGCTGGCAGCTGTTTCAATCTAAGTGTGCCTCTCCCACTGAGCTAAAGACTTATTCATTTATTTCTCTTGGTTATTGATGAAATAATCATTTATTGGGTAAAGCTAATTCATTGTTAGGTAATGTCAGGCTAATTATACAGGATGATTCTTAACATCTTATTAAGCCCTTTAAATTTGAAACGGCGTCTCGTTTAGACAGGGAAGTAACATTTAACCATAGTAAAGTGGTTATGCTAAATATTTTGTGCCAGCTTATAGCACCTTTAGCAGTGATTAATGGAAATTACAAAAATTACTATAAAACTAAAGGAGAGGTGCAAAAAAGGCCAATTATAAAAAGGTTCACAATAATACAACAAAAATACAGGAAAAGTTAATATTTTCAACCACAAATATCTTTGCAAATTTTGCAGATTACTTTATGAAACTTTTTCCTGAGGTATTATCATATTATTGTGAAGATTTTTCTAAGTGGACTTTTTTGCCCATCTCCTTTAGTTTTTATAGCTATTTTTTGTAACTTCCATAAATTACATTTAGGGGCGTAGTAAGCTGTCTCAAAATATTTAGCATAGGCACTTTACTATAGGTATATGTTTTTTCCCTGGCTATATGAGGCATCTTTTCAAATTTTTAAAGGCTTAAAAGGATATTGGGAATCACTATGTATTTATGTTCCCTTTTTGGAGTTAGCCACTGATTTGGTAAATCAAATAATAGGCACAACTAGGAACCAAATAAATCTCTATCAATGCTAATGCATTCAACTGCCATTGTTGTTCTGCAAAACACTACTTATAGCATATCCAGCTTTCTCTCAGTGATAGTCCACATTGATTTATAACTTTTTTCATATGTTTTATTATGCAGTTGTCAACATACACCATCTTTATCACAAAACATCCGAATGAAATGTTCCTGGTAATCAGGATTAGTCACAATACACATAAAAGAACAGAAAAAAAATATTGGATCAGTTTATCTCAAGTAGAGATAGTACACCTTTAGGAGGTGGAAAGGGGATGGGGTGATTTCTTAAAATATCATGTAGCCAGTGATCTTCTTATTACATATGCCAAAGATCAAGTGTGCAAAATTTCATAAAGATCAGAATATAACTATAGATCTCTAGAAAAAAATAAAGTTGCACCCTAAAGATACTTTTTTATATACATAGATTCAAACAACATAAGTACAAACGATATTAAGTTTTAGGAAGACATACATATTTTTCTTATTATGTTTGTGCAAAATAACAAAATAAAATAAGTCCAGCATAAAAAAAAAATTAAGTGCTTACTCACCCAATACTTGCAATTTTCCTGGATCTAAGGGTTTTCCAAGCAAGGTGACAGGATATGGCCCTGACTCAGCTGGAAGAGACAAACAGGCCGGAAAGCTTTCAAAGGGTATGGAATCTGCTAAAATTCCCTGAAAATATATAAATAAAACCCTATAGATGTTTAATGGAAGTTACTAATTGTTAAGTAAAAAATGACTAGTTTAGTTAAAAATTAGAATAGATATCATGCTCATCTCTACAAAGTAAAAACATAAAATTGAAAAAAGAAAACAAAATAATTGAAAAAGATTTTCTTAGTTGCTTTTATTTATTGAAATGATCATCAAATTTGATTCCAGTAACCTCAAAACCAGGTGAATAACTTAAGTCAAAAAGATCAATTGGAATTGTTGTTCTGTAAAACACTACCTATAGCCTATCCAGCTTCTTCTCAATGAGCTGAATATGGTGGGATAAAATAGATAGTAAATTCTATTTTTTGAGCAAAAAGTCTCATGCTCATTTATAATTTAATTTTTCTAATTTTATTATGTTGTTGACAGCACACACCACCAAAAAAAACTTTTTAATAAGAATGTGGAAAAATCAACTGGTTATTGTTGTTTACAGTGCATTAGGTATGTACATAAAATTTGGGTTTATTTCTGCTTAAATGGAGTTTGGACTTAAGCTTCAAATAAATAAGAAATATATAGGTTTATATAGGTTATAATATATAATAGGTTTAGTAAAATTTTGTACATCCTACTAGTAAATACGAGGTGGAAGACTAAGAATAGAGATCATTAGTTAACTTTCCTATTTACTCCAGCAGCTTTTTAAAAGTTCAAGAAGTAACACTCAGCAAAGACAAATAATAGAAAAGTAATTAGAAACCTCTAGTAGAAAAGTTTGGATTATATAGATGCCTAAAAAGTAAAATAAGAAAGAAATATAAATGCAATATAAAAAATATATTAAAACAGCTATAATTTAAATGAGAATCCCAATAAGCATATTTGAAACTAAAAACTTAATTGATACCTTAATTGATTTTCTACAATGTTAAACTTACTCAATATGAAGAAAATTTAATCCAAACTTATAATAAATAACAGACTCACAAACATTAAGTCAACAAAACTTTTGACAAAATTTGCAATATTGAGGATTCTTACATATTCCTAAAAAGATTTTAAACAAAAAAATCATTAATGTGGGGAAAAAGTCAATACCAAAAAATTTTATGAAATCAGAATGAGCCCTGCAAATTACAGAGGATCAATAGGATAATACTTAAAATAGTAGGCCAATAATAAAAATACTAAGCAAAGCTGCATAAGGTTGACAGGAAGCAAGATTTCATTTGGAGGGGCCCAATTCTGCTTTCAAAAGTACTTTGGCCAACAACTTAATGCAGACTTTTTTACCCCCAAGGGTTGGTTGGTTGCATGGACTTTAATGGCACAAGAGCCAATATTGGCCAAGCTGCACCAATTTAACCCCAAGGGATTTTAGCATAGAATTCAGTTCTTTGTTGAAAATTTGTCTACTTTGTGCAAGATTCCAAATAGAAACGAATACATGAAAAAATTTCAAAATTCTTTCAATATTCCAAAAACTTTTAAATAAGTTGCTATCTGGAATCAAACCTAAGCTCTCAAACTCGGGTAGCTACTTGCATTTGAGAGTACTTCTTAGTAAAGAAAAGGGTATTTTAAAGGAGAGTTTTTTTAAAGATATTTAAATTTTAATAAAGAATCAAAAATTAAAACAAGATGGTCAAAGGTTTGTAGTTGCAACAAATACAAACAAGATGAGCCAGCTAAAAACTGTGAAGCTGGTAAATTTAAAGTTAAATCACAAAACAGGATTGTAAGCAAAAAGAGTAATGTTAAAATACAAAGAAAAGGTCAACAATATGCAGCTAAAATCTATCCTTGTTATGTATGTTGTAAATATAACCACTTAGAAGCACAGTATAAAGAAAAGTTAAAAGTGGTTAATAACATAAAGGTACCTGGAATGTGGATAAAACCCAAGACATATTTTGATAGTTTAGGTAGCAAAGACCAAGAGGTAAACTATGAATCAAAATGTACATTTATTTTAAATACTGGTGCAACTAATCACTTCACAAATACAAAGTCTCATTTGTTTAATTATGGATCCATTAAATCCGAGATAACTTCACAATGTCTCGATTCCATTAAAAAAAAAAAGGGAAGATCAAAAGTGTCTGGTTTTCAGGCCATTCCTGTTTTCAGACATCCAGATTTCGGGGTCTTGACTGTAATCCTAATAGAGGTAATAATGTTTGAGAAAATGTGGGGGGAAAGTAGTCAATCCATCGATGATTTGGAGAAATCTGAACATATACAAGTTCCGTGATTGTCAGGAAATATCGATGCAAATTTACTTCGGTCTCGGGTATGATCAAAATTTTGGTAAAAAAACTTGAAATCTTCAGGATTAAACCATGTCTGAAGTCAGAGAGAAAATATCTGAGAGAAGGAGAAACTACTCTCTATTCACGATATCAATTTGAAAATTAAGGAAGAACACTGATTTTCTTTAAAATTTGTAAAATAAAACAAAAAAAATATGAAAAATTAAAAAAACGGAGAAATCTGCCGATTAGCGAAAGAATTACATCCTTGACATCTGTAACTGATTTTCGGCTCCAATATCAAAGCATACTTTATTAGATTTTTGGGGGAAATAGGCATAACTAAAAAACAGAGTGTCGAGTACCCAATGTGTCTACTCGATTCACCAAAATAAGTAGCTAACAGAGGCCAAAACGGAGCATTCACATAATAAATCAGGCTTTACAAGAAGCGAATGGTGAATCAGTTTCTGACAATGAAAAAATATTTCATCAATCCGACTAAGACACAAAAACTCCATACAGGTCAGTTTTAATATCCAATGTATACAAAGAAAGGCAAAAAAACTTGCACTATGTGCTTTTTAACAATAAAATTTGTTTCATTTCTCCTGATCTATATGTGTACATAAGCATGCACATCAAGAAACTTCCATTGTAAGGTATTTCAAAAAAATTAAATTGTTGATTTAGTCACAAGCCTTGAAAAGAAGAGAAGTAGTGAAATAAATCTTGTTAAAACGTACTAGTCAACAGAAAGAAATGGCATGTTTTGCCTATTTTGCTGTCAAAATGAACTTTTGTGTCCTTCCGCCACAATTTGTTTGGTTGCTTGTTAAGAAATTGGGAGTAGCTACTCCAGACTAGTTCCTTTAGCTCAGTGGTGGTGGTAGTATAATAATTTTAGGTCTGCATCCATACACCCTTTAATCCCAACTTCAGCTACAGCATAACTTGTTATATTTAGTCGAAATTTTTTTTTATGCTATTACCAGAAAGTCAGTCAATAATAACATTGACAACTATAGAAATAACAATATTTTTAGTTTAAACAAAATAAATATTGTCACATTGAAATTAGCTGTGAAGTCATGCAAAACGCAAAGTAATTAAAAAAGCTTATAAAGGTATTAGGCAAGAGGAATCTTAAGCTTAATTACAATTTAAATATACAACAGTAAATGGTTCCAATTTGATAATATTCAACCAAAGTATAATTAATGTAAGGTTACCAACATGTATTCAAATATAATTTATTATTGAGAATATGTAGAATACTGGGGATAGAGAGGACACAACATGCTGCTTAACTACTATCAATTTAGAATACAAATTTATAATACTTGTGTTGCTCTGCAAGCACTTAATTAAAATGAAAATAAAGAAATGTAAAAAGATAAAACTTATTTCTTCAAAAAGATTAAAAAAAATTACATAGGCATATATGAAATATAATTGTATAATTTGTATGGTTTACCATGTGTGTGACTTTCAGCTCAAAAGGCAAAGGATTAAATACTTGCAAAATTACTTCACAAACATCTCCTTCCACCCATTTAAAATCTGAAAAAGAAAAATCATTCAAATAGTACCTTGAAATAAATTACATAACCTATATAAATAATTAGAAAATTCAAAATGGTTTGCATTGCCAAATATAAAATAAGAATATTTTCAAAGATCACTTAGACATTATACTGTGATCAAAACAATTAGAAGATGTATTTATATGCTTGCAGATAAAAATCCTTGTATGCCAAGCAGCATTTATGAAGATGGTTATGAACGAAATTTTGCATATACGAAATTTTGCAATAGCGATTATTTTTATTACATTAAAAAGACTGGTTCTTGCTCGTCGCTATGCCAGTCCTAAATGCAAATACATTGGTGAAGGTTGAGCAAAGGGTTAATCATCCCTCATTGCAAAACATTGATTACAAAATCTTCAAACTTAAATTATGCAATACTCATAGCAAAAGGTGCAGAGACCTGCCAGATACGAGATGACGCCTATCTTACCCGGTCTACTCAAGATACCATGCATATGATGGATCAAGAGGAAAGCCTAAGGATGGCTTAAAAGTGGATGAAGTCAATGCCCAAGTTAAAATAAATGTTGCAGATCAGAACATGGAATGAGAGAGCCATGTGTCAAATGAGAAAAGCCAGGCAAATAATATGTAAAAGTAGAATTTGAATGCCCTCGGAGTAAGTGAGTCTACTTCGAATGGCTTAGTAAAGATTAGAACAATAGATCAACATTTAGGACAATAGATCAACAACAACTCAGGAGAAGATAGCAGACATAAATGAGGAATAGCACTTATACTTCATAAGGCTATGCAAGGCTTGCTTGGATGGGAACCCATAAACAAAAGGATAATTAAAGTAATTTTTTTTTTCTCCAAAGTTTATTAAAATGACAATACAGTCAATGACGAATGACAAATAACACAAAAAAGGAAATAGACAACTTTTACAATCAGTTGCAGATAACTGATGATAAAGAAGAAAAAAACACAACCGTCTAACTACAATAGGAAACCTCAATGCAAAAGTTGGTCAGAAAATACTTAAGGATAAAAGATCAGTTGGAAATGAGGTCATAGGAAAAAAAGAAAATGGATACATTTTTGTGTCCTTCTGTAAATTGAACAACTTTGTTATTAATTTAAACACAAGGAAATTCATAAAATAACATGGAAGTCACCAGATGATAGAATCAGAAATCAAATAAACCATACTGCAGTAAATGGAAGAATTGTAGTCTATAAGAGATGTAAGAGTAAAAAGAGGAGCACATGTTGGAAATGATCACTATCTGTTAGTGATGTATTTGAAACTGAGATTTCAAAAATGTTGTAAAAATACAAATGAGAGAGAAAAGATAGAAGTGAGGTTTTGACATTGCAAAATTAAACAAAAATATATTGGAAGATTTAAAATACAACTTTTAAAAAAATATACAGCACTTAACGATGATAATGAAGATATTATCCAAGGGATTAATGAAGAACATGTTGATATAGGGGCGAGCAAACTATATTTTATACAGATTAATATGACATATATGTAGGTGTAGTTCGTTCTCTTCTCTACAGCACTTCTCATTCTGACCTGAGAGAATCAAAACCTGTATGGTAATGCATTATAAGCAATGGCTGGTGTAGATTTCAATGCTCTATGTGAGGAACTCTTACCTATAAGATCGTCTTGTCCATCTATTATAATTAACCCATTAACCACCAAAACTCGAAATCCTTAAAAACCATGGTCAGTATTTATATATTGGTGATTTTGGGGATTGGAATATTTTACTTACCTTTAGAGAAAATGACTGTTGAGTTGATGCAACGTCAGCATAAAACCGAGTTAAAATCAGCTGACTACATTCTTGGTGTAAAGCCACTTCACAACCATTACAGCGATATATAGTTTGACTGTGAGAATATTTACAGCGAAGTCTTTTACTGTCAATTGATCGTATAAGAAAATGTCCTTTTTGATTTTGTACTGCTAAAGATTTAGTTTGCTTGGTCTACCAGTAGATAATCTAACAAAATCCCCTTCTTCTGAAGGAGTTCTCATGAGTGACATTTTTACGTACATCAGCACCAAGCAATACAAAAGTTGAACATCAATTACCAAATGCTGGCTGTGAAAAATTCATTAACCCATTTAAGAAGAAAAAGTCATATCAAACAGGAACAGGCGGTTTATTTTAAAATCCACTCAATTGATAAAAACCAACAAGGCAATGACCAAGTACAAATGTAAACTAAACTTAAATATAGAGAACATAACATGAAACATGAACAGAAACGAGTTGAGTTGTACGAGACTTATTGTATGCAACACTCCAACCTTTGAGTTTCAAACTCAAGATTACAACCCTATAATTAAAGACCTAAGTCTTTAACAGTCCTAATTTCACGTCCAAATCTGGTTCTTTGCGCCAATAGCATTTTAATGTCCTGTTGGATAGGTTGGTGATGCTTCTCAGGTTGTAGATACTCATCTGGTTCCCCTTGGCTTTTAGGTACCATCTTGGATACCTTCACAGCTCGATCACGAAAAGGTTTGAAATTTTCGTTGATCTCAAGAGAACAAAACGCTATATAAGTCGTAAAAATTCTCCACTCTGCGTTTTAACCTTAACCAGACAAGTAACAACATCCTTGCCTGGAAAAACTTCTATGACTTTTCCCAAAGGCCAGGATATCCTTTTAGAATACGGACTATGCACAAGAACTATCTCGCCCACCGAAATAGCATGGATTTTCCTGATCTTCTTAGTGTTTTGTCTCAAGTAACCCAAGTACTCAAGTCTGAAATGTTTATGAAGGTCTTTACGGAGGATAAAAATTAGAATCTAAAAAACTTAAAATTGTTTTAAAAAATTAACTAAAATACGGCAATCACATAATTTAATGTTAGACAAAATTAATAAATTTAACTCTTTAATGAAAAGTATTTGTTTACACAGAATAGAAAAATGGAAAATAACCAAAGCACAATTTCCTAATCAGGTATTTGTGTGAAAAATTTTCATACTATTCCCTTCAACTTCCCTTAACATATAAGTTGTTTAAATGAATAAGACATATTAAAACCTAAATACCAATTGTTTGAGTAGTGTACTTCACAAAGTAACAGAATATAAAAAAGATTGTATGCATATATTCAGATAAATGTTGAGTTCAACAAGTAAATCTAATATAGTCATCTATATACAGAGTGGTCACAAACTATTAAGCGTATTTCATGTTTGGAAAAAAAAAGAAAAAAAATGAGGTAGGTACATGTTTATTACTTTTTGGAAAACCAATTTAAAACAGTTTTAAATAACAACATTTTAAACATTAAATAACTTTTATATAAGCCGGTAGATGGCGCGACAACATTACATATGAAAAATTCACTAATTGCATCAATCTGCAAAACAAGCGCTACATATCTGGACATGCTAGATTGCTATGCTTTTCCTCAATTTGAACACTACCAGCCTTGAGTTATTTTCCAACAAGACGGCGCTCCACCCCACTGGGGTTCCATAGATTGAACCGAGTAGCAAAAAGCATTTCCTGATCTTTAGATAGATCATGACAGACTGATGCCATGGCTGCCATGATGCCCCAACATAACACCACTTGATATTTTTCTTTTGGGGTTATGATAAGGATCGAGTGTGAGCAACTCCAGTTCAGGATATCGATGATCTAAAACAATGAATCACTGAAGTTATTGGAGATGTATCTGCTGACATGCTACAAACACTTTGGTGTGGAATTGAATATCGGCTGGATATTTTGTATACCACAAATGAAGCTCATGAGGAAGTTATTTAATTTTTGAAATTATGTTGAGTAAAACTATTTTGAATCGTATTTCCAAGAAATCAATAAATATGTAAGTACCTTATTTTGTTCCCTTTTTTTAAACATGATATGCACTTAATAATTTGTGATCACCTAGTACATCTTAACAAGTCAAGAGAAAGGCAATTTAAATAAAATGTAAATATATTATATAGGAATATTTTATTTTCCATTGATATTCTGACAACTGAGCTTTGGTTAACCTTTTCATCTGCCTTAACATACCTCTTTCACCCGTCAAACATTTTAGATAGCTGGGGTGTCTGAAGTTAAACATATATTACCGTCGACCATTGTGATAATAGAGCTTTGTTAACCTTGAGCTTTTTTTTTTTTTTTTTTTTCTTTTTTTTTTTTTGTTAACTGAGCTTTTCTTAACCTTTTCCTCAGCCTTAACATACCTCGTTCATCCGTCAAACATTTTAGATAGCTGGGGGTGTCTGAAGTTAAACATATATTATCGTCGACCATTTTGATACTCAGATTTTAGAAATGTTACATACTTCTTCGTATAATGTAATTATCTATGTTTTCAATTCTTTACTTAACACAACGAACACCAATATTTAAAATATCTATATATAGAACTACTTTAATGCACAATAAATCAATTACAGTATATAAAAAATGCAATACTTCTTCACACAGTGAATGTCAATAAAAAAATTATTTTATCTGAATTCTCATCAAAATATAATACCTATAATAGAACTGCCTTGAACAGATCTGTCAATGTGTCTCGGAATGGGTGAAAAAATAAAAATAGACTCCTGTTCAGTTACAGCTTTCAACTCATTTGTTGTCATTTTTACAGGTCTAAGATGAGGTGCAAGGTTCTGTAGCTTGAATGATCTGCACATAAAAAAATACTCATTGTTAATGATATATATATCTCTAAGCCCAATACATCTTCATCGAGTCAATATCTTCAGCTAAAATATATTATAAAAATTGGAACAATATAATAAATAATATAAACTATGTCAATGATAAGATTCAATTATACTGGTGTAAAAGTAATACTGCAGAGTAATAAGTGCTTGCTGCCTATTTAACATGCATTTAGTTACAAGAAAATGAAAATGGGGAAAAGGCTGCTTTAAAGGCATTATCTAATAAATATTATGGTTAAAGATATCTCATCAATATATACGTCATAACTGTTGACCAAATTTAGCTATATCTCTATAAATAAAAATACAACCACCTAGTTTTAAACTACTAAGCTGATATTTATGATCAAGGTGTCAAAAAGCAACTTAATATTTTGATTCCGACATTTTTTACTCTCAATTACCCATAAGTTAGCATAGGGCACAAAAGTATTTGATTCGGTCATTTTGATTTCCCCCCTCCCCATTTCTCCACATTTTGGAACATGCCGAATTCAAAATAGTTGACCAGAAAAAATTTATGTGTCTGTATGTAGGTCAGCATTACTCCCGAACAGATTCATCCACGATGTTAAAATTTTGTGAACAGGTTACTGGTGGTAAATATCCACCCCACTGAAACTTCCATAAAAATGCCATAAAGGCACAAAAAGGTGGAAAACGAATGTCTTTAACAAAGAGTTCTCTTTCCTTGAGCATCACTGATGCATCATCAAATGTTTCTTCTCTGTTAAACTTACAAGAAAAGATAATTTGATGTTTATCGAAAATCATTTCGTCAATTTAAATGTTCTGCCGGCATGTTTTTTTTGTTGTTTTTTTTTGCCGCCAATGTAAGAATTATTGCCAAAAATATTGCCAAACTGGTAATTTTTAAAACATTAAATTACACCAATGCAATCCAAATTTAAATACAGTTGTAATTGAAAGTTGTGCGATGTTCTACACGCCTAGGTTAAAATGTGCTATTGAACATGACTCTACTACTACATTTTTAATAATCTGATTGGCAACACCTAACTACTGTGTTGATATGTTTACATTATTCAGACCTGCACTATATAACTATTCATTTATTTCAAATCGACTGATTTAATTGCTATTCTAAATAATTATTGCTAAATAATTCACAGTAGCAAGTACTTTTTCCAATATTACTATGTAATTAATCTATATATTCAATAATCAAGGGATATTTTTGTGTCAGTCGATCCTCCCAAATTATTCAATCTATTTTTATGACCAAGATGTCATGTTATTCAGAGGGCTCGAAATGATGATGTAGCAAAACATGGCAAAAGAGCATAAATTATTTACTAAAAAGTTTAATTCCGATAATTCCCATTACTTCACTATCAAAAATGTCTCAATTACTGCAGTTTTTTCGATAATCTGAATGGCAACACCAAGCAGAAATTATGTTATTTATTCTTTTAAGACCACATTTTTCAAATGGGTATAGTTACTTATAGTTACTTATAAATATTGTAAGCATGAAATAATCAAATAATTAAAATGCACTTTATGTTCATACTTTCATGTTAATTGGGTATTTCCTGCTATGATGGAAATATTTTTGACTAAGTAATTGGATATATATATTCAATATTTGAGTTCCTGGAAAAGAGGATTATCATATGTTCATGGTTTTGCAAATTGAATCCAGGGGATATAATTTTTATTTAAAGAAGAAACTCTGGAAAAAATATAATTTTATAAATATAAGACATTTTAAAATTATAGTTTATGAGGTGGAGCCCTATTATGAAGTGGCTTAACAAAATTCCATATTAATTTCCCAGCTTAACAAAAGCAAATACTTTAAAATATCTTCACACTTATAAAACAAATTATAGTTTTGTCTTATGTTTGTTTGTCTTATGTCTATTATTAAATATTAAAATATTTTAAATATTTTAAAAATTGTAAATCCTGACGCAGACAAGTTACAGTCTACTGTCTGCTTTTTGAATGTTAGGAACACTATACCACTTGAAATTCACAAACAAATTTGCGAAGTTTATGGACAAAACTTGATAAGTGATTTGATGGCAAAGGGTTGGGACCAAAGTTTCGATGAAGAACGAAGTGGGCAGTTGTCACTGATTGATGATAATTTTCTTGCAGAAGTTGAAGAGATGATTAAGGAGAACCAAAAATTCCCCATTACGACTATGTCAATGCATTTTTCTCAAATTTCCTATTCATGCAATTACCACACGAATGGCATTGTAAGTGACATCTTTCTACAATGAGAGCAAACAAAAGCACCTACAGCACTTTTATAAATGCTTTAACAATGTTGGCAACGATGTTGAAAAATAATTTAAGCATTAAACTTCATTATCAATAAAAGTGTATTTCTAGTAATCGCTTTTTTTTTTTTTTTTTTTTTCAATTACTTAATGGAACTTATTTTTTGGATGCATCCCTTAGTTTGAAATGGTCATATGTTGCTGAAGTTCCCAAGTATATTGACTTTATTTAACCCCATACATAAATAAGTTTTTAAACATTTGGTAATATCGAGCACTTATAGAAGAACATACTTCACACGAGGTAAATTAAGTAGATTCACAGGGGGTATAGCAACGCCATTTTCTAGAATCAGTGGAACAGGGGCACCTTCACACTTTGCAGTCAACTCTTCAAGTTGACGACAAAGATCTTGCTGTTGATCAACAGTCAAAACATTCATCAAAGTTTGGAGAACAAATGTTATGTGGCTAGAAGAAAAGCAATACTTTGTAATTAAAACAATCAATATAAAACATAAATGATGCTTTGTTCTGAAATAGTTTTTTTTTTAAATGTGGCCTATTTCAGAATTTTTTTTTTTAAAAAAAACGGATTTATCACAAATATTAAATTTGACCCTTCAAATGTATTAAAACATGTCCAAAACTAATGAAATCAAAATTGCTCTTTATTATTTTATTTTACTAATTACAAGAATAAAGAATAACATGCAACTAAAAATTGGTCTTTTAAGAAAAAAGCAGATTTTTCAAAATACACATTTTACCCTAGTTAATTTTGCAATGATACATGGTAGACAGAACTTATTTACATTATTAACAAATTTTAAGAAGGTTTGTTTGGTTGTTGCAAGCATTACACATTTGTAAAAAAATAGCAAACCCAATTTGCATGGATATCTTTTAATCTAACTTAAATTACTCAAAACTTCAAGAACTATTTCTGTCAAGATTTACAGATAGTAAAGTTGAAAGTTTAGAAGGAATTTATGGCATTTTACTATTATTATTACAGTGGATGTAATAATCTTTTTTTAAATCGCTTAAATTAATTTATCCTTTCAAAGAATATTTTTAATCCTTAACCAATCTTCACTTTCAATCCCATGTTTTCAACAACCTATTCGTGAGAGATTGTTTAAGTCAGTACTTTTACAACAGTGAGTCTCACAATTAATATTCAGTTTTGCTCATTATTGCACCATACAGATCTCGTTTCTCACACCCATGGTATTTTAATTTCTGTTTACATTGGTACAAACACCCACACATTAAAGTTGGCTTCCAGTGGTTCACACTGATTGATAACCTCTGTGCTGATACCATGTTTGTGCCTATATCATCATGTCATACATACTGTATTCTTATAATTTACTTGCATTAGAAAGCAATTTTTAACTGAAATAAAGCCAAAATAGTGAGTAGAAATATGTAAAACCTATACAGTTACGTAAATTAAAATGCTTGCCGATAAGTCAACATAACAGACTCTTCTTTAAATATTTATGGAAAATTTAAAACATATTTTTAAAATGGATCTAAAGAAAAGTAAATATTTCATACCGAACTGAAATTGCTTGATTATTCATCATCTTAGAAACACCAATTATATCATACAGCATTTGAACTTGAATGGTTGGCCATCCTACAGTGATATCTGCCAAAATTATTACTTTATTGAGTCAAACAAAACATTTTCTACATTTTAACAACTAAGAATGCATAGTAAAAAAATAATACTTCAAAATTAGTGCAAAAAATAATAATTGGGAGTTTAAGAATTTTGAATTCAAATTATATTTATAAACATAGAATAACATAGACAAGATTATTTATTGATAAATATAAATATGCAAAGCTAACATTTCAAGCAATTTTTCAAAATTTCTTGAAAAAAACATTTATTATTAAATTATAAACAAATACTTACAGTGGGTAAAAAAAAAGTTTCCGTACGAAAGCCAAAATTACAAATAAATTAGCATAATTTTTAATCTTTTGCTTCATATCTTCAGTAACCATTGAAATATGTTTAATTTGATTCTGTAAAATAAGTTTATAATAAATGTCTGTTTTTACAAAACTCGGGAAGTATTTAAATTGAAATATTTAGGAGATGTTGATAAGTGCCATGCAAAAAAAGTTTCCGTACGCAATATGAAAATTAATTCTGACGTCTTCCGCAACAGACTTACAGCAAATTTTCAAAACAGAAGTGTATGCAAGTGTCATGAACACATGATAGCAACAATTGTTTAATTTTAGCTTGTAGCTGATTGTCTTAAAATGGAGTTCCTAAATCAATTTGTGAGTTGGTGATTCAGTTATGAAATGATGGATTATCTACGAAAAAAATTAGTGAAATATTTAATATATTGAAGTCTATAGTACAATATACTACTATTGAAAGACACCGATGAGCTTCAAACTTTTGAAGATAGAGATCAATCCGGAAAATCTTCAAAACTAAAACGCTTGTATGAAAGAAATAACGTATAGTAAGGTTCAAGATTGTCCGCGAATAAGTGCACCTTAGGTCGCACATGGCTTAAAAATTATAAAAACATTGAAGTGAAATCTCAAACAGTGAGAAATGTTATTAAAAAACCGAGTCTGAATGGACTTGCATCCCGTAAGAAGCCTCATATAAGTGCATGTAACAAAAAAAGTGCATCGATTTTGAAGTCTTTTTTAGTGATGAATTAAAATTAAATATCCAAGGGTCAGATAATCGAGTTATGGTCAGGAGAAAACGAAATTAACAAATGTTAACTTATAATTTATATATTATCCCCGTTGATGTAGAGGGCGCTGCTAATGTAATCCCCTAGCGGCGACTTCGTCGCCAGAGAGAGAGTATGATTGAGTGAAGGTGAACGGACGTGGAAGTAGCCTCTCCTAGTTTAGGTTTAAGAACCTATTTCTATCTTATGCACGAATAAACCTGCTGTCCATTTAATTGGCCTCTTCACTTTTACCCCTTCGTCATACAACATTTATGTGGAACTGTCAAACATTTTGAAGCAGGCATTATGGTTTAGGGATGTATAAGAGCTGCTGCTGTCGGTAATTTAGGTTAAGTAGAAGGAAATAAGCATAGGTACGTGTATCTTGAAATTCCAAAGTAAAATGTCTTAACCAGTACACATAAATTGTCAATTGGGATTTGTCTTCAATGTTTTTATCAAATCTTAAGCCATGTGCGACTTGAGGTGCACTTATTTGCGGATTAAATTGAACTTTACAAAAGGATATTTCTCTTATGCAAGAGTTTTAGTTTTGAAAATCTTCCTGATCAAACTCTATCATTAAAAGTTTGAAGCTCACGGTGTCTTTCAATAATATATTGGACTATAGACTTCAATATATTAAAGATTTCGAAAAAAAATTTCATAAATAATCCAACATGCCATAACTGAATCACCAACTCAAGAATATAGGTTTAGGAACTCCATTTAAGACAATCAGCAACAAGCTAAAATTAAACAATTGCTGCTATCATGTCTTCATGACACTTGCGTACACTTCAGTTTTGAAAATTTACTGCAAGTCTGTTGTGGAAGAAGTCAGAATTAATTTTCATTCTATTCATCTAATTCATTTTAAAGAATCAAATTAAACATATTTCAGTATTTACTGAAAATATGAAGCAAAAGATTAGAAATCATGCTAATTTATTTGTAACTTTTGTTTCCGTAGACTTTTTTTACCCCCTGTATATTTATCAGGTACAACTAATTCCAAAACCAGCTCATCCATAATTTTTACAAAATAGTTAATTTTTTATTTTTCCCAAGTTCTCTATGCACAATATCACCAAGCAAAGCAGCATTGAACTACAGTGTCTTAATTCAGTTAAAAACTGCATTCAAACTAATGGCCTAACACAGTTTATTTTTACTGTTTTCCTGTTGTAATATTGCAGTTATAGAAGTGTATCTATCCCTTAATATTAAATATCTTTACAGGAAACTATTCCATGATAAAATACACTTAATTTAACACCAACAATGCGAACAAAAGATATTTTTAAAGTAACTTTGGAAAGGACAGAGTCTCTTTTACCTATTTGCATGCTTTAACTTACCATAAAGGGTAAAGTTTCAAATTTTGCATAATTCCCATGATCCGATTTCAAATAAAAAGTATACAACAAAACTGTAATGTGTGAGGAAGCAGTATACCAAATTTGAACGTTGGGGAAATGGCAAACAGAAATGTGAAAAAGCCATGCTCTTTAAAGGAAAACAGTACAATTGATGTTAACCCGGGAATGCGCCACCAGTAAAGTGGGCCGAAAAAAACTGTTTTTCGAAATCGATCTTGGCGTAGCACGGAAAAGTTGCCTAATAAGTCAATTAGAACACACTCAAAATGTCTTCAATTTTGCTCAATATCTAGCAGCACCCCTCCGGCATTAAAAAGGTACAAAAAGACAAAACAAGCCATTTTAAGCCATTTTTTTGAAAACTTTGGAAATTGGCAAAGCATGGAATAGTTGCCAAATGTGTCAGAACAGAAAAACTTTTTTGCCCTTTTGGCTCAATATCTAGCCACGCCCCTCCTCACACAAAAAAATTTGCCTTCCTGTCTAACAACGTCGGTTTTTATCTTAGGCTTCAAGGGTGCGGATCCAAGCCAACTGGCGAGATTCCTCAGTGTGGGTCAGTAGCCTGTCGATGTAGTCTGACCCTGCATCTTCAATGGGGTACTGGAACATGGTATCAAGCGCCACAGACACATGAAAAGCTCTTTAAAAGCACATTAAAATCTGATATGGACAGTCACTCTACTTATCACTTTACTCTGTATTCAAAATACTTTTAAAAATAATCTGCAAGCAACAAGAACTGAACTAGTCTGCGGAAAAGATCTCACATTATCTGCAGATATGTTCAACCTTTCGGACAGCAAACAACTGCTGGACACTTCATTTGTTCCTACCTTGAAAGAAAACAAGAGGAAACTTAACCATGGTGGCCACAAAATTCAGGAAAAAAAGCTCCCTGATAGATTTCTAAAAAATTCACTGACTTTGCGACAAACTTTTTTTTAAATTTCCTCAACTTTTCCAGATGTGCAGACACCCTGATCAAACTGAACAAGTATGGAAAAGAGATAATATGGAAAAAAAATTTAAATAGTTTTGGCGGTAATGAAAAGTTAAAATTATTCTGTAACATGACACTTCTAACGATTACCACCACAATTTTCCGGGAAAATTGAGCCAAAATATGGATGAAAGTAGAAAAGTGCCTTCAGAACAAAGAAAATTTCCCTGATTATCATGAAATTTTAAGAAACTCCCTGACATTTCCCTGATTTATTCCAGAATCAGAAAGCTCCCTGACATTTCCAGGTTCTGTGGCCACTCTACTTAACTCACTTAGTGTTTCCCAAGATGGACAAAGCTCAATTTTTATACACCCTGAACCCAAATCATGCACTCACGTATTCTTAAGAACCGACTGTAACCAACCTCCGTTAAGTCAACCATACATAGGACCCCACAAAGTGTTAAACCAATTTGATAAAACTATTACTATTGAACTACAAAGTTGACATTCAACAGTTTCTCTCAGTTGTATCAAACCAGCCTTTCTTTTACCTGAAGTTGATGATACTAATATAGACGTTTCTGGTCAATCAACACCTGAAGAGTCTGACACACTCTCAATGACTCTCGTTAACACCAATCTATCTCAAACTTTAAGCTGTCATGCAGTTCACTATCCAGATCGGCTAACATATTCATAAATTCAATTATTCATTGTATTCTAATGTTTATATTATACATATATATATATATATATGTATATACTGAAGAGCCAGAAAAACTGGATTAGGCATGTATATGCAAATAACAAAGGTATGCAACCAATCATCGTAACTTGATATAATAGGAAGCGCCTATATAAACCAACAGGTGTCTGACAAAGCAGTTAGATCAATTCCTGCTGCTACAATTGCCGGCTATCAAGATTTAAGTAACTCACCGCATAAAAGATGGTACATAGTATCTCTGAGGTAATGAAGAAATTAAGATTTTCGTGTATGACTATTTCACGAGTGTGCCATGAATGTCATTTATCAGATGGGAAATTCTCTGGCTGATGAACAGGACATATTGGATCTTATTTCTACTCGTAAACAAATTAGAATTCTTAAATTATGATAGGTCAAGAAGTTATGTTTTTGTTTTATACAATAATAGCTGGTGGCAATGTTATACTGAAAAATAATTATTTTAACTATTCAAAATAATTATTTTAAGCCACCGACGCACGAAACACTTACGTGTCCCGTGCCTCGGTGGCTTATAAATGTATATTTGACCTAGTTAAAATAATTATTTATCAATATTACTTTGCCACTATCTAGTATTGTATAAAACAAAAACATAGCTGTTAGGTATTTCATGTTCCACAATGAGTTGCGGATCTTTTTTCAGTCATCTCTGGAATGATTGACGTAGGCATGATGCCCCACTTCAGGTGTTTTGGCATTGACTGCTTTAGTGGGTGGTTCATGCCTACCCCGCACTTAATCATCCTGCACCTCGATATACCATGCTATTTAAGAATACATTTCGAATGTTTAGTATGCACTTGGTTTTTAGTTACTTTTTAAGTATGAAATAAAAGTCATTATTTCAAAACGATAACGACACCCTATGACTCTGCTATCTTTAACTTTACTCAAAAGTTTCTTTAAGATATAACATATCCATACTAGATCCATCATAATGTATTAATTCTAATTTGTTTACAAGCCAAAATGTTGGGTGTGAACAGCAGAGAATTGCCCAGATAAAATTTTAAGTCTCAGACATCACTGTGGCCATGAAAGAACGGACCATCGATTACTAAGGAGAATCCTTAAACAAGATAGACATGCAATATTTCCACAAATTATTGTGGATTTCAATGCTGGGATATCAACTAGTGTTAGCGTGCGATCAGTTCAAAGGACCAGCATGGATATGAGCTTTCGAAACCGAAAGTCCACTTGTGTACTGTTGGTAACTACACAGCACAATACTTTACACCTCACCTGGGCCCGCCAATACCACCATTGGACTGTTATCGACTGGAAACATGTTGCCTGGTCTTATGAGTCTTGTTTTCAATTGAGTTGGGCAGATAAACATGCACAGGTATGGAGACAACCTCATGAATCTATGGACCCTCCATGTCTACAGGGGACAGTTCAAGCAGATGGGCCCTCTGTGATAATATGGGGCATGTGAAGGTGGTACAATATTCAATCCCTGATACGTCTAGAGATGATCCTGACAGGTGACAGGTACGTAAGCCTCCTGTCTGATTAACTACACCCATTCATGTCCATTGTGCATTCGGACGGACTAGGACAATTCCAGCAGGACAATGCGACAACCCTACACGTCGTGAGTTACTACAAACAGGCTAATGGAACATTCTTCTGACTTTAGATATTTCCGTTGGCCACCTGAGCCCCCAGACACGAACATTGGGCATGTCTGGGATGCCTTGCAACGTCAAACACATCAGAAGAGATCTCCACCACCTCGCACCTCTATGGATCTGTGGACTGCACTGCAGGAGTCATGATGAGAGTTGCCTCCAGAATACCTTGAGACATTATTTGAATCCATGCCACGTTGTGTTGTGGCATTTCTGCGTGCTCATGGGTGACCCTACACGATATTAGGCAGGTGCACCAGTTTTTCTGGCTCTTCAGTGTATTCATATATATATATATGCTTATAATTGTGCAATATATATAATCTGTATTTTTTATGTTTTTTTAGGTGCAATAATGTGTTACAATTGCACTTCTCTTTCATTACGCTCAGATTCTATGTAGAACATACTTTTATTACATAAAGCACATTCAGGTTAAATTTTATTTTTGCATAACCACATATAGTTAGATTTTCAGTTTTATTACATTTATATAGGTATGTTATGCATATTTTCTGTGCCATTCGGTTCTCTAACTGAAGGGGGAGGGGGGATTAGTCTGTGTTGACACAGTAAGTTCATTCAACTTTCTTTATGCATCAACCATTTTTGTGAAGTAAAACTTTCGCTTGTGAACAAGAAGTAAAAAAGTGTAAATCAAAATTCTTACCAAATGAAAGCATTTTAGAAAATTAACTTGGTCAATCACTGCATAAAAAGGCATAGCTAATTCATTCCTCCCTCCCAGCGATCCAAACTGATTAGATATGACTTCTAGCTCTGAATTTAATGCAATAGGACCTGTGTTTTTTTTTTTTTTTTTTTTTTTTTTTTTTCTTGAAAAATTATTTCTTTGATTTAAATATAACGTATGTTGTGTGGTGATTAAATGTCTTAACATGCACCAAAACCTTCTGATTATTGACTCTAACAAGATTACAAATACACTATGGTGACATACAAATTTCACTTAGGTGGGACGAATTTATAAAAGTTGCTTTATTAATTTAAAGTTTAAAAAAATGTAGTTTCAATCATTTAACCACAAATCACATCAATAAAGTTCATTTGTAATAAGTTGGAATTTTATTTTTTTTCAGAATTTCAAAACTACAAATTCATTTAAAATTTTAGAAACAGAGGGGTGTGATAATATTCATTAATTAATTTTAGGTGAGGGTTACAGCAACATGATGTAATCTTGGGGGTGGGGAGTGAGGTTGATCAGTGACTGAGCATGACATGAAGGAAAGGGGGTGTCAAAAAAGTCAAACTTTTGTGTATTGTAATTTATGTAAGTAGCCTATCTTGTAAAATTTAGGAAAATGGATTAGTCTGGTTTTAGAACTAGATGCCTCTAATGTGAGAAAAGGCAATTAAATACATATAAAAGGAACGTAAAACATTTGTGCAGAAAAAATATATATATGCAAAACACCAACCCTGAAATTCTAATGAAAATTCTTATGGCAAGAATCAGCTTTTCTTAAAAGATTAAATTTATAATTTACTATTGAAATTATCACAAACTGGATTTTTAAAATGACTTGTAAAGGTAATTTAACAAATCAGGCCCATGCAAAGAATTCGGTATGAATTCCTGATTGCATTTTTGGCAAACCTAGTTATTTTGACAACAACTACTATTTGGGTTAAACAGAAACATGTCTGCTGCATTTTTGGCTCAGAATGTGCTAGAAACGCATCTGGACTATGGTTAAAATTTGGAATTGATATTAGGCTCCTCTAATCATGAATAATTGTGCAACATGAAGAAATTTAATAAATAAAATCCTTAATCATTTGAAACATTGAGAACATAATTTTTTTAACCATATTTGATTCAAAATATAAACATCAAATTTGAAATGAAGTGTAAGAATACTTTTAGGTAAATGGAACCCACCAGTTGCAAATTCTGTAACATCAAGTGGAAGACGAAATCCTTTTAAAGACTCTAGCAGCAAAAAATAACACTGAAATAACAAAGACACAAATATGAAAAAGCAAAAAATACATTTTCTTAAATAAATTAATAAAGTTTAATGAGAATTAAAAGATTATATAATTTAAAACTTTTTTTAGATGAAAAACAATAATATATTTTTTTTACAATACCTTAGTCCAATTTGGTTTGGGATTCATAGCTGAAACACTTCTCATAGCTGCAATTCTTTTAAAGAATGATGCTTTCCTATGAAATCCAATTTCGGTAAATATTTTAGCCAAGGCATTGAACCTGATCAGCTTCAACAGGAAAATAAATATTCGTTAATTTAACACATAGCCTTTTTCATTGAATTTTAAAAAATCAACATATATCATCAACAGCATATTTTAGATTTATCATCCAGAACATTTATCTGGAACATTGTTAAAACACAAAAATCTATTAAATAACTCTATCCAAAATTTGGGAATGTCTTCTAAAATCACAAGAAATTTTTATAGCCAAAGAGTTTTCAGTTAATCTCATCTCAATCAGTAAACTTCTGTGACTTCATATCTAATCAGCGAATGGAGATTTTTATTGTATTTTTTTTATAGTGCTATACGTGAGGTTGTCAAAATCATTTTAGAGTTTTTGTCTCAATGTGGTTCTTATAAGGATAGCGTCAAAATAAGTGGAAAATTGAAGACGACATAACATTTCAAAATGATTGTAATGGTACCAGTTGTATGCATATGAAATCGATATTCTTATCACATTTCAGATTTTGCAATTAAATTGTAACCAATTGGCCGATAAAGTGTAACAGGAAAATTCGTAATAAGGGACAACAGCATATATACAATAGGGTGGCCCTTATTTTTCAACTTTCTGATTTCTTTTTTCCTCGCACTTGGCTATAAAAAAAAATATATTACAGTAAAAGCCCGATTATCCGGAATCGGAGGGAAATTAGGATTTTCGGATAACCGAATTTTCCGGTTAATTGAATGTCGACGTTTTTTTGCCAAATTTAAACGGTAAATAACGCTAGTGATGGCACCTAACATTAAAATCGTCACAACCGGAATATTAAAAAAATATTCTACTTAGCTTTTTTAGTTAAAATAAATTTATATTTTACCCATATAATCGGCAATAATTTGAAATATTTTAGCAAAATTAAATCATTTTCACATCAGAAATTCCATAAAAAAAATAGAAGATTAAGCATTGTAAAATATGTAAATAAAAAAATAGAGAGGTCTCTTGATTGTACTGATTCTAACCGAATCTATATTTTAGGGTTATCGTGCGTACAAAGTGGACTATCGCTATTTCAGTTCCGGAGGGGAAGTTTTCTTGTGTGCGTTTTCACGATCAGATTCCAAGAATTCTGAAAAAGTAGCTTTTGTATTTGGAAACGCCGGTGATACCATTGTCTTCCCCCTCCCCACACACAACCAACTTTGTACCCTAAAGTAAAATATGCTCGGGAAGACGACCTTCATATTCAGAGATCAACTATTATGTTGCATAGAAAAAAGGAATACAAGAATTGTAATGCAAATTGCCAAAAAATTCTGGATAATTTACGGACTATTAAGTTTTGAATTTTATTATCTGGTTGTTGGCTAATCTAAAAATAAATATTATTAAAATAAAATTACAGCGAAACAGATTTATTTTTTAATTGATTGCAAAACGCATTAATAGTATACAATAAAATATAACCCATACTTTTTGTTCATAAAAAAGAAAAAGAAACATTTTCCATTTGGTGTACAAAATGGTTAACTAGCCTACAAATCGAAACTTTGAATGGGATTATAAGGGAAAATGCATTTAAATGGATGCAATTAGGTTTTATTCTGATTGATCGTGAGAAACTGATATTTTATGATAAAAGAATAAAATGTTTAGAATAGTTGAATTCGGCAGAATTGCACATTTTCCGGATGCGGTTGAAAATTTACAAATTAAATCGTGGGTATAAATGAATTATGGAAGCATCGATACTGTATGGAATAGAATGTTATTCATTATACATGTTTAAATTTTGTGAAATGCATGTTCCATATGTAGATCCAGCCTACAAACCAGATGATTAATTTTATCCGGATTTTAGTCAAACCATTAACAAATTTTGAATTTCCTAATTACTCTTTGCCGGATGAGGTTGAGAACGTAATTTAAAGTGGAAAATCACCTTTCTTTGTTATAATTACAATAAAAGAAGTCCATAGATTTATAGATTCCGCACATACAAATTACACATATCCCGGAAACGAATATAAATTTTTATGCAATAAACGATGCAAGATTAAATAGATGCAAAATGTGTAGTTTTTTTTGTTTTTTTTATTAGAATCCGGATAAACCGAATTATCTAGTGGTGAATGTTTTTCCGATGCTGTGGAATTTTGATTACGAAACCCTCTTCTTATACAATTGAAACAAGCTAGATTTGTTTATAGATTCAGCAAATAACCACAGTATATTTTTCCGGATATATTCCGGCAAAAAACATTTTCCATTAAGAATATCAAGATTTTTTTCTGAGAATTCACAGTTGTTTGAATAAGAACTTCGGCATTCTGGATAAACCAGAATTTAAAAAAATCACTTTTTATAATAATATTGTTAAGAATTTTTGTATATTTGTAAATATTTCGTAGTGTTAATTTTGTAAATAGGAAAATTTATGTACATTTTGCATAAGGCAGTGCAATAGTTTGTCTTTAGTTTTTTTCCCTGCAATTAGTGTCTTGATGCTTGATAACGAGTTTTACAGAGATAACACTGGGAAGCAAGTTTTACAAGGAGCAGGGCATTTAACATTATGATAATGGCAATCTCGCCAAATTGGCGAGATAGAGTCAAGTTGGCGACGGTTTTGGCAACTAATTTTTGTCGCCAAATTTGGCGAGAAATCGCCAAATGTCGCCAAACTTTTGGCGTACTCATATTGTAACATAAAAGACATTTAAAAAAAACACTAAAAGTATGGCATTTTTGTTGTTTATGTTTTCGTTTTTTTTGTTAAATTGCGTCAATATTTTGCAATTTTTTTAAATTTAGTGAATAAAACTTTTAGAATATTTTCGTTCATTTTTGCCAATTCTGTGTTTATTTTTACGAACTTCAATATCAATTTGCCAGGGTTAATATTACTTTATCATAATAAAACTTGGTACACTTCCAAAATAGGTTAAAAGGAAAAAAAATCGGGTGTAAGAAATTGAATCTGAAGAAATGTAATTTTTTTTTTTCAAAAAATTTAAATTTTAGTAATTTTTTTAAAAACTTCAAACTAGTTGCGTCAAGGGTTAATATTATATTATTGAATTGAAATTTGGCACACACTGTCAAAATAGACCAAAAGGAAAAGAGTGAAGAGGTGAGAGGGAAAATCGAATGAAATTTTATTTTTGATCCCTTATAAGGACCACCACAATATATAGTTATAATTAGCCAATTAAAAGACACAATACTCAGTTACCCTACATATCATTAGGTACTTTGATTCAAGGTAAGATCTCAAGATTTTACTCTAAGATTTTGTTAACACTTTAATTATATTAATCATCATTTTCACAAACATTATATAGTAAAGAATACTTTAAAATAATATTAAAATAAATCAACTCAAGGGGCCCACCAAAAGGAGGATTTTTTTTCGCAAGGATTACTAAATATATATCAAAATAAAAAAAAAAATTCTGGAAAAAGTCATTTGACTTTATAAATATATTATACAAGAAGGATAAAAAATTAAAAGTAATGAAAGTTTATTTTAAATGTTTTTTTTTTCATAATTACAACTACACAACCCAATGCTTGAATTTTCAATTTTTAGTATTCCATAAATAATAAGCTTGAAGGTACTTTTTTGTTATTTTGATGAAGAATTTGTTTGAAGAAAGAATTTGTGTAGATAAGGGGCTTGAAAAAAAATTTGCAGAGAAGAGGCCAGGATGCTGATAATCGCCAGGAATGATTCTTTTGTAGCTCTAAACTACTGACCACAAAAGTTAGAGCCTAATTATTTGCATACAAATAATATAACCCAAAAAACAAAAATTTTAATATAAATCCTCTACAAGCATTGTCAATTTTTAAGTGCAATTGCAAATAAGTTTAGCTTATAGAGTTTTCATATTATTTGATCACTAAGAACAAAAGATCCATTCCAAACTATTTACTAACTTCTTTTTTCTCCCCAAAACTTAATTGAATACATTGTCATCTACAATGATCTACGAAGCTGATAAGTCTGACGTAAATTAATGAAAACACATATATTATCTACATATATTGATTAAAACGTTTTGGAAACAGGAAAGAGTTTCAACAAATGATCGGTTAAGTTACTTTTGTTCGAAATGTTAAAAAAATATCAGACATCAAAGTTTTTAAAACTTGAATAACATCTATGTGGTCTATCGGCCCTTGAAATATACAATAAAAATGGAAATTCCGAAAATAATGCATCACGAGTAAAAAAAAATTTAATCTATATTCCAATGAAATAATACAATTAGACTGTTTTGTAATAAAATAAGAGGATGTATAATCATATATTACTAATTTTCTAATTTCAATTTAATTCATATAAGTACACTCCTTTAGTCAATTTTGGTCGTTTTTGCAGATTTCTCTGCTTTTGTCGATTTTGTAAAGAGTTGTATTTAGAGAGATTTTTTGGAAATTTGGATTTTTGAAATCTAAATCATATCTGTTTTGCAATTTAAAAGCAGTGGAATTTGGTTCTGTAGCTAAAATTGCATTAGTGATAAATTTTTGTTCTTGTGGGAAAACTTTACTGCTCCAAAGGGCCAATTGCTCCAATGGCACAATTTCTTCTGTGAGACAAAAGTAGTGGTTTTTAAAGCACTGATTGCACTCTCATATAATGCGGTGCACAGTTTAGTGTATAAATGTAAAAGAATGAAGTATTTGTTGGTCATTCAAATGGGAATTTATGGCAGAATCACAGGTTATCCACCAGGTGCTGTAGATGAGAGTAAAAAAGTTGGCAAAGTCACATAGATTGGCAATCTATTATTTTGAAGTTATTGTGCCAGCAATAAGACAAATTTTAATTTTACGAAACAATTATCATTCAATGTCCTTCGTGCAAGGCTCCTAATCAATTTAATTTTGCTGCTTGGATAATATTGGGAAAGTCTAAGTATATTAGGCAAAGCTTCATGAACTCCATATAGTCATCTCACTTTTTTTTCTGAATCGATGGCAGATTTGGCTGTCTGGATTGCGCTGGCTCTAAGAATATCAATTATGCTTTTCGTTTGTACATTCACTGACTTGGAGTCAAAAGATTCCAATTCACTATCAAAATATTCAAGATGATTAAAATTGTCTTGAAATTGTTTAAACAAGATTATATCTGGTGACTTGGAAGACTCAATCTTTAAGTCATCAAACACATGAGACAAAATGACTTCCTCAACATGATGTCAGCAAGCTGAGCAAAGAAGCGCTTGTTCCAATTTCCTTTTTACAGTCAGGCAGCAATAACTGGCCTGTGTTCTAAGAAGGTGTATCAAACATGTTCACAATTATTTGTATGCATTGCCAAGAGGTGAGCTGCTTATATATTAAGTCAGCAATGATTGGGCCTCATTAACGATTAGTTTCTTGGGGATATGCTGATATAACCAAGAATCTTTTGCTGGTAAACGTTTCCAACGACAATGATGATATTTTCTTCTGTTTTGTACTCATTGGGTAATGATGTTG
Organism: Linyphia triangularis; assembly: GCA_963978545.1. Lineage (NCBI taxonomy): Eukaryota > Metazoa > Arthropoda > Arachnida > Araneae > Linyphiidae > Linyphia > Linyphia triangularis. Next base: position 2,086,243 of record OZ021733.1, read on the forward strand.
AAAGTTTTGCATCTCATTGCAGAGTCGTATATTTAGAGAAGCACACTGCTTCTTGTAGGTAGTTGAAATCACCTTTTTTATCTATTTGCTGCTGTGCAAGATACAATCGATAAGTGGTAGAGATCTTAATTTTGCATTATCATTAGGAAGTTTTATAATTTTTGCGTAAGGCTTTTTATTCACTGATTATTCTGGGATATTTATTTTTTCATAAAACAGCTTTGCTTGTGAAAGAACTAGTTTTGTAGACTGCCATATAGACCAATTTTCTTGAACACCTTCTTCAACATGATGTCATATACCTTAATACTTGCAAATTAATTGGAAGTTTGGAGCCATTTATTTTTTAGTCATCACAAGTTATCTTGCTGCTGAGACCAGAAATATTTTGAAAAAAAATACAGTATTACCAGTGGCAGAGTAAAAAAAGTAGAGCGAATCACTGCTGTGATAATAAATATTGTTTAGGTTGCTATTCGAAAATGTTAATGACCTAAATATTAAAATGTATTGTAATGTAATTGAACTACTTAAATATTCAAATGCACACTTCAACATGCTTAAGGGTGATGCAGGTTCCTCTATTTGTAAATAAAATATGAAAATAATGTTGCACGAAAAATACTGAAATTGGTGATTTTTCATGAAAAATCTGAAATTTCCAACTTTTTGTGGACCCTCTAAAATTGTATGGAAAACAAAAAGAATTGGTATGGTAACTTTTTACAGGTAATGGAACATTTTGAGATTGGGGACAAATTAGTTTGTTTCTAGAGGGGCGTTTGATGCACACTAATACGCATACAAAGGATTTATATTAAACACTTTGTTTTTATGGATATTATTTTTACATTCAAAACCGATTTTTTGTGAAGTGTTAGTTGCAAGATCACTCTTTACTTAAAGTGCGCAAGAGGCTTTTTATCCTGTGAAATTTTATTTTTTAATAACGTCTTTTGCGGAATAGGAAGGTTTATGTTCCTTAACTAGTAATTTCAAAATCTTCCTTATAACAGCAAAGAAATTTCAAAATCTTCCACCAATCTAGAAACTATTAATAGAGGATTACTTTTTGATGGATAGGCTTTTACAAGATGATTCACCCTAATGTCATTAGTTGTAGCTGGTGTCGGTTGCCAATAAATTCATATTTGATCTAGTTAAAACAATTATTTTGCCATATAATTTGACCACCAACTAAAATTACAGAAAACAAAAATAAAAATAATAAATTTGTCACTACTTTGTAAGTTTAAGTTGTTTAAGTGTAGAAAAAGAGTGCAAAATTCCCCATGCACAGCCTGAGAAACGCCCATATTATAAAAGCCTTTCTTTTAAGGTAATTTTTTCTTTAGAAAAAGGAACCCTTCTCTCGAAAAAGCAATAGTTGTGGAATGTGGTTTACAATCGGAGAAACAGGGACCGTATACCAAACACATCTTGACATGACCAGGGTTCTAATGAGGTGTAATGAAGCCTATTGAGAACTCCTCCCCAACTCCTTGATTAACGATCCTCACAACTCGGAGATTCTGCACTCGGATACAGAACCGGCAGGACAGGCGCATGCCCACACAATGCCTTTCCTGCGCACGCCCAAACATTAAGTAGGGATGAGTTCCGGATCACACTTTTGACCAATTGAAAACAATACTCTTGGGGCTATAGTATAGTGGGGCACCTAACATGCTCTACCTATCTTGAAAATTGACCCAACTGGAAATGGTACCATACATAGTACCACCAATGATCTTAATATTTCAAGACAAATCCAACGACATACAACATGTCATAGGTGTCTTGAAAAATGAACACCACAATTTGATACTATTGATGGTACATCCAGTATCACCAACTATCATAATTTTTTCAAGACGAGTCCAACGGCACCCACCATGCCATAGCTACTTTGAAAAATAACAAAACCGAAAATGGTACAACCGACGGTATACTCAGTAATACCAACATGCTCAACTTCTCAAAACGAGTTCAAAGCCAACCAACATGCCATAGCTATCTTAAAAAGTTACAAACCGGAAATGTTACCACCCACGATACACATGGTACCACCAATTATCATAATACTTCAAGACGAGTCGAATGATACTCCCCATGTCGTAGCTATTTTGAAAATTGAACAACTGGAAATGGTACCATACATGGTACATCCGGTACCACCAACGATTAAAATTCTTCAAGTTGAGTCCAACGACATGCAACATGCCATAGGTATCTTAAAAAATAACCAAGAGAACGTGATACAACTGATGGTACATTAGGGTGGTTCAAAAAACTTTTTTTTCAGCTACAGACCAAGACACCCCCTATTTTTTTACATTTACCCATAGTATTATTCTCCTAAAATTTTAGCTTCCTACTCATATAAAAAGGTGGCACTCAATGACCATTAATTTTTGTACTTTTTTGTAATTTCGCATAATTTTCGAGTTTTATGCTGATAAGAAGGCATGGCTACATTTTTACAAAAAAAGTTTTTATGGGTTTTAAATACATGTAATATAGTTTGGCAACAGTTATCTACTGTATCTGGCAACATCTATATTATCAAAAACAACGCATGATCATGATCGTGAAGCATTTCGTTTGATTGTTCCAGTAGTCGCAGCTTTGGGGCATGTTCCTCGAACGTTTCCTCTTTAAAGAGGGGTCAAAAATCAAAACAACAAACAAACAAACAAAAAAAACTAGAAAAGAATACGCTGATTTCAGCAATGGGTAAATTCAAATCTGACTGTCCTATAGCCCTTCATTGGAAAGACAAACTTCTGCTAAAATCATTTGGATTAAGAAAGATTGACCGTTTGTCTTTACAGAGTTCATCCCAGAAATGAAAAAGGGCAGGGTGCTATTTTCCAAAAAAAGGGCACTTCCTGTTTACGAGGGCACTTTTATGGCAAATTGCAGAAATACGCCTTTTCTGCCACAATTTTAATATTGTTATACTTTTCTACCACGATAGATAATTTTCAATATTCTGAAAAAAAAATTATAATGCAAAAATCTGTGAATCAAAAACTCGCTCAGAAACTTAAAAGATATCAAAATACTGATAAAATACTTCAGTCCTAATTCTTTTTGAAATTATTGAAAAACTGGGACTGAGAAAATTATCAAAATTAAAGTGCAATATACACAGTAAAATTTTCATCAAATAGTAATATTTATAAAATTATCAATTTATAATACAGTGAAATTAAGATAACAATGTTTTAGTATAATGAAAATGTGTTAAGATAAGAACTTTTCACTCTTTCAAAATTTTCTAAAGTTTTGAATGAATCAACCTTAAACTTCATCTCTTAGTTTTGCTATTGTCAGATAGAGAGTAGAGTTTCTCTAAATTTAACATTATTCATTGTGGGATATCACAAGGAGTATTCCGACTAAAGAACTTGGACTATGTCCTGAAATTTTTGCATTTTTTTAGTTTCAAAATCGGATCAAATTTAACGTCAAAACGGCGATTTTTTTTGCTGTGCATGCCGCTATTATGTAAACTATAATAGAAGTTTTATTTTTTTAAAAATCGGAAATAATCTGGGATTTTGGTTGCATTCCTGTTATGTTTAATTTTAAATATGAAACGGATGTTAGAAATTAATTGGTAACAGGCAAATTACCAAAAACACCCCCTAAATTTAACAGGAGGACATCGCGATTATGCGTGTCCAAACGGAAATATTCTTTTTAAATTCTTAGTGTAAACATTTGATAGTTATAAACCTTTAACTATATTATTCAAGTCTTTCAAGTTCCTTTCTTCACTATTTTGAAGGAGGCATGGTAAAAATCCAGCGAAATACACTTAATCAAAACGCGTACGAAATGGCCATCAGAGTTTACTAATGTGCACTTGGGAAATTGTAAGACGGCGCCCTACAATCCACCTATTAATGAAGCACGTTATATAGACATCTACTCAATGGTTTTAGTCCCTGATATATATGTTGCGCGTTTGAACATGAATGCGCATGCGCGACAGCCGATTTCAGTAGGGTGATCCACATATTGCGTACTGTTGGGAGGGGGAAAAACGAAAGTTTTTCGAATTCTTTCAGGATGAAATTTTTTCTGAAAAAGGGCAGGAAGGGCGCTATTTTTACAGAAAAAGGGCAAGAAGGGCGCTATTTTTATAGAAAAAGGGCAGGCAGGGCGCGCCGCCCCTCGAAAAATGCCTAGGAGGAACTCTGGTCTTTATATGTTTCGAGAGATGGTATTGAAAAACTTCTTAGTGTCTCAAAGTTGAGTGGTGGAAGAACAGCGAAATATATTTAAAAAAACTGTTTTTATGCTAGACAATGGCAAGTTGACAATTAAATTTGGACAAAGTTTTGATACTACGAGTATGACTATTGCTTGTGTATAAGAGGCATGCATTAATTGGGAGAAAAAATCGGACATGAACTATTGTGGGTAGCCTGCTGACACCATGTCATGTAAATAATATTGGCAAAGTTATTTTAGTTGTGCTATGTACCATCATGTTTAACAGAGGTTTCTCTCTTCAACAGACTTGAAGCCGTTTGAAAAAGAATTGCACGGATAAACTTTTAGAATTTAGAACTGAAAAAAGACGTTAAAAAGTTTAAAGTTTCAACTGTAGCCCTTCTTTCATCTGTGTATAAATCTATAATAGTTAGAGACGATTATAAAGAAATAATCGAGTTGACAGTAATCGTTTTGGGCAATATACCAGAGAAAATCAATTGCAGAGCAGTTTCATCAATTCATTACGCACAGTGGATAGCTAAACTCCTGTACATTTTTAAATCCATCTATTCAGAGACCTGCAAAAGGGTTTCCGTATAACTAATAGAGAGAAGAAATGCAGCTCCAGCTACTTGTACAGTTCTATGCTTTTTGTACAGTAAAGACATGGGTAGAAGCCACACTTGCTTCTGGTAGTGACCTGAACTTGTGGAAAAACGTTAAAAAGTATAAGATAATGGATTTTAAAATTGGAATTGCCGCTGGAAAAGTTTTGAAAAAGCTTATGTGGTATCTTTCAAATGAATTGGTTGGTTAGGCCATATTTTCACACAGAATTACAGCAAAGGAAAAATTAAAAAGTATTTCAGATATGAATAACTCAAAAGATTCCAGAAATATAAAAGGGTGCGAGCTATTAAAAATATTGAAAGATAATGCCAGTCTTGTAGAATTTGTAACAAAAAGAACTCTTGATAATTACTTTTTACTCACAAAAAGAACTCTTAATATGGTAATTTTTCAATATTTCGTTATTGAACATGTCTCTACAATGACAGTGGGTTACGATAATCTGAATGGCACCATCTACAGGATTTATGTTGTTTACAATTTCCATACCTAACCCATATTTTTTAGATGTTATGAACTATTCATTCGATTGATTTCAATAAATGTTGTTCTTGGTAGGAGATTGAGTGTCGTTTAAAAATGTTCATTAAGTACAGCTGTATATTTAGAAACTTTGAATAAAGATGAAACTTAGAAACTATTTATACTCGCTAGTCCACTCCTTATTGAGTGAGAATTTTATGATTTGAAATGATATTTTGGTATTTAGATAATTCCCGATCGACCATTTTCGGCTTACAAAAAATGTAGCCAAGTGGTACTGTAATGCTTGGTTAAATGATGAAATAAACACCACTACTGATCTAAATAACACCACACTAATTATTCATTTCGTATTTAGGTGTATTAATAGCTTATTTTGAATGTTTTTCAGGATTTTATACCGCCTAATTTATAGGGAAAATTTTATCAGAACTTCAAAAGATAATAGAGTGTAGCACGGGGGATTAACGAGCGTTTGTGAGCATAACTGAGCATTTCATAAACTTTTACTAACTTATTCAAAAAAATTTAATTATGGTATAGATAAAAACTTTCTTTAAGAAAATTGCTTTCAATTATACTTACCAAATTTACTACAAAAACGCGCAAAATGCGAAATTTTACTGTTCATTGAGCACCATCTTTTAATTGGAGTAGGATTCTGAAATTTGGCTAGAACATTTGTATGGGTAGATGTAAAAATATGAGGGGGTGTCCTGGTCTCTAGGTAAAAAAAAATGTTACCCATATATTTTTGAACCACCCTAATGGTACATCAGGTATCACAAACCGTCATAATTTTTTCAAGACGAGTTCAACGACCCCCATCATGCCATAGCTATTTTGAAAATAACAAAACCGGAAATGGTACACTCAGTACTACCAACATGCTCAACTTCTCAAGACGAGTTCAAAAACATCCAACATGCTATAGCTATCTTAAAAAATTACAAACCGGAAATGTTAAAACCGATGATGCACATAGTACTACCAACTCTCATAATACTTCAAGACGAATCTAATGACACCCACCATACTGTAGCTATTTTGAAAATTGACCAACTGGAAATGGTACCATACATGGTACATCCGGTACCACCAACGATCAAAATTCTTCAAATTGAGTCCAACGACACGCAACATGGCACAGCTACCTTGAAAAACCACTAACCTCTAATGGTACCAACGACGGTACACTCAGTACCACCAACGATCATAATATTTCAAGACAACACCAAGGACACCCAACATGCCATAGGTATCTTAAAAAATGACCAACAGAATGTGATACGACTGATGGTACAACCGGTATTGCCAACCGTCATAATTTTTTCAAGACGAGTCCAATGACCCCCATCATGCCATAGCTATTTTGAAAATTACAAAACCGGAAATAGTACAATCGACGGTCATAGGTCTTATCGACACCTAACATACCATTGTTATCACAAAAAATTATACACAGGCAATATCCTTTGCCGACCAAACGGTATAGTGGTTAGCGTGCTGGCTTCTAACCGCGAGGTTGCGGGTTCGAGTCCTGTGTTAGGCATGGGTGTTTGTAAATGTATGTTAGTTTGTTAAATGACGAAATGTTTTGGCGCATTATAGCCCTCATGTTGCTGACAGCGCCAGATAATCTGAATACAACCAACCAACACAAAATTACAAACCTGAAATGGTATCACTGATGGTACACTCAATACCACCAACATACTTAACTCTTCTACGACATCCAACATGCCATAGCTATCTTGATTATTAACAGATCTGAAGAGCGTAGTGCAGTTTGCCCCTTGCATAATCAAAAGTTTCAACAATATGACCAGCGTAGTGCCATTTGGTCCTTGCACGATGTAAAAGCAATCAGTATGGAACTTGCAATATGTAAAGTTTCAACGATATGACCAGTGTAATGCTACGCTAAAACTTGTACATCCAACTTCCTCCATCGGGAGCCAGCAGCGGCTGATGTTGATTTTGAAAAGTGTAGACAGAACACACTTTTGACCAAACAAAAGCAATACCCTAGGGCTCCAGTCCCAGGGTAACAAATTATTTAAAAATACTACTGAAAAAGTGAACTAACAATGCACGAAGTTATAAATATAATAAGGCATGTAGATTGTAAGAATGATTTGATTAATTATACATTGTATGTAAATGGTTTAGTACGAGTGCATAATCGCAATTCATTTGTGGCGAGTTTTACTTGGCTTTAGCAATGTTTTTGTGCAATTCAATTAAAAAACAATAGTATAAAGCTGTAAGAGATAGTGTTGCCCTGAACATAGGCATGATTGCCTAAGATTTAATATGTTTGGAAACTAATCACATAGCTTAATTAGTATCAGAATTATAAAAACATTTAAAAGATCATTACTATCATTGAATCTGAAGGTGTCTGTTTTTCAGATGAGGGGTGCAGAGTACTTTAGATCTCTGAATTTCCCTCAGATAAAATTTTCTTGATGTTTGCTTTGTCCATCAAATATGTTATTTATAAATTAGTATTTATTACTAGCTGTTTTGGTAAATATAATCTGGCCCATGATTTAGATAATTGATCTTAATAACAAATTCAAACAAAAATTGTGTATTATACTGATCCAAAAATTTGTTTCCACTCTACTTGTTCATGATAAGTTAAGAAAGAGACTTTTGTTGATGAAAGAACGTTTATACAACCAAGAATACTGCAAAATATTAACAGTTTTTAAATAGCATTTCAGAAAACACACTTCTTTACATTTTTCTATTTACTGAAATTCGAACAAATTGCCTGGAAGTATTCCAAAGATGTTTAAACTTTTAACCTGGATTGCAAAGTGTTAGAATGTGTGCTAGTTATGTGGTGTTATAAATATTATAGAAAAAGTGTGATGAGAACAGTAAACATTTCAACTCTGCCAGAATTCAGTGCTGAAGGTAATTGGGAAATGTATTTGAAGAGATTGATGTGCATAATCTTGCTGACGATAAACAAATATGTTCATATTTCCTATCCAGGATTGGTAGTATACCATAGACTTCTTCAAAATCTGCTTAAACTGTGGATTTAAGTGCATTTGGCTATAAAGAACTCAAAGAAAAACTGTCAGTTTACTTGAAGCATAAACTTGTTCTTTTATGAAATGTATAAATAAAAAAAAATCAAACTTAGTTTTAATCATTTGGTTGTAATCATAATATTTAAATTTGTAAAATAGCCTCTAAAATTTAATAAAACAGTAGGCAAATTCATGTAGGCCTCATATTAAAAATCTATATGGATCAGCATGGGATTCCCATCGAGATCCACATAGAATTTTCATCTTATTCCAGCTACGGAAGTACATATGGGCCGACATGGATTATCTGTGTGGGCCTATATAAAACTCATATATTCCAATCTGCATGATTCCCACCTGCCTATCAGGGCCCATATGATTAACCCACCACTAACCCATGTGGGATCGTATGAGCATGCTAGCTGGGTATAAACATAATGGAATTTTAAACTGAAATTAGAATATAATTGATAGCTTAAGAACTTACTTTTTCTTCTTCTGTTTGGATCACAGCTGTAAAAACAACATTTTGCAAAATTTTTGTTGCATCTAAGTATTTCTGTGGAGGAAAGAACACAGAAGAAATATAAAATTAAGTTTATAAAATATTAAGAAGCATAACTTTACAACTAATTTAAATATGTATTAATAATTTATCTTAAGGTGTTTTATATAATAACCAATTGACAAGCAGGCTTTCAAAGAATGTGATTTTTAGACAAATTTCAAACTTCATACAAATGAAAAAAGAATATGAATACATAATGAAATCAGAATAAAGAAAATAAAACAATAAATCACAGTAAAACAGTAAATTGCAACTATAAAGATTTTATAAAAGTTAAATTAATTGTAATATCAAATGCCATTAATGCAAAATCCCTTAACACCTTAACACTAAATTCTGTTCAAAGTGAAATATAAGAAGTTTTCCATGCATTGAAGTTTAAACCTGACGTTAATTAATCTGTTTTACACATAATTGCATAACATTAAATCCCATTAAGGAACAAAATTTGCTCTTCAGACTATCTTTTTTTGATGGTCTTCATTATTTGAGATGAAATTTAAAAGCGTTAAAAAAATATTTCTCAACCCTCATATATATTTCTCAACCCAACAGAAAAAATGCCCATTTCAAGGAAATCACAGTGAAATTAGCTGATTTCAGCGCGATTTTAGAAGGTGTTCCTAAGTAATTTAGTTTTATCCCAAACACTAAATTTTGGCGGCCCCATCAATTTACATGTTAAAGGGGTTTGACAGTATAAAGCTATTCTTCTACTGACCTATCAGTTATAACAGTTTGAGATCCATTGTATGAAATCCATCAGGTCCAAAACTGTTACAAATGACATTCATGGTGACTTTGACTGTTTTAAAATGCTTTTGCAACTTTATTTTACTTCTGTTTGCTTTTTTGCTGCAACAAGAATTTTTTGCTTAGCAATACTTTTTATTTTGAACTTTTTTTCCATTTTAACATAAACACCAATATAAAGTGCCATTGATTTAATGATTGCTTGGCAGTAAATTTACAAATGTGTTAAATCATAGATTTGTATTAATTGGAATGTTAACACATGTGAGATACAATGCTGCAATTAGCAATCATTTGACACTAAGACATTTTCATATTTTTAATGCCAAGTAAAATTTGGAAGATACAAGTTATAAAAATTCTGGAAGAATAAGGAATTCTCAAAATAAGGAATTTTGATAAAATTTAATTTTCAAAAAATATGGTTTAACATCAAGGATTGAAATACAAAAAAAAAATTAAGTATGATGAATATTTCAGCAATTTTTTTTTTTTTTTTATTTATTTTTTTTTTTAATTTTTTTTTTTTTAATTTTTTTTTTTCAATCACTACAAATAATATGTTAAGATCAAGAACACCTTGAACTACCTTTAATATAAATCAAAACGTTACAAGAGAAAATCAGTCTTTGAAAAAATCACATGACACTATTAAACCAATAGCAATTTGCTTTTTATCCCTTGACTGCATACTAGGGTGGAGTGAAAATATCAAAATTTGATAAATGTAAAGTAATAGTGCGGGGGGAAAAAATTCGTACATATTATTTACCATGCAAAAGCATTTCATTGACAAATACTATCTTAATGTTCCACTCGGGACATGAAATTTACAAATAACGCGTAAAAACTTGATACAGGCCACCTATTGAGTATGACATTGGGAGTTCGGGAATTCAGACACTTCAGGTTTGTCATCAAGCACCATTTCTTTCAAAACTTCATCTGAAATGCCCATGGTAATTCTAGGTTGTGTTTTTTTTTCCAATTCTGATAATCAATAGGATCATGGTTGGTTGGTTGTATTCAGATTATCTGGCGCAGTCAGCAACACGAGGGCTATAATGCGCCGAAACATTCGTCATTAGACAAGCCAACATACATTTACAAACACCCATGCCTAATACGGTACTCGAACACGCAACCTCACGGTATAGAAGCTAGCACGCTAACCACTATACCGTTTGGTCGGCAATAGGATCATGGTAGTCTTCAGTTTAAATCGGGAATTGTGAGTTTACGGACTCCAATGCTCCCTGATGAATTTCCGATCAGTTGTAAACCTAATAGTAAAACTACGGACTCCCACAGAAACTATTGTGTTAAATCACAGGATAGATCACATCTTTCAGTTCCATGGTGAATTTTAATCATGAACCACCATGATGCATATACCAATCATGGCACATAAACTTTCACAATGTATTCTGCTAGTGTGTATAGATTCTGTGATGGATAAATTGGTTGGAATATATAAACGCATAGTAAGATTTACAGTTGTTAATAATTTTGAATGTGATAATGCTCCAGGTTCTCATCTTAAGAAAGTTGTTGAACACTGTCCGCTAGCCACAACTTGGCAAACATCAAATAAGTACTCTTGATCAGTGCTTAAGTCTTTTCTATCAATTTGTGGCAAGCTTACTGAAATTGTTTCAAATGGTACAATTGCCAACTGTTGACAATTAGTCAATACTTTTGTAATAATACCAGATAATGCACAAGGTCTTAAATGTTGTAATAGATGTTGTAGCGGAACCTCGTTTGAGAGGAGCTGGCATACAGACAATTGTAAGGATTTTTTACAAAATATTTCGAGTAGCTCTATTCCTACTCCATTTGTTCCGTCATATCCGACTGCAGTTTTATAAGCAGGTATTGCAGTCTCTGTTAAATAACACTCTTAGTACTTAGATTCATTTCTTTTCAGATTCTTGAACAAGTGTAACATGTTTTTAAATTACTGTTTTGCAGTATTTTTCCCTATCTAAACTGGGAAGTTGTACTGTCTTGTCTTTTCTACACTCGAAGAATTAGCCACGTACTGATGAGGTTGTTCTTTTTGTAACCTGTATGGTCTCTTTTCTTCTTTTTCACTCTCATGATTTTGCTACATCAATAATGCTTAAAGAATTTTGATCCTTTACTATACCTATATCTCTTGAAGCATGGCACTTGCAATTGCTGCTGTTTTGTCAGACAGATTATATCTGTCACACAACGTTTAAAACTTTGGCATAGGATGTTATATTTGTTGTGAAGTGTGGTGGCTGCGCGGTTCCATTACTGTGGCAGTTGAGGTAGAAGGCATGAAAATATCATCCTTTATATCATTTTCTGGTGAACTCGAACTTTATTCTAAGAACACTTGTGCTGTATTTTCAGTTCTTTTAACAATTTTAGAAAGTCTAGTTTTTTCCTGCGCTTTTCGGACGGATTTCTGTCGAAAGATCTTTGTTGTCTTTATACCAACTGCAGTACAAACGACCATTTTTTCTAACAATTCTTAGGTCATGAAGAAACATTGTACAAGAACGTGAATCTTTCAAAACTTTTTTAAACTGCAAGAGAAATATCCACAATTGCAAGTCGATACATCAAACGATTTTAGTTTGGCTTTTCCCCCCGAATTCTCTGAAGTTGACCTCGCAATGTTCACTTATTTGTTTCAATTTAATTGATTTTAACAATCCTTATACTTGAGTATTGAAGGTATCTTTCATATTTCTTCAAACACTAAAGCTATAATTTCTAAAACTTCTTTTACGGTTGGTTTCTTTAATTGTTTCATAGGGCTTTAAATCATGCCTCACATATAAATAGTACTTTGTAACATCTTTATACATGGGAAAATTAATCTAACTAAACCTCTTTGATTCTCCAAACACTTTTAGGACACTTTACTGCAGTTCTTATTTTAACTTTGCAACTGGTAGTCATTTTCATAATGCATGAGAACATGTAAGAACGAGCTAAGCTAATGAATACCTCTGTTTACTGTCGATATGCTAGTGATGGTCAAGTGCTTTTGAAAAATTCAATTCTTAAATTCTGCTCAATATTTTAAGGATAACAATTCGCAAAGCTTTCATTTACCGGTGTTTTTCAGTTATTATATATTTTTAGCAGCAAACCCCAATCGTAGCGTTATAGGCCAAGTGCAGGCGACTTGCTTGAAAAGCAATTCCCGTGGGTTACCGAGCGTTAGCGAGCAGGAAGGGCTGCTTCCAAGTTATAAATATTAATTTCATAACTATATTAGTAATTTTATATTCTTTTTAATACTTTTCCTATATTAAAATTAAATCCCGATTTTAAAAAAATTATTATTGCAAAATATTTCAAACATTCAGCTAGTTTTGTAAAATATAAGCTCTGAGCGGAACCTCAAGATGAAAAGATAGAATAAAACTTTTTTAGGCTAATCATTATGGCAGAAAATGACAACTTTTTGGCACTATTACAAATTGATTTTCCCAAAAAATGTTTTTGGCTTATACTTTCGCTCCACCCTACTGCATACACCAGCGTTCTAAAAGCACAGTGAATACTGTTTTTTGAACATTGGGTGAAAGACCTTGCTAAGCACATTTTATACCCCAGAGGATTAATAGCAAAGGTATCACCTCTGATGAACACGACCATAAGTATTGTTACACCATGATTATGAACTGCAAGAAAAATTCTTTCCAGGAGGTCTTTAAAGGGGAAAATGTGCAGCATTTGCATATTGAATGGGAGGAAATCTAGAAAAGAATCAACACATAAACTTGACTTGAGATCATTTGTCATAATTGCCATTGTGTCAACTCAGTTTTGAAATTGGAGATTTTGAATGATGGGCCAGTGATGGGAGTCTCAACCTCTTTTTCAGCCTTTGAACCATGAGCCTGGCATGATTATGGTTGAAACAGAGAGTAGTTAATGGAGATTAACAAATTCTTTTTGTGTCAATATTGATTAATAATTACTTTTAAATGTTTTGTACCATTTCAAAATGTCAAATAAATCAAAATTGGGCATGAAACTCGTATAAAAGCACTTTTATTCAGTAGTTATTGTTATAACATAAAATACAAATATTAGAACAAATATGAAACACACACCACTGGAAACTAGTTAAAGGACATGGAAGCTTGCATTTCATGAAAAGTTTTGCATTCTTATCTGTACTTTACACTTTAATTTGTACAAGAGTAAGCTTCACGTATGTACTTTGGAAACAGGGGAAACGACATTCCCTCTCCTAAAAAGTTTTTAATTTTGTTTTCTTTATTAGACACCAAACCCAAAATCATGCAATAAAAAGCTCTTTTGTGAAAGTTATGTTTTTATTCTTGGTCTACAACTTCAGAGCTGAGCAGGCAAGTTCAAGTATTTGCAACGCGGTTAAGCAACCCACACTTAGGCAAATCCATAAGCAATCCAACACATACATCCCCCCTCCCCCTACTCCAACATGGAGTTAAAATCTATTAAGAGGTCATTCAATGATCCTTCATCAGAATAAAAGTGACGCACGTTTACCCCCAACTATGAGTCATCCAATTATCTCTAGAATTAGTGGTTTAATAGTTATGTCAAATTTTATTGTTCTCATGAATGTGGGCCAGAGCTCCCATATACTTTGTCTTCATGCCAACTATCTACATTTTTAATTAATAAAACTAGGGTCCAACAGGTAGTTCTTTGCACCCTTTTCTTTTTAAATATTTCTCTTCCAACAATTATACAAAAACACTAATGATTTATGAACTGCAATGTGATATTTTTTTAAATTGTTATTAATTTTTAGGGTGTTGAAGATTACGAAGTTATACATTTAGTATACTTATCATGGGTATATTATAAATGTATTAGCACACTTCACAACTATTCAAAACTTCACTAAATTAAAAAATAACATAGGCATACATGTTACCTTATAATTCATAAATGCTCGCGCTGCTTTCATACAACATTCCATTTCAATTATAAGAGCACCATGGTACTGAAATGACATAGGTTTTGAAACAAATGTTAAATATTTATCTGACACATAGAATTATCAGTTACATCTACAAGCATTCTCACTTTTAGAAATTTTCAGTGAAATTAATGCTTAAATACAGTTATAAAAATCAATCATATGTAATACAGTTTAAAGAGACATTTTGTTAACCCCCTGACAGTCATGCACGTATATATGCATCATTTGATCCCAATTTTTCCAGCAATTCACAACAATTTTAAATTTATAAATAAAATTTAAAATAAAATACTTATTAAATATTTTTATTAGGATGATAGTTTATAACCTATCTAAAACAAAATAAATAAAAAATAATTAAAAAAAATTATGCATTTGAATTAGAAATATAATTTAAAAATTATTGCAGGGAAAACAACTGTAGAATTTCGCCCATTCCCTGGACCGTCAGAAAATAAAAAAATTCTGACATATTTCTACTACTTGTCATATTTTTGCAATTCTCTCATCCGTAGCTTTCATAATGTAAAAAATATGTAGTTGAGAATAGTTTTTGTTCAAAAATTTTTTTTAATTATTTTCTTATTTTTCTATGTTTGCATAATTATAAGCCAGTTGTCTGCCAAATCTAAGAATGCTAGTTTTCCAAGTTCCAATATCAAAGCTGAAGAACGAACTAGTGTATATTACTTTGACTGAGCTCAGGTCAATCATCAAACTTTAATAGCTCAGCTTCTACTACAACTAGAGCATAGAAATTTTTGGCAGTTTTTCAGGTTATTATTTGCAAAGTAGCCCAAACATACGAACTGAAATTACAGTAGAGTCCTGATTATCCGAGTTATTGTGGATCAAGACCAACTCGGATAACCGAAAAACTCGGTTAAAGCGAAAATTAAAAATAAAATAAATCGTATCGGTTTAAATGTATGTTTTGACAAGTACAAATGTTATACTATAGGTAAACCACATACAATTAATAATATATAGTGATGCTTAAAGAGTTCTCTTACTTAAGCCTTAAGACCTTGAGCGACGCGATAGGAGGATCAGTGTCATACAATGAAAAGGAATGTAAACATTTTGTTTTCTTGAGTGTTTGAGAAATCAAGTACCAATTTTTTTCTGTATTAGTTTTGACAAAGGAAAATATCGGGTAAAAAAAAATTAAAGAAATATTATCTGGCTCGGTTAAAGCGGAAACTCGGATAATCGGGGTTTTACTGTATTTGGAAAACCTAAGTCTGCCAAGTACTCTTTGCAGGTATTTTCCAATAATCCCAATTTAATTCATTGTATGAAAGTATCCCGATGAAATGATTCATATACGCTTGGCACTTTTCTGACTGACCTCAATACTTGGTCGGCTATTCCACGTCTATTTGGGTTTTCTTTTCGGTTTTTTTGAAGATTTCATTTAAATCCTCCAACAGTTCATGAGTTAAACTTTTAATGTTTTGTAGAGAAAAAAAAGTGATTTTGTAATGTTGTATTTTTTTATATTTGGGATACAGAACAGTTATGAAATGGGAGTTAAAAATGTGATGATAAATCATAGATTAGTAAACATATTTAAAACAAAGAGAAAAAGTAAAAAGTGAGCACTAGTATGTTTTGGATATTTCCCACCGTAAATATGTTTGGATATTTCCCACCGTTACATTTAAGGTCTATAAAAAGTAAAAGGGAAAATGTCTCTGGTGGGTTCTGCAAATAACATGGACGAAAAATTAAAAAACTAATAGAAAAAGCTGACCATAGAAATGAGATTTGAACTGTTGGTCTCTAAACAGTGACGTTTCACTTCTGTGGACTACTTTACACCCGATGAACTAAACAAGGACTATTGCAAAAAATCTTGTGCCATATCAGCCATTTTACATCCTACAGGGTATTTCTCAGAAATTTCACTCAGGTGACAAATTCTTGCCACTTTGATAATTATAAAATTTAAGTATTTGAAAGAATCTCTTGTTCAATGTTGACAAAACTAATTTTGTTTTTAAATTACGTGTTTGAGCAACACAATGCTAAAAAATTTAGAGTTCCATCTAATGCAAAAGACAAATTTTGAGAGGAACAAAAACGGCTTGAGAGCTCAGTCAACATAATACACACCAGCAGGCCCTAATGCTTTGAGATTTGGTCTTGGGGGCAAAATGCAGTCCTTCTCATAGACTAAATTAATATCGAGTTGTGACAAGTAAGTAATTGTGACAAGTTAGTAAATTAATATCTAGTTGTGACAATTCAGAAATACTGCCTTATCTTGCATATTAATAATGTTTTTTGACAATTTCTTAACTTTTCAATTTATTGCTTCTCTGATTTTGCATATTACCGCACAATTAATGTTATACATAATTAACAGGACTGTCACTGACTATAAGCCTTGAAAATAGTTGCTTTAGTAGCCTCAGATGTTAAAAATAGTAGTCTCAGACATTGAAAATAGTAGCCTCGCTTTTCATAACTTAATAACGATTTCTTCTTTCAAAATGTTGAATGTTTAGACAATTATACAATATTGAAAATGACAGGCGAATTTAAGTAAGCCTTGTTATCCAATATTTTTAAACTACATTCAAAGCAATTAAATAAATTGTTTCATATTTTAAGTCATTAGCAGTTATAAATTCAGCTACAATATTGAAATTTTAGTCATTCAGAATAGATTGAACAAGACAGCAAAATCGATCATCACACAGGCCCAAATCATGAACATAATGTTTTATAACACCTTACAACAATGCAAATCTAAGAGATGGCAGTTAAAGCATCAGCACCAAAACAGCAAATACTATCGAAAATACAGCTGTTAAACCGTCAAATCAGCTTAGCCTTTGGCTAAAATGACTATCACTCCAATGTAAATATCGGTGATGGTGCCTTCCATACCAACTCAAATCTCAGCAACAGAGTGTACTACATCAACGTAACACTTGGTGAAAATTAACATCACCAAAATGCAAATATTAGCGACAGTGTCCATAACAGCGTCATAACAGTGCAAATTTCGCAATGGTCTATTACATCAGCATAATATGCGGTGAAATTAATCGTCACAAAAACGTAAATCTCGGTGATCGCCCACCATAAAAGCCTAAAAAACAGCAATAGCGGCCTTCACATTGGCGTAACACTCAATGAAATTAACAATCACACACTAACATAAATATTACGATAGAGAAACATTAGACAAAGCAGTGATAAAAGTGGTCATTCCTTAGGAGATTTTGAAATTCTGAATGCAGGCAAGGGTCTGTGGCAAACAGACTTGTAAGCAAGCACACACTTGAAATTTTAATGCGGATTGCATCAATCTCAAGAAATTTTGGCCAAAAAAAGCTGAAAACAGCACATTCGCAGACTGTACCATGTGTGATTTTTAGAGTGGATTTCATATATTTATCTGTACGCTGAGAAACAAAAGCCGGAGTTTCATTTTCACACACAATAAGTAACTTCCACTTCAGAGCATTGCTTACATTTAGAGATGTGTAGTTCCAAAATGTCATACACTTTCTCCTTTGATGGATTTAGGAAAATAACAAAAGTTTTTTATCCTTTAATACTAATGTAATTACCTTGAAAAAGTTAGGCGACTTTTTTAATAAAAGAAAGATGACTTACGATGACATTATCAGGCCATTGAAGTTGCGCAAAAGTAGATGCCCCACTCGTTGCGTGGCAACCCTCAATTGCTAAATGTACATTTCCATTGGTATTTTTATGCAAATATAAGTTTCAATTAAAAAAAGAACATGTTAAGAAAACTATCCATACTAATGACATTTTCTTTCGACATTCAAAGCAAATTTCACAAATTCATTCTTGTCAATTAAAGTAAATAAAGGCAAAATAATTTGATATTTGAGAATATAATAGTGTATGTTGTTAAGCCCAGCACTGCGAAAGATAAAACATTTGAACCTAACAGGTAGGCGAAATAACTGTGTATGTGATTATCAGCGAGATACTATCATCGGACTAACAAGGTTACCACTCGACCCACGAACATGAACTGAAATTAACACCTATTTCGGTAGAGTTCCGTCCCCCTCATAAAAATATCACTATTTTGACAAAACTGCGTCAGTACCTTAGTGACAATTTTTTTCCCATCCTAATATCAGACAGTATCTACTTTTTTTAAAAAAATAGAGTAGCCTTAGCTCAAAAATAGTTGAAGGTTTTGCTTAAAATAGTCGTTTTGGGTCCTTTTTTTACGAAAATAGTTGCCATAGTCGTTTAGCCATAAAATAGTCACTTTAGTAGTCGTTTTAATCGCCAGTGGCAGCCCAGTAATTTTAATAATATGAAATAATTTTATGTAATTAATAAATCAAAACATATACAGTAGACCCCCACCCCCCATACGACCCCTTTGTTATAACGACCAACATTGAGAGTTCAAAGGGACGTTAATTTTTATTTCTTACAACATCTGAAATGCCAGCAGTTTCTTGTTATAGCAATCATATATTTTCATCATAATTTGTGGATACATACATTTCAATCAAGAGGGGTGGCGCAAATGATAGTTCAGTTTTAATCGGATCAAACCCGTTTGTTTACAAGTGATGTCCAAAGCATGTTAGAGGGGCAGGTAAGAACCAGGAATGTCTTAGGTATTTCCAGAAGGAAAGCTACCCTATATGTTCAAATTCACTCTAATTGGACATCCAGGTATCCATTTCAATTCTGACAATAGATTCACACGTATCTTGGCCATTAAACAATTCTAAGTTGTTTATCATGGGGAATCTAAATTTGTGTTCAGAATGGTGTTTAAAAATAAGCTAAAACAGATTTCAATTGATACAAAGCATAAGACAGTAGATGAGATCAACAAAACAAAAAAATTTCAAAGCAAAAGTGGAGAGAATGTTTAATATTAAAAAAAAAAAAAAATACTGTTTACAATCGCAAAAAAAGGGTTAAACTTTCAACGGCAAACGAGACCAGCATCCCAAAAGCAAGAGTGTGTACAAGGAATGAAAAATGTCCATGTTTATTGGAGAGCCTTGAAGTTTTGCAACTCACATGCTCTTCAAACACTCCAATAAATAACAATTTTCCAAAGGAAAAAACCAAAACATATGCTGAGAACACTGATGTGGATTTTAAAGCATCTTATGGATGGTTTGAAAAGTGTAAAGACAGGCAGTTGATTTCATAAGCAGCTGTGAAAATTATGGATATTCCAGCAATATGTACAAAATATAACAAATGTCTATCTTATGGAAAAATAGTATTATTTTATAAAAAACTTCATCTTTCTTAGATAATATAATGACAAAGATTTTAAACGTATGAAATTTTCTGTTATGTTGAAAATACACACAAAGTTTTAAAAATTATGTTTTATTAATAAAAAAATATAATTTAATATTTTTGTCCATAAGTTAGTGAAAAACATAAGAAATAAGCATGACTCAATAGTAGAATTAACATAAAATATTTTCTCTATGTCCATAACGTAACAATTTTATATAAGTCAATTTTATTATCAACACTAATATACGTTAATATTTGTTTCCGACTATAATGAGGAACTTTCACATTTTTTGGTTATATTTTCAAATAAAAGTAGAAAAAAAATCATAAAAAACAATACCATTCTTTAAAAAATGTGAGCTCGGATAGATAGTTAAAAAAAATATTTAGTTTATCACTTTGCGATTTTGCGGGAAAAAGCTACTTTTGCGTGTGACGTCAACACGCAGATGATGAACCAGTCTAAAACCTGTTTTAGACCAAGTTTCTCTTTGGATTTTCGACAGAATCTATGAGTAAGAACGTCACAGGGTTTTTTATGCGTTTTTGGTCACGTGACATTTGCTTTGATTTCAAACTCGATTTTCGATTAATGAAAGCATAAAGATAAAAAATAATTGCACTGCTCAAATATATTCGTTGAATAACAACACTGGAAAATACAAAAAATATTCATTTTCCTCACTTGTGCAAGTTTCTCATTGGTCAGCATATGAAGTTGGCCTATCTTCAACTTTGTTAGTTATGTTACATTAAAATTCCTTTCTGATTGAGTTTCTTTACTAATTTTGTATTAGCCCCTTGTTAACAATGACATAATAAATATAAGTAGTTACTAAGTAGGTTTAGACTAATACCAAAACATCTGAAAACTCGTGCTCATTACAGTTCGCTTTCCGCCTCTTAAACTCCCCCGATGAATTTAAAATTATGGCCCTCAACATTGAGATCTACTCTTAGCTCATAAGCGGTGTGTTTTTCAACATAATGAACTCAAATTTTAATTTTAGGGCAACCGAAGCATTCTAGAATGAATAAATAGGTAAAAAGTAGGGGTTTGTATTGAAATTTTCACATTTAGAGTTCAATTTACTTAGTAAACAGTCCACCAAGAAAAAATGTTGCACCAGCATATAAAGAATCATAAAAAAAAAATCACTTTGGTGTAAACCGCAACAGTCTACAACTTTCAGAACCGAAGATATAGTTAACGTTTTGGATTTTCTTTGTGCATACTAATGATAATGAAAAATTTACAAACATTATTACTGAACTTAATTTTCTGTCCCAGTTGTCTTTCAATGAATTTGTAGAGGTGTACCCTAATCTTCAGTGCTGCGAGGAGTTGTCTAATAAGAACAAGCTTATTGTATGGATTATTGAGTCTGAAAACGATCACATTGTTGATTCTGATGAAGATCAAGAAGAAACTGTTGAAAATTTATCTTGCAGGTCAACCACAAAAGTCACTTCCGATTCAATTAAAATATTGCCATAGATATTTTGAAAGAGAATATAGTGCTAAAGGTTTTCTTCAAAAACACACGGAAATGGAAAATTTTATCATAAAATCATTGCATAAGATAATGAAACATTGGCAATTGGGATATTTTCCAAAAACTGTAGTTTCCAAAAGCTGTAAACCGTTTGGTAAATAAATTTGTCCATGTATGTACTTTATTTCAATGTGTTCTTTTTTTTTTTTTAAATCATTGTAATGCCACTTTGTTATTGATATCGGGAGAGTTCGCTGTATTGAGGATCTACTGTATATCTAAATAAAAACCTTTTCGATTAAAATGAAAGAACAAAGATTGTGTAAAAAATAATTTAGTGAAAAAAAAGTTATTTTGTTTTAATGAGAACACTTAAGTGTAACTATTGCAAAACATACCAAACAGAATAAACTAGTAATAAAATCATTTGTAGACTTTACAACTATAAGAAAAATACATAGCTTCATACTTTTTGATAATGCAAAATAGCTTCTCCATACTTGTCAGCCAGCTCTTCCACACATAACATGCTTTTCCCTATATTCTTTACATCCATAGGATCCA
Source organism: Linyphia triangularis (assembly GCA_963978545.1). Lineage (NCBI taxonomy): Eukaryota > Metazoa > Arthropoda > Arachnida > Araneae > Linyphiidae > Linyphia > Linyphia triangularis. The sequence goes on from OZ021733.1 coordinate 2,108,266, forward strand.
AGTTCAGTGGGAGACTTTTACTTTGATGAGCAACTAGATTTAATGCTAAAAGTTAAATTATAAAAATGCATGTTTATAGTTAAAAAAAAAAACTAAGCAAGAACATATTTACATTACACGTATGCCAATCATAAGGAAAGAACTCATAATTTACATGCCATGTCAGAAACCAAAAAAACTTGTCTGAGGTTGCTATAAAAAGTCTCATTTAGCAGAGTGTAAGGGTTAACTGCACATTCTCTCAATGCTACTGGTGAACTTGAACTTTACTATAAAGTCTAAAGACAACAGTACAGAATATTATTTAATTTTTTCCACTGGGACTAAAGCTATATGAAATCTGAAAGTGAAAGTTAAATAAATAGTACTAATTGTGTGAAACTGAGTATCATGTGATAAGGAAAATAATACCAGAAAATAAATGTCAGTCTAATTAACAATAATAACGATAGAACAATGGTATTTTTTTCTACTGTACAGGATTAAGTACTTATTGTAACAAGTAATGAGGTGTAATGATATAATTTGCATTGTGGTCATTTACCACAGTGATAATAAAAAATTCTTATTTACTTTTTTACAAGGTATTTGATCATTATATTAATTAAAACTTGAAATATTACATAGCAATGCTCATCTAAAAGTAAAATATCATTTTAGTCAAGTAAGCAGATTTATAATATATTTTATGAACAAAAAAAATTAAATAAACTTAATATTATCAACATATTTACTTCAGCAAAAATTCTTAAGCATTATAGAATAATATTAAAGGATGCATAAAATTGGTATACTTTTAGTTTAATGCTAATTGTTAATTATGTGTTTTTAGATGATTATTTGAAAATAAAAAAATTATAAGGAACATTATGACATTTTGCCAAAAAGAAAACTATTTTTCTCACCATAACAAAAACACCAATATTTAAAAAAAATTTTAATGCAAGAAACCTATCTCAAATAGAAATTAAATTAATCTAAATTGAAACAAAATATTTTAAAATGTGAAACATGGAAATGTTAATTATAAAATAAAATAATTAATTAAAAATTAAACATAGTTGGTATTAATACAATTTTAAAAATATCATTGCCTATAATTTATATACGAGTTCATTATAGCTAAAAAGACAAATAGAAACTCAAAGCACATTGGATTAAAATATTTTTTTCATTTTTTTATGGAATTAGATAGCATTTTAAATATTCCTACAAGAATGGTGCTCAATGGTGCGCTGCCCAGATTATTATGCCCAGGGTGGGGGGGGGGGGGTCACCACAATACGTCATAGTAAAATAAAATTTAAAAAGGGTAGGCATTACAATGACATAACCAAATGTTTTGTGAACATAAATAATTGGCTTGTAAACATAGTTTGAAATTTTGAGAGCAAAATACCTAGTTGGTAAAAAACTTTTAAAAAAGTTATACACATGTACAGAAACTAAAATTTACAATAATATATTGCACGAATGTTGCGTGGATGGGTTCGAAAGACTTGAAGCCAACGCAGATTAGCACTTGAAGAAATTTTATTCCAATATAACTCTTTTCAGATTCTTTTACAACTCCAGAACTTTCCGTTCTAATATACTCGATACAGCTCTTTACACAATAATGGAGCTCAAACAGCAGTTAAAAACTGGATACACAACTGCTAAAATCGTCGAACAAGACAATGCAATATAGTTCACTACTCTCAATGCTCGCTGACAGACAACTAACTAGATAACTCCACTAACTTAACTCACGGCTGGCCTTATATAGGAAAGTCAATCCTTCGTGAATCTTCTAGAGATAGAAATTCGGAGGATTTTCCAGATCATAATCGAAAGGCCCTATACATGTACATGGGGACCGAAAATGTCGCCAAATAGTCTCCAAATTTGGCGATTTCTTGCCAAATTTGATGACCAAAATTAGTCGCCAAAACCGTCACCAACTTGGCGAGACTGCCATTAACCATATTGTTAAATAGCCTGCCCCTTGTAAAACTCGTTTCCCAGCATGATCCCTGTAGAACTCGTTTTCAATCATTAAGAGGCGCATTGCAGGAAAGCGAAGTAAAGTCAACTCTTGCACTGCCTTATGCAAAATGTACATAAATTTCCCTTTTTACATAATTAATACTACGAAATATTTACAAAAATACAGAGATTCGTAACATTGCCCCCCTCTCAAGGACTGCACTTCCTGGGCAGTACAGTCCCCGGAAAGGAAGGCTTACCTTCAAAGCAATAGCAAACACTCTGTGTTCATTACTAAACTATAAAACTTACTAAACTTAGTAATTTATGTACAGAAAGACAGAAACATTAGAAAATAAATAAACAATAAACTTACAAATTTATATACACATGCGACCATGGTCTTAATAACTATATACACTTTATACATTAGGGGGATTACAAACTATAGCCATAGTAAGGGGTTAACCTGTCGTAATGAACGACTCTAGGTTTAGAATTAGATGACTTACGGTTTTGGACCACAACATTATTCAGCCGGTTGAGGACTGAGTAAGGACCATCCCAGTGAGACTGAAGCTTGGGAGAAAGTCCTTTTTGTCGTTTCGGGTTCCAGAGCCAAACCTTGTCACCTTTGTGGAATTGATGTCCTGTAGCCTTCGTGTCGTATCTGGTCTTCATCTTATCCATCGCCAAGTGGATTCGCTCTTGAGCACAGCTTCGAACCGTGCCTGAAGATCCTCGACGTACTCCTCTGGCGATGAAGGTGCATCGAGGGGGGGGGCAAACAACAGATCGCAAGGCAGACGAAGGTTACGACCGAAGAGCATCTGGGATGGGGAATAGCCGGTAGTCTCGTGGACAGGGCTGCGATAGGCCAGAATAAACAAAGGTAAATTCTCATCCCAGTCCTGTTGGTTTCTGGAAACCATCAGTGAGAGGTTATTGAGGATGGTTCTGTTAAACCTCTCCACCATGCCATCCAACTGTGGGTGTAAAGGCGGCGTCTGTGTTTTGTCAATGCCAAGTAGATCACAAAGTAATTTCATTACAGCAGAGGTAAAATTCCTTCCTTGATCAGAATGTAACTGAAGAGGTACTCCAAATCTGGAAATCCAGCTCTGAACCATTACCTCTGCAACGGTGGTAGCCTCTTGATCAGGGATAGGATAAGCTTCGGGCCACTTCGTAAAATAATCCATGACAACAAGGAGGTATCTGTTGCCGTCAGCAGATCGTGGTAGTGGTCCCAAGATGTCAAACGCAATCCGTTGAAAAGGCACTCCTACGTTGTAACGATGCAGTTTTCCTCGACTACGTTTCTTCGATCCTTTCCGGGTTGCACAGGCATCACATGATCGGCACCAATTCTCCACGTCAGCCCTTGCCTTACTCAAGTAAAACCGCTCGTAAACTCTTTGCAATGTCTTCATTACTCCGAAGTGTCCTCCAGTTGGACTGCTATGTAGTCTCTAATGATGGAACCGACTCCTGATTTTCAATAAAGTTTTTAAATATATATTTGAAGTTTAAAAGAACTTGATGCGAAAATGCATTTACGTCTGTGACTCGGGATCCTGGAAGCAATATCTGCCATCGGGATGTCTTTCCCTCATCAGATTCGAACTTCCAGTACAACACGCCGTTTCGAATATAGAGAGAGTCTCAGAGGGCCCAATATTGCTTTGTCGTAGGACTAAAGATGGAAGTGTCCTGCCAAGTAGGTGTCACATTCGAAGACTCCTTTAAATCGATTATTGGCATGATGTCGGGATCTCTCAGTTGGTCTTTTCTGAATTCTCCGTCACTCCACAGGTCTGGATCCGATGATGTTGAAGATGTAACTTGACGTATTACCGGACTGATCATTCCGTAACTAGCTTCAACACTGGAACAATATCGGCAGCTCTCTGGGCAGGGTCTCCTAAACAGGGCGTCTGTGTTTTCATATGATGATCCTTTCCGATGACAGATATTGATGTCATACTCCCGGAGTCTCTCTATCCATCTGGCTATCTGACCTTTGGGATTCTTGAAATTTAGAAGCCAGGTCAACGATGCATGGTCCGTACGGAGCAGGAATTTCCTGCCATAGATGTAATGATGGAAATGCTCTACGGCTTCAATTATGGCGAGCAACTCTTTCCTGGTGACACAGTAATACTTCTCCGGTTTAGATAGGCACTTACTCCAATATGCTACGACTCATTCTTGGCTGTCTATTTCTTGGGACAAAACAGCACCGACACTCTTGTAGCTCGCGTCTGTGTCAAGAATAAATTGTTAATCGGGCTGAGGATACGTCAGGATAGGTGCAGATGTTAAAGCCTCCTTCAGTTGGTCAAATGCATTCTCACAGTCTTTCGTCTACAAGAATTTCTTCCTTCTCTATGTCAGTCTGTGAAGGGGTCTTGCGATGTAAGAAAAGTCCTTCCCGAATCGTCTATAGTATGTGCAAAGCCCCAGGAAACTCCTCAACTGATGTACATCTTTGGGGCATCTCCACTCTTTAACTGCCGACACTTTTTCTGGATCTGTGCGTACACCCTCGGCAGAGATGACATTTCCGAGGTAGGTCACTTCATGTCAGAATAACTTACATTTGGCAAGACAACTTTAGGTTGGCGTCCTTTAATTTCCGCAGCACCTTCCTAAAATTTTCTAGATGTTCCTCGAAACTTTGCCCCACAATAATGATGTCATCAAGGTAAACCCGACAGGCTTCGTAGGAAAGACCTCTTAGCACTGTTTCCATGAGGCGTTCGAATGTTGCTGGAGCATTGCATAATCCAAATGGCATCATCTTGAACTGCCAAAGTCCTTGTCCAGTTGTGAATGCTGTCTTCTCTCTGTCATCATGGTGTATCTCAACTTGCAAATATCCACTCTTTAAGTCTAATGTCAAAAACCACTTGTTTCCAGAAAGAATATCTAGAGTGTCATCAATTCTAGGAAGAGGGTAGCTGTCCTCTTTTGTGACATCGTTCAACCTCCGATAATCGACGCAAAATCTAGTTGAACCATCCTTCTTACGAACCAGGGCGATGGGAGAGGCCCAAGGGCTGGCTGAAGGTTCAATCACGTCGCTATCTTGCATTTCCTTAAGGAGACTGCCTACCTCTTCCTGTTTAACAAACGGTAGTCGTCTTGGGTGTTGCTTGATAGGTGGGTGGTCTCCTGTATCAATTCTATACTGCGTCAAATTTGTTCGTCCGACATCTTGGAATTTTTGGATGACCAGTTGCGCAGCACTTCTTTCTTCGTTGTTTAACGGTGCATTCTGCAGTTGCTCTTATTTTAACTTCTCTGAAGACACAGTGACTGGAGGATTGCTAATTCGATTTATGCAAGTTACTGGAGTACATGCAGCTAACACTTCACCTTTCTTAATGACTTTTGCTTTATCACTGTGGCAACTCACATTGGCAACCCTCACAGGTATGGCAGTCCTTGAAAGGTCGACGAGAGTTGAGGCTACCAGTACTCCTTTGGGGCTGTTGTGATTTTGAGGGTACTCCATTATGCCATATCGGAAACTTTTATCTTCAGCTACGTATCCAGGAAGTAATAGTTCTGTTCTTGCGGGCAATGTGATATCATTTTGAGCTACTATTTGACAGACGGATTTAACTTCACTCTCTTTGATTCCAAATAACGCTATGTCTTCAGAAACTGAATGCAGCTTATTGTTTTTAAAGTTCAAAGAAAAATTATATTTCCTTAAAAAGTCCAGTCCGAGTATACAAGTATCCATAATGTCCGCCACATATGCTGTGTGATGATTAGTAACACTCCCGAACGTGATGTTGATGTTCAGTTTTCCAAGGATGTTGATTTTATCACAGGATACAGTTTGGAGGGTAACGCAGGGCGACATCCAGTGAAGAAATTTGTAAAGCTCTAAAATGGGGCTTCTCAACAATTGGCAACCTCCGCCCCGCGAGATGGCCAGAATATAGTTTCCCTCCTCCCTTCTGGGGGCAGTCTTCGCTCCAGTGTCTTGGCGGGTTTGGCAGTTTCTCCGTAAGTGACCCTCGTCTCCACAGTTACAGCACTTCAGGCTCTGTTTCTTTTCCAGAATATTTCATCTCAAGTTATTGATTTGTCTTTCCAATTCATCAAAACGAACAGCAATTACGTGTTCTGGCTCCTGGATAGTAGCAGCCCTGATAGAATGGTGTTCTCTATGGGTTGCTTGCTGGGCTACCTTGTACTTCATGGCATACACTAAAGCACTTTTTAAATCCTTGACGTCTGCCACTCGTAGGGCCTTCTGTATCTCTACATCCCTGATGCCATCGACGAAGTACTGTAGAGACAGGATTTCTCTCATTTCAGAAGGGCAGTCTGAAATGGCGAGATGGGAGTGCCTCTCAACATCCGTGGCGAGCTCCAGGAGTCAGGGACGAGTTTGGTAAAAAATCAAAAAGCTGAAAACAAAACTCCAAATGTTTTATGCGTAAAACACATTTTAAGCTATACTTTAAAAAATTTTGGTTTTCCATGTGCGTTTATAACACTGCACCTTCTCTGTCTGTCTGAGAAAAAAATGGTTCAAAATAGAGGCACCTAGATGTAAGGATTCACTTTGTGCTGTCATCAGGCATGGTATAGCTTTAAAAAAAAATTCTTTAATATCGGCAGCTCTCTGGGCAGGGTAATATATTGATGGAATCAGCAATTATTGAAGTTCCACATTTAACTTGTACCAATACACATTTATCGAAACAAAAATTAAGTAGCTAGCAGAAATAGTTTTCAAGAAAAATGTTCCTAAACAAGGTAAAATGATTAAAACTAACCTCGAAAAATTTTCTACTTTATATTATAAGGCATACACAAATTATGTCAGCAAGTTGAGCTTTTTAACACTAAACATCTTGTTCTATCCTACATTGCTCAGCTTTGAAAATTAAAACATTTTAGTGAGCCAAACGCATCAGTGAACCAGAATACGTAATGGCCAAGTATCACAAATATTTTTTGCAGCTAGATATTTAGGCCTATGCAGGGAATTTTTGGTTAGTTGTTTAGATTTTATGACGCAAAAGCAACACAAGGGCCATGCTGCGCCAAACCCTCGTTAAAGCAGGGGATTTTGGACTTTGAGAAGAAAATTTTACTAATTTTCATTGCCCGTAATTTACAATTTTAAACTTGCGATCTACTTTAGATCTCAATACTTTTCATAGCCACAACAACGAACTTTGCGGCTTCTTACAGAGATGTTTTTGTGGGATATATCCTAACAGAGAAGAAATCTTGTGGTTTTGAATTTCAATCGCTATTCTGATTTTTCTAATCTCCCTTCACACTTGTAAACTATTTGTTTTAAAATCAAAGCAAACTTTAAAAAATTAACTCATGAAATTAAAGTTTTTAATATAAATCATGGTTTCTGCAGAGAGAAAACACCTAAAATAACGCCTTATGAATTTAAAAGTAGCAAGACAAAAGTTAAAAACATAACAACAATTTTATTTCTCTAAAGATCAACTGCGTAGACAGATACTACAGGCCTGTTCTCATTTGGAAGGGCCAATAAAAACTCCTTTTAGAAAATTTACATAAATCATTAAATTGAATCAATTCAAGTGAGCACTACGCTGGATTCCCCCAGATGGCACAAACTAAACTTAAACCATAGGGTTTGAGCAAATTCAAGTTGGCGAAAAAGAGGTTATTTGTTAAGCCATTCCAAATGCAACTAAATACTGTCCAGTGAAATCCAACAAATCCTGTATATGCATTGCCAACTTTTTGTTCAATTGAAACTTATTTAAATGATTTTGAGGTCACATTGACTTTTCATAGTCTTTGACCACTATGAAGAAAACCAAGTGGGTTATAATACCATGGACTAACTCTTTTTTGCTCCAAAAACTGGATAGAATGCATTGTCAATGACAACGGGTCTATCTGCTAAATACAAGCTCCAGCGAAGGACCACAAGTTGGCTATTCCTTGGAAGCAGAAATAACTGCATGTGTAAAAGCAACCCTTTAGTAACAAACTCTAAAACGTTATAGAAAGCATTGTAATTGACAACGAATCTAACTATCATGTTTTAGCTTAATTGGATGACAGTAAGTGGGTTTATTTTAGTCATCCGCAGATTTACACTCAACTTTTACTCAAGATTTACACACAACAAAATGGGAATTAATATAATAGATTTAAAAAGGCTATTTTCAGGCAATGTTTGGTATTATGAGCACAATACTCTTTTGTCTTTTATTAATCCTACAACAAAACCATTTATAAAATACGTAGAGATTTCAATCTTTAAGTAATCTGAATGTTCAACACCTGAATTTTTCTAAAATAATATTAGGAATAAATGTAACTACAAAAACTTCTTTGCATTAATCTAGTTGTGAATAACAAACATAAAATAAATTTTCATTTAATAATGAAAAAGTAGGTCCTGGACTTGTATCTTGTCTGTCTGTACAAAAATCAAGCCCTACTTTATATATTGAGAAACACAGATTTAATCAATTGCATGCATTCAAAAACTGCTTAGCAAAAAAAAAAAAAATTCTAAACTTGGGGGCCTCCAGTTGGGTATTTTCCTTAAGGTGCAATTTGAAAGTTAAAAATATACAAATGAGAAATGTGGTAAAATGCACAGGGAAACTAAGCATAATATTGGTTTTAAATAATTCATATGAAAAGAAAATTTATCTCTCTAATAAATAATACTATAACTAATGAACCTGCCCCCTCCCCAGCAAAAATAGAAAATGTTACTGATTAAGATCATTTTTAGTTGCTTATAAATATCTGTTTCACAGAAAAAACATGAAATCAGTACAATTTAACTAGCTGTTCATATACCCATATAAAACGGCCAAAATCTATATATTTCAACAGAAATTTTTGTACAAGCGACAAGTACAAATCAGTTTTACCTTTATCCAACCTTAATACTAAACTCGCTGATGTTCCCAACTTTATTTAATAACTAAGTGTTTAAACTAACTTGATTAAAGAAATATTACAATTTAATAAATTTCTGAAGTATTTTTGTTAGGTTTCTAAAAACTAATTGGCAAACAAAACTTTTTCCCACTGTATGTTTTAAAAACAGTATAACTGAATGTTTTAAAAATTAGGGACTTTTACGAACTTTTAAGCATTTTCTAGTACTTTTAAGCCCTAAAAAACAAGTTAAAAATATTAAGCACTTTTAATAACCATAGGAACCCTGAAAATTTACTTTATTCATAAATTTATATATGTATGAAAGAGGTGGATCAATATAATTATGGAAAGAAGAATCAGAGGTCATTAGTGCAGTTAAAAAGTTATTGATACAAATTAAGAAAAAGGAGCAATTGAAGGCAGGTCGGAGTTGGTCAAGATTCATAAGGCAATTAACCAGTATCACCATGAGTAGAACTCATTGGAAACACACATGTGATTTGCTTAGTAAGCAAAAGTATTGAGATCATGGGAATGTTAAAACTAAATGAGTTCCATGGCATACTATTAAATAGTTTGAAATTGTGGGAAGGTTTTAAGAAAATAACAAAAGGAAAATAAGAATAAGTTATGCAATGAATCTTGTGAGAAAATAAATGTAGAAAAAATGTCAGAAAGGATTTTAATAGCGATGCACTTGAAAGGTAAAAAAAATTAAGCCTATCATTGCATATATATTTATACAGCATACCTGTTCTCATTTTTGGTACTTGAGCTTTATGAGATTCAGATGAGCCTTCACTCAACATAAAATCTTTAGCTTCAAACTGTAGTAAAAGGGAAGCTGAACATTGTCCTTCAAAAGCAGCAGCAAGCCATAACCAATCTTGTACTGATTTTAGATTGTCAATACATGCTGTATAAAGAGAAAAGGCTTCTAAAGGTAACCCAGCTTGTAGAGCTAAATCACCGATATGCTTCTTCATCCTTCCAAGACATCGTTTTTTAAAAGTTCTGAAAATTATGTAAAAAGTTTTATATTTTTAAAAGTTCATTCTTTTTTAAAACTTAAATTAGTTAACTCTAATATGAAAATAAATTAAAAAAGAAGTAATTAATTTTAAAAAATCAAAAAATAATTCTACATCTTAATATTTAATATTGCTTTCATATTTAAAAAATGTAGTTAAAATGAATAATTAATTCAATGCAAAGAGCTAATTTTTCTAGGCTGTCCAGCCACATCCATTAATGAATCAAATCAAATTGATACTTATAATTAACTAGATTCAGGTATCTTTACAAAGTTTTAAATTAATCACTCACTTGGTATCAGTATCAATGCCAACAAAATTTCTTTTCTCAAAAGGAGCAACCAGAAAAGGTAATTTTTCTTGCTTTTCAAATGAGCGATCCATACGTTTAGACTCAAGAATCCAGAAAACTGAATTGACAAATTCTTTTAAGTCCTTTTCTAAATGTTCACAATTTTCAATACTTGGATAAATAATACAATGGGTTGTGTGAGAGTTGTTAGAAGAAATCATAATTTTTTTAGAACCAGGCGAGTTCAAATCAACTAATGGACTAGGAGGAACAAAATTAGTTTTTTGTATAATATTGGTATTGTTAATTTGACCATTTATTTCTGTGGAACTTGACACATCGCTTGAATCTTCAAAATTAGAATTAAAATTTGGCAATGAATTGAAATCAGGAGAAAAACTTGCGACATCCAAAGAATCCCCTATAATTCCTTCAGATGTATCAGATTTTGGAGAGTAATTTGTGTATGTTGAAATAAGAGAATAGTCAAATACATCTTCATTCGCCATATGACTTTTTGGCACAGGCTCAACATTGTCTTTAAACACATCGCTTTTAATGTTATCTATTACTGGTGAGTGTGTGCACTCAGGAGACACAGCTTTTTCCTCAGATGAAAATTTAGCAGTTTCATTGTTATCGGACGGGGACACACTATCACTACCAAATACAAAACAACGAGAATCATAAACAGTGTTGTTGTATTGTTCAAGGAAGACACAGTGCTCATTGGACAGTTCTTCAAAATTTTCATCTGCATCACATTTTCCTAAAATAAAATTCAGTTTTGTATAAAATGAGACAAACCAAATTAATACAACATACTTATGAAAAAGTGTTGACATTAATTTTACTATGCAAACTTAGTTTATGTCACTAATTAAATGCTTCTACACAAACTAGTATACACATTCAACTGAAATTTCATACTTAAATTAGGATAGTGTTGAAATGTTCTTTATTTATGTAGAACTTTTTACAAATAGTATTTGTAACTACCATTCCTTGGTTTCAGAGTTGTTAAATAGAAAGCATGGTAGTAAAAGTCATTGACATTAGGAAAAATAAATTTGCAATGTTATAACATCATAAATTTAAAGTTCTGTTTCAGTACTAACTTCTCAACATAATGTGAAAAAAATTTCTTAGAGGAAATGATGATGCAGTTTATACGAAATAAAAACTATCATTTATTCTTCTTTCGAAGGCTTACAAAACTTTTCCGAACAACAGTAACCTCACTATCCAGCTTCAACACAAGCTTTGATGCATACAACTTCGGATACAGCAATAATGCAGGCACAGCAAAAGTAAACAATAGATTCGATGCTTTCCAAACAGCATCCAATACCCAACCGATCCCCAATTTCATGCTGCCATTCTATTTATAGGCATGCATGGGAACTTTCTTGAAAAATCCAGTCAACCGATCACGCGATGGAAAAGCCTTGAAATTTCCCAATTGACTTAGATGTTGCAACCTTTTTCTAACCTGTATTATCACTGTTAACAAATAAAATAAAATAGAACTTTAAAAGAAATACGTCACTATTTACAATTTTCACAGAAAATTTGTGTAGCAATAACTTTTTTAAATGTTTCATAATTCCTCAGGAAATGTATTGCGGGAAACAAAACAAAACTAGCATTAATTATTTCATTCAATGATGGGGGATGAAAAGGAGGTTATTCAATTAGAACTACTAGATTTAAATAAAAATTGAATACAAAAAATAAAATTATTACAATATGCAGAGAATAAAACAGTTTATAGCCTGGTAAGGAAAAAATTATCTTTTGAAAGCCATTACCTGGCATCAGAAAAAATGTTATGCTTTTAAATCGAGCTTTTTGAAAATATACACAAAATTCTTCAGAGAGCATTTTTAGTTAAAAAAAAAAGGCTTTAAAACACACTTCTAACACTTACAAGTCAAGTTTTATATTAATTTTATTTTAAGTTTTATGTCTGTAACCAGGGCAATAGGTCACATCCGTGGACACCCGAAAAAGTATTGAAGCGTCAACTAGCTTTAGTTGTGCGGGCGACGTGATTTGATCCAAGGACCATTAGATCTCGAGCCAGATACCTTACCTCTGTGCAAAAGAGTACTCCAGTGCACAGAAGTTTTATCTGTTATTTGATGTCGCCACAGTATCATTTAATCCATACACTCAGCAGTAATATACTGTTTTGATAAAGAAATCACAAGTTAAGCAGATGTTTTGTTCAAATGCAAAGAATAAGCAACAGAATAATAATCCGAGAGGCGACTGCAAGTTTAGGTACCTCATTGAACATCATTCTGAATTTTTAATAGAATGTGGAGGAAAATAAGTAGATTACGAATCCACAGGTCTGCCATGGCGAAAATGGACGAAACTAGACAAAAATCGAACTTGAACGAATTGAATTAAATCCTATTGCCAAATATACCATAACTTACCAAATAATGAGCATTCTTTTTTCTGTGATAACCCATCGCTCTTTAATTTTCAATTAAGAAGGTGAAGGTTGCAGACAATTCAGATATCTGGGGACAGTCTACTTGCATCGATTAAAAGTGAGCCAAGTTGGCAAAAAATATTACGTCACTTATGACTAACTGATGTCACCAATTTGGCTTACTTTCAAAATGTGCAAGTTTTCCAAGCCAGAGATCAAAAATCGTCTGCGCCCTTCCTCGTTGAAATATAAGTGCTGCAGGTTACCAGACGAAAAAATGTGTTCACTTTTTGGCAAGTTATGACCTATTTGGCAATCAGATTTTGTTCAACTCATTTAAAGTTGATTTTTGACTAGTTTCGGCCATTTTTACCACGGCAGACCAGTGGATTAGTAATCTACAAACTATTCTCTATATTCTATCAAAAATTCAGAATGATGTTCGATGAGGTACCTAAACTTGCAGTCGCCTCTAAGTCTATAAGTTAATAATGAAAAATGCTATGAAGTTATTGGACAAGACAAAGAAAAGATGGAAATTAGCATGTCACATACGTGGAAACCAATAGTAAAATTCTCAATAATATAAATAAAATAATATTTGAAATCTGTAATATCCCCAGCACAAATCTGCTGGGCAACATCAGCTCGACACTGGCCACTCCCAGGTGGACTGTTGTAGACTGGCCATTGATATGGATCTCGGTCAATCTTGCCCAGTGCTGAGTACAATATACTGGAAGTTTTGAAATGTTGATGCAGTGTTTTAAAATTGAAATATAGTGTTATAAGAAATGACAGAGGCTTTAAAATTGAAATATAGTGTTATAAGAAATGACGGATATTTTAAAATTGAAATATAGTGTTATAAGAAATGACAGAGGGGTACAAAATATGTTTTGTAATGGTTTGACATATTTATTACTTTCAATTATCCATATGTTTACATAGGGTAATAAAAGTATAGCATTCAGTAAAAAAAAATGATTTTTTTTTTGGATTTCTCAACATTTTGGAACATCCTGATTTCAAAAAAGTGGTATAGAAAAAAATGTGTCTGTATGTCTGTGTGAACATGGTCAGCATCATAACTCCCAAACAAACTGACCTACGATGTTCAAAGTTGGAGTGTGGATTGGTGATGGCCATGGGACTTACCTAGTGATGTACCAGCGGTTGAATTTTTGTTGGTTGAATGGCAGGGAAAAGGTTGAAAAAAATTATTTTTGTTAAGTGCTTAGAGTAGAAAATTAAGGTACATTAATCAGTTTCATGTTTAAGAAAGCAGGATAATGGAGGAATCATTTATATATTTTTTAAAAAGATAAATGCTGGATTGAATCGAATCAAATTATTCAGAAATTGACTAATCCGAAAACAGACTGCTTTGGAACAAGAATCTGTAATAAGTTTAAGTTAAATGTTAAATAACTAAAATGTTAAATAAGTTAAATGTTAAATAACTGTTAAATAACTGAAAAACAAGTCTTATTTCAATGTTTCAATTAGTAAGCCATTGTAAACTAAATAATTGACCAAGTTTTTCAACCTTGGAATTTTTACCTATCTGTAACCATTAAAATTTTTTTTTTTTTTTTTTTTTTTTTGTACTGAATATAATTATTTCCAAGAACAACACTGCAAACTATAATGAATAAAATCTCTTATGTATTCTACCTTGTTTTAGAATGTTTTCTTCTTGCTGAACTTTTCAGAAAAGGATGGCAACATAGCATATCATGTCCAAAGAATGTTCTTTCATTACCACATTTTAAAAAGTCATTAAAAAAGTTTTCCAAGGAAAATTTATAGCTCTTACATTTATTGAAAAATGTTATTAAAATAAAAGTTGTTAAAGAAATGTCTATCTTTCCAGCTTTTGAAGAAACATAGATATTTTTACTCTCCATCATAAATATAATGCAAACTAGCTTTTAACATTAAGATGAACTCAGTTTTTTAGTGTATGACACCCTTTACCCTACTAAAGTCATAAACAAATCACAAAAGAAAATGATATAAACATGTTACCAGTCTCAATAATAATGAGAAGGATAAGTATGAGGAGTTTTAGTTTTGCTATGCTCCATTAATATTCTCTATTTTATGTTAAAATATGCTCTATGAATTGGTTCATGGTCATGGTGTACATATTCATTCATGACGTCTCTGATGTAAGGCAGTAACTTGTTTCAAAACAATTGCTGCCCGCCAAAAGGGATATTATTTGCAGACCCAATCCCCCATACCTAGTGGTGGTTTTACAACATTGTTAGGCAGAATAAACAACTCTTATTAGTTTCTTTATCTTCTAAACTTAACAAAATATGCTGAAGACAAAAACTTTCAAATAAAAATAAATGGTTTTTGGCAGCCAAGATCCTAAAACTTCTGTAAAAAAGTAATACATAATTTGGGAAAAAGTTTGTACGGCAGTTGTCATATCGATTTCGGCATCACTGCTATGATATTTAAAACATCAATGCTTTTATGACTTAAGGGACAAAATTTACAAATATACAAAAATGTATAACAATATAACATATCCAATTTGAAAAAGGAAAGAAATATAACAAAAGAACATACCTACTGATATAAGGCCTAATACTTTTCGATGTGTTTGGAAATCTCCCCACTCATTATTTTCAGGAGGATAATCTGTTTCATACCTGATTTTGATACAGCGTGTAGTACCAGAGTCAAGAACTTTAAAATGTTTGATTTTTTTAATATTTTCAAATATCTTAGTGAAGGATTTTTGACTAATTATGTTACCTAAAATAGAAGAAGAAATACACAATGTAATACAAATGGGTTAAACTAATGCTCATTCAAGCAAAACCATAGAGCATTATAAAAAAATAATACAACATAAGATCATAAAATTCAGAATCTGGAAAAAATATCATTTAGCAAACATCAAATACATAATAGCGCCTCAAATCGCAAATACTTTTCAGCAAATGTTGACGTTAACCTAATTTTTCCCTACATGTCATTATTTATTTCATATAAAAGAAGCTTTCTATTGTGTCTAGATAATTGTATTTATTATGATCGATAGAACCACACTAGAAATTCTTGTAGCTTCAATTGTTTGACTGTAGAGACAAAGGAATTTCTAGATTATTGCCAGTGGCAAGACATGACATTTATGGGAAAGTCATGGCTAGGGTTGATGGTTGATTTGTAAGCTCAACAACCTATTTTTTATCAATGACAGCTAATCAGGCAGCGACCTACAGCGTAACGTGGATTTCAAACCACAATGAACATCCATACCTAAACCAGGATTCGAACCTAGCACCTTTGGCATGCGAGGCAAGAATGCTAACCATATACAACCATCAGGTGGGGTCATGGCTATTAGGAACCAATGTCATTTCCAGCAACTGTCCTTCCCTTATCAGCTTGAGTTTGATGTTTCTGTTGATTGTTTTCAAAACTATATACATGACAGATTGCCTGATGATATTAAAATTAAATTGATTACAGAAATTGAACAGGAACTATATGTTTTTGCATATATGCTATATAATATGCATGTTTAACAGTGTGTATGTTCATAGTCAAAATGTGATATGGGAAGCTATGAAAGAAAAAGACCCACATGATTTTACGTTAAAAGCAAGTGAAATCTATGTAGTTGATAACTTGCATATATGTATATACATAGGCGTAAAGTACGGGGGGGCTGGCCTCCCCACTTTTAAATTCTGGGGGGGCTGCCTACCCTGACTTTTGTAACACTATCTCCTTTTTTCCCCTCCATTCTCCAAATAAATTATAATAACTGTTAATTGTTGAGTAAAAGCCCGATTATCCGGCATTCAATCAACCGGAATTTTTTGAAAATCAAGTTTGGCGAGAAAATTGGCATTATTTTGCCAAAAAACGGCGATAAGTCGCCAATTTTTTTTTTTCTAATTTCATTTTAGATTTCGAAGTTGAGTGTTTTTTTCTCTTCATTTTGATGGTTTTTAATTTTTAATAGCGAAATAGCTGAATTGCACTAATTAGAAATGAATATATTATTATAAAAAGTGATTTTTTTTTTTATTCCCGTTTATCCGGAATGCCGAAGTTCTTATTCAAACAACTGTGAATTCTCAGCAAAACCTTAATATTCTTAATGGGAAATGTTTTTTTCCGGAATATATATCCGGAAAAATAAATATACTGTGGTTATTTGCCGTATTTATTAACAAATCTAGCTTGTTTCAATTGTATAAGAAAGAGGGTTTCGTAATCGAAATTTCATTATCCAGAGCATCGGAAAAACATTCTCCAGTAGATAATTTGGTTTATCCGGAATTCTAATAAATAAAAAAATAAAAAAAAAAAAAAAACTACACCTTTTGCATCTATTTAATCTTCCATCGTTTATTGCATAAAAATGTATATTCGTTTCCGGAATATGTGTAATTTGTATGTGCTGAATCTATAAATCAATGGACTACTTTTATTGCAATTATAACAAAGAAAGATGATTTTCCCTTTGAAATTACGTTCTCAACCGTATCCGGCAAAGAGTAATAAGGAAATTCAAAATTTGTTAATGGTTTGACCAAAATCCGGATAAAATTAACCATTCGGTTTGTAGGCTAGATCTACAAATGGAACATGCATTTCACAAAATTTAAAATCATGTATAACGGATAACATTCTATTCCATATAGTATCGATGCATCCATAATTCATTTATACCCGCAATTTAATTTGTAAATTTTAAACCGCATCCGGAAAATGTGCAATTCGGCCGAATTCAACTATTCTAAACATTTTATTCTTTTATCACAATATATCAGCCGACCAAACGGTATAGTGGTTAGCGTGCTATCTTCTAGACCGCGAGGTTGCGGGTTCGAGTCCCGTGTTGGCATGGGTGTTTGTAAATGTATGTTGGCTTGTCTAATGACGAATGTTTCTGCGTGTTATAGCCCTCGTGTTGCTGACGGTGCCAGATAATCTGAAAACAACCAACCACAATATATCAGTTTCTCACGATCAATCAGAATAAAACCTAATTGCATCCATTTAAATGCATTTCCCCCTATAATCCCAATCAAAGTTTCGATTTGTAGGCTAGTCAACCATTTTGTACACAAAAAGGAAAATGTTTCTTTTTCTTTTTTTGTGTACAAAAAGTATGAGTTATATTTTATTGTGTTGGTATTGGGGCGAGCGAACTATATTTTATGCGGATTAATACAAGATCCGTGTAGGTGTAGTTTGTTCTTCCCTCTACCGGGAAACCATCATTCCTTTTGCAGACATGAAAGTGTAAAGACCTGTGTGGTTCTGTCTGATGTTTGTAGGCTGTGTGCCGAATTGGTTCTTAGTGAACTTTATCTCCGTAGTTCGTTAATTGTCCGTCCTGTCATTAAATGTATTTGTCTACCCTACCTCATGGACTATTATTTTTATGGTAAAGAACAACAAATGGTAGCAGAGCGTGGTTGGTTAGGGTTGAACTATGTGTTAAAACGAAACTTACGAAACGATACTTCGTGACTGTATGCTCAAACGAAACTTAGTGATCAATCGAAATTCTTTGTGATTTGCGTGTGAAAAATGGAACGTTTAAATGTTCCTGAACTGACTGGAAATAATTATTTTATTTGGGCCCTGAAAATCAAAGCGGCACTAACGTTAAAAAGACTGGATGCAGTAATATTCGAAGTGAAACCAGAAGATCTGGAAGGAGATGCTGCTGCACTATGGATACAGAAAAATGCCGATGCCGTTGCATATATCAAGTTATCCTTATCAGATGAACAATCACTCCAGTACGCGGCTGAAGAAGACGCAAAAACTTTGTGGGAGAAGATTAAAGCAAACTTTACCGGCCAAGCTGAAGACAGAAAAATTGATGCCGGAAACGAACTTAAAAATATAGAAATTCGACACAACGAAGCAGCAAATGATTATATTGCGAGAGCAAGAGGTGTATCTACAAAGTGCCAATCACTTGGACTTGAAATTTCTCATCGAGAACTGGTGTACTATACTGTTCGTGGACTGAGTGGAAAATACACGAAAGTTAGAGAAATATTAAAAACGCAGCGTGAGAAGAGTTTAGAGGAAGTGCTGGAGATTCTACGTGAAGAAGAAAAAAGTTTCGGTTCGACAAACAACCGACATGCTGAGGGGATCAATGCCGAAGCATTCTACTCAAGGAAGAAGCAGAATTCAAATTCAAGAGTGTGCTACATATGTAGACGTCCAGGGCACATTGCCAGATCGTGTTTCCAAAGAAATAAGAATCGTGGAAGTAACATTTCGTGTGGAAACAGAGGATCTAAGTACGAAAACGGAAATAACCGAACTGTGAACTATACAAAAGAAAACAAATCTGCTCTACAAGTTTCTGCACAGGAGAAAGAACAGTGCGATAACACATGGGTTCTTGACAGTGGAGCGTCAACGCACATGTCTAAAGACAGGTTTTGGTTCACAGAACTTGTTCCAGAAGTCAACGATATCTATCTAGCTGGAAAAGATTCGAAAATAACTTCTGAAGGTAAAGGTACAGTCAGAGCAAATACTGTAAGTAACAAAAATTCAGTAAACATAACCATGGATAATGTTTCATTTGTACCTGATTTAAGAAATAATTTGCTTTCTGTTACTGCAATGATGAATAATGGGTGTAGAATTGTATCAAAATATAACTGTGTATTAATTTTTGATAAAAATAATAAGTTTGTAACTAAAGCAGTTCTGAATGATAATAGATTAGAAGTGTATTTGAAACCATTTTGTGATCCTGAGTGTAATATTTCTAGTGCTAGTAATTATGAAATTTGGCACAATAGATTATGTCACTTAAATCCTAAATATATGACTATAATGAAGGAGTATATTAATCTTAATGATGTAAAAGATTTTAGTTGTGAAGTATGTGATATAAGTAAGATAACTAGAAAAAGTCATCCTAGTATTGATATTAATCAAAGTTCTGAAATTTTAGAATTAGTTCATGTGGATCTGTGTGGTCCTGTACAATCAGAATCATTGGGAGGTTCTAAGTACTTTATGGTAATAGTGGATGATTATTCTGGAATGTATTTTACATACTTCATGACATGTAAAAGTGAAGTGTTAAATGTGCTTTCTCAGTTTAAAGCTAAGTATGAAAATCTTACAGGTAAAAGAATTAAAAGGTTGCGAACTGATAACGGTAGAGAATTCGTAAATGAACAAGTGGATAATTTTCTTGCTAGTTCAGGTATTGCACACGAAAAAACAATTCCATACAACGCAGAATCAAACGGGAAGGTGGAAAGGGCGAACAGAGTTCTTTTAGATCGGGCAAGATCTATTTTATACGAAAGTAAACTTCCATTAAAATTTTGGGCTGAAGCAATAAATTATTGTACACGTGTATCTAATGTCACGCCCCGTAAAGGAAAAGAAAAAATTCCATTAGAATCTTGGACTGGTAAGAAACCGAAATTAAATTATTTAAAAAAGTTTGGTTGTATGGCTTATTTTCATGTTCCGAAAATAAAGAGAAATAAATTCGATATTTCGGGAAAGAAAGGCATCTTAGTAGGTTATTCACGAGAAAGAATAGGATATCGTATTTACGATCCAAGCATAAATAAAATAATTGAAGAAAGATCCGTTATATTCAACGAACACATAAAAGGAAGTACATTAATTCAAAACGAAAAACAAGAGTTATGGGATATTGAAGGATTAAATAAAAACCGTTTCCAAGAAGAAATAAAAAACAAAACGGCGGATTTCTTTTTGAGTGAAGAACTCAGCGATAAAATACAAAATAGTTTATTGCCGACTGTTGCGCAATCAGAATCGAATGACGAGCAGGTGTTAAATTC
The DNA here is from genome assembly GCA_963978545.1 of Linyphia triangularis. Lineage (NCBI taxonomy): Eukaryota > Metazoa > Arthropoda > Arachnida > Araneae > Linyphiidae > Linyphia > Linyphia triangularis. The sequence continues at coordinate 2,128,780 of OZ021733.1, forward strand.
AAATGATAAACAGCTAAGGCGATCGGAACGAATAAAAAATAAATTAATAATCGCAAATCTTAGTGAATGCATTCCTCAAAATATTTCTGACGCGAAGCTAAGTAACAATTGGTTAAGATGGGAGAAGGCAATTAATAATGAGCTTGATTCATTGAATAAGCATAAAGTTTGGGAAATTGTTGATATGCCAGGACACGATACGAAGTTAATCAAAAGCAAGTGGATTTTTTCTATTAAAAATAATGATGTGTATAAAGCGCGACTTGTTGCCACAGCTTTTAATCAAATAAAGAATGTTGATTATTCAGAAACATATTCACCAGTCGTAAATATTGAGAGCTTCAGAATTTTAATAGCAATCGCTGCAAAATTAAATTTGATTGTTGGATTTTTTGATATAAAGACTGCATACTTGTATGGTGAACTAGAAGAGACCGTTTATATGTTACCTCCACCAGGTTTTGAAACAATTATAGGTGAAGGGAAAGTTTGTAAATTAAAGAAAAGTTTGTATGGGTTACCACAGAGCTCAAGGAATTTCTATTTAAAAATAAAAGGGGAATTGGAAAACATTGGATTATTACAATTAGCATCTGATGATTGTATATTTATGAAAGTTGATAATGGAAACATTTTCATTTTATGTATGTATGTCGATGATTTGGCTATATTTTATAATTCTAAAGAAATGTGTGATAATATTGTTACTCAAATTAGGAATATATTTGAAAAACAAAAAAAAAGTGTTAGTCTTTCAACTTGTGAAGCTGAATTGTTTGCTATTTCAGAAACATGTAAAAATATTATTTGGACATTGGATTTGTTAAATGAGTTGTCATTTAAACAATTTATAGACGATAGTGTAATTTTGTATTCAGATAGTCAAGCAGCTATTCAATATGTTAAAGGTACGAAATCTTCGAATAAGTCAAGGCATATGAATTTACGTTTTCATTTTGTCAAGGACTTGTTGATGGACAATGTAATTAAATTGAAATATTTACAGACTGAATATATGATTGCAGATTTTCTTACCAAAGCTGTTAATGAAGAAAAATTGTTATATTCACTGAAAGGTATTTCATTAGTGTGAAGGTATTTTATGTATTATTATATGTCATTGTATTGTATGAGTTTGTATGTTTATGATAAAATATTGTTACTCGCAGGAGGGGTGTGTTGGTATTGGGGCGAGCGAACTATATTTTATGCGGATTAATACAAGATCCGTGTAGGTGTAGTTTGTTCTTCCCTCTACCGGGAAACCATCATTCCTTTTGCAGACATGAAAGTGTAAAGACCTGTGTGGTTCTGTCTGATGTTTGTAGGCTGTGTGCCGAATTGGTTCTTAGTGAACTTTATCTCCGTAGTTCGTTAATTGTCCGTCCTGTCATTAAATGTATTTGTCTACCCTACCTCATGGACTATTATTTTTATGGTAAAGAACAACATATTGTATACTATTAACGTGTTTTGCAATCAATTAAAAAATAAATTTGTTTCTAAGTAATTTTATTTTAATAATATTTATTTTTAGGTTAGCCGACAACCAGACAATCAAATTCAAAACTTAATAGTCCGTAAATTATCTGGAATTCCGTGGCGATTTGCATTACAATTCTTGTATTCCTTTTTTCTATACAACAAAATAGTCTATCTTTGAATACGAAGGTCGTCTTCCCGAGCATATTTTTCTTTAGGGTACAAAGTAGGCTGTGTGTGGGGAGGGCGGAAAACAATGGAATCACCGGGGTTTCCAAATACAAAAGCTACTTTTCTAGAATTCTCGGAATCTGACCGTGAAAACGCACACAAGAAAACTTCCCCTCCGGAACTGAAATAGCGATAGTCCACTTTGTCCGTCCTGTAACCCTAAAATATAGGTTCGGTTAGAATCGGTACAATCAAGAGACCTTTCTATTTTTTTTTTTTTTTTTTTTTACTATGCTTAATCTTTTCTTATTTTTTTTTACGGAATTTCTGATATGAAAATGATTTAATTTTGGTAAAATATTTCAAATTATTGCCGATTATAAGGGTAAAATATAACATTATTTTAACTAAAAAAGCCAAGTAGAATATTTTTTAAATATTCCGGTTGTGACGATTTTAATGTTAGGTGCCATCACTAGCGTTATTTGCCGTTTAAATTTGGCGAAAAACGTCGACATTCAATTAACCGGGAAATTCGGTTATCCGGAAATCCTAATTTCCCGGCGATTCCGGATAATCGGGCTTTTACTGTATTATATGAGAAGTTGTGTCATACCTAGATTTTCTAAAAATTAATAGATTTCGATAATTTTTCGAAAAATTTCATCTTCCGTCAAAACTCGCCCCCCCATGTTTTTTGAAAAGTTGACACCTATGTGTATATATATACACTGAGTGTGCAAATTATTATGACCACCCCCTAAATATAATGCTGGACCAACTTTCGCTCTTAATACTGCACAAATTTTTCTTGACATGGTTTCTATGAAATGTTGGTAGGTGGTATAAAGAATTTGAGATCATATCCGATGAACTGCACTGTCCAATTCCTTATGATTTGATGGTACTAGATTCAGCTACCTCCAGACCCTTACACGCTTATCATCGGGTTGTAGGGCAAATCTGGACTCATCTGTGAACCTAACGTTGCCCTAATCAGACACAGTCCAATTCACATGCTGGGGGGTACTACTTTAATCGTGCCCCTTTGGATTGAATGGATAAAGGAACACAAACTTGTGGTACTCGTGCGTACATACCATTCATGCGTAGTCTTCGACGAACAGTAGTGGCAGATATAATCGTACCAATAGCAGCTGCAACCATAGACATCACACGTGTGGAGGGCGATCTTCGATTCCACTTGGCCACAATAGCAATATATTGATCTTCCGCGGGGGTCGCAAACCTTGGATGACCAGCTGCAGGTCTTCAAACAACTGTTTGGCTGGTTTGAAATCGTTTCGATAATCGTGAAATGACGGAATGATGAACGATGAAGAAAAGAGCAACATCTGTGATAGACTGTCCTGCTTCAATGCGTCTGACAGCTCGCCAGCGCTCAAAATCATCCATTTGTCTTCTGGAAGTCATAGAAACACGTCTAGCTTGAAAACCAATTGCACGAATGTTCTAAACACCTTTCATCAACACTCTCATGTAACTCCTGTAACCCTTCGCATTACTGGCTTCTTATACGACTACCCGTTTTGCATATTTCTCAACGTGAAATTGTGATTGGCTGTTACCTAACATATTTGCACACTTTCTTCTACCATTGCAGCAAATTTCAACTTCTTTAATTCAGACTGGCTTAAGAAAATTAACATTTTCCTCTCCGTGCTTAACTTTTGGAAGTGAGTGTAGTTTTAAAAAAAGGAAAAACAGCATTTCATGGCTAGATGGCAGTTCTACAATCTTGAATACATTTTGCCCAACTGAGCGAAGGGAGTAGAGGAGTATTAACGGGGAAATGTTTTTTACTCAAAAGAGGGTACTGTTTTGATTATTTGCTTCTTAAAAGGAGATGTATTAACAGGAAAAACTGTTGCTTTGTGAAAGGGGAAGTTTATTTTATTTATTTTTTAATATTTTTAGTGAGCGATCCTGTGCTTGCATAGCTATGAACCTTTTGGCGAGTAAACGAACTTGGTTCACAGTTCACCAAAAGCTAGGCCGCATCGTGAGACCAAATTGCTAGTATAATATATTTATTTTATGCTGGATAAAATAAATGAATTGCGTTTTGATATCTAAATTTTCTTTTGAAAACAATTCGGCAAGACCGAAATCCTTTCTACTGAAATTAGCAGCAATTTATTTTACTGATTTTGTTTCATTCAAAGAGAGCACCTCGAATTTGTGAATATTTTTCTCCAAAGCCTGTCAGTGTTCATTGGTATCCCAACAGTCTATAAATAAACGACTGCAGATGAAAAACAACTATAAACCAGGAATACCTACATGGAATACTTATAAAAGTTATAATTTGCAATTTCGGGAGAAGGAGAAGCAGTTTTGCAAACTATAACTTTCAAGAGTTATAGTTTGTAGCATGTATGCATAGTTGTTGTTTATGTAAACAATTCTTGGTGCAGAATTCAAACCGTACTTGGAAGTACCAATGGCTTCCTTTAATGGAAAAGAACTATCTTTTTATAATGCACAAAATGTTTTATTATTCACAAGAGAAAAACTTTTATTCCAAATACATACGGCGAGTTTGATCATTTATTAATTACACACTACACTTAAACTAAGCATTGATATAAATATTCATAACAGCCTACCTATCTGCTTGACAAGGATAAGTACAGTTCTATGATCTTCAGAACGCAAATCATAATCTGGAATAGGGTCAGTTCGAATAAATTTGGAGACACTCATACTTGATTTAGAGGTATCTCATCCGAAATCGAAAGCCTGTTGAGAAAAGAAAAGAAAATGTTAGAAACATATGTGAATTACAAAATACCAATAAAATGAAAAAGGAGTTAAATAGCTGAGTCAAATCTTAACACAAATTTCGAAACTTAAAAATACCATAACCATTTTAAAAATTACAACATAAAAATCAAGAGGACGACACTACTAGGTTAACTATAAAACGAACAAAAAAAACTAATTTAAAAGAAATAAAACAAGAAAACTTGGGATAATATACTCTCTTAAAAAAGTAAAAACTGTTCTTCATGAAGCTATTTAGATAAAAGTAAATAAAATTACATTAGATTTACGACCTCTACCAAAATTTATTTGAATAAAATAAAGTTAAAAGACATTGCATGATGGACATTTCAATTACTATTTTATTTAAATTATGTACAATTCAATTAACATTTTTTTCTTTTTTTGTACACGACTAAAGTGACTAGAGCTGGTGTTACCGCAATAATTGTGCAAAGTCGGTAGTTCTGAAAACATCCTTAATTTCATTTTCTTATTTCATAACAACAAACAACACATGACCATTGCTCTGCTTGTTGCCACTTCACAGAAATAATATCTTTTAATGATGGCTCATCTGATAATCTATTTATCAACTACCTTTCACAGAGTTCTATTATAGTGGCCCTTTAGCCACTATAGTTCTATGCTTGACGTTACAAAATCAGTTTACGGAGTAATGGCATCCAAAAACCAAGACGAAATCAACTAGTTTCACTAGTGGCTGCTCGTAGGTACAGCAAGTACAGCCGGGCTGCATCTATATTATTACTTCAAAATTGAAATTTACCAATTGCTTGTCAAGTTTGATTATCCATTTTACTAATTTTCTTAAAATGTAGATAAGAATCGCAAATAAAGATGAAATTTCTACGGTAGATAAAAAGAAATCTCCGATAAATATCAAACCTGTTGAGCAAAGCACATTTGAAGAAATTCCCCGCTCAAATCAACTTAATTTGACGACCATCGAGTTAGGTATAGCCACAGGATTTAATTTCCATATTAGCTGAACCGTTGCCATGGTAACAACTGCTAGTATGGAATCTCCCACCACGCTTGTCAAACGGTATAGTGGTTAGCGTGCTAGCTTCTAGACCACGAGATTGTGGGTTCGAGTCCCGTGCAAGGCATGGGTGTTTGTAAATGTATGTTGGCTTGTCAAAAGACGAATGTTTCGGCGCATTATAGCCCTCGTGTTGCTGACGGCACCAGAAAATCTGAATACAACCAACAACCAACCACTCAAAATGAAGTGCTCAGCTAGTTCGCTGGATGACGTCAAGTTTAGAGTTTATGGAAAATATCCCCATTCACACTCATCGTAACCAGAACAACTCCCACCGTTCTATTACTCAATCGATCTGCCTCAAGTCTTTCACCGCTCGTATCGTGCCCGAGGCTTAACGCTGGGAAAATGAAGCCGTTGCCAGATTGTTGGGTGGACGAAAAATATGGATTGCCAAGGATTGAAAAAAAAAAGATCTTGCATTGTACACAGCAGAACTGTCAATAATAGACTTTCATTAGTTAATGTGCAAAACAATATCTACTCTAGCACTTTACAAGGTTTTTCGCATTCCCATCCAACTATAAAAGGGAACTGTGATTGGTTAATCTTCCCACCAGCTTCGCAATACCCGGCACGTTTTTCTCTTTTCATTGACAATGGAGCAGTTGGTTGGTTGGTTGGTTGGTTGGTTGGTTGGTTGGTTGGTTGGTTGGTTGGTTGGTTGGTTGGTTGGTTGGTTGGTTGGTTGGTTGGTTGGTTGGTTGGTTGGTTGGTTGGTTGGTTGGTTGGTTGGTTGGTTGGTTGGTTGGTTGGTTGGTTGGTTGGTTGGTTGGTTGGTTGGTTGGTTGGTTGGTTGGTTGGTTGGTTGGTTGGTTGGTTGGTTGGTTGGTTGGTTGGTTGGTTGGTTGGTTGGTTGGTTGGTTGGTTGGTTGGTTGGTTGGTTGGTTGGTTGGTTGGTTGGTTGGTTGGTTGGTTGGTTGGTTGGTTGGTTGGTTGAACACCCGAGCAGAGGGTGGAAAGGAAAGACTTTGTGACTAAGCACCTGTCCTAGTAGCAATCACTGCATGGCGTTTCGTCGGCCAATGATCGGAATTCATCAAAGTCATCGGCGATTCCCCAGACTGATATATAAACACACCCGCATTTCCTCGTCTGCCGATGACCCTAAACTCATCGGGAAAAGACATCTTCCCAACATCGGTGGCCGGTGGAATTTCTGATCATCGTTTTTTTGATCGGTAAAAGATATCGGAACGACATCGACAGGCGATAGAAAACTTATGTTTCTTTTTCTTGCAATTCCACTGAATTAGAGGCGATCCTTGAATGTATTTCAAATTTAAATCAAGTATACAATTTGCTAAACATTTCGCTTTGGCAATAAGTGAAAAATATTTAAAAAATAAGTGTACGAAAAATTTTAAATGTAAAAATATATTTTGAAAAAATGCAAACCACATAATTATATATTGCTTATCTAATAAGTCAATAAAATCCATAAATAAAAGTCTTTATATAGTAAAAAAATATAGAAACAATTTTCTAAAATTAAAAATAAATTCTCATTTCAATTTCAATATAAAATAAAAATATAGTCCTTGTTTTTAAATAGTTTTCATTATAATTTGCTGAACTCATTTTGGTCCGTTATTTAAACATCTTTTCAGTAAAATAAAAATATGTTGATATGTTTCAAAAAGTTAATCCAATTGAATATAGTTTTTAAAAAAATTTAAAAATTAAATACATTTTTTTAAATGTCAAAATTATTAAGTAAACTCTTAAATTGCATTTAAAAAAATATAAAATTTACGCTTCAATTAGTTAAAATTTTACAAAATAGATGGCGACACTATTTAGTATGTGTATAAGAATACATAAACTAAATAGGTTTTCATATGGGATATACATACTTTTTTGCTATAATAAATAAATTAATATCATTTTCCCAAATTTATGGAAGATTTGCTATTTTCCGAAAATTCTCCATATATAAAAAAAAAATGTCGGTCAATTTCCTTGCAAAGTCTGTATGATAGTAGAGTTTTGTACTACAATACAATTGCTATACCAAGAATCACAAGTAACAACAGTCCAGTGGCCAAGTCAAAGCGCTTCGGAGACGAACATTGTAGGTTCGATCCCAGGGTAAGTAATTTAGACAATTCTGGCGTTAGTAATTTGGAGGTGTTATAACTTCGATTTGTACTCTTAATATGTCACTGGAAATACTACAGTATAAGAATTACGCGCTGTGGGTAAATATTTTAGTTTTGCATTATTTTAACTTGTCGTTTTTAATATTCGATACTTACATCTTTATAATTATTTAATGTTTATTAATTGATATTTTCGACAAAATAACAACCGTTTCGATATTTCTTGAGAGCAAAATTTTCCTCGGATAGTGCTAGTATTTCCCCCTTTTGCCTCGGCCTTCAAACCAATTCTTGCCGGCTTCTCCTCGAATTCGATCAGTTTCCGGACATCGGCCAATGGCCGGCCACTGGGACAAAATGGATTAGTTGCCAAGGGAAAGAAAAGTTTAGGGTGAGTTTCCGGTGAATCGCCAATCACCGGAGATTCACCTGGGGATGGAATTCCGATCACCACCCGAGGTAAAATTGCTACTAGGACCTCCGCGTACATATGTAAGAGAACCAACTACAAAAGACTTCTAGAAAAACTGAAGTAGAACAAACAAATTAGGGGAACATAAAGAGAATGGCACGACCCACTCTTGGAGACTGGAAATTCGTAGTTGAGATGACGTCGTTTATCGAAGAGACGGAAGAAGGAGAAAGGCCGAAGAGGGGAAAGAGCAGAGAGCGTTGAACACTGAAACGGTTACATTGCAGTAATCTGTGCGAGAGGTTCTCGGTTGACTTACAAGAAATACAAAGAGGCGAAGGAGCCAAACCGATTTTGTGTAAGATGCTGTTCAACGGAAATGAATTAGCAAGAATGCGCAAGATCTTAGTCTCTAAATGTCTAGAAGGGACCCAATCAAAGAATGGCCACTCTAGAGTTTGTTTTGAGAAGCGATGAAAGTAAGTCGAAGAAGCCCACGACTCGTTAAATTCCGTTGAAAGTCTTGATTTAATGCAGCGTTTAACGTCTTGGAAGTCTATAATAGGGATAACTGGCAGAGAGGGATTAGACGTTGCCTGAACTGCTAACTTGTCAGCCACCTCGTTAAGGGGGATACCAGAATGGACATTGCACCATACGAGAATAGTGGGCGATGCCACAGAGAAACGATGTAAGAGATGGATAGTTTAAAAAATTAGGGAACCTCTTTTTGCAAGACAAGTTTTAACCGCTTCCACTACCCCCTTGTTGTCGATGAGGATTACAACTGGACCCTCTTTCAAAAGAAATTTAACAAGATAAAACAGAGCCGCGGTCTCTGCTGTGAAGATTGAGGAAAGAGACGGGAGCCGAATAGAGCGGGTGATAGACTAATCCGAATTGGAAATTCCAAAACCCACCCCACCATTATTCTTGGATCCGTTTGTAGCCCAAAATTCATAATCTGTGAAGCGTTCCCGAAGAGAAAGATAAGAAGCCGAGACAAGCTGAGGAAAGTTAAACCTGCTGCTTGGAAAAAAGTCTGTGAGGCACAGAAGTTTATGAGATGTGGAAGGATGAGGGGGAAGGCTCAGGCGAACCACGTTGTGTTCCAGGGAAAAAGCCTTAGCCGTGTCCGTAACCACAGGCGAAATATGGAGTTTGTTGAAACAAGTTTCGAGAAAGTTCGACTTTTGCTGTTGGGAGATGACTTTTAGGAAGTGGGAGATCTGAGCCCGTTTGGCCCGCATACGATAAGGAGGAATCTCCACCAATTTCTGTATAACTTCATTTGGGGCACAAATGAACACACCCAGGGTGAATCGAATAGCTGAATTCTCAACTACTTCATACATCTGTAGGATAGAGTTGCTCTCTTTGAATCGAAGTGAGTTCGCATAATCCAAGCGGGGAAGGAGGACCTGGGAAATGACTTGGGTGATCTGTTTGGATTTTAATCCAGTTCTCCTATTACTAATGAATTTAATTATATTAAGAAATTTTTTTGCCTTTGCACAGCTTGAGACCGCGTGTGCCTTCCATTTGAAATTGGCTTGAAAGATCAAGCCAAGGATCTTTGCTTGAGTGACCCACGGGATGGGGGCCCCTCCTATATTACACTGCGATGAAAGCTTCACACGTTTGGGAGACAGATCCAAAAGCTACGATTTTTCCACCGCAAAAGAGATTTTCCATTTCAGGGCCCACGACTGGATCTCAAGTAAGGTCTGTTGGATGTTACCAATGCATTCTTCAGCAGAGGAACCAGGAATAATGATGGAGATATCGTCAGCGTAAATAAAAGGATGAGAGTGAGTCGGGATGGATTCAAAAAGATCCATTATGTAAACATTAAAGAGAAACGGGGAAAGGATTGAGCCCTGCGGCAAACAAGATATGACAAAAGGGTCCGAAAGGATTCCTCTCCATCTAACTTGAAAAGGTCGTTCGAAAACAAAATCCTGCAATAGGAAAAGAAGGCAATCTTCCAGACCAGCCAAGTGCAGTTTCTCCACGAGACCCTGCACCCAGACTCCGTCATAAGCACCCTTACTAAAATCCTAAGGTATTTTTAAGGTATTTTCAAGGGGTTTTTTTTCAAGGTATTTATTAGGTATTTTTAAGGTATTTTATTAAGGTATTTTTACCTACTAAATGGTGCAGATTAAAACCTTAAACAGGTTTTCCATAATACCTGTCCCAAGGTATTTTATATAAACCTAAACGGTTTCTTAGAATACCTTTTAACAAGGTATTTTATGTAAACCTAAACGGTTTCCTAGAATACCTTTCAACAAGGTATTTTAAATATACCTAAACGGTTTCCTAGAATACCTTTCAACAAGGTATTTTATATAAACCTAAACGTTTTCCTAGAATACCTTTCAACAAGGTATTTTATATAAACCTAAACGGTTTCCTAGAATACCTTCCAACAAGGTATTTTATAAAAACCTTAACAGTTTCAATAGAATACCTTTTAATAAGGTATTTTATAAAAACCTAAACGGTTTTTTAGAATACTTTTTAAGGAGGTATTCTATATAAACCTGAATGGTTTTTTCTAGAATACCTTTCAATAAGGTATTTACCTAAACAGTTTCCTCGAACATCTGTCAATGAAGTACATTAAAATAAACCTAAAAGGTAAACCACAAATAATTTTAAAATATGTAGAAGTTTTTTTTGACAAAATTTCCACAATATTTTTTAAAAACATATTTTAATAGACCTCAAAAGAAATTTTTAGAAATCTAATAAAACCTAGGAAAAGTATTACATTCTATTTTACTGTGTATAAAAGAGAACCAATAACTTTGACACAATTATCATACAAATAATTTTTATTTATGTACTTAACACTATTTTACATTAGGATAATCATTTTTAGGATATGTATTTTTTACTCAACCAACCCTGTTGGGCCTTGAGCCTGTTTGTTTTAAATTTTTTTCTTCTTTTCTCTGCAACTTTGTTTTCGGCGTAAATTTGCAAGAATTTCCAGATTGAAGCTGTCCTGTCTGGATCTTCCACCTGTATCTTGCATAAGAATAGACATGGTTTACCGTACCGGTCACCCCAATAAACTTCAGATGATACTTGTTAAAAAGCCCTAAAAATATAAAATTGCTATAAAATGAGGCATACAATACATATTCAAAAGAACAAGTTATTCGGAGGCTGCAAAATTCAACCCGTCTTTATTTGCCTCCGAAATATTTTCATTTCAAAGCGGCTCTAAAAGTAGAACAAAATAATGCTTATTTTGATTTCTATAAGAAACTAACTAGGCGTCAAGTCCGTATTTGTTTAACAGCTCCCCATATATTAACACAGGTAGTAAATCAAATTATGAAGAGTATAGCTACTAATTTAACAACACGAAGGGTACTAATTTAACAATTCATTTGAGAAAATACCAAGAAATAAGCGATAATCAGAATTAATTTTTAATATTAGCCTTTAATTTTATATTTTTTAAACAACCCTGAACACATTTAAAAGATTACTCTGAAAACTTGAATACCCATTGAAAATCATGATTGTATCTATATGTATATTCTTACATTTCTATTTCTGGATTTTAAAATATACTCAAGTGTTTATTTTACCTTCTGAATATTTAATTTTTTTTATAGCAGAATGTGTGCAATATTTTGTAACATAAGTTAAGTGAGGAAGTAGTTCCTCGATATTAGTGAGATCAGTTCTTGAAACATTGACTTTTTTTGCATTATCAAACACATAATGTGAACGAATTCTCAATTTTCTCCAAGACCTGCACTAAAGAAATATTTTATGGGAAAACAATCAACTACGCTCGTCCAGATAAAAGCGTCAATTTGAAATTTCTATTTAATATGAATAACAATTTTAAATCCTCATAATAATAGTTTGATATTTTTAGCCAGGGCATATGTGATTTGTTTCGAAATCAGAAACAAACGATAAAATCATATTTTTTTTTTCAAAATCAAAAACCCTGTCACACTCTTCCAATATTCCAACCTATCTAAGAACTCATAAAGAAAGATTACTTTCTCACCATCAAGAGAAGCTAGCAAAAGTTCTTAAAATAATATGTGCCTTTTACATTTCACTTCATAATTGGTTAAGTATAATAATACAATTTCCGGTGTGAAAATTTATATGTCAGGGACAAGGTTACAACCCCTTCCCCCCATCGTTACATAAAACAATTTAATATACCTTTTTCCCTGTTTATTCACATATCTAAAAATATTTATATATCCCGGATCCCCAATTCCCCATCGATATCACCCCTCCAAAATTAATTTCCTCATCAATACAGTCATTCCAAAATCCAATTTTCCTTTAATACTGCTATTCCAAAATCTATTTCCCTATCAATACCCTCCCTCCAAAATTCATTTTTCCTTCAATACTGCTATTCCAAAATATATTTCCCTATTATTACCCTCCCTCCAAAATTTATTTCCCCATCAATACCACCATTCCCAAATCTATCTGTGTAAGAAAACCATTGCATCTTATAACATAGTTTTCAAATCTTGGAGGGTGCCACCACTGGGGTAGCGAGAGGTCTTCAGCTTTATTTGTGTTTGTATGGTTTCATACCGAGATGAACACACCGGTTCTTGTTCTATCACCGAAGTCAAGCATCATTGTGAGCGGTCAGTCCTTTGGATGGTGACCACCTGGGAACACTGCATTATAAGATGCAATTGTTTTCTTACACAGATAGATTTGGGAATGGTGGTATTAATAAGGAAATAAATTTTAGAATAGCAGTATTGAAGGAAAAATGAATTTTGGAGGGAGGGTATTGATAGGGAAATAGATTTTGGAATAGCAGTATTAAAGGAAAATTGGATTTTGGAATGACTGTATTGATGGGGAAATTAATTTTGGAGGGGTGATATCGATGGGGAATTGGGGGTCCGGGATATATAAATATTTTTGGATATGTGAATAAACAGGGGAAAAGGTACATTAAATTGTTTTATGTAACGATGGGGGAGGGGGTTGCAACCTTGTCCCTGACAATGGGAGTTCATGCAGGTAGTAATATAACAAAATTGGAGAGTGAAGTCCAAATAAATCCCTAAAAATAATGAGAGGAAGGAATAGTTGCATATCCTCTAAATACTTAAAATTAATGCATAGGAATAGGGTATTTAAATTGCTCCAAACATTTTTTAGAACAAGCAAGTAGGTACTCATGAAAAACTAAAATATTCAAAAAGATATGAAATTATCACAGATTCAAAATAATATCTTGAAAAATAAATGGGCAGGGAAATTTTCTTTTAAAACAAGCATTAAATAGTCAGTAAGTCAAGGGGAGTTGTCAGACTTTGGCCCTGAAAAGGACCATTCGTCTGGGTCCACAGACAATCGGAATAATACAGAGACAACAATGTACAATGATAAAACTAGGTATGTCACAATAATGTAACAATAATTTTAGTAGAAGCAAAACAGATTACAAATAAATTTAAATTTAAGAAATCAAGTATAATCAACAGATAATTTCTTTGCTGCCATTTTTTCTGCACATAAAACATTCCAAACTTGTCTCCTGTGGCCTGGGCAATTGCATCACCGATTTCTCCAGAGACAAGTACAGATACAGGGCATGAGTTAAAGAGCAATGATTTTCATTGTTATTTTGAAGTGTTCCACATAGAATGTTTATTTATTAATATACATTTTTTTGTCAGTCAGAGAGCAAATATCTAGTTTTCAGAATTTACGAGGTAACAAAAAATATTACAAAAGGAATACAAAAAGAACAAATGTATGACTACCACAATCACAATTTTTTTACAAATAGTCCTTCCTCCGTTGAATGATTTATCAGCATATTTCTTACGAGTATTTGCATCAGGCTCAGGGTGTATTCGTTATATAATATTTCTAATTAAATTCTTGCAAGTTGTAGAACAACGATAATACCTTTAATTTGACAATTGCATCATATATATTTATATTTTTGTTTGAATATTTGGGAAATCTATTCCGGTCACCTATTTCTGCTACAATGACCTCTGATCAAATAATGAAGTAAATATCTGAGTGAGCTCATCTCACCTTAATCCCAACACAAAAGCAATAGAGTATAGAGGTTACAATGGATTTATGTTCACTAGCCCTCATTAATATACACACCGTTATTCGGTGAGGCCAGACCGAACTTGCGAGTCTTCCATCACAAACTCGAAGTCATAATTCATTAGGCTACCGGGACCCCTTTTTTTATTTTGTATATTAATGTGATAGTCGTGATATCCTTTTTTAATTTATTGCAAAGTCATGTGTAATACGAAAGTCTTAATTCAACAACCTCTTTTCCGATTATAGTTGTAAGGTTTCCAAAAAAAAAGTTAAAAAATGAATAAATGAATTTAAAATTTGGAGAGAAAATGGTATTTCTCTGTATAAAACTGCTAAGACAGGGACGAAAAAAACAATTGGCATCTTCGCCATACTCGACATAAATTTTTTTTTTTTAAATTTAAAGCAAGTTTTTCAATTTGGATTTGTAATAAGTTATTATACTTAAATATTTCCAGGGGTCATAAGCAGTTCTTGATAACAATTTGGGTGATAGAACATATTTGAATTGTGTGTGGGCCCTAAGTGCTTCATCATTTCAATAATTAAATAGGATTAATTAATAGATTAGTGCAAAGTATTTATAAAATGTAATACAAAAAAAATTTCATATAAATTCAAAATTTTCAAGTTAAACATCTTTACATGCAGGGGCCTTACAAAATTTATTCCAACGTTGATGATTATAGGCACAATTTTGAAGTTTTAAAGCCCCGTCAAGTGCAGTGCCTGAACACTTAAATATCATTTGACAACTATAGTAATAAATGATTCTCTACAACTGAGTTTTTGGACCCCTAAATATGTTAATATGAGTCCCTGAGGAGAAATCGTGCATATGGGAACCTCTCTACGTATAAAGTGCCACTAAAATATTTCAAGTGTCATCAAGCATCTAAATAACTCCATAATAAACACCGAATTAAACTATTTTTTGATTAAAAAATGAGTTATAAGTGATTAATTATCGAAATTTCCCTTTTGTGCCTTACCTTTGAAAATTTTATAGGGGGAGAAGATGCCTACTCTCTTAAGTTCCACCGCTATTTTACAAATAGTGGTGCAACTAGAATAGTTAATTTTTGCATTCTTAAAAATAGACATCTGGGCAAACAATAATTGACTGCAATATGTACAAACGGGACAATTGATTTGTAACCTTGCTGAAAAAAGAAACTCAAGCTCCATATATTGACACAGGTTTTTCTTTGAATTCTTAAAATGTAAATTATGCCAATATTCCAAACAAATTTATAATTTCTGTTCTGTTTAATTCTGCAGCTGAGGTGTTGACCTGAGGACGAAGTTAGCATAGGAATTATGAAAGGGAAACCAAAAATTGTATAGCTTTTCCCTTTCAGCCAAAATTAAAAATGCTTTTTTTTTTCCAGAGAGAGGGAGCGCATTTTTTATTTTGGGAAAAGGGGAGGCACGTTTGTGACACATCGACTAATTTAATTCTGAAAATGTTAAATTTCAATTTGAAAGAATTTTACCTTTGAAACAGACTTTGAACAGTGTTTTTCTGGAGCACTAAATCGTCCCTGTCATTAGGAAGTGGCGAGTATTTGAACTTTCCTTACTAACCACTGTTGTTGAAGACAACATCGATGATGGACAAAATCTATTCTGTCAGGATGTTCCTTCAAGAGGGGAGTCAGTAAAGAGTGCCTAAAAATATATTTAAATTTCTTTATTGTACATCAAAAGCATAATTTTCCAAAATAAAATAAGTGTTTTTAATGCTAAACTTATAACAACTGTACTTGAAACAGCATTGTATGGTTGATACTGAACAAGGAAGGGACAAGATGTCAAAGGGATTAAAGCACTTAACTCCAAAAAATAAAAAAAATACAATGCAATCCTGCAAAAATTGTTGGAATTTAAAATTTGCAACAAATTAAATCATCAATCATCAGAATTTAAACTACTCCATTTCAGATAAATATCGTAATGTTCAACAACAAATTTCATTTAAATTACTTTTTGAAATACACAACTTTTTGAATTTTAGCCTTCAAATTAGCCAGTAAATAACAGGAGAAATCTAAATGATTTAATGTCTTATATTTTACAAAAAGCATTCATCTGCATTACGTTCAACTCTACACACTACATTTAAATGAAGTATATCAAATGAATAACAAAAATCGAAACAACCAGTACGCTGCAAATTTTATACAACAGTACACATTTTCGAATTACAAAACTTTTCTTACTTTGTATCAGGGTAATGGAAAGTTGCTTCATATAATTATGACAACAACGTGGTCATGTTCGTATCGCCATTTTATATTTCATAATACGTCTGGTCTGGAACAGGAGGAAGGCAGAGGACACTCGTGTTTTGATTGGATAGTGATAGCACGTGACCAATCAAAATCCTTACGTCATCCCCTAAAGTATCTTGCAAATCCTTAAACGTTGGATGTTTTTATCAGAAACCTCGCGAAACCTTAAAAATACTTAATAGCTTCACAGGTGTTTTTAGGTTTCTTAAAATTAAACCAATTAATTTAAGTGTTTTGATTTTTTTCTTATGCACTTGAATACTGATTTTGCTTTTGTTTCATTCCTCATGTAAAAAAAATTAAATCATTTTTCAAATTATAATTTATCATGTACTTTAAAAAAAATTTAAAAAAAAATTAAATGCGGAATGCATTTTACAATTTACTGTTCTAATTTAAAACAATATGCATTTTGTGTGAAATTAAAAGTTTTTTTTTTTTTTTTAATTTATTATTATTTATTATTATTATTTAATATTATTATTTATTATTATTATTTATTATTATTATTTATTTATTATTATTTACTATTATTATTTATTATTATTATTTATTATTATTATTTATTATTATTATTATTTATTATTATTATTTATTATTATTTATCATTTATTATTACTATTTATTATTATTATTTATTATTATTATTTATTATTATTATTTATTATTATTATTTATTATTATTATTTATTATTATTATTTATTATTATTATTTATTATTATTAATTATTATTATTATTCCTTTAGTAATGTTATTAAAAGGTATTCACTTATTCACTTGAATACCTTAGTAAAACGTTTAAAATCTGGAGGTTTTATCAGAAACCATGCAAAACCTGAAAAATACATTATAAGCTTCATAGGTTTCTCTAGGTTTTAAAGAAAAACCTTAAAATACATTCCTTTAGTCATGGTATTAAAAGGTATTCACCTGAATACCTTAGTAAAACCTTTAGAATCTGGACGTTTTTATCACAAACCTTGCAAAACCTTAAAAATACCTAAAGCTTCACAGGTTTCTTTAGGTTTTACAGAAAAAACCTTAAAATACCTTCCTTAGTCATGGTATTAAAAGGTATTCACCTGAATACCTTAGTAAAACCTTTAGAATATGGAGGTTTTTATCGCAAACCTTTCCAAAACCTTAAAAATACCTGAAGCTTCGCAGGTTTCTTTAGGTTTCTAAAAATAATACCTTTAAATACCTTGAGTTAGGTATTTTTCCATGAGGTATTTTTAGTTAAAACCTCAAAAATACCTAATAAAACCTTGAATACCTAGTTTAAACCTTAAAAATACCTTTAAAATACCTTTTTTTTTAGTAAGGGCATCCTTTATATCCAAGGACAAGATTGTAACCCATTTCTTCTCTGTTCTTAGGAAGTCACTAAGGAACACCATTTTCTGAAGACAATCCGTGGCCGAACGCCCTGGGAGGAATCCAAACATATTGGGATGGAATAGATTTCTTTTCTGAGCAAACCAAGAGAGACGAAAAAGAATCATGCTTTCTAAAATTTTGCTTATAACAGGAATAAGAGCGATGGGACGGTAACTTGCCACTGAGTGAGCGGTTTTTTGGGTTTTTGGATAGGGACAATGATGGTTCTTTTCCAAGGAGCAGGAAAACAGAGCGAGGAGAGACAAGAGTTATAAATCTCCAGCAGATTTTTCAGAGCGGAAGGAGGGAGGATTTTGAATGCCTTAGCCGAGATACCATCGCAGCCCGGTGTTGAGGACCTTTGGAGAGCGATAGCTCTTTTAAGCTCAGATAGTGAGAACTTCGGAAAAGAGGAAGAATTCCCTCCGCCAGGTGAAACGGGCCGTCTCGAAACAAGAAGAGGAGATTTTTTAAGTAAACCCTTACCAAGCATATTAGCTTGCAGATACGGACAGGTGACATAGTTGTTGCCTTCAAGGAAAAAGAAGTTGCTGTCAGGTTTGTTGGGGAAGAGATAGTTGTTGATGCAGTGTACTAAACCAAAGAGCTTTTTAGGGCAGGAGATCACGCAGACTTTAGCACTCCAGAAAGAACGTTTAGCTGTAAGAATAACTTTTTTGAAGATAGAAGCTTGTTTCTTATACTCATCCCAATCAACTCTGCAGAGCGATCTACGTGCTCTCCTAAAAGCGCTATTCTTTATTTTCTTTGCTCTAGAACAGGCTCGATTCCACCAAGAGAGAAGACTGTGTTCTTTAGCAGAAGGAACAAGGGAAGAATTGGATCTAACAGCCCGAAAGATGGATTTCTGAACTCCGGAAGCGATAATGTTAACTTCAGCCCCAGACGACTGTGTCACGGGGGGAAGGACTTGAAAGGCATCTTCAATGGAAGAAGCAAAAGCCGTCTAATTTGTATAATCTTTGAGGTTCCCGACACGGGGAGGGCCTTTAGTCTTAAAATCGCAATAAATGGGGAAATGGTCGCTTGTGCCCTTTTCAGTGGCTTTTCCCCAAGAGAGTCGAAAGAAAAAAGAGGGAGACACAAAGATTAGGTCTAAAACACTACCAGAGGAGGCTGAGCTTTCTCTTGTGACGGTGCCATGATTGAGGAGAATAAGTGGATTGCAATCCACCCATTTAGCTAATTCATTGCCACTTGGAGTTGAGATGGAGTCACCGAAGCAACGACTCCTTGCATTAAAATCCCCACAGAAAAAACAGGAGTTGAAAACAGCGCTGGAAAGAAGTAGGAGATCGCCGGAGGAGAGGAGGCCCGATGTCCTATGAACATTAACGATTTGAAAAATATGATTGTCAAAGGCCACCCTTACACACAGGATTTCCATTGTGGCCGAGCTCACAAAAGATGGTAAGAGCCATACCGGAAGATTATTTTTCACCAAAATAGCAAGGCCACCACCTCTAATCCTGTTTGACCTAGGTTCACTGAAAAAAATATAGTCTTTCAGGTGAAGAAGAGAACTGGCGTCGTCCACCCAGGTCTCTTGAAGGCAGATGATATGAGGATCAAGCTGTTGAACCAGAAAGTGAAAAGAGGTGAGATTCGAAGCAATACTCCAACAGTTCCAGGACATAAGGAACAATATACTGAGGTGAAAAGAAAGGAGAAAAATGAGGCTAAAAAACCAAACGTAAGGGAGGAAACTTACTCCCTGGGCAGGATCACCACTGGTGATACTCAAAATGAACATTGGCTAAGTCCCTATCTGGAAGGGCCCCGGGTCCAGCACAGGGAGGGGGCTAACAGGGAAGTTCAGTTCGTTAAGGGAAACCTCGTTGATCCCTCTGCTAGGACTGAAGCCTGATTTAGCTAATTCAAGTTCTTCTCTTAGGCGCTTGACTTGTTGAACAAGATTGAGGTTCAGACTCTGAAGATCCGAGATTTGTTTCAAGAGAATAGAGGACTCTGAGACTCTATCAGGACTTTGTGTCGGGACGCAATTTAATATTACAATCTGTTTTAAATCTTCGACGACTTTTTTTTAAATCTCAACAATCTTTGCCA
This sequence comes from Linyphia triangularis, assembly GCA_963978545.1. NCBI lineage: Eukaryota > Metazoa > Arthropoda > Arachnida > Araneae > Linyphiidae > Linyphia > Linyphia triangularis. The sequence goes on from OZ021733.1 coordinate 2,148,665, forward strand.
AAGGCCAATCAACACGTTTCTTGATATCAGAACCGATTAAAACTATATCCCCAACCTCCAGTGGAGTTTGATGAATATTTCCTGATTGCTTAAGGACAGAGATATATTACTTTTGGAACCGCATTTTTAACTTTTCTTTAATAGAGTGAAGGTGTTTCGCACATTTACGAAGGTTATTTAAATCATTTTGATCCAGATCCTCGACACAGTACTCAGTTTGGTCCTGTAAAAAGAGAGATGGCGTTAATGGCACTAGATCTGAGGACTCTTCGGACAGGTAAGTAAGGGGTCTACTGTTCAGGATTGCCTCACATTCACACACAAAGGTGTACAGTTCTTCATAGTGAAGGCAAGCTTTCCCCAAATTGCGTCTCAACAATTTCTTTAGCATTCGGACCACTCTCTCCCAAAACTCTCCCCACCAAGCAGCAGTGGGTGGGTTAAAATGCCAGGAGATCCTTTTCAAATCAGTGTGAGCAGTGATGGCACTCCAGTCGATAGTTTTGAGTTCGTTGCTTGAACCTACAAAGTTTGTTCCATTGTCCGAGTAAATTGTCTTTACACGACCACGTCGCGCTATGAATCGCCTCAATGCAAGCAGAAAACCTTGCGTGGAGATGTCCGAGACAAGTTCGAAATGGACGGCGCGATAAACGGCACATGTGAAAATCACGATCCACACCTTGTCACTGTTTCTTAGGACCAATGGACCAGCCAGGTCCACACCAGTCGTCTCGAACACAGATGACATTCTCACACGCTCTTCAGGTAGAGGAGCAAACATCGTCGTGGCAGACTTCGACTTAAATCTTTGGCCAGCAACACACCTCAAAACAACTGATCTTGTGACTTTCCTGGATCGCAAAATCCAGTACTTTTCCCGAAGGATTGTGACAAGTGTTTGTACACCTACATGGTTGTAGATTCGATGAGTCTCGTCGATAAGCAGGAAAACAAGTTTGTGTTTGTCTGGTAATAGGACGGGTCGTCTGAAGAAGTCACTGTCATCGGCGGAGGCCAGTTTTGTCTCAACTCTAAGAAGTCCATCGGAATCCTCGTATACGACAAAGTTTGGTGGTATGAGTCGACGGTTTTTTCCAAAGGCCTCCGTCTGTATGAAAAGGAGTATTTCACTCTCGGATTTGGTGATCTCTTCGTGGCTTAGGTTTCCCTTAAGGAAGGAGTTTTCCCGGCCAAGCACTGCTAATTTAGCATTGAATATGAATCGTCTCACTTAGGCCAAAATTCGAACAATTGAAGAGAACTTCGATACTCGTTCAGTCCAGTCGAAGAAATTAGACTCAGATTTACCCAACGAAAGATTTGTCGTAACTGTGGGTTTCTTCTCTGCAGTAGCAAGTTCAGTGGCATCTGAGAAATCAGAGTTCTTAGTGTCTGGCCAAGAGTCTCGGTTTCTCAACCACGTGGGACCCTCCCACCAACGAAGACTGAAGAGAGTTTGTGCATTGCATCCACGAGAAGCAATGTCTGCGGCATTCATTTGGGATGGGACATAATACCAATTTTCTTTTGAAGAGTGTGAGTGTATTTCTTTTATCCGATTGTTCACGAAAGTTTTCCAAGTTCCAGGGTTTTTTATCCAACATAGAACAACTTTGGAGCCTGTCCAGTAGAAAGTTTGGATATTTGGAATGTTTAAAGAGGTTTTGATGGTCTGGACAAGACGAGTGCCAATAAGAGCAGCTAAAAGCTCTAATTTTGGGACGGTAAGCTCAGTTTTAATTTTAGTGACGGGATCCTTCTTTAGAGGAGCGACACGCGATTTTGCTTGAACTAGTCTGATTTTAACATTATTTCCGCATTCAATTCGCAAAAACACGCAAGCAGCGAAGGCTTTTCCACTTGCATCACTAAACATATGAATTGTAGTACTGGACTCATTTATCAACCCCCCAAAATAACGTGGAATTTGAACTAAATTTAAAAACTCCAAACTAGCGAGCCAATTTTTGAATTCTTCCACTATTTCTGACGGCAGTTTCTGGTCCCAGGTTAGTTTATCATGTTTCCATGCTCTTTGCATTAGAAGTTTCGGAATGAGGGTCACGGGTGCGGTGAAGCCAATTGGATCGAACATTTTTTGTGCGATCGACAGAAGTTGCCGTTTTGAACACGTGTAGCCGATTTCAGTTTTTACGCAGTTAACATCGCACGCTAACATATCCGAATCGGGTCGCCATATTAGACCAAGAACAGGAGTACACGCATTTTTATTAAAATCCAGATTTTGGTGTTCACTCTGTGAGGAATTAACCCACCCCGTAAGCTCAAAACCAGCTCGGGACATAATTTGACTAGCTGTCTTTGAAAATCGTTGTAATTCGAAATCATTTTCGACGCTTGTCACTACATTGTCGACATAAAATGAGTCTTTTAATTTCATTGCAATGTCTTTTTCATTTCCCTTTACATTGCCCAGATGGTGATAAATGGTTGCCATAAGCAGAAACGGACTGTAAGATAGGCCAAACACCACTCTGGAGTGTCTGTAAGTTTTAATTTTACTCTTTTCAAAATCATCCCACCACAGGAAACGGAGAAAATCCCTATCTGTAGGACAAATGCTTATTTGAAGGAATGCTTTGCGAATGTCAGATATTACACCGATGTTATCCTTGCGAAATCTATTTAGGATGGAAGGAATCATCTCTATGTAATTTGGACCTGTAGCTAAACATTGATTTAGGGTGACAGAATTTTCATCCCTAGCGGAGGCGTCAAATACAGGCCGGATTTTTGTCGTTAAGCTAGCTTCCTTAAAAACGGCTCTGTGAGGTAGATACCTGCATTTCAATTCCGTTAAATTTTCCTCGTTAGTACTATCAGGTACTTGCTCAATGATTCCCTGCTGTTCCCATTCTTTTAAAATATTGTCATACGAATCAAATTTTCCCATTGATCTAAGTTTAGAAGTCATGGTATTCAGACGTTTTTCTGATTGGAAACTCAAATCATGTAATTCCGGATGTCCTTCGACCCACGGAAGATTTACTTCATATCTATCACCACGAAAATTAACAGTTTTTTCGAAGAAAGATAGAGTTTCATTATCCAATTCATTTTTTGTTTTGGTTTCTACGGGATCTCGTATACCAAGAACATTTAATGACCAAAGGTCACTGATTTTGCTTGCGCTATGTAGCGAAATTATGGGCATGGCATGATTGGAACTATTTGTCCAGGATTTTGATCTTCCCATAACTACCCAACCCAGGTATGTTTGAACAGCAGTTAAACCATTTGGTTGTTGACTGATAGAACCAGTCAAAAGTATCCCTAAATAATCAGCACCAAGAAGGATTGAAATATTGGAACTGTTGTTTTCACTTACGGACAAATAAATTCCATTTTTAGTGAAGTATTCTGCATCTGATTTATTTATTTTTGGGATTGTACCACAAATGGTATCTTTAGCCAACAATACTGCTTCACACGTACAATTACCCCGAATTTCATGAAGTTCACATTTCACAGCGTGATGTTTAGTTTTTTCTGTTTCTATGCCACCAAATAAACTGTGTTTAAGAAATTCAGTATGATCAGTTTTTAAGTTTAAAAACTCTACAAGATCTTGAGTTATATATGACTTTTGCGAAGCTGAATCACACAATGCTCGTACAACCTTTGTTTTTGCAGGTCCCGATACTCTGATCATAAGTGTTTGTAACAGAACTTCTGGCGATCCAGTAGAGCTATTACTAATAACGCTATTTGTAGCAGTTTTATTTTCCGAAGAACAATCTTCATTGTCCCTACACAAATTTGGACATAAAATTGGAAAGTGTTTTTTGGAACAAACTACGCACCGGACACTTATTCCGCATTTATCAGCACGACAATTAATTCTCAGACACGACAAACACGCTTTCATTTTAAACACTTTTTCTTTTCTTTCTTGAAAAGTCATTTTTTGAGCTGTGAAACAATCACAGGACCTATGTGGTTTTTTTTTCGCAGAACAAGCAAAATACATTTGTTTGATGTTTTTCCTTTTTTATTTGGTTTATTAAAGTAGAGGCTGTTGCAACTGGTGCAGAGTTCGAATCACGAGTGTTTTCGAATTTTATTTTTTGTGTCTTATTTTTATCAGTAGAACAAAAAAATTTCGCTATGCGGATCCTCTCCGAGCCTACCACTTCGCTTCGTAGAAATTTCATAAGTAGGTCAAGGTCATGCGTGTTCGTATTTGTCGAACGAGAAGAAGAATTTCTTTCCCTTTCCCAAGCAACCAACTGGGAACGGCGTGCCGTACCCTCCTTGAGCTTAGTCTCAAACTCCTCTTTGGCAATCTTGAGTCTATCGGGGGCCAGGCGGCGAGGACGACATGATATGGGTGAACCAGGTGTTGTCCGAATGAAGTGAGTTGTTGAATGCCGTACTGAACGAGGAGTACCCGAAGGAAGACTGAGTTCAGGAAACTTATCCAATATTTCAGCCATGGGTGATGAGCAGCGATTCACTAGCTTGATACTAGGTTGCATTGTGTGCTGCCACGGTGCAGAAGCGTGCAGTCCTGTTTCCCCGTCAACTATTCTATTATTGCGGCAGTCTGGTAGGAGATTGAAGTAAGAAAAGAAATCTGACCTGATGATGGGAATCGATATGTCTGCAACAACGAAACGCCAAGAAAAGTTTTTACGGAGACCGATGTCCAGTGACAGGGTAATTGATCCATAAGTTCTAATAGTGGAGTCGTTATCAGCACTGAGTTCGTAGTTATCTACAGGTTGTCGCCCAGGGACACGTGAACGCGGAAACACGCACACATCGGATCCGGTGTCAATAAGAAACCTCACTTTTGAAGAGTTATCCGTGACGAGTAGGCGACTTCCTACAGCGAGGCAGCTAGCCGTCGCAGCTAATAGCTGCCTTTGGGGTTTTCCGAGAAAGGGCAGGGTGGTTCGCAATGCCTAGCTCTATTTCCGAATCTACGATGATAAAAACATATGTTTTCAGAGAACTCACGAATTGGTTCGGGGCTATTGGTGCGACGACTCGGTGCTGAATTCAGTGGAGTGGCGTCGACGAGAAGGCCTTCGCGCGAAACGACTTCTTGTTGTTGGGGGAATCGCCATCTTTAACGCTGCAACTTGGTTTGAGAGTTCCAATACTTGTTTTTTAAGTCGACTCGCTGTTTCCTCAGTCAACGGTGGTTGCGTCACCGAATTAACTCCCCCAGGTTGAGGAGGTGAGACTTGCACTTCTAAGATTCGGTCAGCGACCTTGGCCATTTCCTCAGGTGATAAAGATCTTTGCACCTGCAAAATTGCCTGGACGTGCGTGGGTAATCGCTGCAGCCACAGAGAACGCAATAGAGGCTCCATCAACTCCACTGATCCGGCGGCGAGTGATTTTAAATGATGCAGAAAGTGGGAAGGTTTGAGATCACCGAGTTCCTCTCGATCTAGTAGCTGCCGAATTCGTTGTTCTGCTGATGAGGACAATCTCTGCACAAGTTCACGCTTGAGATGACCATAAGCGTCTTCTGTAGGTGGCGACGTGATGATGTCTTCCACCTCCGAAGCATATCGTGCCTCCAGATTCGCTACAACGTGGTGGAACTTCGTTTTATCCTGCGTTATTTCAGATAAAATGAATTGCGATTCTACTTGAGCGAACCAGAGTCCCGGTTTCTCTGCCCAGAACGGTGGCAATTTGGCAGCGACGCGAAAAACCGACTGCTCGTTCCCAGTCGACACCGAGCTTTTGTTTCTCGTCGCGGTGGCGGCCATGTTTCCTTCCTCCGGAATCAAAGTTGTGGGGGTTTGTAGAGCTAGCAGAGCTTGTTGTTGTTCCACTTGAGCTTTTAGATCAGCTATCTGCTTCAGAAGATCTTGCTGTTGACGTTCATCCATTCTATCACCTATCCGGTTCACCAATATAGGAATATTTATTACAACTTTGTACAGCGATATTTACATGTCAACAACGCATGAGTTCTCTTCTCCTTTCGCCCTCTGGTTCTTCGCTCCTAGCGCATGAGCACTGACTGTCTCCGGGAACTTCCACTCCGCTTCGGAGCTGGCGGCCACAAATGTAAACTGGGCAGGACGAACTGGTGGCTTCGTGGTCAACACTACCACAACGGAAGCAAGCAAGGTCCCTCACACATTCTTCGGAGGGCGGATGTCTGTCCCCACAAGATTTGCACCTATCTTTATTGGTGCATGATCGCTGAAAATGTCCGAATCTTAAACACTTGCGGCAGATTTTGGGGGATTCCACGAAGGGAGTAGTTTTGTAAATAATTCCAAAAAGGGAGATATTCTGACGGGTGACTCGACCCAGTTCTTTAACTAACACGATAGGAATGGGAGAATCGGAACTTTTTTTAGTGAATCTGACAATTTGCGAAAAGTGCACGCCTGCCTCTTCGAGTTCGGTAGCAATATCTTCAAGAGGTACATCCGGGTCGATCCCTCGGATCAGGTATTTTGTTATAATAGTATCTTCTATTATATGCCACGAGACCGGCACAACTCCGATCTTTTCTACTGAGTCAAGCCTATGAACCGTTTCTAGGTTCTTAATTATTAACAACAACTTATTTTGTCTCGTTACAGACAAAACATCGTTAACTCCTTTAATACTCTAGAAAGTATCCCTAATGAGAAGTGGTTTTGAGGTCGGAATATATCCAGAACCTTGGGTCGCTGAGAAGATTACCCGGACTTCCGAGAAACCATTGGAAAAAGCGTAATCCGCTTTTTCGATGTTCGGAATGTTCACCGCGTAAACTTTATCGCTGAGCCGTGCTTCTTTTGGGGTAAGAAATAAATCTTCCTCCGAATCTTCGCTCGAGCGCTTGAGCGACTCCTGCATTATTATCGTGGAACACCCTCTTCTCGGGGGCGTTCCAAAAAATGAACACAATAACAGTAAAACTTGATACTAAACAGTAGCAGACATAAATAATACTTAAGCAGCCCAACCGGACTGGAAAAGGACAGGAAACAGCAGTTTGAAGTTCCAAAAGCCCTAGAAGCTACAGGAGGAACACCGCAACCAACCATGAGCAATCACAATGAATGGAGCAGTCTATCCAGTTGTTTATCTGTATCGATGATTGATGATGATGATGATCCCCCCCCCCCCCGTTTTCGATCTTGCGTTCTTTGGAGAAGCTCTTGTTCTTCCTTCGTGAAGAAGTTTAGAGCGAAGAGATGATATTATTCGCTCTCTCTGGACTTGGTGACCCGCAGAAGAGCATTTCGGAACGAAAAAATGGTAGTGCATTTGCAAATGAATCCCACAAGTGCAGTGTTACTAAATTCATGTAAATAACAGGGGCCCGGCAAAATTCAGTGTTAATGTAAATGATATGGATAATTTAATTTCAGGGGCTAAGAGTGTTTAGGCCGAGGGGTGTTTTAATTTGAAGGACTGGTAAGGTAATGTTGCAGGGCCAAATGTTTTTAATAGTACTTTAAGAGTACTGGGGACAAAAATGTATTGGGTGTAACATGGAACTTGGATAGAGACACACTGAGATATTCTATAGTAAATGAACAACCCCAAAGTAATGTTGAAATTACTAAACGATCAGTATTGTCTATAGTGAAGCAATATTATGACACCATTGATATTTTAACCGTTGTCATGTGGTTACCCAAAGTTTGGCTACAAGAAGGTTGTGGTAACTAAAATTATCTTGGGGTGATCCTCTGCCCCCCGAGATGCGCAAGAAATTCTGTAGATGGCTCCAAGAGGTGAAATGCTTAAAAGATATAGAAATCCCTAGACATCTTGAGATTGATGAAATATCAAAACTACATGTTTTTGTAGACGCTTCCAAAAATGCATATGCTGCTTGTATCTTCATTAGGTCAATAACGAAATCAGGGATTAAGTAACTTTTAATTAAGGTCAAGTAAAGAGTGGCTCCTACGAAACACGTTTCAATTCCTAGGTTAGAGCTATTGGCATGTTGTGTAGGTGCACGATTAGTTAAATCCGTTCAAAAGGCTTTAAGTATACCGAATTTAAATACTACATTTTGGACTGACTCTATATGGTAGCGTTGTATTACATGGGATTAAAAACTATGGGGAATGGTCAATTTTCGTGTCCAATAGAGTAAAAGAGATAGGAGAAATAACGTCCCCATCAATTGGAGGCACGTATTCGGTAGGTTGAATCCTGTGTTCTCCGAGTCATCTGTTATATTAAGCATGGCTTAATAATCCTGTGTGGCTGCAAGAAGTCTCAAGCCGATGGCCAATAACTGTCATAAAATTTGAGGTTAAAGAGATCAATGCTGAAAGAGGGAAGGTTAAACTTTGTAACCTAATGTCAAAAAGATAGCTTTCCTTGTTATTCACAAAGGCTTACAAATTACCACTCTATGGTTAAATTGACAGCACGGATAAAAATATGCATTAATAACTGTCGTAAGACATCTGACGATAGAGCTGTAGGTGGAACCGTTAAGTTCTGAAATCGACAAGGCAGAAAAAATTCTTATTGGCTCAATACAAAAAGAACTTTTTAATGATCCGAGTTGTGTTCCAATAATGAATGTCTTAAAAGATGAAGATGGGTTAATACGATAAATATAACTGAGCGTAAAGATGACCCTTGTTTTTTAACACCTATCCTCCTTCCAGAAAAATTTTCCCTTAACTTTGAAATTAATTGATACCTACATAAAGTAAATTGTCATACCCAAATATTACTTTCAAGAATTCAAGTAAAAATTTGGATTTTAAAACCTAGGAAAACTGTTAGAAATGTGATAAGGAAATGTGTAACCTGCCGCAGATATAGCTCAAAACCAGCTGTAAGCATACCTGTTGCTTTACCTGCAGACCGACTAAGTGAGGCTAATGTTTTTGAGGTTATAGGTATAGATCTGGTCCATCCCATCTTCCTTTAAGTGGTGAGAAAGTGTGGATTGTGTAATTTACGTGTGGGGTCTTTCGAGCATTGCTTTTAGAACTTGTGACTTCGCTCTCAACGGAGAACTTTCCTCTAGCTTCAATTTATTGCACGAAGTGGGAGACAAAAGACAATCTACACAGACAACGGTACTAACTTTAAGAGTGCTGTTACTGAATTACAAAAACCGGAATGGAATAAAATGGAACGTCAGACAGTACTTCAGTGTGTGAAATGGAAGTTCATCCCACCCATTACTGCCTGGTGGGGAAAGAGACTCGTTAGAGTGATAAAAGACCTTCTGAAAAGCACTCTAGGAAAGCCAATTTTATCTTACGAAGAGTTACTGACATTCTGTTGTGATTGTGAATCGATTATTAATTCCTGTATATTAATTTAAGTGTCAGAGTATTGTAAGGACTTGGTCGCTATTTCACCAGCCATGTTTTTAATGACTAACTCTACCACAGATGTACCTGATTTAGATGAGTGTGCCAAATTTCAAAAACTTGTTAGGTATCGAGCCAAATTTCTTAGAAATGTAAGAGGTACATTCCAAAGGGAATGTTTGGGATTGTTAGTGCAACGTTACCAAAGGCCATCTCCTCGAAATCTTACTGTTGGGGAAATTGTCCTTGTAGAATACCCTAGCAAAAAGAGATTATTTTGGCTGTAGCCAAAATTTTGAATTTGTTATCTGGTAGGGACGGTAAAGTTCGTAGATTAAAATTGAAGTGTGGTAACTCTGTTATAATCCGTCCTGTGCAGAGAGTTTTTCCTCTAGAGATCCTACCTAAAGAGACTTCAGCTGTAGCTGCTGGTCTAAGCGATGCTCCAGAGTCGTCGGTCGCACCGGATGATCCAGCGACAACTTCTGTTTACAGCTGCTGGCCTAAAGATGACTGGATTATCTCCTGGTGTTCCCGATGCGGTTGTTCCAAAGTTGTCAAGATTTGGACGAAAGATCAAATCGCCTCGGAAATTAAACTTGTTAAACATGACTTTATTTTTTGAGTCAGATTTATCTCAAAAATGGAGGAGGATGTTGCGAAACAACTTAACTCATCTTTGTAAAAAATTTCGGTTCTTGTATGTAAAAGTTTCATTTCTTGTTGTAGATTTGAAATTGAGTGAGTGCGTGTTAAATGAAATGTTGCCTGAATCAGCATGTCTGAATCTGAATTTCTTCTTCGCTAATCCATAAATAATATGAATCTTGTTATATTCTTATAAACGCTAAAAGGATGCGGCGTTCGTGCTCGTGAATCGAAATGTGTGGGTGGGAGAGAAACGAGCTTTTCTTAGAATTTTCTCAACTAAACTCTCTATCACTACATACACAATTACCGTCCCAATATATGTTTGGAAAATTGAAGTCGCCCATTGAAATCATGGGCCGCGGTGGATGACTGGGGAACGAGGGCGCTGAAAGACAGAGTGGGGCTAGAGCGCAAGGGCGCTGTGAAACAAGGTTGGTGGTCTGGATACTTGGCGGCCGATTCGTTATGTTCTGATGATGCAATGTTATCACTTTGTCGGAGAGGATTCCGACGAGGGATGTGGACGATGAAGGTCATCCTGACAAGAAGGGATCTGTGATTCCGGCATGGCCCTGTGGAAAAGTTAGGGCTCTGTGATACTGGCGAGGGCATTCACCAGAAAGACAATGCAGAGCAACAAGTAGAGTGAGAACAAAAATACACCAAACTCGTTCAGCATTATGTCAGAGGCAGAGACGCCCGTGACATAAAAAAGGAACTGCTTGATGCGTTGATGCTTTGATGCTGATCTCGGTGTGGATGAGGTTGCGGAATATTTTGTGGTGGAGAAGGGAGAAACACAAGATGAAAATGGTACGAGTCACACGATATCGCGAATTCGACAGAGGAGCACATTAGATAGAACAAAGATTCTGAGGTGTCACATGCCCACCAACTCTCTAAAGCAACTACTCAACTCCACTCAACCCGGCAGGCAACATGAGACGACGCAGAATTCCCGGGCAACGCACTACGAACTCAATAAACTGATCAATAACTTTTTAGAATATAAGTTGCACTGTTGAAACGATTTGTATTTGGAATGAGTAATGTTTTTATATTTTCAAGTTAATTATGTGCTTGTCCAAGTTCATTATATATCTCAACTTAAAATAAACAAAACTGATAAGCTGTAACGTAACAGTGGTGACCTGTGAATTAACGCACATTTTAAAAACTTTTGTGTCATTTGAGGTGAGTCATTACAACACTGGTGATAAAGGATTGTCACCTTGCCTGACTTTTAAATGATTTGGAGCAGAGTTAAAAAGGATGAAAACATATTTCTCAAATGGATACACGTCGCTTGAATGAATACACGTGGTAAAACCTGAAGTTCGCTGCAGTAAAGTCCTCGGCAGAGAGAACAAGGTAAGAATTTGACATTGATTCATTCATTCTTTCGGAGTGATGATTGCTTTATTTTAATTCCATTATTTTATTTTGGTTTCGTTTTGAATTTTCCAACTATTACTGTTTTTAAGTCAAAATGTCGGTTGCGGATAACACTGCTGAAAATATGGAAATTAACCCTATGTACATAAAATTACCGGTATTTCATAAGGGAATTATAAAGTTATTTTTAGCACAACTCGATGCTGCATTTTCAATTAATCAAATTAGAAGCGAAACTTCGAAATACAGCTATTTAATTAAAGCGCAAGATAATGAAATTTTGGCTTTAATTAGTGATTTGGTTCTCGAATGTCCTGATGATAAACTATTTACTACGTTAAAAACGCGGCTTTTGGATTTGTTTCAACACTCAGCTGCCAAAGAGGCAAAAATTCTATTGGAGGATGGACTTGGAGACCAAAAACCAAGCATCTTATTACGTCGTATGAAGGAGTTGTCGCATGGCAAAGTAGGTGACGAGTTTTTGAAAAATTTATGGTTGCAACGACTTCCGAGAAACATTCAAACAGTGCTAGCCATAAGTGGGGATGAGTTAGATAAGTTGGCAAATCTTGCCGAAAAAGTTGCAGAATTGGCTGAACCAAGCACAAGCAATTCATACGTATCTGTAGTGTCAGAAAATACTACCCTCGCTGAATTGAAAGGTCAAATCTCTGAATCGAGTCAGAAACTTGAACGACTGAGTACGGATTTTGGATTAAATCGTGGACGCGACCATTCACGAGGGAGTAATAACTACCGTTGAAATGCAACTTCCCGTAATAGTTCCGCAACTCCATACAGTACGCAAAACAATTTTAATGATAGAAGTATGTGTTGATATCATTTTAAGTTTGGATCAAGGGCACTGAAGTGCAACTCTCCGTGTTCCTTTCAAAATACGTCGGGAAACGCGCAGGGCCAGTTGCAGTAGCGGCTTGCGATGACGGCCCTTACACCAAACATATAAGCCATCGTTTGTTTATTTTGGATTTTAACAGCAGCATGAAATTTCTGGTTGATTCTAGAGCTGATATTTCCATTATACCTCAATGTGGAAATAATAAACCTTTGCCCATACATCTTTTTGTCGCCAATGATTCTAAAATCGCTACGATGGGACAAAAATGATGGAATTAAATTTAAACTTGCGACGTCCATTTAGGTGGGAATTTACTGTTTCCGACTTAACGAAGCCTATAATTGTATCTCATTTCTTGAACATTTTGGTCTGGTTATTGACATTAAAAACAAAAAGCTCATTGATCCTTTAACGTCATTAACGTCGTCAGGAAGATCTAATCATGGACCGCCTATATCAATAAAAACTATTGCAAGTGGTTCATGTGTACATGATATTTTAAAAGAATTCCCCAACCTTACTAAACCTCACCTATTTTCGGGAGTGTTTCCTCATAACACGAGGCACGAGGCATATTATCTACTGAATCTTAGTTACATTGGAAAATGATCTTTTCTAAAATTAAAACTGATTCAGTCATATTCAATATAAAAAATTTCACTGGAATGTTACTCCAGATTATCAACTACTGCAATTGAAAACGGCATTCTAAATCAGATTGATTTTTGAAGTTATTTTTTAAAAGAAACCATCAAAACTTACAAAAGCTAAACAAAAATTTATTTTTTTTACACAATATGTGATGTACTATTTTAATATGAACAGAATGTGATTCAATTGTCCCCGCTTTTAAAATCTTATTAAATCCGGCTATTTTAAAAACAAAATACTTATTATTTTTTCTTGTAGTTTTATGAAACATATTTTTCAAGAATATTTTCGATTTCATTTCTACAATTTTAAGCGTATATAGCTGAACCTCATAATTAATGTGATCAGATTTTCCTTACTAAAAATCAAGACACGTCTCTCCCAACGCTTATCTGCAGAAAGTTTCTTTACCCACTTTGTTAGTTTTTCTTGATTAAAGAAGTTCTGAAGAATATTTTTGTTTTGTTTAGATCAGCGTTAGCCACTAGGCGGCCCGCGACAGCTTTTTCTCCGGCCCGCCGGCAGTACAGAAGAGCAAAAATCAAATTTTGCTGAAATAATTTTAATTTGTCTTCCATAGTATGTGTTTACTACCAAAAACCGCGTTTTCCATTAAGTGGCCCGCATCATTAAGTCTGAAAAATCCTCTTTTTTTTCTGAGACTGCCAACGAGAGAGAGAAGAAAAAAAAAGCAATAGTTTGAATTATTACTAATGACGCATTCCTTCGCATTGCTTAGTTTTGTACTTATGATACCCTACCCCCTCGATTCGTGTATGGCACAATTCGATTTCTGCTTTTCTGAATGTGATGGTCAGGAGTTGGGCGTTTTTAATGCATACTGGCATTTTTTGTTTTGACGTGAAAAGAAGTATCGCGATCTCTATGACTCCAGTGCAATAATGGTGTCGAAGACTATAGTTTTAGACGAAGTAGATAGTGAAAAGCGAACCGAATCGTTCGCAATTAATATCGACTAAAATGGAAGATTTAGGTGGTATGGTTTAAATATCTTTATTGATTATGAGTTTATGTCAAGTCACACTGTAATATTGTCACAAAAGATTAACTTCTTTTATGACTTTGATTTACGATGTAAAGAAAATTATTTTTTTAATTATTTGAAACTGCGGAGGCTGGTTATTTGCCTTCCGCTTTTGTAAAAGCTCCTATCATTTCTATGTGTTATTAATTACTATTGATTAGGACAATACATATTCTTTAGACGTAACACTTTTTATTCTAGGTTAAATGTAATATTTTGCTCTCCGCGGAGCTTAGTACATGTCATTCATCCAGCGCACGAATCAGAGTCAGAAGCCTGGAATCCCATTTTTAGCGTCCTTCTTCGAGAGTCCTGGAACAAGTTTAGTTGTTCTTGCAGGTGGCGCTAGCAGCCGGTGGCTCTGAACTAGCGCCGCCGCACACTCCTCCCCCAGTGTCATTCATGACACGTTAAAGTCTGTATTCAGCCAAATGTTTGGGGAAGTGTACCCTGCGTCCTGCTCTTGTCGCTCTCGCTTCGTCTGGAGATGGCGATGAGATCTCCTCTGGAGCTTCTGGCTGCTCGGGGATGGCTTCCACTGTTACGGCTGGCGTGGCAGCAGCTGGCATCTTGGCTGTGATCTTCGGAGTCTGCTCCAGAAATGCCGGCTTTATTCTGTCTATGGAAATGGTACGCCGCTTGCCTTTTACCTCTATATCCATTGTTTTCTCCATCCTCTTCAGGATCTTGAATGGTCCCTCGTATACAGATTGGAGTGGTCCCCTCACAGCGTCATGTCTTAGGAATATGTGGGTAGAGTACTTCAGTCCTGGGTGGACGAAAGTGGGCCGTCTCCCGTGGGATGTTGTCGGTGTGGGTCGGATATTGCTGAAATGTTCCTTTAATTCCTCCACTAACTGTTGCGGACTTGCTTCGTGTGGTGTCGCCTCGAAGAATTCTCCCGGTAGTCGAAGAGTCTTGCCGTAGACGAGCTCTGCCGTTGAAGCTTGCAGGTCCTCCCTCAAGGCCGATCTGAAACCCAGTAGAATGGCTGGGAGTGCTGAGGTCCACTTTGGTGTTTTGTAGGCCTTTATTGCAGCTTTCAGCGGTCTATGCAGTTGCTCAATCATGCCATTGGCTTGTGGGTGGTATGGCGAAGACCGGATTCGCTGTATCCCCAGCAAACGGGCAAGGCTCTGGAAAAGCTGGCTCTCGAATTGGCGACCTTGATCGGTGGTGATTCGGGATGGAACGCCGAAACGAGAAATCCAAGTCCTGTAAAATTCAAACGCAGTAGTTTCCGCCGTTATATCATCAATGGGCACAGCTTCTGACCAGCGGGTACATCTGTCCACCAGGGTCAGGCAATAAGACTTTCCCTCAGATGGGGGCATTGGTCCAATGAGGTCTAGGTGAACATGGTCAAATCTATCCGCCTGGCCAGGAAACCTGCCCAATGGGGCCCTTGTATGTTTTGATACCTTATTTTTTTGACATTCAATGCATGTTTTTGCCCATTTAGTATAATCTGAATTTGTCTGAGGCCAAATGAATCTCTCCCGAACCAATTTGGAAGTCGCTTTAATGCCCGGGTGTGAAAGTTTATGCAGAGAGTCAAAAACTAATTTTCGGAAATTTTCTGGTATATATGGCTTGACATTTCCCGTTGAGATATCACAAAAGAGTGGAATGTCTGTTCCTGGTAAGGCAACTTTTTTAAGTTCAAGGCCGTGTTTTGGTTCATTTATAAGTGATTTTAACTCATGATCTGTATCCTGAACCCTAGCAATTTCGTTATAGTCAATTGGCGATGGCATTTCAAGTGCGGAAATACGGGACAGTGCGTCAGCTAGTATGTTTTCTTTTCCTTTAATGTGTAGGATTGACGTAGTGAATTGCGAGATAAAATCAAGTTGCCGAAATTGTCTTGGCGTTGCCTTTTCTGGCTTTTGCTTAAATGCGTAAGTAAGAGGTTTATGATCAGTCAATAAATCAAATTCCCTTGCTTCCAACAAATATCGGAAATGTTTAATGGTGGCATACATTGCTAATAGCTCACGATCGTACGCGCTGTATCGACATTCAGCAGGTGAAAGCTTACGCGAGAAAAATGACAACGGCTGTAGTTCATCGTCTACCATTTGAAAAAGAGCTCCGCCAATGGCGTAATCTGAAGCATCGCACTGTACAATTAGCTTAGAATCCCATTTTGGATGGGCCAGTAGTGTGGCGTCAGCCATAAGTTTTTTACAGTTCTCGAATTGTTCGCTTGCAGATGTCGTCCAAACGATGACCAAATTGTCGTTTTTCTTGGCACCTTTTAAGTAACTATTTAATTCTGTTTGAGCATCGGCTGCTCCTGGCAAGAACCTACGAAAAAAATTTAGCAATCCTAAAAATCGTCTTAACTCTTTTATTGTTTTAGGCTGTGGGTAATTCCTTATGGGTTCTACTTTTTCCGGCAATGGCCTTGTGCCATGTTTTGTTATCCAGTGCCCCAAAAAGGAAATTTCCTTTACCCCAAAAACACACTTAGATGCATTTACAGTGAGGCCATACTGACTTAGTTTTTCACAAACCATTCTTAAATGCAATTTATGATCAGCTTCATTGTCACTGAAAATTAAAATATCGTCTAAATAAACGAAACAGAAATTCAATTCGCCCCAAACTTTGTTCATGAATCTTTGAAAAGTCTGAGCAGCACCACATAAGCCAAAATTTAGAAACGGAAACTCAAACAATCCAAATGGTGTACAGACAGCGGTTTTTGGAATATGCTCGGGGTGCACTGGAATATTAAAGTATGCCCGAACCAAATCAATTTTTGAGAAAATATTTTTCCCAAATAACGCGTTCGAAAAATCCTGGATATGTGGAATCAGATATCTATCCGGAACTGTACATGCATTAAGCCTCCTGTAATCTCCCACAGGCCTAATTTCATTTGTCCCTTTAGGTACAACATGCAAAGGTGACGCCCATGGCGATTTTGACGGTCTACAGATTCCTTGGTTCATCATAAATTGAAACTCGTTCTTTACTGCTTCATACAATTTTGGGTTTAGTCTACGTGGACTACTATGTATTGGGGGTCCTTTAGTCTCAATGTAGTGCACCGTTGCATGTTTTACCTGTTTAGGCCCTTGCGACACCTCCAGAATATTTGGAAATTCTGATAAAATCTTATGATAATCTGAAGAACTAGAAACGAGTTTAACGGATGACACGTCGTTTTGTGATTGAATGCCAATTCGGCTTAACTTTGTTGTTGTGTCGATTAGTTTTCTATTTTGTAAATCTACCAAAATTCCAAAATGTTTAAAAAAAATCTGCCCCAATAATTGGTGTGGGAACTGCTGCAATAAGAAATTTCCACTCGTAATTTCTCCTTAAACCGAAATCTAATTGAAGTGTTTTAGAACCGTATGTGAATATTTTTGTTTCATTAGCAGCAAATAATTGTAATGAATCAGGTTTAAGTTTATTCGCTTTTTTTGGAGCTGGAATACAGCTTATATCACTGCCAGAGTCTATAAGAAATTTAAAATTGGTACGTCTATCTACAATGTGAAGGCGACAAGTGTTTGTGGCTACCGAGCTAGTCGTCGCTACCCTTTCTTCAGCAGCCATTATTAGTTTTCCTGGTTCCTATTATTTTGATTAGTACCCTTAAAGTTGCAAGGCGAATTACACCTAAATGATTTATCTCCGAACTTAAAGTGGTAATAACACATACCGTCGTATTTTTGTCTACCCCTGCCGCGGGAGTTCCTCCTAAAATTACGGCTTGGCGATCTATGGAACGGGCGGCCCCGATAATCCCTTTCCTGTGGCCTAGCAAGCCTTTCAATCTGCTTACTCAATTCGGCAATTTCGCACCTGAGAGCACATATTTCGGCCTCTTGGGTATTTTTATTACCTTTTGATTCGTCATGGCGTGGGACTTTTGGTTGGCTCATAGCCAAAACAGCATGCCCTGAGCTTTCGTTTCTAACTTCTAAAATTTTGTCGGCCATGCTAGCCAAATTCTCTACATTTTCGGAACTCACAGACAAAATTGTTTGTACTTCTGCAGGTAGTCGTTGTATCCAAAGCGTTTTTAAAAAAAATTCATCTTTGAAGCTAGTTCCGGCCAAATCTCTCATTTTTCGCAATAAATGGGATGGTTTTTCGTCTTCTAATTGTAAATCGGACACCAATTGGCGTATCTTTTGAGTGTCCGATTGGGAATATTCCTGAATTAACCTTTGCTTTAAAGTTTCGTACCTTTTCTCGTTAGGTGGTAATATTAATATATCGCTTACCGCAGACAAAGTGTCTGGGTCTATTGCTGCAACCACGTGATTGTACATAGTTAAGTCGCATGTTATACCTGCGAGCTGAAAATTACTTTCTACTTGAATGAACCAAATTTCTATCCTGTTTTTCCACAGCGGTGGCAGTTTTGCCGAAACGCGTGCTATTTGCTGGTTTTGACTAGCCCGCTGGCCGTCTTGCGTGCCTTCCGGTCTATCGTTGTCTTCGTTAGGCATTTTGAACAACTTTCAAATCCAAAATTAATATTTTGTCGCGCAAAATTTGAATAAAATTGGACAAAACCGAAAAATATTGTTAACACATACAATACAACATTTTAGTATAACCGAACATTTAAGAAATAATTTTTAAAGCATTTCAAACAGTTATGCACAACCACGTGCTCGCCGCAAAACATTTAAATTCGCGAAATTCACTCTTAATACATTTTAAAATATTCAAATAAATACAAGAACCCCACCTAACAAGATCCCCAACCAAAACAAATAGAAATAAAAGCCATATCGCTCACCGTTGCTTGTAACTTGCTTCAATCCGGGTCACCACGTGCGGAGGCTGGTTATTTGCCTTCCGCTTTTGTAAAAGCTCCTATCATTTCTATGTGTTATTAATTACTATTGATTAGGACAATACATATTCTTTAGACGTAACACTTTTTATTCTAGGTTAAATGTAATATTTTGCTCTCCGCGGAGCTTAGTACATGTCATTCATCCAGCGCACGAATCAGAGTCAGAAGCCTGGAATCCCATTTTTAGCGTCCTTCTTCGAGAGTCCTGGAACAAGTTTAGTTGTTCTTGCAGGTGGCGCTAGCAGCCGGTGGCTCTGAACTAGCGCCGCCGCAAAACAAGAATCAAATATCAATTGTTATTTTATTAATATAAAAATAGTTAAATTATTGTTTCAGTTTTCAAAATGGTTTTATATTGGTGGATCTTTAACCATTGTAGATTTTTAACATTGAACATATGTAGTAAAGCAATATATTTACTGGCGTATTTGGTATAAATCTGTGGCCCGCGGATAGTTCCAACATAAGTCATGCGGCCCGTCTCTAAAAGTTAGTGGCGAACGCTGGTTTAGATGGTCTTTGGAGCGATTCTGTTACAGAAAAGTGTGACAATTTGGTGGGACAGCTAGGTGAAAAGTGAGACGTTTTTTCAAATTACACATAATAATGTGAATGTTTCCAGGTAATATATAATTTCACAATATAAACTGTATGAAAAAACTTCTTACCTTGGGTTTCTATTCCTCGTGATGTCTTACTTTTGTCATGCATGAGATCTTTGACAAGATAAAAGGAGCATTGCCGCTTTCTAAGTATAGTATTAACAGCATTAAAGTGCAACGAATGGATTTCAATGTTTTCCCATCTCCAGAGACACAGAAAATCGCTACAAAACTGACTATTTTGCAGACCATTATAGACGATGTAAGAGGATCGAATGTTGTTTTTATTTTTTGTCAACGCGTCGTGGAGTTAATGCCCAGGAAACTATACATATGCCCTTGAAAAGAAGACAAGAGTAGACTCCCATATAAACCCCTTTGAGTAGAATGTCGAAAAATAAATACTCCCAATAAAATTGACTACTCTGAGATAGTTGACAAGTTACAATTAATTGCTTGAGGGTCTACTAATTCCTGTAAGATTCTATTGCTGTTACACAACTAACGACCCTTCCCAATTCCTCCCCGACATTCTTTTGTCTTCTGTATTCTGAAAACCGGGTAGTGGGACTGGAAATTTTGGTGTTTCGGGGCTGACGATATTTAGCTATCGGTGGTAGGGGATGTTTGACAGGATTTGTGTCAAAATTCAAAATAATTATTGAAAAATATAAAAAATATTTGTGATATTTCACAAAAATTATACACTTTTAAAAATGAAATTAAAATTCATTCCCCCACGAAAACCTAATTTCCCCGATGGGGTGGGTGGGGGGGACTAAGCTTCTCCGACTGAGGTGCTACAGCCCCCCCCCCCCCCCACTGATGCCACTTCTGATTGGTATGTAATAAAATGTAGACATCCTCCCAGACACTTAAATTATAACACTGAAATCATACTGTTAAAAAGCTCTCCTCCAACAAACTACAATGAAACTAATGCATACTAAACTTTCTCCACCTCAGATCTGAAACATATTGTTACAAAAACTAAACTGCAAACTTTGTTCCCCCACCAGCCTTTTAAATTACTTTTATATACATATATACCCCCTAACCACTTTTTTCCCCCCCAAGTACAAATACAAATTTTAAGACCAACAGCAGGTTCAAGGTCCAACAGGGTCGGCCTGGGTCACCTTTGAGGGGGGTGGACCAACATTCGAGAGGGTGCCTTACCCCTTCTCACACCAAGCTCGTAGTTAGGTTTTCTTTACGGGATTTGAATAAAGACACATAACAAGTTACACAAAAAAAAGGGGGAGGGAGAAGTTGTAAAATAAGATTTCACACAATGTCGGGCCTCCCTGTCTACGGCCCTGTCCCACACTAATGAAAAACTCACTCATTTTGCATGAACCACTGCGGCATAATTAGGACGGTTAATTAGGATTACCCGTGATGCCGCAATGTGACACATTCCCAGACGTATAGAAATGAACAGAATTCAGTGAAAGCCTTTGTTTTTATGTATAAAATTTCAAGTTACAATACAAAACACAAATTGTACATATTGATGACTAAGAAAGATACAAATATGATTAAGTGTTTACTATTACTAGGCTATTTTAAAAAGTAAGAAGCCGCCTCATTTAAGAGCTGTTTTCACACAACCTTTTTATAACTTCGCTATCAACTAAATTAAGACAATCCTTCTCAGTGGCCATCATTACAAAAGCTTTTAGATGTTCATCAGTTAATCGGACCCGAAGACGAGATTATTTGTAAAACAAATAAATGTATTAATACAGTTTTACCCATAATTTTACTCCATAGCATTTTAAAGTTATAAGTCCTTACTAGGACATCCTCTTTTATTAATTGCGCCTTGAGTTTTGCCAATCGCTAATGTTAAGCTGATTTTACTTTTCCTCATATTTTAATTATATGCCTTAGTTTTTAAACCTTATCTAGGTTATTTTACTTTGACACTTTATCTTTGTCATTTTGCTGTTTTACGTCTTTCGTTGTTATTTTTATATTTAAACCTCTGATTTTAATGTTTAACATAAAATTTAAATATTTATATTTACATTGTTATAATTATTTGGTATAATTATTCAACTTTAAATTGATGAAATTTCATTTGAAGTTTAACTTAGAGTAAAAATAAATCTTAAAAGAAAATTGCAGTTAAAATTAGTGAAAAACTAAATTATACAAGGGAATGTTACATTAAACATTACAACAAAATAATTTAGATTAATGTATTGTTTACACTTTATTCTCAGCATTTCAATCGGTACGTTGACATTAAATTATTAAAGATTTTTTCCCTTTCAAGGGCAAATAATTTAAACTAATAAAATAATTTTTTAAACGTATAAACCCAAGGATGGCGATTAAGGGCCTAAGGGAACGATCGCCCTCCTACTCTTTCCGTTTTACTTTTTTGATGCATTATTTAATGAATTATTGTTCAAGAAATCTGCATTATTTTACATGATTTCATAGGGATTGAGGTGAAAAATTTAAAGACGAGATAAATGTAACTATCATAAAAGAAGATTAAATGTTTTCATGTCAAAAAACATTCTTTTTATCTAGGCTAGTCCTTCTTAGGACTTTAAGCAATAATAATTTGACAAACAATTGACTTACTTGCTCATATAATATAATCTGCATGAAAATTCGATCCATATAATTTACGTGTTTGAAAAGCAACGACTGAATAATTTTGCAGATTAAGAAGGAGTTTGTTACACTTTTTCTTCCGTAAAAATCCAAATAGTTTTATCAACAAGCCGAAGAGCAATGATCATTTAAGGTTTCCTTTTTTTTTGGTCTTTTTGTCAAACAGTTTCCTTAACCAATAAAAGTAGCTCCTACCCTCTCTCCAAATAGAACTCATACGATGACTCTTTGCCTTTTATTGTATGCCCCCCCCCCCCAAAAAAAAAGAACGGGCAAGTGTCGCCAGTCTTGTCGATAACAAGAAAAGAAAGCACGAGGAAACTTTTGTTTTGCGAGTTCTTACGATGGGACCATTGCGTCGTCCGTGGCAATCCCACGTGGGAGGCGTTGCTTAAGGGCTTAAGGCTCTTCGCTACCGTCCATCTTGATTCTCCCCCCTAATGTTAAGTCTATGGGAAAATCTCTATATGCCTATTCGTAAAATAGAAAGAAGTTATACGAATATTTTTATACGGTTTGTTTTGTTGGATCGACGTAACTTCTATCCGTGTTTTGCTATGTTGTTTTTGGCCTAAAATGTTAAGTTTATTAAAATATCAATTGTTTACTTTAACATCATATTAAAAAAAGTTGAAAAGAGTTATTGAAAATATAACATTGCAATGACAAAGATTAAACTTTTTTCTATCCAGATCATATTTTAAAATTATTTTCGTGTTTCTTAAACAGTCAAATTTAGAGAAACATTAAAGCTATATTTTGAAAAAAAACCTCTTCGCAAGAAGACACACCTCCAAAGGGGGACATAGATATTTTCCCCCCTCAAGAGCGAGGAGGGTCAAGTGATTTATTATCTTGGCTGGACCTGTTTTGCTGTATAAAGCGGTTCTTTATAAGCGGTCGTTAAGATGGTCTTATCCAAGCGGTCTTTAGCGTTAATTCCAGAAAACGTGCTTTACTGATGTATTTGAAGTTGCATCAAGGCGCGTTCTCAGGGGGGGGGGGGAGGAAGTTTCACTGTCATAATCCACATAAAACCCCCGACATCCCGATGTTTTCTGACGAATGAATTACAAACACTAAAAGTAATCATAAATAATTTCAAAAAAATACTTTTTTAATTTACCATCATTCCGATAGGGTTAGCTTACCTTATCGCATTTAAACAAATAAAACATTTGTAACTCTCATTGCATCAAAAAATCGTCATACTTTATTTTTTATCTACTTAGATTTAATATAAACTACATATTCAGGGTTATTCAGACTTCCTTCCTGGGTTTCGAAGCAAGGACTGGACTTATCGGCAGGAACTGGACTATCGCATTGATGTATGCCGTGTGACCAAGGGTCCACACATAGAACACCTGTAAGCTATGTAAATAAAACTTGAATTGTTTCTGTATTCTTTCAAATGTTCTTATTTTCTGTATTAGTCTTAGTTTTTTTTACTATAGTGCTTCGAAACCTAGGAGGGAATTCTGAATAACCGTTTATATATATAAAAAAAGGAAATGTTTAAAATATATAGATGTTTTCCAAATGTAATTATAACATTTCAGTGCTACATGGCCTTTGTATTTCAATCACCATAAATATGTAATAAAATCAGTCTGATATGATATTAGTGTATGTCCGTTTGCCTAAATATACTGCTCCTTCTCAGTGAATATAAACAAACAACATTTTTTTATTAAACTATATATAATCTAGATAATATTATTATACGTTTTCTAAGTAATATGTAGTCTCATGTTGAGGTATTTAATATAACTCGAATACTGGACTAGTTGCATATATAGGTGGCAGATTAAAAAACTGAAAAAATATTATGATATGGGACAAATATGGGATGTTTTAAAATCGTATTTGTAGAGAAATACAGCAGCAAATCAATTGTTTACTTGAAAACCCCTCCCACAGAAATTTTCTGGTTGTGCCCCTGTTTAATGTAACATAATGATAAGTAAAGTAGCACAGATCTAAAATAAAATGCAAAATGTACATGGGTCATATGCAATAGAGTACCATTATTGTTATGAATTTTTCCGCTGAGGCAATGACGGCACAGTTTTTCAGATAAAAACTAGTATTTATTCTCTTCAGAAAACTCACAAAATTTAATCACAGATAACAGTGCAATCACTATTAATCTTCAATACAAGCTTCAACAAGAACAGCTTCGAATATAGCGATTATACAAGCTCACTCCAATAGGTCAACAAAGCGATCGCGATCAGCTTTCAACGAAAACCGAAGTCAATCTGAAAACTTCCCCGTTCTCCAGTCTTTTTATAAACAAGCGCGTGAGACATTCTCGAAATTTCCAGCCAATTCATCGGAAAGAAATTTCTCGAAACGTCTCGATTACTTCAGGTGTTGCCACCTTTTTCTAACTTGTATAATCGCTATTAATTACTAAATAAAATTGGATAAAAATAAATTACAATAGAATTTTGAAATAATACGTCACTATTTACAATATATACAGACAATTTGTGCAACATTTCCCCCTTCTTAAAGACTGCACGTCCCGGGCAGTGAAGTCCTTAAGAGAAAAGGCAATTCAAACACTTCTACTATAATATGGGGCTAGTCTATTGTTATGTACAACTCTAGGTTTACAGGAGGGTGTCCGTTGAATCCTTACCACGACGTCGTTGATCTTCTTAAGGACCACATACGGCCCTTCCCAGTTCGTCTGGAGCTTAGGGGAGAGTCCTTTCCGTCGTTTAGGATTCCATAACCACACCTTGTCACCTTCCTGGAATGAACGTTCCGTGGCCTTGGCATCGTAGCGGACCTTCATGCGCTCTGTCATGATGTTGATTCTTTCTCTGGCGAACCGATGTACGGCTTCCAAACGTGCCTGGAGATCATCTAGATACTGGACAGGCGAGGAAGGGGTGTCCGGTGGTCGTCCAAAGAGGAGGTCGCAGGGTAGTCTAAGGTATCTTCCGAAAATCATTTGAGATGGTGTATATCCGGTGGTCTCGTGAGTAGCACTTCTGTAGGCCAAAAGGAACAATGGAAGTTTCTGATCCCAATCTTGCTGGTTCTTGGAAACAAACAAGGAGAGATGATTCAGAATCGTTCTATTAAATCGTTCCACCATTCCATCGGATTGTGGGTGCAGGGGAGTTGTACGAGTCTTTTCCATGTCGAGCAAGTCACACATCCCAGTGAAGACGGCAGAGTTGAAGTTCGTCCCCTGATCGGAATGTATCAGCAGGGGTACGCCAAATCGGGAGATCCAATTCCGTACGAGGACTTCTGCTACGGTTGTGGCTTCCTGATTCGGAATCGCGTATGCTTCTGGCCACTTGCTAAAGTAGTCCATGACAACTAGGATGTATTTGTTGCCATTAGTTGTGTGAGGTAGGGGGCCTAAGACGTCTAAAGCAATTCTTTCGAATGGTGCTCCTACGTTGTAACGTTGCAACTTTCCACGAGTTCGGGTCTTCGGTCCCTTTCGTGAATTGCATGCATCACAGGACTTGCACCACTTCTCCACGTCGGATTTTGCTTTGTCCCAGAAGAATCTCTCCCTGACTTTCTGAAGAATGTGGACTGTAGAATGTGCACAAAATGTGGACTGTAGATCCATAGGTCGCTGGTTCGTCTCCGGCTCGACGATTAGACGACATGGAGTTCCGTTGATCTCCCCCTTCACGAATAAACCCTGGTTTCCTCCTTGTTGGGATGAAACGTGGAAACGACTGGTCTGGGCTTCACCTGTTCTACATTGCAGCTTCTGCCCTGCGAGATGACATCTTCTTAGATTCAGTTGTGGAGAATCCGTGGTAGTGTTATCCCTTCTCTTTTTCAAATCAAGGCAGTTTCGTCGTAGATGCCCTTCCCGTTTGCAGTGCCAGCAAACGACTCTGGTCCTTCGATCCCTGGCTCCGGGATAGCTTCTCATCATTCTATCAATTTTGCTTTCCAGTTCTCGAAGCTTACTGGTGACAAAGTCAGAAGAATCCTCGGCTAATGCACCACGCACATATCGTCGGTCTTTTCCAGAAGCTAGCTGCGCGGCTTCCACTCTCATGGCGTACACGAGGGCCGACTTCAGGTTTTTGTTTTGGGATAACCTTACCGCCTGTTGCACATCGGGATCTTGAATAGCGTCGATGAAATACTGCAGAGAAAGATCGTCTCGTACATCCGGGGGACAGTCAGGGAAAGCGAGGAGCGACAGTCTTTCTATATCCGATGCCAATTCTTGAAGAGTTTCATTGGCCTTCTGCTGTCTCACTTTCAATTGCAGTCTGTTGTAATCCTTTAGATGCTGCTCCCCAAACCTTAACTCCAACGCACTTGCCAGCGCCACGAATTCTCCCCGCTTCTCTTCAGGTAGTGTCTGTAAAATGTCAGCAGCTTCACCTCGAAGAGATGCTGCGAGATGGAATGCCTTCGAAGTATCGTCCCAACCATTCGCAGAAGCAATAATTTCAAATTGCGTTTGATAAACGCGCCAAGACGACTTCCCATCAAAAGGGGCCACTTTGATGTTAGAGCGCGGCGCCATAAAGGGGATGGAAGCGTTATCCCAATTAGGTGACGCTATGGCCAGAGCTTCACGCGTTTCCATTTTTCGCAGCCTTTCTTCTACAACGTCAATGAATTTGTCTTGCTCTTCCTTTAAGGTGGAAACTTTTTCTTGCATGGTGGAAACTTTTTCTTGTACGGTGGAAACTTTTTCTTGCACGGTGGAAACTTTTTCTTGCACGGTGGAAACTTTTTCTTCAACTTCATTTCTCACTGTCTTAAGATCTTCTCTGACATCCAAAATATCCGCCTTCATTGATTGAAGAACACTCTCTGTGCGCTCTATAAATCCGTCAACGGACGCAGCAGTCGATTCCTGTTCGGAGGCTAAAATTTTAATGTCCGACGACGTTGCTTCTTGACTGGCGGCGATTGCGGCGGCGAGTTCGACGTTAGTCGTTTCTTGACGGGCTTGTCCGGCGGCAATCGTAGCGAAAAGTTCGGCTGCGGTAGTTTCTTGGCAGGCTTTCATTTCGGCTGCGGTGGTTTCTTGGCAGGCTTTCATTTCGGCTGCGGCGGTTTCTTGGCAGGCTTTCATTTCGGATTTTATTTCGGCGGCAGTGGATTCTTGTTGGGCCTTCATTCCAGCAATCATTTCCATCAACTGCTTCATTTGGTCTTCCATCATTCCTCTAGTTGTCGGCATTCAAAATTGCGAGACCCCACTTCTGACACCACTGTTATGAATTTTTCCGCTGAGGCAATGACGGCACAGTTTTTCAGATAAAAACTAGTATTTATTCTCTTCAGAAAACTCACAAAATTTAATCACAGATAACAGTGCAATCACTATTAATCTTCAATACAAGCTTCAACAAGAACAGCTTCGAATATAGCGATTATACAAGCTCACTCCAATAGGTCAACAAAGCGATCGCGATCAGCTTTCAACGAAAACCGAAGTCAATCTGAAAACTTCCCCGTTCTCCAGTCTTTTTATAAACAAGCGCGTGAGACATTCTCGAAATTTCCAGCCAATTCATCGGAAAGAAATTTCTCGAAACGTCTCGATTACTTCAGGTGTTGCCACCTTTTTCTAACTTGTATAATCGCTATTAATTACTAAATAAAATTGGATAAAAATAAATTACAATAGAATTTTGAAATAATACGTCACTATTTACAATATATACAGACAATTTGTGCAACATTATTGTACAGTTATACAGTTTTATCCATATTAAAAGTTACGCAACTCAAAGAGATATGAACTCCCCTGTCATCAGTGTTTACTTCCAGGGGCGGACTTAGAGGTCAATCAAGGAGGGTGCGATTATGACCTTGAGTGTTTACAGTGGTGGTGATAGTTTGTGAACTTGGGGGACAGGGGGGAGGGTTATCATCAATTAGTATGATACTACTAGTGTTCAATGAAAGATAAAAATTAGAGGGTTTAACTATCCTCTTTTGCGCCCATATAAGAAATTACCCCGAAAATGTAATACACTTTAATTCAATTAAATTATAAATTTTAGTATTTATTATTAGATAAAAAATATTTAAGTGCACAAAAAAATATCCCATGCAGATCAGGTGAAGTGTAAAAAGTTTAACAACCCTGAAAATTCAACTTTTTTATACAAGTTAATTTACCAATATATTCAACATCACAAATCATTTAATGCAGAAAAAGGCGGCAGATCTTTTAACAACTTTAGACAACACTGCAGGTTCGTAAAGCTCTATATTTATAACTAATTTCTATTACTAATTTCCAAAGTTAAATAATGCTTTTCAACTCGGTTTGACATCACATTAGTAAATTAAAATATAAGTTATATAAACTTGAGACTACACTATAATATTGATCATTGTATTCAAATATGGTATTATTTTCTGTTTCCATATTTTCATTTAAATGAAAATGGAGAATTTGGCGATATTTTTGGCAATAATTTTTACATGGGAATCCCCCCCCCCCCCTCCCAAAAAAAAAAAAAAAATCCGCGTCTGTTTACTTCGAACAGTATTCTCATACTTAAAATGAGAATTTTTATAATTTCCAATCGATTAATTGCTCGTACTACCTTCAGAACTGTTTTAAAGTTATGGAAAGTTCTTAATACATTAACACTTTCCAAAAACGCATATCGTGGAAGCGTCCCACACAGAGGAGCTGCAGGAAGGTAGGAACGATATTGTGGTAAATGCCAATTCAAGACGACGATATGGTGGGGAAAGAGTTTTGGTCTTCGGAATGCAATATGTCGGATAGCTTTGTAAACTTCACAGGAACGCAAAGATAATTAAATTCGACTTTTTTTACTGTAATTACGATAACTTGATCTAGGCAAATCTGTAATGGGGAAATATGGGTTTCTAAATCGTATTTATTGATCCCAAAGGCGCCGCTAAACAATTTTGCTAGTGGAGGGATGGGGGAGCAGTGCTATTATATATTTTGAGGCGGGAATGACATTTAAAAAAATTAAGAGCCAGAAAACGTGTTCGTGCATGAAAGAAAGATTATGGATATATACCAATAATCACCATAGGATGAAGAAATAAGTAGACAAAAAAATCAGTGCCACGGATATTTACTAAATGAACACAACACAAACTACTTACTACACATTCTTTTAACAAAAATTAAGTTCTCCTTTTTTCTTTGGCAAACAAACCAATGGACTTTTGTATAAATTCTTTTAGGTTTCTATCAAAATTTTTCTCCAAATTTCAGTGGCATTAAGCATACTTTTCTTTTCAGTTTCTGCCAACGTGTTCAGTGTCGGTAAATTCAAAAGGACAGCAAACAGCGTGGGACAATCCCCCCTAAAAAAACGTTTGCCACAGGGTTGAAACAGGGGACAATGCTACTATGTCTATGTCCTACTACTACCCCCATCATCAAAATCTTTAGTCAGGGCCCGGGTAGCCATACACTCATTGTGTCACAAGTCGGAATTTTAAAATCAAAGGGTTTACTGATTACGCATTCCTAGAACGGCTTCAAAAAAAAATAAGGGGCCTTTTCTTCTTTTTTACATCCAGACTCCAAACCTTGCTTCAGGGTGTTTCACATGGGAACTGCGATACTTAGTGAACAAGGCGACAAATAGTTGAAACGCTGATGGAAGTTACATGGATGTGGTCTGGTTATAAGATGACAAAAACAAACTAGCCAGTCTACACTTTTGATAGTGGCTGCATTGGAGCTGGACTGAATACGCTATACGTGGTTCTGCGATACTTTGTTTTGTTTTTTTAATTTTTATTGGAGTTAATTCCTACTCTGCGGTATGATCAGGATTTAGCAATATTGACTATAATTGGTAAGTGATAAAATTAAGCTTTTTTGTAAATATTTTTGGCTACCGTTAATTCTGTTCAGAGGCGTACTGTCCATTGGGCTGTCCGGTGCAATTAATGAGCCGGTCAGTGTCCGTAAAAATAAACCGGTCCGGAAGTTATTATTACTATTTTTTTCCTAAAGTCTAATGCAAACATTGATGGATCATAAATCCATTACTATAATTGGATTGTCAAAAGAAATTGACAAATAATCAAATTCAATCATTTTACATAAGGAAATCACATTTGTTTTTATAGATTACGCTGTGTTTATAAAATAAATGCACTAAGATTTATGTATTATCGTACAACGACTTTTTACTTTATTACAACTTTAAAACAACTTACAACTTTACAACTTTTAAAGTGAAATACATATTATAATTTTTTATGAAATTTTCTGGTAAACATACTAGTTATATATTTGGACATTAATTAATATACAATTCAGATTTCTTTGTTTTAGTTTAGCAACGATCTATGGTTGGTTTTGAAAACCAAATTCACTCAAACGAGGTATAAGAAATAGATAAATAATTTTTGATGAATTAAATTAGTTATTGAAACAATTTATCTAATAAAATTAATTAGTAAAAGTAACTATTCAATTATTGAAATTAATTATTAAACATAAGTATTTAAATAATAAAGCACATTAAATATTAAAACTATATAATTATTAAAACTATATAATTATTAAAACTATATAATTATTAAAACTATATAATTATTAAAACTATATAATTATTAAAACTATATAATTATTAAAACTATATAATAATTAAATTATTAAATTGATCACTGAAATTATTTTATTATTAACAACAATTGGGGTTTTAATTTAATTGATGATTGTATTGAAAATTTGGGTCGGCATAAATCTAAAAACACCTGAACTCTCGATAGTACTTGCCCCTTGAAAGATATGACATAAAAAACAGTTGTAACGTGCATTGGGATTTTTTCATCTAGAAATTAATTGAATATCACACTTTCATTGGATTTTTTGGATCTTCTAAACTGTTCCAAACAATTTACAACAGGTGGTTCCCAAAACTGTTCGTGAACTTACTAATTTCAATTAAATACTGCATTATCTATATCAAAAATTAATATTTGAAAATAAGATTTGTTTAATAATATCTCTAATTTCATCTTAATAAAACTACATAAAATATTTTTAAAGCATTAGCAAAACTTTTTTTTAGAAAATCATTAAACTATAAGTAACGTATAAAATATCTCCCAAAAGTTTTCGTAAACTTAAATTTTTTCTTACATATTGGTATTTGCTGCAATATTCTAGTAAATTACGAAGACTTTTCGAGCCACTTTACATACAGATCAAATTGACGTATAGAAGTCGCAATACATTTGTAGAAAAAGTTTCTCATTTAAAAAAATTATAATTCCCTATTTTTAGTGCCAGAAAAGAAAAGATACATCGTAGTTTTCAAATTTATTTGTTGTAGAATAAATAATTGCAAACATTTCAAATGTAGAACATAAGAAAATGACTAGTGACTTCACTTTTGGAAAAACAACAACATTAAGATTGTTTATTCTTCAGTTGTGAAATAATGGAGATGAATCAACTTAAAGTTAATAAGAAGATATGAATGTAAAACATGCTATTTATTTCCTTTTTTTTTTTTTTTTTTTTTTTTTTTTAAATAATAATAATATTCTATTACAATGACCAGTGTGTCCCCCCCCCCCCTTCTCCCTTTTTTTTATATATATATAGAGCCGAGGTTTTTATTCGATTCATATTCTTTCAGACATTCATTATTCGAAAATTCATCACGTTCAATATTCGAAAATTCATCACGTTCAATATTCGAAAATTCATCACGTTCAATATTCGAAAATTCATCACGTTCAATATTCGAAAATATGTGAAGTGTTCTTATTTAAATTATTGTGAGTATTATCAAAAGTATTTTGCTGCGTGGAATGCTACCTCGCTCTTGTTTGATTTGATTAGATAATAAACGGTAAATTTTTCCAAACCCTTTCCCCCGTACAACATGTCCTTGCGGCAAGTAACTAAAAACACCCCTCTCTTTTCTGGGAGCAATAGTGAAGACCCAACTTTTTCCAAGTTAATTATCGGGGGGACAACTCACTATAACGATCAACAAAAGAAAACCATGACCCCCTCTGAATTTTGGACCCCTTTTCCCCTACTGTCAAATTGTCAATCCCCATGTTCTCCTCGAATCAGATTCATTACCTCGTGGAGCAAGACACGCCTTAACTGTTGCCAACAATATCTGGTATTCTCGCAGAGAAAATAACTCTAGGGTAAAGAAGCGCCTTAAGGGCCTAACCTCTCCCAGCTTACACACATATAGTTGTGGTTTCATGATACCCGTGCTAATAAAATTTCAAATAAATAAATCGTATGAGTTATTCCATCTTCAAAGATACAGATTAACTCACTATAAAATCAAAAACCTAATTATTTAAATTTAAAATCTATATTTATTTGAAATTTTTACCACGGTTCTCGGAGTTCGCCGTGCCAAGGTTCTGGAGAGGGAGCTCCGGGATATGTCCCGGTATCCCAGGCCGAGCCTGTAAATATATATATACACGTATATAGAAATTAGAATAGATTTTTATTATTTTTCTATTAATCTTCTTTTTTAATGACAATTCCCAAAATTTTCTATCTTATTATCACCCACTCCCCTAAAATTTTTATGACGCAATTTGCTTCACGACCCCCTCCTCTTTGTAGGCACCCCTGAGCGCTGATATTCACCTTCATTTCCCTTCAATTGGGGGTTTTGAGAACTAATATTTTTCTCATAATGGAATTCGTTCGCATAATGGGAAATATTTCGGGAGGAATGAGCAGTAGAGTTTTCAGAACCATGTGCTGTTTTGACTTCAATTCAATGTTCATAATTTTTTTGTGGAACTCTTCATCTCCTCGTGGTGTTGCAAGAAATGGCTTCCAAGAAAGTTGAACAGATACTGTAAAATGGGGTGAATAGGAACAGCGGGGTGAATCGGAACGAAACTTAATGAAATTATAAAGAAATTATTATTTTACACAAATAAAGCAGTTTTATTTATTATATATATTTTTTATTTGGCTAACATTTTTGGAATCTTGGAACATGTTTTGTGGGGTTTTCAACACTGTCCTTTTTTTATAAAAAAAATTCTGAAACAGCGTCATATAATCCAATGAGTTTTAACCTCTCCAAAACTTATCCCGTAATTAATAACATGTACCATCTATAGACTTAACTAATATATTTTTAGATAAGAATAAACATCCACAACTGCATGCTATACTTAATTTAACTTGGTTTTAAAAACTTTTTATTTTACGAATTTTTATGTTTTGTCTCGTCTCGATTTTGAGATTTGCGGGGTGAATCGGAACACTTGAAAAGTGATATTAAAGGGCTGTTTTTGGCAAGATTATGTTCCACACAAGATTCAACGGCTGAAGAAGAGTCTAATTACTCCTTTCAAGACAGTAATCAAGATTACATGCTTGAATAAATGTCAGAAGAGGAGCCTAGTTTCCGCATGGCAGAAAACCCGATTGTTCCAGTGGTTTTTCTCTAAATGACTTTGTTATCTTTAAGTTATATGGAGAAATGTATGAAGATTCTATGCAAGCAAAGTTTTACACCCACAAGATTATTGCTATATAAGTGTGTTTTACAAAAAGTGCCCATGAACGAAGAAATTTTCTGAGACAAATGAGGATGCTTTTCTCCTTTCTCAAGATATTTTAAGGAATTTGCAGTCATACACCAAGCAAACATAAAGTATATTAAAAAATATTATTAATTTTAAAGACTATTTGGATGAGTTATTGGAGAAGAGTTGATACGTTTTCAAATGTATGATTTGTTTTGACTATAATTGACAAACACAAATTTTATCCATCATATTAAATGATTTTTTTATAATAATTTTGTGTTCCTATTCACCACAATGCATTATTACTTGTTTTTTGCCACCCTGTAAACATTTAAATAAGATCAGACATAAATTGTTTCGAAAGCCCAAAAATTTCAATAAAATGAATATCGTGAGAGTCAAAGGGATTGTTTTATCTGTAAACTAGCTAAATACCCGTGCTTCACGAAATTTTAACATGTGCAATATTTTAGCTAGCTGTGAGGCCTCGCGTTGCGGAAATCTGTCATTCGTGTATAAGACCCAGTTTTTGTCGCTTCGCTCGCAGGAAGGTTCATCGCTACGCAAAATCGAGCTCGCTTCGTTCGCTGAAAAGTTCATGGACACGTAAACACAGGCTTATTTCACTCGTTAAAAGGTTCATTGCTATGCAAGCATAGGCTCGCTTCGCTCTCTGAAAGGTTCATTGCTTCGTAAGCATTAAGCTCGCTTCACTCACTAAAATCTAATACTTAAGTACTTAATATTGGAAGCCTCTCCCTTGTCAAGAAAAACAAAATTCCCCGTTAATACAAAAATACAACACCCCTTTAAGATTATTTTAACACGTGTTTGTGGAAAGCAAAATTAGAGGCTAAAACTACTTAAGTTGAAACTTTCAGAGATCTAGGCCTATTCGAAGTAGCTTTTTGTAAAAAAATTAATTGAAAAACAAATTAAAATTTTAACATTCTTTTTATCAGTCCAATTAGAAGGCCAAAACTACTTGTGTTGAAAATTTCAAAAATGTAGCCCAATCACAAATCGCTTTGTAAAATATTTGTTAATTAATAATAAAAAAATAAATTAAAATTCCTATTTTTAGAAATCTAATTAGAAGGCCACAACTATATATGTTGAAAATTTCAAAGCTGTAGCCGTATTTGAAATCGTTTTGTAATATATATATTAATTAATTAAAAAAGTTAATTAATAACAAACTAAACAAAAATTAAAAATTCTGTTTTTCTAAAGTCCAATTAGAAGGACAAAACTATGTTTTTTAAAAGTCCGATTAAAAGGCCAAAACTACTTATGTTTAAAATTTCAGAGCTGTAGCCCTATTAGATATCGTTTTGTAACATATTTATTAACTAAAAAAATTAATTAAAAAAGAACTAATTAAAATTTTAAAATTCTGTTTGTGATGCATAAAATTAGAAGGTCAAAACTACGTATGCTGAAAATTTCAGAGCTCTACTCTAATTTTAAGTAGGTTTCTGTAGATCCACAGAGACAGAGACAGACAGACACACAGCTTGTTTTATTATTATAGATACTCTTTGTCTTCTCAATTCCCTGTTCACTAAATATGGGTAACATTCATAAAAACTAATGTTCTTGCAGGATCCATTTTGATGTTTGTTGTTTTAAAACAGCAGCAAGAATATACACTTCAACATACAACTAGAGCAACCAATCAGAATAAACTTCGCCGAAATCTCGATAATCGTCATGGCATCCCAAGAGCTCCAGAGCAACCGAGACGCATTCCGAGAGATTGGACATCTCGTTAAACGAGATTTTGACGTGAGAATCGCAAATAATTGGAAAGTCACGTGACACCCCCCTTTCCGATTGCTATTCCGATTCGAGAGTAGGTGAGAATCAGGCCCCTAAACCCCTCTTGGATAAGACCATGATTTCATTTATTACTTGAGTGCAATTTTAAGTGAGAAAGTGGTCTTCTTAGTCCCGAATAACCAAGATAACTAGAATAATTGAGACTATAGTTTTTACTCTTGTCAAAATTGAGCGTCACCATTATGGGAACTTTGCTATACAGTTTAACTGTAACTGTAAAGAAGATTACTTTTCTCTTTTGAGCTGACGCTTAATAAGCCGCTAACTTGGTTGTGTAGTTTGTTCTGTTTTGACCTGTTGCTGTTGTGTAACACCGGTTCGTTCAGGACTACAATTTTTCTAAGTGTTTTTGGACATTTGAGGTGAGACTTTATTTGATTAATTTACTTTACTATGCCATAATTTATCACGCTTTGACTTAGATGACGCTTGTGGATTGCTTAAAAGTTTGCAATGGGATGCACTTTATGCGTTTTTGATTAATGCAGCCATACCATATTTCTCTTCAATTTCAATGCCATAAAGCAAATAATGACATTTTAGACTTGATAAATAACATTAAATGGGATGAAAATGGGGATTTCTAGAGGATGGCAGTTACAAATCTAGAATGTTTGGTAATAAGGCTCGTGTAGGATTGGCTGGAGTAGTTTGGTTTGGTAATTTGTGTTTGTAGTTAGCAATGCGCGCTACTAATGATATCTTTTGTTATTTTCGGGAGAAGAAAAATGTTTGGATTGTTACTTGAAAAAGTTATTTGTTTAAAATGTGTTTTATGGTGGCACTCGATGATTTTCGAACTTTTCCACAAAACGTAAACAACGCTAGAGCAAACCCAAAACGAATAAATTAATTAAAAATTAAATTTAAAATTAACTGGCCCTAATTAAACTAAAATTGAAACCCAAAACAACACTGAAAAAGGAAAAAGTGAGACATGTTCCAGGATTTATGGTTTAGGAATGTAGAAGTTCACTGTCAGAGCCTTTAAACTATGGTTGTGATGTGTAAAAAGATTAAGTGTTTTCGCTTTTGATCTCATTTGAATTATATTAAAAACGTGCATCCCTGGGAGGAATTAAAAACAACAAATTAATTCGCACTCTAAAAACACAAGTATGACTCATTTTGATGGGCTTACAGCTATCTAAAAATGCCCCTACCTATTTCGGAGTTGTTTGTGGTCACTTTTCCCAAAAGCACTTTTTTTAATCATTTGGTATTGTAAAACCCTCTAAAAAGTAAGGTGTGCCTGTGCTTTAAAAGAAAGAAGTACAGCCTATTTTATGGCCTTTTTAACCTTTTTAAAAAATACCCCTACCTATTTTAGGCAGTCGTTTTTGGCATCTCGCCCCCAAAATCACTATTTTTACTCGTATTGTAGATTATAATTCCACCTATTGTATGGACTTCAATAAGAATTAATTGCTCCTGAGTTTTTATTAGATGGAATGGGTGTTTTACTTTTGTTGAAATAATTTAATTTAGAAAATTGAATATTATGAAACATTGCATTAGAAATATATGTTGAAATTTGATAAAGGATTGGATGAAATTTGCTATGTTACATGAGGTTAAACTGTGTTATATGATAGCACTTGATGATTTTTGATCTTTTCCGCAAAATGTATACAATGGTGAAACTGATGTAGTATAGGACATTTGGCGTTTAGAAAATTTTCCAAAATTAAAAACACAGTAACTGAAATAAAACTAAAATATAAATAATAAACAAACTTAAAACAAAATCCGTTGCCAGAAACGGCATTTAGCTGGGGAAAAAATGCTAAATAAAATTGCTCCAAAGGAAAGTCTTATTCTACATCTGTAACACAAAGGTGAACTCCATCGCTAAAGCAAACTCAAAACGACAAAAACCATTGTGATTCCAAATTGACTGACAAATCCAAGATAACAGCAGAAAGTTAAAAAGTGAGTATCGAACCTGTTCCAGGATTTGTGGTTTAGGAAGGTTGGAAGTCCGCTGCCATAGCCGTTAACCTATAGTTGCGGTGCAAGATTAAGAGTTTTCGCTTTTGATCTCGATTACATTTACATTAAAAATGTACATC
The DNA here is from genome assembly GCA_963978545.1 of Linyphia triangularis. Taxonomy (NCBI): domain Eukaryota; kingdom Metazoa; phylum Arthropoda; class Arachnida; order Araneae; family Linyphiidae; genus Linyphia; species Linyphia triangularis. Next base: position 2,186,051 of record OZ021733.1, read on the forward strand.
CCAGGAAGAAATTAGAGTTTCGTAAGGTTATTCGATATCACCTTAAATTCAAAATAAAATTTAAGCAATTTAATTTTAAATAATTTATAAGTGGTAAAATTTCATGAAACTATTAAAAATTTTTTACCCCGTCCCGAATATTTATATTTTTAACCACTTGCTAAACACTTAAAAAGTAAGAGCTATTTCATTGGCCTTGCGGCCAATTAAACATTAAAAAAATACCCCTACCTATTTTGGGCTGTCCAGAGTTCATGCGCTTCAGAGAAAATAAATCAGCCTTAATATCTCAGGGAAAATAGACCTCCTCCCCCCATAAAACGTGGAATACTCTGGAAAAAAAATCACTCTTTGGTGCTATTTGCTTAACTTCAACTCAAAGAATTGAAGTTATTGAATTATTTGATAACATAGACTTGTAGAAAGTTATTCTTAAAGAAAAAAGACTTTTTTCGAGTGATCGTAAGAATTTGTATAATCGAGGCTTGACTATATTAATGTGTGGCTAAAAATAATTAACTCCGACTCTGAAAAACTTAGGGAAATCGCAGGGAATTTTTTTCTGAAAATGAGTATGAACCCTGGTTGTCGCTTGTGGCATCTCATCCCCCAAATAACTTTTTTAATGACTTGGTATTGTAAAACCCTATAAAAAGTATGGTGTGCGCTTCCTAAAACTCATATTTCATAAGCTATTTTAGTGGCTAAACAACCACCAAAATATAGTTATGATCTTTATTGGTATGTGGTTTCAATCCCAACATCACAAAAGCCATAAATAAAAAGTTATGTTTAATGCAATCACTAAAGTTATATGTAATTACACGTTAAATGAGAAGCGTGCGAGATACCATAAAGGTTTCTTAAATTACAATCTAAATTAAAATTTTTAAAATAAAAAGCTTCTTTTGTTGCCAAATCAACTAAACCAGATATTCGAAAACGGTCTTTTTATATTCTTAAAACATAACTCACGCAATTTGTAATGTTTGTAACTATATCAATCGACACCAGATAAAATTGAGCATTTTTTGGCAAAAAGATTATGTGTTTGGCGTTAATCCACTTGCAGCAATAATTCTAACCAATCACGATTCAGGAATATCGCTGACGACATCAAAATAAAAAAATTTGGGCAGTTTCCTTGGATTGGTGAATTATCTTTGTCACCATGTAACACAATTCACCCGTTACATGATAATTAGGGATAATTAAAACATAATTTTATAACTTTAGACTGCTTTGAACTCAAGTCAGTCAGATATCATCTGCCCCTTACAAGAAACTTTCTCTTATATAAGAAAAATATTTGCATTATTCTAAGAAGAATGCATGCTCAGAAATTTTACAGTTGACCAATCATAAATTGAAAAAATTAACCAATACAATTTATATTAGTCAAGCTTTCAAGTAGCAACCAAACAACTAAACTTAGCTCTGCTTCTACTGAAAAAGGTAAGCGAAGCTTAAGTGTGTTTCACAGGCTAAAAAATCTGAAGACAAGTAAGTGGCAAACTGTTTACCAAACACTGATAAATGGAAATGTATCGAAAAATTTATGTCTAATATTCTGTAAAAAAGACCTAAAGTTGAGGGGAAATGACAAAAAATTCAAAATATTAACTTTTTTCTGAAGTGTTAAGGTTAAGATGTTCAAATTCTAATAATAGGAAAATATTTTATTTGAGTTGCAGAGAAAACTTTAAAAAACGTATTGTGCACTACATTTTGAGTTTCAAGTTTAAAATTTGTGAGTTTGTTAAATTTGATGTTTTTACTGTTGCACTTGTTTTTACACTGTTGCATTAACTATATACAGGGTAGTCATTAAGAAACTTCCCTGATATATGAAACCTTAGTAGTGTATTCGCTCAACTAATCGAAAGGAAAATTCCGATATTGTTATTTGAAGGTATGCGCTCAAGATTGTGTTGATTTCAAACAATAGACCTCTCATATTTACAGTGATGTAATTAAAAAAAATTTCGAATGGCAACATTCAATTTTTTTCATGTGCAAATTAAAATTAATCAATGCATTAAAAAATACAAATAGCGTTGAAAGGATACACATTCGACGAAAATTGGCGGTGTAAAACATTTGCAAAGAGTACAGAAGCAAAGTTTTGTGGTGGTCTCGTGTACAAAAGTCGGATACCACTCCTAGGCACTAGTGATTACTTTTGCTTAGTGGTTAGCACGTCCCATTTCGGAGCTGGGGGTACGCGGTTCGACTCCCCACCTCTCCAGCCTTCCGCTACAATTTGGTGACCTTGGAAAAACTGAATCATGCTGCCATCTATCGGCTTCTTCTGATACGAAAAACTGCACAACCACACTTCATCACAGCATCTTTGGCGATCCATTGCCAAGCTCAATGCTCCAACTTTCATCTCTGCGACTCACTGGGAAGGGACTATGTGGTGGTCTCGTGTACAAAAGTCAGATACAACTCCTAGGCACTAATGATTACTTTTGCCTAGTGGTTAGTATTTCACAAAAACTCAACTGAAATTAAAAAAAAAAAACAAAAAAAAAAAACATTTGTCGAAACAGCACTAATTTTCTCGCCAAACGTGAACTTAATTTTTTTTTGTTGATTCAGCTATGCGGTTGATTGAATGTTGTTAATTGGGCTTTTACTGTATTATTTTTTAAGTATCACAAACATGATTATGCGTACATATGAATTTTTATATTGTTTCATTATGGAATTTCAATGTGTAACTTTATTTTTGCGCTTGGTGTGAAACCAGTCCATAAATTTTAATTGTATAACTAACTGATCTTTTTTTTAAATGTGTGTAAGAGAATTGAAGACTAGAAATGGCAAACGATCTTATTCCCAAAAAGAAAATTTTTCAGGAGAGTCGAAAAATGATCGCATCTGGTACTTAAGGCAAAGGTTTAGTACATACTTCAGATTGAATTTGAACTATTGCTACTGGAGTTCACACTTTGGGTGTTCTCCACTTTGTTTAGCTTGTTATTTAGGACATTTTTCTCTAAAAAAAGATATTTTTTTTTGGTACTTTGGTCGTTTTCCATTTTTAGTCCTCAGTTTTTTTTATTGTTTTCCAAAGACGTTCTACTACGTTGCCACACTGTCCCTGCTTAACACATCTCGACATAAGCAGTAGGATAGTGAGGTTACAAGTATTGTAGCTCCATTATAAATAATCCTACATTTTCAGTTTTATGGGACAATATCACTTTTCAAGAATTTTCTTGATTATGCAGATGAAATTGCTTTTTGCTAGGGCATATTTTAAATGCTTCACTTCGAAGCAAACCTGGTTCGCTTCACGAACCAACAGGATTGAGTCTCCTGGATGGAGAGGTCCCCTATACACAGGTAATTTAATTTAAATAAATTTCTTTTGGGGATAGATAATTATACTTAAAGAAATTAGTGAACTATTCATTGGTAATTTAATGTTAATGGATGGTTTATTATTAAATGTGACTAATAGTTATAAAATTGGAACCATTCAATCTCCTAACAATGAAAGTATTCATATCTTGTTTTATTAATTGTTTTGTTTTTCTGATTTTGGCTTGTAATATTTTGGCCTATACTTTCCTCATTAAAAATGACATCGACACTGATGACTGTCTGATATGTTGATATTTTAGGTCCTAGAAAAGAATTTAAATTTGTGTAATATACATAATAGAAATACTGCTTTCCTGTATTAATTTTCTAAAATTTTATATATATTGCAAACCAGTGTAATTGCATCAACTAGTGTAATTGGTTCCTGATGACTTATTTGAATCTCTTGCTATTTATGTGTTAATAGGCAAAATGTATGTACTAGAATTTTTTTTTTATAGGAAGAACACACATTTAACTAAGAGGATATTCAAATTAAAGATTATTTTTCTACTAATCCTAATAGAGAAAATGGAAACAGAGTTTCGAGATTAAACAGTATTTTCTTTTAAGTGTTATGATAATTTAAACGAGTTTGATTCTATATCTATATTGGATTTAAAGTGCAGTTCTACATATTTCTTGCATCCAGTCATTTAGTTTTATGTATTCCATGATGTCGACGAGTCATAACTCTGAGACAAATTTTGGTAACCAAATTACAGAAGATAACCAGATAGAAGATTCTATACAACAGTTGAGTCAGTGCTCTGTTGAAATTTTTGAGCCGACTTTAGAGAAGATAGAAAATATCAAACACTCAGTAGCTGAAACAGGAGAAACTAGCAATGCCTTTTCGGAGTCTTTTAATCCTTGCATTCAAACTTTTGGAACTGCTTTTGACTATTTAGAACCTTTAGAACCTAGTATCGGATCTTTAGTACCTGTTGCTATAGAGGCTATAGAACCTTCTATTGGAACTTTGGAAACTTTAGAAAGTTTAGATCCTTCTATTGACACCTTTGAGCCTTTAGAATCTTTTATGGAAGCATTGAAACCTCCATTTGAAACTTTGGAGCCTTCAAATGCTGTAGAACCAAACTTTCATAATTTGGATTCGTGTATTAAAACTGTACAACCTTCTTGGAATTCTTTAGAAGTTCCTGAACCAATTGAAAACATTGTTAAACAAGTTAAGATGATTGGTCGCCCATTCACGCCTGTCATAAAAAAGAGTGGTAATCGTTCAAAAATTACATTTCAAGAGGGCCCCAAAACATCTAAATTGAGAAAAGGGGCTTTGAAAGAGTCTGCAAGCAGAGCAATTTTAATAGGTAACAAGGGCGATTTGCAATCGGTTAAGAAAAAGGTGGGTCGGCCACGCAAGACTGACTTGGAAAAGACCAAAGATATTGATAAGCAGGTTAAAAAAACAATATCTAAGTTAAGAAATGGGACTGTGAATAATTGTTCAGAACGAAATATTTTAGGATCCTCTATGGACAATGTTAAATCAGTTAAGAAAAAGATTGGCCGACCACGCAAGACTTTCTTTGAAAACCCTAAATGTATTGACCATTCTTCAGCAATGAATCCTAAAAAGAAATTGGAGAATCCTAATATGCCTGTTAGAAAAAAATATTCATTGAAGCCAAGTCCAAGAATGAAGTCTGAGCGATTGAATCTTAAAAAGACTAAAGCAGATCAATCAAGAGCTCCAGGATATTTTAAAGATATCTTAAAACCTACAGTAGCTAAAGAGACACACAAAACTCGAAAACTGAAGGTAGAAAACTCTAAAAGGGAAAATAGAGTTCTGAGGTGTTCGAACGAAAATGCTGTAAATAACAGCAAAAGTAAGTGATTCTTTTGTAATAATTTGAATTCCAATTATTTTATTATTAGAATCCAATTATTAGAATTCCAATTATTTTATTATTAGAATTTTTTTTACATAACTTACACTTTTGAAATCTTTCCCATTTTATTAATTTTTTTTATTTGATTTCTGACATTGCTAACAAAGTACTTAGTTTAATCGTTTATAGATTTTCAATAAAATATAATGTGACCAGATGTCCGGATTTTGCGGGGGCAATCACGCTCTTCTCCTCGCTGTCCCGCAAAAATGTCCCGTTTTTCCGTTATAAGAGTCCTGCCAAAGTCCTCCTAATCAAAACAAAAATGTTCTTTAGAACTTCTTTAATCAAGAAAAACTAACAGAGTGGGTAACTGACAAAGTTTCTGAAGATAAGTGTGGGTGGAGGTTTTTACCCATTTCCACCAGCACTCAATTGAAATTGCTAATACTATGAAAATTTTGGAATTTGGCTTTAGTTTGCCGAGAACAATTGCAGCCGTTGAAAGGTCTTTTCTATTGTTAATAAAATTTGGATTTGAGATGACACAACTTTTTGTGGTTGCTCTACTTATTTTGTCCTTTTCTGAGATGCTCTTGTGTCCATATTTTGTAGGTAGCATGGTGTTAATGAAACACAAAACTTAAGTCTACAAGCATACAAACAAATTTGAAGTTGGTTTCTAATTGTTAGTCAAAACTCTGGAACCAGTAGCCTTCTGAATGTGCTGCTGCAGTAGTGTAACATCCATATTGTGGTTTCTTCTGGCTGACTGATCCTGTTGTTGTATGTGTACAACCTTTTCTGATCTTTGGCTAACATTTTTAGTTTCCAAACACAGATTCCATAGTTTGGAAAGGCTACTCTGAAAAATTCCTAACGCTTCCAGTATAACATATTGCGTTTAACCCGCCTCTAAACGACCAATGGCCTTCAGGCTATTGATTCAATTAAGTCATTTTGAGGCATCTTGTTTACTGTTATAAAACATTTAACTTGTGTCCATTGCTGTTTTTATCTCCTCCTACATAAGGAATGTTGAAGGTCGCTTTTCATTTCTTATCCAAAACGCATAGTTTTTTGCTCTATAGACAAAATTTGTATACTCCCAAATTTATAAATGTTATTTTTCTTTTTAGCCTTTTTTATGTAATTTTTGTTAAATTTTTTTTTTTTTTTATGTTTGTTTCATACCAAAATCCCAATATCTATTAATTATCTTGATCGGTGTTTATGGTTATTACAAAATGTAATTAAATATACTAAAATATCTAGAAGTATGTTGTAATCAAAGTAAACTTTAAATAATATTAAAATATTATTTTGAGTTTACTTTGATTATAATATACTTCTAGTTATTATTTATAACACTTTCAGGTGTGAGTACACATTCCATTTATCAGAGACAGCATCGTTTTCCCCGTACAAAAAATGTCTGTAGGACTAAAGCAACTGCCTTGCGGTATCCAAGGGCTACATTTTCCGACACAAAAGTATCAAATAAAAAAGTAGTTGTGCAACAATCTTCCTTTGCAAATATATCTGATAAAGCTGGTGAGTTTCCCCATAACGTTTCCTTAGTTGCTTCATTATGGCTTCTGTATTTTTTTTTGTTCGAGTTAAAATTAATTGCATTTTGTGTGTTTTATTCTTTTTTTTAAACGAAATACTGTGTTCAACCAAATTGCTGTTAACAAATACATGTAATATAGATGGGGAGGAATTTTACCACATCAAAGAAAATTGATTTTATAACTGTCAAATTTTTTTAAATTTGATATTTCTTGTGTGATGGTACCTTTTAAAATGTTATGTACTTGTAAATTAAAAAATGAGATTCTATAAATTAGGTATGGTCATACGCCTATGTTTGGGAGAAATGCAGAACTCATCCATTGTGTACCTTATGTTCATTATTATTCAATGCTCTAATGTAATGATTTTATTTATAAGGACATACAGTAAAAGCCCCAATCGGAAAGCTCAATCAAGCAACATTTTTTGAAAGTCAAGTTTTGCAAGAAAATTCATGTTATTTTGCCATAAAACAGAGATAAGTCACCAAATGTAGATTTATTATTTTTTTGAGATTTCAAACTTCATTGAGGTTTTTGTTCTTTATTTTGATGTGTTTAGACTGATTTGCACTGATTAGAAATGAATATGTAACTATAAAAAGTTTTAGTGTTTATTTCCTGCAAAATTCTGGTTCATTCAGAATGCTGAAGTGTCTTATTCAACCCATTGTGAATTTCTAGTAACCAAACATTAATATTTTTAATGGTCATAATTTCCTCAGGAAAATTCTTAACAATTTTCCTGAGGAAATGAGAATATGCAGTTGTTACTAAATAAAAACTATAATTTGTTCTTCTTTCGAAGGCTCACAAAACTTCTGCAAATAGTAAACTCAGTATTCAATTTCATCAAAGCTTCGGTGATATAACTTCGGACTTAGCAATAATCCAGGTACCACAAAAGAAAAAAGAAGGCACAGCTCCTTTCAAAGCAGCTTCCAAATTTTAACTGACTTTGCAATCTCATCCATTGTCCGTTTATAGCCTTATAGCAGAAATTTCTAGAAAAGTCCAGTCAACCAATTACGTAATGGAAATGCCTTAAATTTTCTGATTCATTTAGATGTTGTCACCTTTTTTTCTAGCCTATATTATCGCTGTTAACAAATATAATAATATAGAACTGAAAAAGCAATTAATTCATCACGATTTACAATTATATACAGAAAAGTTGTGCAACATAATTCCGTGTTCAGTTTTCATCGGCATACATCCTGTCAATGTTCAGGTCTACATATGTTGTGGTTATATGCCATATCTAAATCTGGCTTGTTTTAATTGTATAAAAAAGAGGGGTTTGTAATCAAAATTCCATTATAAACAGCATCCGGATAACATGTTCCAGCAGATAATTTTTATCAAAAGTCTAGTTTATACTGAATTCTAATATCCAAAGGAAATATGCACATGATGCATCAATTTAGTCTTGTATTGTTTATTGCATAAAAATATATTAGTTTCCAGAATATGTTGTCCAGTATTGTATTTTGTATATTTGTATATCCAGAATCCATATAAATCTATGGATTATTTATTGCAATTATAGGGTAGGGTGGGGTAAAATGGGTATAAAAATCACTTTTTCTATGCTCAGTTAAAATTTTCATGCAAATGTTTAACAATTCAATTTTTATTTTGTTTTCTCTTTACATTGCACATCTTGGGAATAAGAATACATAATTTTTAATTATTACTTTACATAAATATGTTTGTGAGAAAACATTTTATAGGTATATGTTTACTATACCCATTTTACCCCATGTAGGTGAAAATGGGTATAGTGTGGGGTAAAATGGGTATACTATAGTTTATCAATCAAAACCATAGAACTTTTTTAGTGCTCTGGTTTTCAAATTCACTTTTTAACCTCATTATGACTTCTTCATTCGTTAAAACTTTGCCAGGTTTAGTTTGGACACGTTTATATTTCAATTTTGAATTTTTTATGAATGTTATTGTAAGACTTGAATATATTACATACAGAAGACTCAAATATATTACATTGGAGATATAGCAGACAAATTGCTTTTTAAGACAAAATGTTTATAAGGATGAACGACCTATTTTTATGCATAATGACGTCTAATAAGATCAGGATCTACAGCTTAACTAATATTCCGAACCACTATGAACATCCATGCGTAACCCTTGATTAGATCCCATCATCTAAGGCATGCGAGGCCTGAGCGTTAACCACACCGTCATCGGGTAATAATAATCAATAAAAATGTTCAATAAACACTTTCCAGTAGCTGGAATGTAATTTTATTAAAAATTCTGAGCTACAGACAGAAGTTTTAAGTAGACAACATATGGCATGAAGCTGTAAACAACTATTTTTACTGTTGGCATTCATATAAAACAAAATATTGAAACAAAAATAAAGTTTAAACATCATACTACCATATACAACTTTAAAAACCTTGAAAATACTAAAAACTATGAGAATACTAAAAACTATGAAAATATTAAACAATATATTTTTATTACCCATTTTACCCCACCTTACCTTAGTAAAGAAAGGCAATTTTCCACTTGAAATTACGTTCTCAACCACATCTGGTAAAGATTAAAGTGATTCAAAATCGCAAATTTGATTTTCAATTTCTGTTACGGTTTGTAGGCTAGATTCAGTGCAATGTAAAAGGATTCAAATAAATCACAATCTCATCTTGACCATAAGAAACCATAAAAAAAAAAGTTATATTTATAACCATAAATAATGGTATAGTAGTATATTATATATAGGCGGGGATGGGGCGCGAGCAGTTAACATTTCTCTCGCCCTTTTGTCATATTCGCCCCTTGCTTGTATTGCTGTGTACAAATTGTAAGTATTTAACATAGAAATATCACAACACTGTTCAAGTCACTCGTTGGGCTTAGAATAATCAGAAAAATTAGATTAACATACTTTATTACATTTTTTTCACTCTATTTTTACATTTTTTAAATAGCCTTCTACAATCTAGACATAGAAACATTGCTATGAAAAAAAAATTTCATTCCAGGTGCAAAACTGGATTTCTATTGGGTGCTGATGGACTCTGTTTTAGCGTTTTGGTTGTTTATTACAACTTCTATTTGAGATAAATCGTGTTATTTACACAGACATTAACCGGTTTGTTATAATTTTTTCTAGAACAACCTCAGTGATGCCATTTCCAAGAAAGTAATATGTACAAAAATAATGTGACAAAATATACATAAATATTGTAACGTTACCGACGTCACACTGTGTTATATAGGTATAGGTATTCAAGTGAAAGGGTAAAAATAGCTAAAACATAAAAATAGTATCATAAAATATTTTTTGTGCCATTTCTTAAGAAAGGTATAATTTTGTAAGCTTTAAAGTCTTCAGTCAATTTTCTTAGAGCAAGTCTATTTGGAAGAATGGTAACCAAAAGACATTTCCCCCAAAATATCTGATGAACAAGTACACTATTTGATCAAAAGTATCAGGACACCCACTGGTTCGGACTCGGAGAGCCCCGAGGCTAATATGATGTTGGTCCACCTTTTTCATCAATGGCTGTCTGCACATGTCTGGGGAGACTTTTCTACCAGTTTTTGATAGGTGGTTGTAGGAATTGCATCCAGGCATCCATCACAGCTCAAGTCAGAGCTAGCAGTGAGGATGGTCGATTTGGCTAGCTACGTAATCCAGAGTTCATCTTGTCCATTTTTCAAGGGGCGGCACTCCCTGCCTACCCTTTTTCTTTAAAAATAGCACCCTTCCTGTCCTTTTTATCGATAATAGTGCCCTTCCCACTTTTTTAAAAAGAAACGCCACCCCGCACGAATTTGTTATACTTTCGTTTTCTCACTCAACAGTATGTAATATGCAAATCACTCCTGAAATCACCTGTTGCGCATGCGCATTCATGTTCAAATGTGCGACACATAGACCAGGAACTGAAATCATTGAAGGGATGCTGATATAACGTGCGTCATTGGTAGGGGGTGGTCTTAAAATTTCCACTAGTTAGTATGGATGGATGTACTTTGATTAAACGTATTTTGCTGGATTTTTAACAAGCCTTCTCAAAATAGAGAAGAAAGGGATGATTAAGTTAAAGGTGTATAAGCTTTTAAAAGGAATATTTCCGTTCGGACATTCGACATCGCGATGCTCTCTTATTAATTTTAGGGCAATGCATTTTTTGTAATTTATCTGTTGCTAATTAATTTGTAAACGTCCATTTTATATGTTAAATATCACTGAAATGTAATCAATATCCCGGATTATCTCTGATTTTTTTGTGGAAAAAACCTTCTATTATAGCCTGTATAATAACGGCATGTATGGAAAAAAATCACTGTTTTGAGACAGAATTTGATCTAAAAATTAAAAAATGCACACATTTTAGAACATAGGCCTAGTTCTTTAGTCAGAATTCTTCTTGTGAAATCCCTTAATGAATATTGTTAAATTTGGAGAAATATTATTTTCTCTCAATGGCAAAGCGTATAAAATAAAGTTTAAGATTGATTCATTCATATTTTAGACAATTTTGTGAGGCTTGTGAAAAGTCTTAACTTAACATTCATTATATCAAAACATTCTTATCTTAATTTTACAGTATTATAAATTGATACATTTATAAAAATGAATATTTGATGTAAATTTTACAGTGTAGATGGTTTTTTATTCTTAATAATTTTCTCAGTCTCATACCAGAAGAAGTAGGACTGTAGCATTTTATCAGTATTTTGATATCATTTGTCTTTTGAGTTCCTGAGCAAGTTTTTTATTCGAGCCAATTTAAGCATTAATTTTTTTTCAAAAAATTTATAATTTAAAAACATTTATCATAGTGGAAAAGTAAAACAATGTAGAAATTATGGAAGAAAACCGAATACAAATTTCTCCAATTTGCCATAAAAGTGCCTTTGAAAACAGTTGTTGCCCTTTTTTGGAAAATTGCGCCCTGCCCTTTCTCATTTCAAGAATGTACTCTGGCATTCTAATTTGTCCCAAAGGTGTTCCATGGGACTTATATTAGGGCTCTAGGAAAGCCAGTCCATTTTTTGAACATCCATTTTTTCAAACCACAACTGTGCAAGTCTCAATGTGCGAATGGAGCAGTAATCCTGCTGGAAGAAAAATGGGCTTTCCCTGAAATATTGACATAGAGTTGAGAGAGTAGAATTAGCTACAATGTCCATATGCATCTTGGAGTTCCTGTTTCCAACCACAGAAACTAAGGGATTCAGGCCAAACCAATGACAAACAACCCCACACCATGATGCTGCTACGACCAAACTTCACAGTCTGCACAATGCAGTCACGTAAGAAGTGCTCGCTGGGCATCCGCCAAGCAAAGATGCGTCCATAGGACTGCCAGATTGTAAAGCGTGATTCATCACTCCAAAGAACATTTTTCCACTTGTCTACAGTCCAATGACATTGAGTTTTGCACCATTATAAACAAGGTTTTGCATTCTAGGGAGTGATGTCCGGCTTGGGAATAGAATCCCAGCAACACTATAACAATCATGGAATCCCTATAACAATAATGAAATCCCAGGTTTTTTAACTCTCGGCAAACAGTCCTGCTGCTAGCACTAACACCTGATGAACTTTGCAACTCCTGAGTGATTTCAACCAACGGGGAATTACGATTTTGTTTCTCTTCACTTTTCAGTGTTCTCTGGCTGAGTTCATGAATTTTTTTTGACCTGCCACTTCATTTTTCTGCAGTTTCCCTGCTTCGACATTTCCACTTGTCAATCACTCACAGTGGATTTTGGCTTCTGTAAAACGTCTGAAATTTCACTATCTGATTTCCCCCAAAGGTGGCATCCAACTATAATGCCATGATCAAAGTCACTAAGCTTCTTTGACTAATTCCTTATCTTACAAACGTATCAACATGACCTGACAAACCGCTACCAACACTTTTATAGCTTTCAGTTACGCATCAAATTACGTCGCCTGGCAGATTCACTTTTTGGAGGGGAGGGGTCCGGATGACTTATGAATGGGGGTGACTCTAATGAGTACCAGCACCGCGACTGAAGTCTATTGTACTGAAACACCCTATTTGATCTAAAGAAGACCAGTTGCTGAGATAAATTTCAGTTTAGACCTGATTGGGGTTCCCAGGGGTCGATACAATGGTATCCCAGATATTCAAATCGTTAGGCAGAGTAGTAGTCGCATTTACATAACACATGTGTAGAGCTCTCCTCTGTCGTACAACAGCCCCTGCATAGTGGGTCATCTACAACACCTAGCAGATTAAAATGTCTAATTAAGGTGCAATGTCCAGTTAAAAGGCCTACAGCAACCTTTATTTCTCTTCTGCTCAATTTTAGTAGCTCCCTCGATCTAGTCCAGGGTGACTGTTGATTGAGCTCTTTGGCTTGGCTTTGATCTTTAGATTGAAGCTATGCTAGATAGGATTCAGTCATTAAAAAACTTTTGATAGTTTTCCTGACCGCATTGTGGGGCAGACCCAAAACAGGTTCTGGTCCGACAAAAGATATTTCAGATCCTTGTTTAGCTAATTGGTCTGCCATTTCATTACCCTCAATGTTACAGTGACCAGGGACCCAGAGAACTGATACCTTGCTTCCCTCAGCCAGGTCTTCAAGTGCATTGTGGCATTCCAACACTACTTTAGAGGTAAAGCAGTGACTCTTTAAGGCCTTTAGGGTAGCTTGGCTGCTAGAGAAAATCTTTTTGACCCTCTTAACAACCCCCCTATCTAGACAGTTGTAGGCACAGGCAGTGATTGCAAGAACCTCAGCCTGAAATTCAGTAGCCAACTTGCCCAGAGAGAAAGACAGCTTTATTTTTCTATTAGGACAGAAGACACCTGAACCAGTGCCATAAGATGTTTTTGAACCATCTGTGTACCAAATTTCATCACCTCTCCTGGTCAGATTGGAGGGAAATCTCCAGTCCTCTCTAGTCAGAAATATAATATTGTATTTGGCTCTGAAGCAATATTGCTTTAACATCCAGTCAGATCTCATTGTTAGACAGGGATGTTCTTTTACCTGTGACTGAATATTTTTAAACATAGGTAATTCATGGGATGATTTCCATAAACCCATGAGTTTTAGGCGTCATGAGCACAAAACAGCCTCTAGTTCCACTTGTTTATATAGTGGTAGAAAATCTAAGAGTATTTCTAGACTTTTTGAGGGAGTAGTTCTCATTGGCACTTGTAATTACAATGGTTGCCATTCTTTGTAAACTAGTGAGTTCTTTTTTCACTGTGTCATTATGGGTTCTATTTCCCCAGGCAATGGCCCCATAAGATATCATTGGAGTAGTCACTCCTGTACATATCCAGAGCACCATTTTTGGTGACAAGCCCCAATTATTTCCAATGGCACGTCTGCAGGCCTAAAACACTCTTTTGGCTTTGCTAGTGCTGTATTGGAGATTCGGCTTCCATGTCAAGGTTTTGTCAAAGATAACCCCTAAATACTTAACCTCATCTGAATATGCAAGTGGTTTTCTAAAGAATTTTACTGTTTGCATAACATGTAATCTTTTTCAAGTGAACATTGTCAGGTTAGACTTGCTGGGGCTAACCGACAATCCAACCCCTTTGGACCATTTTTCGACCTTATTTAGAGCAGTGCTCATGAGGTCAGTTACAGTATTCTGGAATTAATTACTTACGATCAGTGTTATGTTATCAGCATAACCTAGACAATGCAGGCCCAAAAAATGTATCCTGTTTATGAGCTCATCAACCATTAGACTCCATAGTAGTGGTGACAGCACTCCTCCCTGTGGGCATCCTTTACATTTCTCCACAGTGAGTGTGTCTCTCAAAAGGGAGGCTTGAGCCATTCTGGTTTCAAACATATTTTTTATCCAAGTACAAATGCTTGAATTAACATTTCTTTTGAGAAGGGCATTACTGATTACATTCGTTGGAACTATCAAAACCCCCTCAATATCCAGAAAGGTTGCCAGGGCTATTTCCTTTTCACTGAATGCTCCATCTAGTACAGTAACAAGGTCATATTGGGCAGTCTCTGTAGATTTCCCAGGTTGATATGCATGTTGAAATCTCGATAAGGGCTTAGCTTTTATAACCTTGTCTCTGATATACCTGTCAATCAATTTCTCCAGAGTTTTAAGGATTAAGGATGTCAGGTTAATAAGTCTGAGGGCTTTGGCTTCATTGTAGCATGTCTTTCCTGGTTTGGGTATAAAGATAACTTTACAAGTTCTCCATACATGTGGTATATAGCCGTATACTATACATGATCTAAAGATTCTGCATAGATGTGGCATAATAATATCTTCGCCATGTTAGAGTAGAGCTGGTATAATATCGTCAGCCCCAGGTGATTTGAAGGGCTTAAACGAATTAATAACCCATGCAATTCTGTTTGGAGTAATTATACTCTTTGCCATTACCCAGTCCTCTTTTTTACTACGTGGTTGTGTAAGATTTGGAATGGTAGGTATGTCACTTGAGTTTGCGACTATGGAGTCAGGAAAGTGTACTTTAATCATTTTCACTAGTGTACTTTTGCCATCTTCTGTGTATGTGCCATTATCTTTCCTGATGGAAACCAGTTGGCACTGATTGTCCTTTGACAGGATTTTGGTCAGTCTAGCTGCACTGGACATATTGTCCGCCTGGCCAAGGGGTCCGCATACTTTTGGTCAGATAGTGTATATAAACATCATTTTGATTAAAAGTAATCTTTACACAGATTTTTTATGAAGGGTTTTGCTCTTTATCTACCTCTTCATACAATATATGAGAGTCTATTCATACTTCTGTAAATGTAATACATATTTATAAATAAGTGCACTGCAAAAAAAGGATATTTTTAAGGGTAACTCAAAATTATGGTTTTTAACCCACAAGGTTCAGGAATTAATGCAGACTCCAGGTGTGTTAATGGTTAAGGTAAGGATATTCTCTTAATTCTGCAAATATTAATGTGGCTTCTTTGAGTAGAAGCATAAACTCAGAATCTGCTAAATCACCTGCAATTGCAGCTATTTTATTTGATGTTTTCTTTAATTTCTTTTCAGCAACAGTTAATGTTTCATTCCAATCAACTGGGGCTAATTTACCATCTGTTTTTTACATAAGTTAGATCAAGATCCTTAGTTTTTAGTCCTTATTTTTTCAGTTACTTTGTATATGTTCCTTTACATTTTTGATGTATTAAAGTAATCTGAGATAATTTTGTTGGTAACAAATAAGTTATGGTTTGGGGTCTAAGGTTCATGTTTGTCTTTTAGCTGCATTGCAAATGGGCTCTTCTTGCATGTTTAGAAAAAATTTCTTTTGCTATGCACAAATATAAACTTATGAGTGACTATAAATGGAATGTGAAACACTAAGAATAAAGGAGCTTATACTCTGTAATTTTGAAGCATTAAGAACTGAGAGGAATTTAAATAATTACAAGACTTAAATCAAGTAATAATATTGTCAATATAGCTGTTAATTATTCATAATTCGTTTATCGTTTTCTTATTTCATTTAATGTCATTCCAATTTTCTAAATGAAAATTATAACTTGAACATAAAAACTTGAAACAATTGGAGCTGAAAGTCCATTCTATTTCTGTTCTCGTAAGTAAAGAGTGCATTTCAAACCGCATTGCAAACATTTAATAATTATTTTCAAGACTTGAGATTATTTTTTACTGTATATTTTAAAATATACTAATTTTTCTAATGTTTTAGTTTGGGTTGGAAAATAGAGAATAGAATTTAATAATTATTCATTTTGAATCTATTATATGCATCACACTGTATTTGATGCATTTCAGTATACCCACTGAGTGTTCAGTGAATTTATTGCATTAAAAGTACTTGAATGTTCAAACAGACACCAAGTAATCTTTTTACATGATACTAAGTGGCATACATTTTCATGGTTTAAACACACACACATTCACACATTTATTTTATTTTTTAGGGCACAAAGCATCTAATGTTGCATTGCATTTTTCATTAAAATACACAATCCTAATAATTTGGGGATAAACAATTTTTTTCTGAGAGGAAGTATTAGTTTTAAATTTTTTAATTATTAATTCATTCTTCTTATGAGTTTGATAAGTTTAATTTCATTTTTATGTTTAGTTCTACAATTTGAATTAATATTTTTTACATAGTGTTAGGTCTTGAATGTAATGTGACTAGTTGAATATTTCTTCCTTGTAGAATTCTGAACAATAAGGAGATGAATGTAGTATTAATGTACATAATTGTACTTTTAAGCCTATGAAATTCAATGTTATTTTTTCTCCCAAATAGTTTATTCTAATTAATTTTAATGAGAAATCAAATATTCATAACTTTCGCTTAAAAATACAAGGAAGCTAGTAAAAGGTCATATTCCATTTCCAAAAGCTCAGATTAAACTGCTACTAGAGTGATGAAAGAATCAAAAAATATGAAGACAAAAATATCTGCCAATGTCTATTCTGCTCTTCAACACCTAAGTAAGCTTTAATTACTTCATTGGTAGAAAAGAAAGTATATAGTTAGTGCACCATAAGACTTAAGTCAAGTAGTATGTACAACAATAATATTGTCAATATAGCTGTTAATTTTTCCCAATTCATTTAAGGAAGATGTTATTCCAATTTTTTAAGTAAAATTTATAATTTAAACACAAAAACTTGAAAATTGAACACTTACAGTCTAATGTGTTCGCTAAAGTTTTGAGACAATATGTTTTCTGTCCTTTTTTTTAAAGCAAAATTTCTTAATGATGTAAAATAGTAATTTTTATCCCTTTTAAAGCACTACAAAATGCTACATTAGAACAATTGCGACATATGCATGAGTTAAAAATAATTTTAAAATTTGCAAAATTACTTGAGCAAAAGTTTTTAGACTATTCAGGTTTTCTAAACTTATATTGAAATTAAATATCTTAATGTAAGGAAATACAGCAACATTTTATATTTATTTGCTTATCCTTTTGCTTTGAGGACTGTCAAACACTGTCTGGGCATGGAATTAACAAGGCATTCTAAGGTGGACCTAGGGGTTTTCACGCAGTTAGATAGAAGATCCCGAAGGAGTTCTGTTTTTGAAGAATGCTTCTGTGTCCTGACTTCCGATGTATTCCCAAAGGCGTTCAATTGGATTGAAGTCATGTGACTGACTCGTCCAGTACAAAACTTCCATTTTCCTAGCTCTGTAAGCCAATTTGTCACTATTTTAGAGATGTGCTTGGGATCATTATCTTGCTGAAACATCCACCCACGAGGCATTTTATGAGTATAAGGCAGCATGTGATCCTCTAAAATGTTTTTATTAAAATTTTGATCCATAATCCTATCGATATATACGAGGGGGATGACACCATCATGATGGAAAGCTTCCCAGACCATTACTGATCCGTTTCCGTGCTTCATTAATGGACGTTGCTACTGCGGGGGTAAATTCTGGTACCTTTTTGACGACGAATATAGCGCCGACCATCACTTCCAAACAAATTGAATTTGGATTCATCACTCCAAATGACCTTTCTTCCAATCTTTGGTTGTCCACTTTTCATGCTCCTTGGTGATTTTCAATCGGATTTTCCTAGTCTTTGCCTGGATGAGTTTTTTTTTTCAGAGATCGTTTCTGCTCTTTAAGATTGTGCACACAATTACCCTGAACATTCTGGGAGCATAACTAAGTATAGCTTATTTGCATATCTGAGCATAGCTATTGAAATTATAAAGTCGTTTGCATACAGCTCGTATAGAAATGAAATAACGAAAATGAAATTTAAAAGCCAGGGACGGGATATGAACCCATTTCCTCTGCTTAGAATTACTCTGCTTTAGCCACTGAGCTAGCGGAGCTCTTGTTTGTGTGGTAATATCATATGTATTTACGTCAAGTATTAAAAACATGAATTTTATCAGATCATCTTAAAACTTCTGTTTACAACATTTCAAATTCACGTTTTGTATTTTTTAAATCAACAATTTTCACTCATATTATTAGTTGTGCACCATGTAGGATGACTAAAGCTACAATTTGCTAATTTGTATCATTAAGACATTTTGCTTATGAAAAAGTTTGGACATAAAAAACATAGTTTCAAAATTTTAGCCTAATACTGTATATCTATGCACATTTATATCCTTACAATTCTAGAAGAAAGTCCAGAATATTTATAATCTCGTAAGTAAAGAGTAAGAGAAGCCTATCAAACTGTTTTATAAACATGTAATATTTATTTTTAAGAATTCAGATCACTTGACTTTAACATAATAAACACACTCGCCACATGCATTCACGCATACACACTTGTATTCTTTAATCTTTTGACGGTCATGCACATATATATGCGTCATTTGACCCCCAGTTTTTCCAGCAATACACAACATTTTTAAATTTATAAATAAAATTTAAAATAGAATATTTTTTTATATTTTTACTAGGATGATAGTTTATAAACTATCTAAAGTAAAATAAATAAAAAAAATAATTGAAAACAGTTTTGTATTTGAATTAGAAATATAATTAAAAAATTATTGCAGGGAAAACAACTGTAGAATTTTGCTCATTCCCTGAACTGCCAGAGGGTTAAGGCAAATTGTAATATCTTTTTAGTATAATTTTGCTTTGAAGCATTCATTAAAATACAGAATCCTTACAATTTGGAAGTGAACAATTATTTCTGCCAAAAAGTATTAATTTGAAATTTTTGAATTATTAGTTTATTCTTCTTGCGAGTTTGGTAAATTTATTTTTATATTTGGGTCTATAATTGGAATTCATATTTTTTGTATCATGTTAGATCTTGATGTTTTTTGGTTAGTCTTGAATACTTCTTTATAAAATTCTGAATGAATTCTTAATGTGCATAATTTTACTTTTAATCCTATCAAATTGAATGGTATTTTTTATTTCCATTGATAATTAATTCATTCAAATATTCATAACTTTCAGTCAAAAATACAAGGAAGCCAGTAAACCATATTCCTTTACTAAAAGCCCAGATCAAAACTGCTTCGAGAATGAAGACGAGATCAAAAGGTATGAAGAAAAAGATTTCTACTGCTCTTCCACGTCCAAGTAAGTATTAATTATATCATTGGTGGAAATCAAAGTATGTTATATTTTGTGCAGCATAATTTTATGTAATATAATATGTAGAAAAGAGGTAAATAAGTTATTAATTACACAACAAAGTGTTTTTGTGCCTTATCTTATATGTAAGTATAATACTGACCAGTCTGTAGTCAAATTCTTTAGGGCAAGTATATTTGAATAAATAGGGATAAAAACTGCTTTTTCCAAATATCTTGGGAACAAAAATTATACAAAATAGTTTTCAATAAATACATGTAATTTTGTATCCCATACGTAATATATTACTGTTTGGGACTAAAATTTCACACTGTTGGTATGAATTTATTGCTTTCTCATGAATAAATGTTGTGGAAAGTGATGTTAGAAAAGTTATTCAGAAACGTAGGAAAATGCTACATTATTGAATGCATAAAAACACTTGGTGCCATTTTTCAAGACGTACCACATTATAGAGTTCCTCTGTGGTATGTAGTAGTAGATCATTTTAAAACTAATCCAGTCTTGGCAGTTGATCAACTGTTTGGGTCTTTTATTTTATCATTTTAAGACTGAATACAAGCTATTAAAAAAAAAAAAATAATACAAGCAAGTTATGATGCATTGTCATTTCGACAAGCGATGTCTTCACTTGACATTTAATACAGAAATTTTACTTTTTGGTTTCAATAAATGGATTTTATATTGCTTCTTATGTCTTTTAATAATGCTTGATTTTAGATGCTACCTTAATTCAAATGAGCAATGATTTAAAAGCACAGTTCTCTAAGTTTCTGATTGTATTTCCTCTCTAGAATTAATTTCTGAACATAAGTGAACATTTCTAATTTCAAATTAGGAAGTACAGCAATTTTTTCTAGTATATGCTATATATATATATATATATATATATATATATATATATATATATATATATATATAATGGCCTTATTTGATTTTTAATCAAATGTCTTTTCCTTGCTTCATTCTCGAAATCCAAGAAAGGTTATTGCTGCAGGTGTACTAGCTAATATATTGATATCTGTGTATCAGAATGTTTATACAATTTTGTTAAAAGTAGTCCTCTAGTATTAATGTTTTAATTTCTGATTATTTTCTCAAAAGTAATATTAGAGGGGTAATATATCAACCTCTCCGATGCCAATCAAAAACATAAAGATCATGAGGGATGGCCTTGGTTTTGAACTTTTAGTGTCATTTCTTTTCGTGTAAAGCTAAGATTTTATATGGAATGTCTAGTTACCTTATAGCACTGATGAGTGAACTCCTCTTTATGATATCATTGATAGTCTTAAAGTCAATGAATGATATCATTGATAGTCTTAAAGTCATTAAATAAATGAGTTTCAATGCTGTATTTTCTATGTTTATCTAGAGTTCGTCAAAAGTTGAAAACTGTATGGATCTGCCATTATACTAGAAGACAACATACCCTGAGCTCACTGAATACCTTACAGCAATGAGTGATCCAGTTTTACTACGCCCTGATTGGCTGATTGGAACGATGTGTGGTCAATTGGTTAAAACTCTTTTGTAGTATCCGTGGTTAGAAAAGTAAAATAGTAATTAAAATTTAAACTTAAAGCACTTATTTTCTTTTTTTATCAACTTTTATTTAAGTTTAATACAAAACTATATGCTTAGGTTAACAATATTACCTTATAAGTTGTGATTTGCTTGGAACTATATCTTTTCGGCAGAAGGATCCATCCTACAGTGCATTCAGTGAGCTGAGGGTATGTAGTATTCTAGTGTAGACTCTGTTAAAATTTAGAAACAGTAGCTGATTTGGCTGACTCGAGGATGAAATTTTTATTTTTGAATATTTCTATATCAGTCTTTGTTTTTCTTATAGACTCTGATTTATTTAACCAGACAATAATGTTTGTTGTCATTTAGTACCATTTTAGCACAGTTTTTTTCTGCGTTTGAAGTTGAATAAATTGCAGCTTTTGTGTGGAATTAAGTAAAAGTTCTTTAGTTTGAATGCCCTTAGGTTTGGGTGAAACTAGGAAAGAAATTACCAGTCAATATTTTCTCTTGGGGTTTTGCAAAATATCGATCATTTTGATGATTTATATTTTAGTTCAAGAAGTTAACCACTTGCCTGATTATCCCGAATTATCTCGGGTTCATATATATTGCAGTTAATTATTATCCTGAGAAAACTCGGGCGAAGCAGAATTTGTCAGTACTATTTGTTTTATCATGGTTTTACTCAGCCTGAAGGATTTGGTGTTTTCCCTTTTGTATGGTATACGTCGGCTTGTGAATTAGTAATGTATAAATAAGGATAGTTGCGTTGAAAAAAAGTAAAATAATGGCGATGATGCAAGATAGCGAAAGCGAGGATTTTTCAGATAGTGATTATGAAGAGGTGGATATTGAAAATAGTGGAAGTGATTCTTCTGTATGTAGCCTTATTGAAGACGATTGTTCAAGTGATTCCGATTTGGACGATTTGCCGGCAGTTCGTCAATGGTGTGCAATTCAAAAAACGAAGTTGCCACCTGCACCTGCTCGCTTTCCTTTTACTGCCAATGCAGGTATGAATTTCAATATTGATATCCGTTACGTTTTGGAATTTTCCTATAAATATTTTGATAATGAATTGATCGACATTATTACAACCAAAATAAATCGATATGCGGAAGAGCGTGCTTGCATTCAAAACCATGGTGTTCTACTTCTCAAAATGATATAACGAGGTTTTTTTGAGGGAGTAACCAGTGTACAGAATGTCAGGTATCCCTTTTTGTTGTCCCTTGTTTCAAAAACTATCATACGAAGACTAATATTTAACTTTTTTTCATTTGCCTGAGATAACTCGGGATAGTAAACTAATATTAAAACTAAATGCTTTTATACCTGTAAAAAATTAAAAAATCTATTTAAAACCTACATGTTTTGTTTTGTTTCTTTGTATTTAATAATAAAATAAAAAAATGTGATGATTTTTTGCAATTTTTTTCAAAAAAATTTGTAAGGGAAGCAGTTAAAACATTCTAAAAAAAGAAAAATTGCTAATTTTGTGCATATGATTGCTTTTATAAGTACTTCTTTAATTGATTGTACACCTCAATTAGTACTTTCCTTAAAAATTTCAATTTTTTTACTCAGCTAAAAGATTTCTTGCCCCTCTTTAATTTTCAATTGCTCCCCTACTTTGGATTTGGAAGGGTTGTGATTTTGTTCCTGCAGTACATGTAGGTTGACAAATTTCTGTCTTTTTTTCTCTCAAGGTACAGTTGCATGCCTGCTTTTAGTGTCTTTGCTAACTTATCGAATACTTCATGTCTTCCACAAATTATTGCGAGCTTTGACCCAGTGGAAATTGATTGCTTCACTTTTCCTGTCTAGGAGTGCTTCATCCCGTTATCTTTAATTATTATATCTTCTTAGTGCTGACCTGATTATGAGGAACTTTCTCCTTTGTTGGTTTTATTTAAAAAAAAAAAGTAGAGAAAAAAATCATGAAAAACAATACGATTCTTTCAAAAATTTGTGCTCAGATAGATAGTTAAAAAAAATATTTAGTTTTTCACTTTGGTGATTTGGCGGGAAAAAGCTACTTTTGCGTGTGACGTCACAGCGCAGGTAGTGAACCAGTCTGCTAGACGAGGATGAAGTGATGTTCCATTTATGGACTTTCGATGGTTGGTTGTGTTTATTTCAGCTTTGATCAAGGCATTCTAAGAAAAATCTAAGACTGTTAAAAAGTCTGATCAAAATCCTCTCTTTCAGTACAATCTTTATTAACCCATTGACGGTCATGCTTGTATATATACGTCTTAGGATCCCCAGTTTTTCTAGCAATACACAAAATTTTTAAGTTTATAAATAAAAGTTAAAATACGATATATTATAGATATTTTTATTTGGATAATAGTCTATAACCTATCTAAAACAAAATAAATAAAAAATAATTAAAAAAAATTATGTATTTGAATTAGAAATATAATTTAAAAATTATTGCAGGGAAAACAACTGGGGAATTTCGCCCATTCCCATGACCGTCAGTGGGTTAAATGGAATCTTGAATAAATACAAAAATGTCGGGTTATCAAGGTGCTTGCTTGATAGTTATTTTTCCCTCCAGTATGGAATTTAAAATTGTGATTTAATGAAAATACTATAAAATGGGTAAAAATATTAAGAATTTTTTTATTTTCCAAAAGCGGAGATTGGGTGCAAAAAGTGAATGGAACGTATGCGTAAAATAAAGGATAAACATGAGGGAACTTTTAAACCAATATTACATTTTGCCACACCTAACATAAAAAAGAATGATTCGGTTCTGCCGATACCACTAACAGATATTTAGCAACTGTTTGACATACATTTTTTGTCTTTTTTACTATAATGTTTCCATCTGTGGGAACTTCATCTTTCAAATTTCCTGATAAAATGCACTTTATCCACTTTCAACTAAATGTTCTAAGCAATGAATTAAAAAAATAACTTGTCATCACCTTTTTTAAGACAAAATAACTTTTGGAAATTCTTGACACATCTTAACCAAACAATGCGTTCTGTAATATAACTACTACGTGACATTTAAATCACCCAGTATTAAAAACAGTGGCGTAACTGACGGGAGAGTGGGCAATTTTCTTGGTGATCGTTTGTTCGAGTAGTTTAATTTTTTTTAATATGGTATGATCATTCATAATTTTGTGGAGCCTTGGTATTATTTAAGTATCACCCTATAAACAAAAACTGGAATAAAATTGACTAATAAGAAGCAAAGTGGAACGTGTTTAGCTTCTTTTGGAATAATAAAAATGCTTGTAGTGATTGAATTGACAATATTTATAGACCAATATTCATCTGGAGTGCAGATAATATAACACCTGGATTAGATAATATTAATATAATTATAATTTCCTTATAACTTAACAAAATGAAAGGCTTTTTTATATATATCTGTGCGTAATGTAATGAGGGCATATATTGTTAACTGGAAAAGGGAAGTTTACTAAAAGTCAGAACCAACCTGATGGCTGTGGGGTTAGTGCCCTGGCCTCGCATGCCAAAGGTGCCAAGTTTGAATCCGGAGCTAGGCATGGATGTTCGTTGTGGTTCGGAATCCACTTAAGCTGTAGGTCCTGGCTTGATTAGCAGTTATTGTGCACAAAAAAAGGTCGTTGAGCGTACAAACAAACCTAACTAAAATTCATATGTCCATGTGGCGACTTCAAATAACAGATAAAGCTTCTGTGCACTGGAGTACTCTTTTGCACAGTGACAAAGTATCTGCCTCGATAACCAATGGTCTCGTGATCGAGGCCCATCGCCCGCATTGAAAGCTTACTAAAGCTTTATTGGTGACACCAGACAATTGAATCATGCTGCCATCTATCGACAACTTCTGAAAGGAGAAACTGCATCGTAAGAAGCGATCAGAAACACAACTCGCTATCAAACAGGTAACTAGCGTACAGAACTCGCACGACGATGCAACTAGCATTCTAAACCTCCAACTCCGATCAGAACTACACTATCGCTCCTTTGTCGCTGGAAGGAGGCTGTGTGGCGACTTCAAATAACAGAAAAGCTTCTGCGCACTGGTGTACTCTTTTGCACAGCGGCAAAGTATCTGCCTCGAGAACCAATGGTCTCACGATCGAGGCGCGTCGCCCTCAGTGAAAGCTTTAGTCCATATTAAGGCCTTTCCAATACATTCTTTCTTGCAACCACATTGCAAAGGCAAATGTAACAACATCGTGATTCCATTGGACAAAAATTTGTCGTTGTGTATTAAAGTACTTGGTGACTAAGACGAGCTTACTTTTTCAGATGAAAAGATTTTCCTCACATATGCAAAAAATTGGTCCTGAGAAGTAGTGTATTTGCAATATTAATTGTTATTTGTGAATACCTTTTTTTAAAACCCTTCTTTGTGTTCAAAACAAATCTTAACACGAAGCTGTTCCTCTTAAAAAGTCCTACAGACTTATCATACGTTGTCGGCTCTGGTTCTCTTCTCAGTCAAAGACTAACTTACTCGTAATGGTTTTGGATAGCGCCTGGAGAGCTTCCTATTGAGGAAACTCTCCAGGCACTATCCAAAGCCATTAAAAGAATGCCCCAGGACTTATAGGGGATGGATGTCAGTATTAGACACTGAAAAAAAACAAAAATATTGTAAGGTCAAGAGAGAAGGACATCCGGTATTTTTTGGCCTTTCGACAATGAGATATCATTTTGGAATATGCCATGAGGTTGTTTCTCAAACGTTAGTAAAAAAGTTATTTGATTTGCATTTTGATGATGGATAAGAAAAAAAAATGCTCCATATAAATATTGTTTAGTTCCTTGTTGTAGAAATACAACAGAAAATTCACCAAACTATTTTTTTTACGTTCCAAGAGATCCTGTTAGAAGGAAAGCATGGACAAGAGCCATGTTACGCGATAAGAAGAAAAATAATAAATTATCGGACAAAACATCACTTCATTGTTGTGAAGACCATTTTTCGGTAAGTAAACATTTGATGATTGAAATTCGTACTCAAGACTTGTTTTTCAGTGTTTATGATTTAATTTATAATTACAAATTTTATAGGATTGCTGAATGTCAGAAACAGTCTTAATCAGAAATCGTGACGAAAATAACACTTCATTTTGAGGAGTGCACTAGTGTGATAAAATTAGTTTACCGCACGCCTTGTACTAAAATAATAATTAGTTTTGGTATAGAAATTACATATTTAAGAGATTCATTAACTAGAGTTGGCCAACATCAATTTATAAATGTGTTAAAATTTTTTTTGTACGTTATTGTAAAATGTTATTTTTAATGTTAAAATTTTAGTTTCGTTTTCCTTTTAATTTTAATAGAAGCGACTTTCAATAGGTGTACAACTCTGACATTTTAAACATAAGTAGTTTTGAACACAAACAGAATGTTAAAATTTTAATTTCTTTTTTTAACAACTTTTTTTTTTAATTTTAAAAGTTTTTTTTACAACTTCTATTAGGTGTAGAGCTCTGATAATTTTCAATGTAAGTAGTTTTGCCTTCATAATTTTACTTTTGACAAGCAGAATGTTAAAATTTTAGTTTTTCTTAATTTCTTAGTCTCCTTATAAAGCAATGAACCTTTCAGCGAGCAAAGCGAGCCTGGTTTGCAAAGAGTCAAAAGTTAAGACCTATATCCAAAGGCAGGTCTCTGCAATGCAGGACCACACTGCTAGTTATCAATAATACTATTAACTTGAATTATAATAAAACATGGGAATTTGCACTGAACTGAAATATATATTTATTTGTAAGTGATCACATATTTAATTATTTGTGATTTTTTGAGTAAAATATAGAATCTTTATTTTTTAAGCAGACAATAGAGCAAAAGGAATTTAATGAGTGGGTGTGTGACTCACTTTCTATAAAAAGCAATTTACCTAAATTTCAATAATTTAGCTTTTATGAATTATTTAACATATTGTGTAGTTTTACCTTTGTAATTCTTTAATCTTCTTTCATTTAATAGACGATATGGAAAATTATTATCGATGGAGTTTAACCAAAGATGTGAAGGGATAGCAACTAAAGATGAATGCAATCCCACATTTATTTGAATGCCAGAAATGGCAACTTCTCCAGTTGAGAGGAATGGTGCCATAAAGAGACAGCGCATGAATTTAGTGAAAGAAGCTCTTTCATAAGACGAGCTAGTGCCCTCAACAAACACTTACAACTTGGAAGAATTAGAGGTAGATATCACTGATCTCAAGATAAATACAAGTTTATATAAGAAAAATCTTTCGAAGCAAAGGAACGAACATTGCCATTCCTGTTATACAGTGGCATGTTCGACTATAAGAATATGTGTGAATCAAGCAAACTTCACTTAAATAAAGCACTTCCATACTATGTAATGACACTTATGATGATGCAGATAGTGAAAGATCTACAGAGTCAACTAGTGAATATGAGTTTAGAAGTGTTTGTTCATTATATTATAGTTCTGAAGATGAGGACTTAGAGAAAAAAAAATATAAAGAACATGTGTTAAGAGGGACTATTATGTCGATTGAAAAAGAACCAAAGTTATTTTTAGGAATTACTCCAAAATGTTTTTCCTACTTCAACACTTAACAGAACATTCTAAATTACCAATCAAGCATATTGTTATGAATTTTTCTACTGAGGCAATGATGGCATAGTTTTTAAGATAAAAACTATTATTTATTCACTTCAGAAAATTCACAAAAGTTATTCGAAGAACAGTGAAATTGCTATCAAGCTTCAACACAAGATTCAATAAAAACAATTTCGAATATAGCAATCATGCAAGCTCACTCCAATAGGTAGACAAAGCGATCTGCTTTCATCGAGTTCCAAAGTCAAAACTGAAAACTTTCCCGATTTCTGGTCTTATTTATACAGGAGCGTGAAAACATTCCCGAAATATCCAGCCAATTCGTCAAAAAAGAAACATCTTGATTGCTTTAGGTGTTGCAACCTTTTACTAACCTGTATTATTGCTGTTAATATATGAAATAAGATAAAATAAATTACAATAGAATTTTAAAACAATACTTCACTATTTACAATTTTATACAGACAATTTGTGCAACATTTCCCCCTTCTTAAAGACTACACGTCCTGGACAGTGAAGTCCTTAAGAGGAAAGGCCGTTCAATCACTTTTACCATAATATCGGGCTAGTCTATTGTAATGTACAACTCTAGGTTTACAGGACGGTGTCCGTTGAATCCTTACCACGACGTCATTGATCTTAAGGACCACATATGACCCTTCCCAGTTTGTCTGGAGCTTAGAGGAGAGTCCTTTCCGACGCTTAGGGTTCCATAACCTCATCTTGTCACCTTCCTGGAATGAACGTTCCTTGGTATAGTAGCGGACCTTCATGCGCTCCGTTATGATGTTGATTCTTTCTCTGACAAACCGATGTATGGCTTCCAAACGTGCCTGGAGATCATCTAGATATACTAGACAGACGAAGAAGGAGTGTTCTGTGGTCGTCCAAAGAGGAGGTTGCAGGGGAGCCTAAGGTCTCTTCCAAACATCTTTAGAGATGGAGAAAATCCGGTGGTCTCGTGAGTTGCACTTCCGCATGCCAACAGAAGTGGTGAAAGTTTCTGATCCACATCTTGCTGGTTACATGATTTTGAGATTGGTTGTTGATAAGAGAACGCAGGTGTTCCAGATTTGAACTCCGTTTTAGATTAATGTCGTTTGCTCTTCGGACATGAACTTCCGGAAAGAGCGTTCCCATTCAACCGAACATCATCTTCAGTAAGCTTATCTGTGATTGCGTCAGAATCATCCGTGGGTGCAACTGATAGATCCCGGGACCTCCGTTCGATGTTTGTAATAGGAGCACGAGTGTCGATTCCCTCTTCACTAACGTTGTCCATTCCCACACGAACCACTTCCTGGGAGTGTTTCATCAACGTTGCTTTCTTCGGTTCTCTTTCCGGGGTTGGAGACGTACTTTTTATAGATGTGGACTCTGTCTCTCCAAATCTGGAGATCCTCGCAAACTCTTCAGCATTCTCTATGACATTGTCTTCATGAGCCATAATCCGATATACGCACAGCTCTTTCATATCTAGATCGTGCAAAGGAACTTCACCTCTCCATGTTTACAGCTTGCTTTTCTCAAAATTCAGCTTAATTCTATTTTTCTTCAAAAAGTCTAGTCCGAGAATGCACGGATCTACATTTTCGTCAACATAAATGGTGTGCTTGTAGATGTTAAATCCAAAGGCAATGTCAACTTCCAATTTCCCATGCACGGGGATACTGCCACAGGACACAGTTTGTAGCGAAACAGAGGGCACTGTGTAGAGGAGTCGGCTGTTTAGGCGACGAGCCATGTCCGTCCTTACGAGCGTTACATTCACTCCCGAATCGACGATTAGACGACATGGAGTTCCGTTGATCTCCCCCTTCACGAATAAACCCTGGTTTCCTCCTTGATGGAATGAAACGTGGAAACGGCTGGTCGGGGCTTCACCTGTTCTACATTTCAGCTTCTGCCCTGCAAGATGGCATCTTCTTAGATTCAATTGTTGAGATTCTGTGGTAGTGTTATCCCTTCTCTTTTTCAAATCAAGGCAGTTACGTCGTAGATGCCCTTCCCATTTGCAGTGCCAGCAAATGACTCTTGTCTTCTGATCCCTGGCTCCGGGATAGCTTCTCATCATTCTATCAATTTTTCTTTCCAGTTCTCGAAGCTTTCTGGTGACAAGGTCAGAAGAATCCTCGGCGGATGCACTTCACACATATCGTCGTTTTTTCCCAGAAGCTAGCTGTGCTGCTTCTACTCTCATGGCGTACACGAGGGCAGACTTCAGGTTTTTGTTTTGGGATAACATTATCGCCTGCTGCACATCGAGATCTTGAATAGCGTCGATGAAATACTGTAGAGAAAGATCATCTCGCACATCTGTGGGACAATCTGCAGGGATGACAGTTTTCCTCCTTTTAGAGGATTTCCTCCTTTTTGGTTTTTTATGTAACATTTTCCTTCTTTGTCCCTGTTTTGAGGATCTGCATTTTTCTGATCTACAATCTGATCTTTTTTGATCCTGCAAAAAGTATACTTTTTGTCATGTCTAAACAAAAAATTTTCCTTCTTGGCTCCCCTTTCCTCACAGATTTCTTCACTAACTCCTAATATTTGAAATGTAATTGTTATATAGTGTGAGAAATTTCATTGTATCTTTAAAATTATTGAATCATCCTTCCTGCATACTTTTTGTTGGAATTTTTGTGTATTCCTTCTGCAAGCTTTTAACGAATTTTTGGATTTCCTTCTTTTTGCTCTCTGATCACTCATCCCTGAATCTGGAAACGCCAGAATTGATAGATTCCTGAAGAGATTCTTCGGCCTTCTGCTGCCTCGTTTTCAGTTCCAGCCTACTATAATTTTTCAGATGTTGCTCGCCAAATCGCAATTCCAAAGCAGACTTCAGGGCAGGGAAATCTCCTCTTTTGTCCCTTGGAAGTATTTGAAGAATGTCAGCGGCTTCTTTGTAGAGTGACGCGGCGAGAGGGAATGTGTTGGAAAACATAAAAGATTTTGGTACCCATAGTGTTTAAGGGTTATAGGTTTTTCATCATTCTGTCTGATCAGACCAGTTCGTTTACAAACGTAAACATTAAGTGGACTAGGTTGAGTTGTTCATAGTTACTTCTAGGAAAGTTAACTTATTTATTATATGCAAATTTCTGTATCTGTTTTAACTGCAACTGTTCATATAGAGAATGATATATATAGGCAAGTGTTTTGTGTACACTTTCTCTTTCGTATCTTGCATATCGCTGTAGTGATAAATCACTAAGCATGTAATTGTCATCTGTATATATTCATCTGGATTAAAATCAGCCTTTCATTTATAATGTTTTGTTCTCAACTTCTTAACTCTAATTTAAATGCACGTTTAGTTTAGACATCATTGGTTATGGGCCACATTATGCCCGCCAATGCGAACTAACCGCTATGGTGTTGCGAAAATGTCAGCATGTTTATGTGGGACTTGGTGTTCAACAACGTATTTTTTTGAGACTGAAGTGATGAACTGATTGTTAATATTTGAAAGCTGAAGCCAGCTTGTTCTTTTCCTTTATGAAGTATTGTCTTTGGTGATCGGAACATTTTTGAGACGGGGGCCGTAACCCAAGATGGATTCCCATGGCCACCCGATGCCAGCCTTGACGTCCGCCAACTGGGCAACCTGGAAAGTGGACGCTAAAGTTCTGCTTATGCACTATGGGTGGGAACTTTATAGAAGGTAACGAAAATCTATTAGAACCACCGAAAGATGACGAGGAAAAAGTTTCTTGGAGGGAAAGGCAAGATTTCAATTTACGGAGAGATAGAGCGTACAATCTCATCTATCAAAATGTGAGCAGTGACCTAAGACCTCTAATCTCGGCAACAACTGATGGTGCGGTTGCCTGGAAGATTCTAAAAGAACACTATGGAGCCAACCACTAAGGCTCGTGTTATACAGCTTCTTGACCAGTTTTTTTAAACAAAATACTAACAAGGAGAGGAGATCGGAATATTCATATTTGCAGAGTAAAGGAGGCCGCCTCTAGATTGAAGGATGCAGGACATCAACTCAAAGATCTTTACATTGGGTTTCAACTGATTCGATATTTGCCTGCAGAATATTAACCAACTGTCCAGCAGATCTACCGTTGGGATGATGGTGACTTCAACGCTAATAAAATTGAATCTGAACTTATTCTCGAATCGAGTCGTTTAGAACTGGTACGAAATGATTTGAACAGAACTGAGTCTGCTTATATGTCCAGGAAAGCAGATTCTATTGCCATTAAAGTCAAGCCCAGAAGCATGCAAGGTAAAAGTCATTTGAACTCTAATTCTAAGAATGGTTATGTCAAAAGGAAAGAGGTGAAACAAAATGTAAACAAAGGTCATTGTACTAAGTTTAAGTTAAAGAATAATAGAATTGGTCTGTGTTTTAGGTGTAAACAATTTGGTCATTTGATAGCTAACTGTGATGCCACACCTAAAGATATTTCTCATAATACTCTTGCCGAAAGCAGTAATGCTGAGTTAAAAAAAATCAAAAATAGTTTTTATGATACGGAATGTAGTTTAACGGAAATTTGTCTTAACCCTGAAGCAGCCAACAGTGGTATTGGGGGAAATGATGAGTGTTGGGTTTTTGATACAGCCGCTACGGCAAATTTTTGTAACAACAAAAAGTTGTTTTTGGAATTTCAATCGGTGAAAGACATGCAGATGTTGTTAGCAGTTGGGGAAAAAGATAGTCCAATTGAAGGCATTGGAACTTTTCAGTTTAGGGTTAAACTAAAAGGGGAATACAATGAATTTGTATTAAAAAATGTTTTATATAATCCAAATTTACGACGTAATTTACTGTCAGGGTCAAAATTGGAGAACGCAGGAGCTAATTTTGTAGGTTCCGAGTTTAAAGTTATGGTCTATGACAAAGACTGGAATGAACTGTTTTATGCAAATCGTAAAGACAATCTGTATTTTTTAAAACCTTTCATGTATGTAACTAAATCTCTTTTGACTAATAATGAAGTGAATACTGTATGTAATGTTTCATCCCAATATGCTAATAGTAAGAAAATCGATATTAATGAATTGTGGCATAAAAGGTTATGTCACGTAAATTGTGAATATGTATCAAATACTAGTAAGAACAACAGTGTAAGGGGACTTCCAAAGTTAAGTGGGCAAATGGAATCATGTGTTCCTTGTAAGTTAGCAAAAACTAAGAGTTTCATTTAAAAGTGTAGGACATGTTATGTCTAAGCAGCCATAGAGTTGTTACATATGGATGTTTGTGGGCCAATTCCTACGTTGTCTCAGGGAAGAAATAAATACTTTCTAAGTATAATTGATGACTTCTCGTGTAAAGTTATAGTTTTTTCAATCAAAAACAAGTCTGACGTTTTTCAAATTTTAGTAAGATTTCAAAAGAGAGCCGAACGGTTTCTAAACAAAAAGGTTCTAACTGTTAGAACTGATGGGGGACTTGAATTTTGTAATGGGGAGTTTGACGATTTCTTGGAAAAACAAGGTATTAAACACGAGAAGACTAACCCGTATTCACCAGAAATGAATGGAATTGCGGAACTTTATAATTTAACTGCTTTAGATGGCGTTAAAACTCTTTTGAATTCTAGCGGTTTACCACACAAGTCTTGGGGCGAAGCATTGTTGTGTTTCACCTATCTGTGGAATCGGGTTTGCCATAAAGGAAATAGCAAAACGCCGTTTGAATTGTACTCGGGCAAGAAACTGTCAGTTGCACATTTAAAGACATTCGGGGGTCAAACTTATGTAGATGTTCCTAAGCAGACGAAGAAAAAGCTTGATATGAGGGCAAAATTGGGTATTATGATGGGCTATGTTCAGAAAACTAAGGGATATCGTATTTGGCTTAAAGACAAAAATTGGTTAATTGAAACCATAAATGTCAGATTCGATGAGTCAGAAAGTGGGGTGGAAGCGGCACTGGGCCCTAGGTCCCGAAGGTATCCTGAGTTAGATTTTTCAGTACCTGATTATTTGGATGATGAGGAGTTGGATCCTATAATAGACTCGCTAGCTAACCGACTTGAACCTCAAACTAAAGTAGATGAGGGGGCTACTAATAGTGCTGATAAGGGTGTAACCAGATTAACTCCATGTTTAGAGGTAAATTGGATTAGAAAAGCTGTTCCTAGAACAACTGGCAGTAGAATTGATATTTATTATGGGATAGAAAGCTCTAATATCAGGTTAAGGTCATTTAATGACGTAATTGGTTATTGCAATCGCAATAATACAGAATGTGACAAAAATATGTTTAGTTTTAGTGGTAAAGACGATTCAACTGGTAAAGTTTCTGAGCTAAATCAACCACCCAATGAAGCTAATTTAATGGAAATAAAAATTCTGAAATCGTATAAAGACGCCATAAGGTCACCTGAAGCTACTGAGTGGGGTAAAGCTATGGACCAAGAAATACAGGTCATAAATGATCGAAAAGTTTGGGAATTTGTTGAACCACCTAGTGGAGCACAAATTTTGTGAAATAGATGCGTCTTTAATTTAAAAACGAATGAGAAAAATGAAATAGTTCGATATAAAGCGAGATTAGTTGCTCAGGGCTTTTGCCAAGTTAAGGGAGAGTCTTATGAGGAGGTTTTTAGTCCAGTGGTAAACTTTTCTATCATACGATTGTTCTTTTCTCTTTATGTATGTATGCTAAAGTGGATTCATGTTCAACTAGATGTTAACAATGCTTACTTATATACTAAAATTAATGAAGTTATATATATGAGACAACTTGCGGGTTATGAAGTAGACAATACCAAAGTATGTCTGTCGAGGAAAGCTCTTTACGGACTTCATCAGAGTAGCCGTCAGTGGTTCTTTGAAGTAGATGAAGTATTGCTGAGCTTAAATTTCAGTAATTAACTTGGTGTAACTGTGTATATAAATTCGACAATCTAATACTTTTATTATATGTTGATGATATAATACTATTTGGTAAATATAAGAAAGATATTGAGATAGGTATAAATATGTTAAAAAAGAACTTTGACCTCAAAGGACTGGGAAGTACTAAAAAGCTTTTGGGGATTGAATTTGAGGAATGTGTGGATAAACTGTATATTCATCAAAATTCATATATTGATAAAAGTGTGTAAATTATATGATAATTATAGATATCCTATAAGTTATTTACCTATACCTAAAGACCAAGTGTTGTCAAAAGCAGATTCTCCAAGTACTAGTATAGAGCTAGAGGAAATGTCAAATATTCCGTATAGAAATCTTATAGGATGTTTGTCATTTATAGCTAGTAGAACCAGGCCAGATATCATGTATACTGTTAATGTATTATCACAGTTTCAAGAAAATCCTGGTATCTATCACTGGAATAGTTTACTTAAATTATTGGGTTATGTTAAGTATACTTGTGAGTATAAACTTGAACTGTCTAAAGCTCAAAACTTGAATATAACATGTTATTCAGATTCTGATTTCGCTGCAAATAGAGATGATCGAGTCTCCATGGGAGGCTATATTGTTTTTCTGGATAAAGCTCCTATTTCCTGGAGAACCTTTAAGCAAAAATGTGTAAGTCTGTCTACAATGGAGGCAGAATATGTTGCTCTTTCAGAAGCAGCAAAAGAATTGATCTGGTTAAAAAATGTTTAAAGTTTAAATAAAAATCTTGGTGAATGTATATTGTTATGTGACAACCAAGCTGCTATTGGTTTCTCTAACTCACCAGTTGAAAACCATAGAACTAAGCACATCGATATAAAATATCATTTCTTAAGAAATTTAGTATTGGACAAGACATTTAACTTGAAGTATGACAAAAGTAAGTCTAATTTGGCAGATATTTTCACGAAGCCTTTGACCAAGGATTTGTTGTTTAAATTTTGTAATAAGGTGTATAAAATTTAGAATTTTTGGGGGGATTTCGATTTAGTATTTTTGGGGCATGTCAAACTTTGTAAAGTGAATTTAAGTGAATTTTATTTATGTGTAAAGTTTGTTTTGTGGTTTATGAAACAAAGTGTTTGTAACTAAAAAAAAAATTGGGGGGGGGGGGGGGGGTTTCGATTTAGTGTTTTTCGGGGCATGTAAAATTTTTGTAATGTGAATTTATGTGATTTTTATTCACGGTGAGGTTGTTGATAGTTTTGATCAATTTGGAGCTGATGGTAAGAAGAATTGCGAGATTCCGAACATCCAAGTTCAACCCACGATTCAAAACTAGCATTTTTAGCAATCATTGCAATTTATTTTAGTTAAAACTATTTAAAGCAAAGAGAACATTAAAAACTTTTGCTAACAGCTGCTTCTGTAAAACATACCAGCTACATCAACTGAATTAAAAAAAATCAAAGTAAATGATAGATGTTCAATTTAACTGGGATAACATGTTTCATCATTTACAGGGTAGCAACATAACCAGGAAATTAGGGAAATGTTAGGGAATTTCACTCTTCTGGAAAAATCGGGGAAATATCGTGAAATTTGCTTAATTCTGATTAACAGGGAATTTTGAATTTTTCTCCTTATATTCCCGGTGCAGATGCCATGACGCCAGTACTTTGAACAAAAGTTTTTTCCTATATAAATTTCCCTTCATAAAAGCCCCATAATATCTGGCTAGTTGACTGATTTTGGAGTGCTAAGTTTTCAAACTTTTTCCATTCTCAGTAGCTGAGCCAAGCCGTCCAATTTCCTCCCTTCCGTCTGTTGGTTTTCATTGTTTTACCTGGAACAATTATTTGTGTATTATTTCTGTTAGATTTTTGGTTATTCTATAACTTAGAAGCAGGGCTGCCGACTTCTTATTGTTAAAAAAATCCTCAAACTTCAATCTGACTGCATCCTTTACAGACATGATTATTTTTCTTCTTGCCTTACTTTTTTTATGAACAGAATATATTAGAACCCTAATTATTAATGTATTAATTCTATTCTATTTTTAGTTATCCTATAAATTAGAAGTGCAGCCGTCTGCAGCCTTATTGTTAAATTAAGATCCTTTATCTTCTACCTGACTGCATTCTTTACAGACATGACAGGGTTGCCACGCACCTGGGAAACAGGGAAAACCTGGAATTGTCAGGGAAAATGAAAATGGCTAAAAAAAGGTCAGGGAAAACTAAAAAATTTGATATTTTTGGAAAAGCCAGGGAATTTCTTTCATATTCAAATTTTCTTCCAAGAAGTTCAGTAATTTTTTTTCAGACTGCATGTCTGGGTTCTGAAAATTTGATATTTTCTTTTAACAATGTGTAAAAAGCACCCTCTGAAAACAAATTGATTGAAAAACGGGTGAAAATCTTTCGCTTTTACACGAATGTTCCTTTTTTTGGGGGATTTTTTACTTTTTCTACAATTTTATTATTTTTAATGGACTTTGTAGGGCTAAAAGTCTCACCCCTCAGAAAAAATGTCTAATTGTGCTATTGTTCTGTACTTACATTAGTACGCAAATATATTCTTATTCAGCTATTTTTGTAGTTCGAAATAATGCTGGGTACATGTATTTCCACCTTTTACATTTTAACTGTTTTCACTCTTAAGAAAAATAAAGGGAGATGCAAAGTTAGCTACTTCTACCATCTAATCAACTTATCTTCATGTGCAAGTACATCAGTGTTTGGTGTTGCTAATCGCAAGTCTACAAAAAAGTAGATTTTTGCTTTTTTTTTAACCAAAACTTTGATTAATTGATAAAAATGCACATTAAAATATCGTAAAAATTGTTTCGTATAACCCTACTTTAAAATTGTAATTTTAACTGCAATTCTGTGTAAAAAATTTTACTTCAGCTTGAAATGAAACCTTGAAATTTAAGAATTTTTTCTGGAAAACCTAAAAAAGTCTGGGAATTTTGTTTTGCATTTTGAGTGGCAACCCTGCATGATTATTTTTCTTCTTGTCTTGTGTTTTTGTCCATTCCATCAACCTCTACATTTGCTTAGTATATCATTTCTCAAGTAAATGGTATTTATGAAGACATAGATCACTGGTTCTGATACCAACTGTAATGAATTTTTAGAGGAAATGAATAAACAATTTTATGCAAAATAAAAAAATTATTTATAATAATTATTGGTATAGTATTCTACTAATGATTTTGTAAAATATTGATATTTAGGTACTGAATGTAACAGTTATGTTCGGAATATCACCATTAAAACTATGAAAAGCATCTTAATTTTATTCTTCATACAATTTTGTTATATTTTTCAATTTTTTTGTCTTTAATTAAAATATTATGACTTTCAGTGAAAGATATAAATCGAAAAAAACAACCCAAAATCAAAGCTCTTCAGAGTAAAACTGCTCCAAACAGTAAAAAAGGAACCAAAAATATAAAGGCAAAGAGTTCTAGTGCTGTACTTTCCCAGCCAGGTGAGTTTTACTGTTTCTGCTCTTTTTTTCTTTTGTTTAAAATTTTGCTCTTTGTTTAAAATTGTTGAAACTTTTAGAACATTATTTTTTATATCTATATATAACTTTTTTTTACTTCGTTTTGTCTTTTTAGGAAGTTCATCTGCTTCTTGTGCA
The DNA here is from genome assembly GCA_963978545.1 of Linyphia triangularis. Lineage (NCBI taxonomy): Eukaryota > Metazoa > Arthropoda > Arachnida > Araneae > Linyphiidae > Linyphia > Linyphia triangularis. The sequence continues at coordinate 2,224,493 of OZ021733.1, forward strand.
ACTGTCTCTGAATGCATCGTCTGCGGGATACCTGCAGAGATTGTACCTAACCATAACAGTTATGGTTGGATGTGTTGCAAAGCATGCTGTCAATTTTATGAAAAATTTATTCGGTCTCCCAAGAAGCTTTACTGTTATAATACTGGTAAATATATATATTTTTTTCATCTACATTATTTGACTAAATATTTTATATTCTATGCTTATTTGAACTCATTGTTGATCGATCATGAGTTAACTCTTGCTTTCATGCCAAAATGTTGTTGAATAGTTGAGTTAACTTGTGTTTTCAATTGTATTATTTTAATTTATAAAATCATTTTAAAAGCTTTGTTCATTCTGCTTAGTAGTAACCACTCTATGTGAAAGGATAAACTTTTCTTTGTATTTAGGTTTTTATTGCAATTTTAGTAGTACAGAAATTGCAACCATGACAGGAAAGAAATTTCCAATGGATTATACGCTGATGATTTATTTAATTGTTTGAGTGATTTAGAAACAAATTGCAGTGATTCGGAAAGTGATAGTTTAATTGGAAGCCAAATGAATCTGATATTAGACCACTAAAGTGGTATTAAAAAAAATGTAATAGAATCTGAAAGTGAGTTTGAAAAAAATTTGGATTGAAAATAATACTGTAATAACCTTAGAGGGTTATTCAAATAATGTGGGTGTAACTGTCGAACTTAGTGATGCAACAAATATTTGTGAAGTAACAAATAGTTTCTGCATAAAATTGCCTGTAAATAATTTGTTAAGATGAGTTTGCGAAGGAGTTTACCTTGAAATGTTTTGTCATCTCTCAATAATGTGAATGTTTTGGTGCTAAGGTTGGTGTTAAAGTTCGGTGTAATACGAGGGCAAATACTAATAGTCTCCAGATAGCAGAGCATCTGAAATTTCAATGGAATCTTGGACTATTTGCTCATGTAACTCGTAGTGCAATTGGGGATTGTAGAATTAAAAAAAGACTAAGTTTTAGGTATAAAGATAAAAAGTTACTTTTATTGATGCATAAGTATTAGTTTAAAAACCTATAAAATGAATATTGTTCAGAAATTACAAAAGTATTTCATTACCACCCCAGGAGAATGAACTGTACAATAGAATTGCTTATATGCTGAAAGTTGATCACATGACCGAGTAGCAAAATTGCTCAATATTGACCAAGTATTTCAAGTGCAAGTAGATTCAGAATATCACCGAAAATTACAGATAAACGATTAAAAATGAAGTCCGTTATAATAGTTAACTTGTATGCCCATGTAAACCAAAACTTACTGATTCGGTACATCGAAGTAAAATGAAATGAATCAATTGTTGGGATGAGCAGATTTCATGATTTTCAATAACAAACCTGTGTTTAGCATGAAACACCAGCAGGAAAAAACGACTAAAAGTAAGTTCATATATAATGCAGCGTTTTTTCCGAACAGTTAGTTTCTTAGTAATGCAAATATTTTATGTAGCTAGTGCGAGGATTGTATATAATCAAATCAGTTATGGTTTGATATGCTGTGAAGCATGCAGCACATTTTATAACAAATTGATTGTGTCTTCCAAGAAGCTTTACTGTTATAATACTGACAAGTATAATTTTTTTTATTCATCTGTATTATTTGACTAAATATTTTATGTTCTATGCTTGTTTTAAGATTGTTGGTCGATCTCTTATAACTAATTATCTTTAATTGTTTGCATTCTTGGCACATTTTTTTTTTTTAAAGTATTTGTCTGAAGGCGTAAAACATCAGTTTTCCTTTGAGTAAATTTGAATTAAACATGAAAAAATTTCTTCAAAAGCAGATGTTTGCTCATGAAACTTTCTTTGAAGATATTTAAGTAATCTGAAATTTTTTCTTCTTAGTCTAATTTAAGTATATATATTGTAGATAGCTTTTCTTGTGAAATAAACTTTTCATGTAAATATATTTTAAATATCCATTTCTAGGATATTGTTCTGGGGATGTCACATCTACATTGAAATTTGGGTGTAGTGGCTGTTGGCTGAAAATTTGCATGGCGAATTTGATTGTTCCATATCCTGTTCAACTGAAATTGGAAGCTTTTGTACCACGTATGAAAGTTTATCCTCATTATCCACTAGTTATAGGTAAGAATCTCGTTATACTTAATGAATAATTTTTCACTGATCAAATTAAACTGCTGATATTTAGATACTTTTTCCTTCCAAATTGTGTTATCAGAAAAACTTAAATATATTTATACAAATTCTATAATTTTTCATCACTTGACATTTCAGTTTGCAAGCCAAGTACGTTAAATAATTTCAATGATAAACGTATTGAGATATATTCAACCATTACAATTAACTTTAAGTCATTTTATTAATATATAAGGAAACTTATCTGAAAACTAATACCCCACATCTAAAAAAATCTCTATTGATATATGAAAGTTCAGGAACGGACCCTTTATCCGGCAACTCAAAATCTGGAATGACCCAAAAACGGGCTCGTTTTTTAATTTTGAAATTCGGTGTTGAAGTGAGCGGTTGCGCCACTCTGTGACATCACATTACAGTTGGTTCGGTTGCAAGTCGAGACAAGAAATCCCCCCACTTCTCATTCCAAGATCGATGGTAAGGTTAGTTGATCTCTTCAACTAAGAGCGTATTCCGCATTTCCTCTGACATAACAAACCGGTTAAAAAAATCAAAATATGTTCCATTTTTTGGGTTATTCCGAATTTTGGGTCACCTGCTAAAGGGTTCGTTAATGTATTGTATGATTGGAGTTTCGTTTGAGAAAAATGTTGATTAGAGTAAAGGCTGAAGGCTGCCAACTTAGGAGTTAATTAGCTAGTTTATATGCACAGACCGTGTGCATATGCAATGTTGTGGCGTAAAAGCTAATTTATTGAAAACTGTTATAATTAAAAAATTGGCAAAATTGTCCTATATTACCCTATATTTTACAATTGTCCTATATATCCTATATTTCTATATTGATTCGATCTATATTTTCTTCAAATTGTGATAATGGCAACATTCATTGCCATTTTTTATATTTCTGATTCTTTGGCGCGATTGTAGATGAAAAAGACCTGACAAAAGCAATGTTTGTAACTGCAGCATTTTATCTCTTGTGATGTCACGTGCTGCATAACCTACAACTCAACTCTACAGGACCTTCGGGAGTTGTAAAATGTAAACATGTGAACTTTTCCATAGCACGCGGTCTTGAATTTCTGATTTGTTTTCTCCTCCAACATAGTAAATTAATTGGTCATAATACAGAGAGAGATGCAGCAACAAAACTCTGCCTCGAGAAAAAAGGATAAAAACAGCTTGTGGTTAACTTGCAGGACTACTAAAAAACATTTTGAGTGCTCAGTCAATAATTGATGAAGGAAACAAAAGGGTTAAGATTTACTGTATGATGTCGTATGGCGAGTTTTTTATTCCAAAACCAATACGGATTCTGCGCCACGAATTGCATACATGAAACTGCGCCTAATTATGGCAAACTCTTGCTTTTAAAAAAATGGCATGGCTGCCATTTTTTGGCGAAAATCACCTTAGCGCAGAATCCGTTCTGGATTCGGAATATTAGCCACGATTTTTTCATAAAAGTTGCCAAAATTGAAAATGACATCAATACATTGTGTTGTCAAATCCAAACGGTCACTAGGGTTTCTGAAAAACCAAGTCCCCAGTTCGCCACATTCGGTGCTAAATCTCCCACTTTTCGCAGTCAATCCAACCGACACTGAACAGTAAATCTGAACCAACAAAAGACTGACCAAAAAATGGGATAAAAAGAAAATATTGAAAGAAATTGGAACAGTTGAAGCAGTTATAGATGCTGGAAGCAAAAGACTCAAGATAGTAAATAATGTAATTTAATTAATAAAACTTGATTTAGGGATGGAATATTGAGGCAATAACGGATGACATATTCAGGATCAGGCGATTTCTTTTTTTTAAAGGTGTGTTTTCTATTCTCTTAAATACAATACAACAAGTGTATAAAAGTATAATGAGTTAATTTTTATGTTCAGTAGCAACTGTGTGCAGTTATTTGATGTTTTAAATTGTCCTATATTAAAAAAAAAAATCCTATATATTCTTATTTTGTTACTTTGACCCCTGTATATATCTATTTATTGTATATGTATTTATATATATATATATATATATATGCAAGTATGTATGTATATATATTGTATACACATATATGTAGGTATGTATATTGTATACGCATATATATATATTCAGTCTCTGCCTTTTGCTTGTGTTAGAAAAAAGGTTTCAAGAAACCACATCCAGTTCTCAACGAACCGCCACTTTTCTTTATTTTTCGAAAACTAAAAAACGATACCATCCAAATACATTTCATTACTTTTTTTTAAAAAATACTCTCTTATGCCACGACATTTACAAATTTATAAAAGCCGTTTGTTTTCCTGTGGCTGGTATTTAGCACAATAAACCAATGTTACCGCATTATTGATTCAGCAACTTTACACCTCCCCCCCTAGAGTTATATTAAACCATAATTTAAAATAACCAAACCTTATACACCCTGAATGCCCACAAAATATTGATAAGAGAAAATTATGTAAAAAGAAAGTTAAACAAATTGAATCACAACATCAAATGGTTGGTTGTATTCAGATTATCTGGCGTCGTCAGCAACACGAGGGCTATATTGCGCCGAAACATTTATCATTTGACAAGCCAACATATATTTCCAAACACCCATGCCTTACACGGGACTCGAACCTGCAACCTCCCTGTCTACAATAGGGCATCAGAATTGCTCAACTTCTGACCTTTGACATAAGGTATCTTAAGGTTAAAACGTTGAAGAGCTGAAGCCCAACTTTGGAGTCTAGGGCTTTGAGGAACCGAGTCTGACAAGAATACAAGTGGATTATGGTCAGTCATTAGGAATATCTCCGCTCCGAACAGTATTGTTTTAAATCGCTTTAGAGTCCATATGATGGCAAATGCCTCTTGTTCAATGGTGGACCATTTCTTTTGAGCTTCATTAAACTTTTGGCTACCAAATGCTATAGGATGGAGATTACCTTCTTCATCAGACTGGCTTAAACAACTCTCTACCGCATACTGCTAGGCATCTGTGTACAAATAGAAAGGCTTGCAAATTTCCGGCACCTTCAGTTGAGATGCTGCACACAATGACTCCTTTAATTGCCGAAAAGCAGTGTCAGCATCTTTATTCCACGGTAGCTCATTGGGAGCCCGTTTTTTAGTAAGTTCTGTTAACGGCAGTGCAATGGCTGCAAAATCGGGTATATATTGTCTATAATAATTGCAAAGTCCAAACGCGCTTCGTAGCTGTTTCTTGGTCTTGGGTGTTTGCAAACTGCTTACTCTTTGGATCCTTTCAGGATCTGGACCATGCTTACCAGACCCTACTAAATGTCCCAAATATTTCACTTGAGACTTTTCAAAGCTACACTTTTTTAAGTTGACCGAAAAGTGTAAGTTATTTATCTTTCGGAAAATGAGTTTTAGATGTCCAATATGTTCCTCCCAGCTGTTCGAAAATATTGCCAGGTCATCTATGTAAACACATGAAAATTCAGAGTAATCTTGTATAGCCTCTGATATCGCTTATTGGTATGTGGCTGCCGCATTTCTGAAACCGAATGGCATTACCTTCCAACGGTAATGGCCTTTGTGTGTTCTGAAAGATGTAAGCTCCTTGCTGTTTTCATCCATTGTTATTGCCCAGTAACCCTTCAGCATATCTAAAATTGTTATGAAATTTTTCTTACCCACCAGAAATGTTAACTCATCTATATTTTGCATTGGATAGACGTCTGGAATTGACACACTGTTCAAACTTCAAAAGTCAATGCATAATCTCAGGGACCCGTCCTTTTTGTTAACGCATACTATAGGGTGTGCAGTCTCACTTTGTGTAGCTTCAATGAGATTTAACTTCAATAATTCTTTGATTTGCTCATCAACTTTCTGCTTTAACGCTTCTGGAACTCGGTAAGACTTGGGTTTGATATCTTCTTTATAACCCGTAATCTGAATAGTATTCTTTCCTACTTTAGCTCTCAGAATCTCGCCAGAAAATAAATTTTTATTTTCCACAATTAATCTAATCAGTGCACTTTGTTGCTCTTCTACTAAATGATTCAGCTCTACTTCCTTTAGATAACTGTTTTTGTTGATTTCCTTAAATATGGGGGTTTCATACAGTTCTCCAAACTCTTCATCATCTTCGAACACAATTCCCACAGTCTGCGCTCTAACTACGTATTCCCTGAGTTTATTGGCATGTAGAAGTCTCAAGTTATTCTCTGGCATCCTCACTTAATACGAGTCTGGATGTTTCCTCTTCACAACTTCAATTGGACCAGTACATCTAGCGTATAATTTGTTGGTTGAATCAGGGATCAAAGCCACTACAAGATCTCCTTTCTTGAATTCCTAGTAGCGTCTTCAAAGATTGTAATGATGCACATAGCTCTCCTGTTGCTGCTTTGCAATTAGTTCTGCTCGTTGTGTTGCTATTTCAAGTCTTCCTTTAGCTCCTGAAGGTATGTGGTGCTAGACTTACTTAGATTATAAGGTACAGCCATTTCTCCTGCCCATGTAGAAATTAGAATAGCTAGGGGTCCTCTTGGTTCTCTTCCATACATCAAAAGAAACGGTGGTACTCCGATGGTAGAATTTGGAACCTCTCTATAAGCCCATAATAGGAAAGGAATATGACGATCCCAGTCTCGCTTATCTTCTCGAATTACATGGTGTAGCATATTCTTGAATGTTTGATTCCATCTTTCTACTACCCCATTACTTTCCAGATGCCCTGGAGTGAAAAAGCGTGGATAAGCTCTCATCTTCTCCAAAAATTCTTTGGTCAATTTTGATGTAAAGTTTGTAGCATTTTCTAAGACAATTGCCTCTGGCACGCCCGTCCTGCAAAATATTTGTAAAAGGGCTGAACAATTCGTCTTTGCCATCAGCGATGTTAATGGGACTGCCTCTGGCCACCTCGAATGTTTGTCTACTAGGCAGAGCACATATCTGTGTCCTTTTGATGATGCTGGATCGATTGGACCGATTAAATCGACATTCACTACTTGAAATGGAAGCTCCGGACGATTTACTGAAGTACTATAGGTAGAGCGAATCACTTTCCGCAGTTGACAACTATGACAGGAACTACAATGTTCCTTTATCTCTTTACACATGTTTGGCCAATAAAATGAGAATTTAATTCTTTCTGCCATTTTCTTTGCTCCTAAATGTGCGCCAAACACTGATTCATGAGCTATACCTAGAACTGCTTTCCGTCTAGCTATAGGCAACACCAACTGTTGTACCTGCTGCCCCATATTCTTTTCATTATAGTACAATAAACCTCCCACAACTAAAAATCTGCCTTTTCCTTGTCTTGCAAACCTCCATTCTTTCACTAGTGTTGCACACGATTGCTGTTCTGTTCTGAAGTTCTCTGCTTCCCTTTTAACTTCTTTCCTTTTTTGACTTCCATCCTTACCATTCCTAAATTCTTGTCCTCTTTCTTCTTCGGAACATATCTGTTATTCTAAGAAGTCGATCTGATTTGCTTCCTCATCAGTTATATCCTGTGCATCTAATTCCGTCATATATACTGGGCACCCTGTCGTATAAGTTTTTACTTGATTCGTTAACGCTTTATAAGTTTCCATATCTAGCAAAACGTCAGTATTCAAATCTTTACATGTCACCACTAAAGTTGTAAGTAATAGTAAAGTAATAGTTGGAGTGATACATCCCACACCTTCTTCTACTAAACTAATTTTGATTTCTGCTAGATTTGCTTCTTTTGTTTTGCCAAATGCAGGTTGCAACCGAATTTTTCCTTTGACTCCATCATTTTGCTCTTGCAACACGTCTTCTCTAAAAACTGTAATCTGTGTTCCTGAATCCAGTATTGCTTCCAATACCTTTTGCCCATATTTAATCTTCACTATATTCACCGGTGCTATCTTTAATCTTCTGCTTGTTTGCTTTGATTTTATTGACACTAATTCCCCTCTAACTTTTGCTGTGACTACTTCTGTACTGGCTTGTTTATCTTCTTCTGTATCACTTATTTTACCCTCATATTGTGGTCCCCTGTCATTGCTACATTTCTGGAAACAATTCCTAGCTAGGTGTGATGTTCGTCCACGTATAAAGCATGCTTGTGGTCTTGTTCCTCTGAAATCTTCACTTCTATAACTGCCCCTATGATGCAATGGCGGACTGTATCTTACACTACTACTCTCAAAACTCACTTTATTACTATTTCTGTTCATGTGATATTGATTTCCACCACCCATTAACGACTTCCCCCTTGACTCGAAGATTTCACACTCCTTACCTAACTTTGATGGTTTGAACCAATTCTCTCCTTGTTGAATCCTTATGAACGCTGCCATTTCTAGGTCTAGAGTTTTGAAAAGTTGATATGAAACTATTAAATCATTTACAGTCTGCAACTCTTGTGCCTTTTTCTGTTCACAATAGTACAGCCACAAAGCATTTAACCTTGATGCAAACTGCAAGAATGTTTCATTAGCATATCGCCTAGCCTCTGTAAAGTTCTGCAAACACGCTTGTGGAGATGATTCGTATTCTTGCAACACTATTTCCTTCGCAGTATCATAGTCCTTAATATCTTCTCCTTTGAGATAAGTCAGTACATTCAACACCTTCTCACCTAATAAGGTAATCAAAAGTTCTGAGCGAAATTCAGGTGGTACCATTTTGGTTTCAAATGCACGTTCTAATGATTGAAAGAATAATACCCAATTTTCCGCTTTTGCCGGAACCGGCATTGTGAGTACACGAATACTTTTAACAAAACTTTCAATCGAACTTCTCTCACCTTCATTGCTAATTCTATTAGTGTAATCACTCACCCCACCGTCGTTACTTGTCCTTTGTCCTTGCTGCAATCGTGCCATCTGCAGTTCATATTCTCTGTTTTTCTCTTTCCATTTCCTCCCTTTTCTCTGTTTCTCTCTTTCTATTTCCTCCTTTTTTCTCTGTTTCTCACTTTCAGCAGCTTTCCGTTCTTCTATTACTGTAATCAAAAACTCTTCCCAAAATTCCGGATCTTCAATATAGCTTTGGTTGCTCTCAATATGCTTCCGCAAGTCCACTACTTTCGCCGTGGCATTTGGTGTTTCACCCATTTCTTCCAAGTTGAAATCTTTATAAAATATACAAATATTTGGCCGAGGGTAGGTAGGAAAGTGTAAAACTCACAGTTTGCTGTCTGGGCAAAGGGTACTTTAGTCAGGGGCGTATATTGTCGGGCCAGTCAGCAGTCCACGTCCGATTCATCTCCGATCCTTTCTCTGGTCTCCGTTAGTTCACCTTCGTGTCCAGTCACCGTCCCAGCTCCCTTCAATCTCCTCTTCTCTCTCTCAGCCCCGTGACCCATGCTTTGCACCCCCCAACAGGGACCGCTCCCCCCGATCAAAGCCCTCTCATTTGCTGTGAGTCTTACATTGGGGAATTTCCCTAACAAACAGATATTGGTTAAAGTGAAGTGTGAGAAAAACCTGCCTCCTTGATTTAAAAAAGTGTGTAAAACACACAAATAATTGAAGGGGATCTGTAGATTTTGCCTGTTGCAAAACCCCTTAGAACTTTACATGTCATAATACATTATAAGATCACTCCCCTCCTTTCAGTTTTTAAATTTTTTTTAAAAGGAGCGGGTTGAACAAAATCAGCCTTTAAAAAAAAATTTGATACTTCACCAATAATACCCTCAGCCTGTAAATAAAAGATAGTTAAATAAATAAATGCAGTTCAAATCATAGAAGAATTCAATAACATGTCATAATTCCTGAAAGAGAAAAAGTTCATATTGCAATGACAATTGAGTGAACTGTCCATGTTATAGTCTCTAATAATAAACACAATTATGCAGATATCAAAGTAAAGCTTAACAGTCTATGAGAACAAAAGTTTTGTAATGTAAGCATAGTCTCTTGCGTTAACACTCAATTGAAAGTTTTTGTTCTTAATTTCAAAGTGCTTAGCTTGTAAAATGTTAATAAACCCTCCAGAAGTTCAGTATGGATTTTTGATACAATAGATGGGATAAGCATTCTTTGAAAATCAGTGTTCTGTTTGAAATCACACCAGTTAACCTACAGCTGTGAATGTCATGTGTGTTTGTTGACAGTCTAAAGCAGCATCACGTTCAATGCTTGGTCATTGTGAAGCTAGGTTCCACCCATCTGCTCAGCATATGAATGTCACAGTGTTCTGTGTGTTTGTTTGGCATTGGCACTGCATTCCACATGCAGAAGAACAAATTTTCTTGTCTTGCTTCCGAAAGAAGGCTCCTCCTATTCAAGCCGGCGAAATGTAATGGTAGCTTGTTGGTGTGGCTCTATAAGAAAAGACTCCTCTTTTTCTCAACAGTGAAGTGTAGTGGTGACCTGTTGTACAGGAATAGACTCCTCCTCTACGTAAACTTTCTATACGGTTGAATCGGGTTACCATGGAAACTAAGTTGCTGTTTTGCTTTCCTCCTTCCCAGCTGACATCAAGAAACCAGCGTGATGAAATATCGTTACGGGCGTGACTACGTGTTGATATATCAGTCGGATCCATGTTGCTGATAACTTGCTTCTGACAGTCTTTGGAACCATAGTTTGTTGAAATATCTCTCTTTGAAATCTCCCTTCATTGCTCTAAGGGTTCGTCCTACAATTGCATTTTCTTTCTGGATTTCTGCCAAGCCTCACGCTCTTACCACACTTGTAAAACTCCAAATTGCAGCTTGATTCTGTCCAGCAGACCTTAGTCGTCATCTGAAGCTTTGTTTTGAAATCCAAAAAATTTTGCACTTTTCTTTCACCATCGGTGTTGCAGCAAACTGGAGACAGTCAGGTTTTTTGCCCCCTGCAAGAAATTCACCCAATCCCAAGCCAAACCCAAAATCGACCAGATATAAGAGATTAATAGAATTTAACTTAACCAATTTAACTCAACTTAAAATGTCAACTAACAAAATGAAAAATTCAATTTTAATGCAAAATTCATGTGTTTCAGTTTTCCCAAATTCTTATATCCTATAAAATTTGGGTATAAGCATAAACCGTCCCTATCAAATACAGTTTCCAATTTGCAAGTCCCTTAATTTCCAAAAATAATTCAAAGCCCTTTAAATAAAATAAATCTTTAAGCCATGCCAAACTTCCAATCCCAGAGTCATTCATAACCCGATTGCAACAAATTACTGTGAAATCTCCTATCAACTTTTCTTTTATAAAACAAACCCGTTACTTCGTTACAAAAGCTGAAAATGGATTAAACTTCAAATGGGGGGCCTCTTTAATTCAAATATCACCATCACTAATTGTATTCTCAATAGATCTCAATGCATGAATGTCCAAATCATTCCGCAGCTTCAAACAAAACTCTGCCTTGCATTAACCAAAAAATAAACTCAATTACTCTATTTCTGTACTGAAATATTTTGTTCCCAAAACCATAAAAAAAACCAGAAAAAAACCCCAGCCAAAACACACGCGACCTTTCTCTTCAATTTAGCAAGCAACCGACCTTGAAATCACGTGACCAAGCAACCCACACACCACACAGCTCCGGTTTTGAAAGGGGAGAAAAGAGTGGGGCTTCCTTTCATTGTGAAAGACCCCTTTTTTAAACTGGTTTGAACAAGCTCCCCTCCACGAGAATCGCCTATACTCCATATTCGCATCTCTAGTAGACCCCAAAATTTACGACTGCCAACTCTAAAATTGGACTCCTGTGAGCTTATCTTGACCGTATCATTGTCCAACAAAAGAGAAATTCTCAGTTCAACTTTTATGTTCCTTTCCTGTCCAAGCCCCCTCGCTTCCATGACCTTGCCCTATTCTTTCTATTGTATCGTGCCTTTTTTATTGCCTTTCTCGCAAGTCGTATTGTGGCAAATTCACACGGTCTGTTTCCAAAAACTTTTCCAATCTGTCATCACCGAGTTTAAGTAAACTAATGTGCATTTTTTTTACAACTGTGGGATCTTCAATTAGTTGAATAGCCATAAGATTGTTAGATAATTTGTCTTTTATTCGGAATGGTCCTTCAAAACCCTTAGAAAAAATACTTAGCTTCTTGGCATAAACAGTGACCAATATCTAAATTTCTTTGAACCGATTTTTTTAAAGCCAAATCAGACTGTCTTATCTGTGCTTTCCTCATATTTTGAGTTGCCTGAGATTTTATTTCCCTCATTCTCTGCAAAGATTTGTGGACAAAATTATCGTAACTTAATTTATATATGGGATCCGTATCATTTTCAGGGAGATTTTCACAAATCGGAGCCAATTTTCTACCAAAAAACAACAAACTTGGCGTATAAGATGTGAAAAAATGAATACTATTGTTATAAAAACTCTTATGAATGTTGAGTGCAAATTGTAAGTCTCTGCTAACATCTGAAAGCGCATAAATAGAATTTTCCCTTTTTTTTCTTTCGTTTTTTGTGTTTCACTGGTTTTTTTACTCACCTGGTACTGCAGAGTTTTGCCTGCCTGCTTCGTGTATTGACACCGCTTGTATTGATAATTCTCTTCCCTCTATACATTAGCAAAAAAACCCTAAATTTTTCCCCTTAAAATATTCCTACTCTTAAAAAAATAGATCTGTCATCAATCAAACACATCCTGTTTTCAAAGATCGAAATCCTGGTTGTGTAACCAAATATGCCGTAAAGCCTGTAGGCCTATTAGATAATATAGGGTAGTGTAATGGTCATGCATACAAATTGCAAAAAATCCACAGAGATGTGCCTGTTAAATAATGTATCCATTTATTTATACACAACAAAATAGTGTGAAGTACACAAGCAAGTTAAATATCCTATTAAAGAGTTTACTAAGTTCCTCAAAACCAAGCACAATGCCGGTTGAAATCCTTATAAAATATACAAATATCTCGCTGAGGGTCAGAGTTTGCTGTCTGGGCAAAGGGTACTTCAGTCAGGGGTGTATATCATCGGGCTATTCAGCAGTCCGCATCCGATACATCTCCGATCCTTTCTCTGGTCTCCGTTAGTTCACCTTCGTGTCCAGTCACCGTCCCAGCTCCCTTCAATCTCTTCTTCTCTCTCTCAGCCCCGTGACCCGTGCTTTGCACCCCTCCAACAGGGACCGCTCCCCCCGACCAAAGCCCTCTCATTTGCTGTGAGTCCAGCGACGTGCGAGTCTTACATTGGTGAATTTCCCTAGCAAACAGATATTGGTTAAAGTGAAGCGTGAGAAAAACCTACCTCCTTGGTTTGAAAAAGTGTGTAAAACACACAAATAATTGAAGGGGATGTGTAGATTTTGCCTATTGCAAAACCCCTTAGAACTTATGAAATACATGTCATAATACATTATGACAACCACATCCATTTCTCAACAAACCACCACTTTTCTTTATTTTTCGAAAACTAAAAAACGATACAATCCAAATACATTTCATTACTTTACAAAAAAAAAAATACTCTCTCGCGCCACAACGTTCACAAATTTATAAAAGCCGTTTGTTATCCCGTGGCTGGTATCTAGCACAATAAACAGATGCAACCGCATTATTAATTCAGAAACCTTACGCACGCACGTATGTATATGTATGTACGTATATGTATGTGTATATATATGTGTATGTATGTATGTGTATGTATGTATGTATATATGTATGTATATATATATAATGTATATATATGTATATATTAAAAAAATTACAGAATTTTTTTTTTGGAAAATCAGCAATGTTTGATAGTAGAAAACTTGGAAAACGTTCTTTAACAACTAACCTGTATGTGGTAGGGGTACTTCTGTAACTCGAGGGATTTTCTAACGAATCTTGACTTTTCCACATATTTCTTCAGGTTCTTTTGGTAGATGTGTTTTTTAACGGGTGTTTCAGATCATTCTGTTTCATTCCAGTTGATCATGTCGGTGTAATCTACAGCTTTGAAATTGTGTGGGGGGGGGGGGGAATTGTCTGTCTAGTTTGATGATTTTTCATTCTCATGTCTTGTGGCAATGATTCTTAGACATGCAAGCTTGCAATTGTAGTATCACTCGTCAACAAGCATGGTTAGAGGAAAGTTTTCTGAGTGTCAAGAATATGTTCCTCTGAATGACTCCATCTACTCTATTCCTCAGGGTCGTGCGCAGGTAACATGTCAATGACATTATTCTCCAAACATCTAGAAATCTGTTACATTATGAAGATTTCATCTTGATGTGGAATTATAGGAGAAAACACACTATCACAAATTCGTTTAGGACATTTAGTTTCTTAAATGGGTTGATGGTCGCTATTTTTAAGTCTCAGAATTCTGTTAACTGTAGTCAACTACTTTGAATGAACTATTAGGCCGGGCTTCTTGTTTCCTAGGTTGGAAGAACATTCGCGTGTTGACATTGCTTTGTACATATTGAGTAGTTAAACTTAATCGGTGTTGAAGTCAGACTTGTTTGCTACTAGGAAATCATTTGATGAGGGAATCGCGGCAAATATAATAGTAGGTAGCTCTTTGGAGTTTTTTATTGCTTTGCCTATTGTTCCAAAAAATGCTGGAACTCCAGAAGCTCCACCATCTAACTTTTCAATCAGGTGTCTCAGAGGAAGTTCGTTGCAGTGTAGTAGGCAGATTAAGTAGGTTTTAAACTATCATCCTAATAAAAAGATTTAAAAAATATTTTATTTTACATTTTATTTATAAATTTAAAAAGTTTGTGTATTGCTGGGAAAACTGGGGATCAAATGACGGATATATACGCCCGTGACCCTCAGAAGGTTAAAACAGTTATGTAATCAATGTACTTTGAACCAGGATCCTGAATAAGGCTGTAGGGGCATTCTGTAACATTCCAAGGGTTCAGTTTTTCTACCTTTCTCTCTTGAATGTGGCTTTTATCTTTTCTCTTGTCAAGGTACAGTGCGGCTAGGGTATCTGTTGAATCCAGTTTGTCTTTTGCATCCCCTTCGAACGTTATTTCAGTAAAAACGTGCGATTCGCCTTCCTCACTTACAAGTCCTACATTGCGAAGTGCAGCGGAGGCTATACCTGAAGTCTACCTTTCGGAAATTCCAAAATTGTCTTCTTCTCCAGCACTTGACAATATTAAGTTAAAGGTATGATTTTTTTGAGGAGAATATTAAAGAATATTTTCAAAGTTTTCTACGATTGGACGTTGTAAAATTTACTGAAAAAAAATTCTGTAATTGTTTTAAAGGAAGGTACAAAAACTTGAATTTTTTAACATTTCGAGGTGGTTCCAGCACTGTAAGATGCTAGGGGTATAAATTTCTAGCAGGGAACATCTTGTACCAAAATGCAACTTTTGCACCTCCCAGGCATTATCATGTTCTCAAATGATTTTTTCTCACTCCACCCTATTCTCCAAATCAATCTCTACTCCTCCTTTTTAGTTGTTTCTCCAAGCACCAGTATGTTATAAATGTATGCCTGAGCTTAGTCTTTTACTAAATAATATTTTTAACTTTCAGTGGATTATCCAAACCAATGTTTTGAAGGGAATCAGCGACCCTTCTTCAGAAATGCCTGTTTGAGAAAAGCTACTGCCCAAACAGCATCAATTGCTACCTCTACAGAAAGCATTGTGGATAATCAAAGTGAGAACTCTTTGTTATATTTACTGCTTTTCATTAAAATTCGCTATACAGTTAAATGTTACAGGTTTTCAATGCTACATTTCTAAATATATTATCCTTTGTTGTGAACTTTGAGAGAATTGGTGTTTCATACCTTGATTAAAATATACTAAAATGAATCTAAAGGTCTATGAAAACTTTTTACCCTGGGCCTTAAGCCCGAGGGTATTGTTTTTGTTTGGTCAAAAGTGTGTTCCGTCCGCACTTTTCAAAGGTATGGCAAAAAAGGCTTCAATCAACGTCAGCCGCTGCTGGTTCCTGATGCAGGAAGTTGGATGAATATGTTTGCGTGTAGCACTACACTGGTCCTACCGTTGAAACTTTTCACTGTGAAAGTTCCATACTGACTGCTTTTTCATTGTGCAAGGACCAAACAGCACTACACTGGTCGTATTGTTTAAACTTTTGATTGTGCAAGGGGGGGCACTACGCTCTGCAGATCTGTTAATCAAGATACCTATGGCATGCTGGGTGCCATTGAACTCTTTTTGAAGTATTATTATCGTTGGTGGTACCGAGTGTACCTTTGGGGGGGGGGGGGTAGCATTTCCAGTTTGTCATTTTTCAAGATAGCTATGGCATGTTGGAGGTCCTTTAACTTGTCTTGAGGACTCGTGTATGTTGGTGGTACCGGATGTACCATGTATGGTACTATTTCCAGTTGGTCAATTTTCAAGATAGCTATACCATGTTAAGTGTCCCATTATGCTATTTCCCATGGGTATTGTTTTCAATTGGTCAAAAGTGTGATCTGGTGTCCATCCCTATTTAATGTTTGGACATGCGCAGGAAAGGCATTGTGTGGGTATGCACCTGCCCTGTCGCCTGCTTGTACAAAAAGAGATATAGTATGCTGATGTTCAGTTGTATCAATGTTTTATAAAATTCATTTAAAAAAAATATCTTGTAATGGGCTTGGATTTAAGGCCCAGGGTAAACTGTAAATCGGCCCTAAGCCGATTACAATGTTTTTTATTTTATTCTCTATAACAGCGTTCCTCACTACGTGGTATGTGGGCACTATGTAGAAGGTTAGTTAGTATTCTGCTGGGACTCGCTTCCCTGTGGCAATATTACTCTTTTAGTACAAGAGATTTCGCACTTGAACCTCTTCTGATACTTTTCCATCTGATTTCAAAGTTAGATGCTTAGGCGATTATGACCAACAGTTCAGTGTCTGTTGTCAGGCTGTCTAGTGGGGTTTTTCCAGGTTTTGTTTTATTTAAATGCAAAGTGTAGGTAAGTTTCTTCTTAAAAAACTTCTCGGGAGGCATGTCCCTTTTGATAGTTCGATTACTCTGAGTAGGGAAGAAGTTGATCTTATGATGTTTTGCCACAATATAGTCTTTGTGTAGCACTTGTGTGCCAGAAATATCAGATTTCACCCTCTTAGGGTTCCAAATTTACCTTCCAAGAGCATAAGTCGCATATCATATAAAAATTCTCAAAAAGGTTTATGAAATCCCATGAAGTATTAAATTAATTGCATTAGAAAATTTATTGCTTGCCAAAAATGAAACAATGGGGGAATCAATACTGTACTCTTTTCTTTACGTTGCCTTTTCTCGTAAAATGAGTTCATAATAGTTATTCAAATTGTGCAAACTTTTTTACAGCAAATAAGTTCAATCCTCTACAAATACAGCTTTTGTAACAGAAAACGCAATGCCCTGTTTCTGAATTGATATCACTTATTCAGTTCTATTTTTAAAAAAAGAATGCTTTTTAAGGAGCAAGTACTCTTTTGGCTTAGAATTACATTCCTTGTAGATTTTATTGAAATTATTGTTTGATTATCAAGGAAAATATAAAGATATTAAAAGGTTGTTCAGAAATGTGTTTGCATTTTTTTTGTAAAATTTAATTAGTTTATCCAGGAAATCAAAAATAAACTTAATCTAGATTTTCTTGTTAAAACATTTTCTGGAAAATTTTGCATTTCAGCTGACAAAAATAGTAAGAAATAATGAGCTGTTCTGCAAAAATTGAGTAACACACAAGAGTTTTTGTGTAAAGATATTCCATTAAATATAACTTCAGTAACTGCTAACCTAAATGTTCTGGATTGGTGTATTAACTAGTTAAAAAGCTAAATTTATTTGATATTTAGCGTAGACAATGTCTCGATCTAGTAGTAACTCAAAGCTGTAAATAAATGTCTTGGACATAAACTTAACTGTGATATGCATAATGATATGCATCTTGGAAACTTCAAATTTTTTGGAGGGGGCAACTGTGTTTACAAAAAAAATATCCCAACTTTGAAGTGCTATAATTTAAATAACTGAAGAAGATATGACCTTTCTATTCTCATCTCCAATTATGTAAAAAGTACTTGAAATAAAATCTGTTCTCTGTGAATAAGGTCCAAAAAAAACATGTTGGAAATACTTTTCTAAAAATTAGTGAGGAATGCTGCTCTACACTAATTAAATAATTTATTGTTGAAAGGGCTTATATTCACTTTTATTGAAAATTCTTTCATAATAGGAACATTAAGATTACTTTCTTTTATTGTTCCTTGTTTTTAATATATACAGGTTTTTAATATTAAAAGATTAGTTTCTAACTTTACACCAGAGCTGAATTATAAACTCACCAAAATTGAGTTTATTATTTTTTGTTCTCATATTCAGGGTATGAATCCTTTTTGCACTTAATGATGAGCACTAGTTACCATTCAGAGTTTATTTCAGGGTTAGTTTTTTAATTTGGTGAATAAAGTGAGATACATTGGGTCAACATTTTTAAAGATTTTTTCTAAGTTGTATTTCCACAAAGTAAATGTTAATTAAAATTTAAACAGGCTATTCCTTAAGTAAAAATTTGACAATGGGTAAAAGTAGCATTATGTTAAAAAAGGTGGTGTTCGAACTGACTTGGGAACATAAACACTAGTTCTTTTTAAAATTTTGTGTTTTAAATACAAAAGATAAACATATAAAATATTGTAAAAGTAATAGAAATTAAAAACGTCCAAATGTAGATATTAAGGAATGAGGAACTTTCACGTTTTTTGGCATTATTTAAAAAAAAAAAAAGTAAGGAAAAAATCATGAAAATCAATACCATTCTTTCAGAAATGTCAGTTCGGATAGATAGTTAAGAAAAATATTTAGTTTTTCACTTTGCGATTTTTCGGGAAAACGCTACTTTCGCGTGTGACATCACAGAGCAGGACTTTCGGAAGGAGGTGGTTGTGTTGATTTCAGCTTTGATCAAGGCCTATTCTAAGGAAAATTTACAACTGTTAAAAAATTCGATCTAAATCCTTCCTTCTAATACAATCTTTATTAAAAGGAACACAGAAAATAAATGAAAATTTCGGGTTATCAAGGTGCTTGATAGAGCTGTTTCCCCCCTCCCGTAAAGAATTTAAAAATGTGATTTAGTACAAAAATATAAAATGGGTAAAAATATTAGAGGTTTTTATTTTCCAAAAGTAGCCAAGTAGAATCGACTGGGTGCTAAAACTGACTGGGATATATTCATAAAATAGAGGCTAAGAAGCTTTCAAAACATAATATGGTAAGCCCACATGCATTCAAAGATAAAAATTTAATTCCTATTTTAGACAATGCAATAATTGTTGCTTGTGGTATCATTAATATGCAATATCCTTTAATAGAGAGATAAAAATATTTTAAATAATAATTGTGTTTAAAATAATAATTGCGTTTAAATATTACTGTATGTAGATATAATCATTGACAGGAAAAAATTCCCAGGCTAAGCATGTGATAAAACAGTTATTCTACTAATGGCAAACATATTTTATTGGCCTAAAAATATAATAAATTAGAAGTTAATTTTAAAGCAGTTAAAAAAAATTCATTTGAATCGGCATTTGAAATAAGATTTAATGGTTTTTCCTGTTTGTTTGTTGCAAGCATAAAAGGGCATTTGTTTACTTAAAATAAAGTTATGCAATAAATTAGCTTTTTAAAGTAAAATCCAGTCACGCTTAAAAAGTTTTAAAAGGAACAAAACCATTCAGTCATTATATACCTATCATTAAAAGAAAAAAAAATACTTCTTCACCTTGTTAACCTAATAATTCCTTCAACTCGCTACTTACTCATCTAAACCTCAAAATATCATATATAATAGTAAAGGAGCACAATAATCTTTAATGGAAAGAGAAATAACCTTTTAGCATACTTTTTACTTTACAGTATTGGTGCTGATAACCAAATCAATGTTTTTAATCTGTAACAATAATACACATTAAAATAATAAATATAATTTAAGATATCCGAATCGAGAAATAATGTCCAGAGATTTTGTTTCATGTTTTAACTAGCAGCTGCTATTTGACCATAAAAAAGATTTCATGATAATGTGCCAAAACAAAATTTTTAATTGACCACAATTAATAACGCTAGCCATTATAGTTGTCACTTAGATACATAATTTGAAGTTTAATATAATAAATAACATAATTTTGATGACACAATAAAGATTATTTTTATTGTATTTTATCTTTTAAATATTTTCCCATTACAGAGTAAAAAGAACAAATTCAATGAGAAGCATTAAAATTATTTTAGAAACTATTTTTATTGTACCACATATCCCTATTTTTAAAATAATCTTTAAGGAAGAAGACAATAATAGACAATTGAAAATTTGAGTTATTAAATATTAGCTACCACAATTTTTTTATTAAAAAAAACTGAACTTCATGTGAAAGCAACAACATTAAACTTAAAAAAAAAATTCAAAAGTCAAGCAATTTTAAACAATTAGACTATAGTATTGACTAACTGGTGAAATTAATTAAACCCAGATTTCCAATTTTTTAAGCTACATTCAAAGTACTGAAATTTAGGTCAAGAGCTGAAATCAGTCTTTCCGCTGCACTGTACCATGTCTAAAAAATTAATTTGTAAACTTATAAACAGATCTCCAATAGAAGTTTCGTTAATCCATTAAAATTTCCTCTGGATATTTTAATACAAAGACTTATGGTTATGACTTTAGGAAGGAAGTAAACAACGCATTTGATACTAGGTAATTGTTTAAAAAAAAAGGGGGGGGGGGGGAGAAAGAGCTTCTTGAAATTTTTACATTTGTCAAAACTCATTAAATAATTATTTTTACACGCAGTCTTCACAACAGCAGAATAATATGTACATAAACCAAATACAAGTTTTATTAAACAGACTTCTATACATAAGAGGTTACAGACCAGTTTGACTTTCTCATATCTTACATAATATGTAGGTAGAAAAGTACATTGAGATAAATAGCAAAAAATCAGTATATTGTAAATAAAAGGGTATACAACAACACAAAAAATATAACGGTTATGTAACATGAGACAAGCAAGAGATCCTGCGAGAATATTCAGATATAGGATAGTAACTTGATACGAAATTCAATAATAAAATATATGTGTGTAACATTTCTAACTCAGTGGAGAAGATTTGCAAAAATGTTTACAAACATTGTGGAAACATCAAAAGCCCAGTCAATGTGCAGGTGATAAAAATTCAGCAGTTATACGTGAATAACAAAAGTTAACAAGATACAATGTAAAAATTAATACAGAAATTAGGAGAAATGTTATGATTGGACTCGCCAACTGAGTCGAGAGTGCCATATCGTTAATGGCAGCTGCTTTCCAGAAGTCGATATGTTTTGAACATATAACTTATATTCGAAAATATGAAATGTTAAGTCTCTAATGCATAGTGTTGCATATATGCTACACAACTTGGCAGTAAAATTTGAAAAATGGTATATTTTATTGCAGTTACTTGAATTAGTCTAAGATTTCTTATACCTAAAAGTATTTGTATACTTTTTGAAATAAACACCAGTTACATGACTATTAGTAGCATCATAAAGAAAGAAAAATCATGCACTATAAAGGATTAATGCAGATTTATGATTATGTCTGATTGGAAATGGTAAACATTGGCAAAAGGACTATTCATGTGTCCATTGGGAATTCACCAAGTGAGTGATAAATTACAATTTATACTCAAAAGCATTAATTTTCTTATTGTTTTCATTTTTTAAAATTTAATACAAACTATTTGTGCAGGTTGGCTATTTTTATTTTATTACTACAGTCAAACCCCGTTAACGTGAAATCGCTTAATATGAAATCCTGTTTAACGCAAAGTAAAAGCAGATCCCGGTAATTAAAACTTAATGTTAATTTATTCGTTTAAAATGAAATTCGGTTAACATGAACAATTTCAGCGGCCCCATCGACTTCTCGTTAACGGGGTTTGACAGTATAAAATTCATGATTTCATGCAAACTTATTTTTTCACAAAAGAATCCATTTTACAGTATTCTCGAATGTTGATTAAGGCTTACCTCAACCGTAGAGTTGTTTACAAAAAAAAACAAAAAACAAAAAAAAAAAAACAGTTCCAAGTTAAGGCATTTTACTAGCTTGGTAAAAAATGGCAGCAGACACTGTTCCTCTAATGGTAAAATAAAGGTGTAGATACCTTTATTTTGCCATTAGTGGCTCTTTTCAAACAGTGTGGATTCTATGTTAAGGCAATTAATGGCAACAAACAGTATAAGCAAATGTACAGTCAAGGTGCAGGTGATAAACAAAAATTCAACAATTATACTTGAAAGAAAAAAGTAGCACGATACAAGGTATATACAACCTTTAGTTTGCTATAAGCGGCTGACTTTAAACTATAGTGTGGATTCTATGTCAAAATGATCAATGCTGTAAAGTGACATCAGGCACCATTTTTTACTTAGCTAGTGGAGTACATTAACTTGGAGCTGGTTTTATGTAATATTGTTACATGTATTACATTGCAATTTAAGGGGTAAATGTACATTGGAGGGAAAATAGTTTGAAGTGTTAATAAAACAAATGCACTTTGGAAAACTAGTTTTTTTTGTAACTTTCTAGTTGAGTTGTTTAAAAACAAATAAATAGTTTCCGGAAATTGTTAGGTGTAAAAAGAACAATAGTAACTATTGGTAAACACATGAAATGTGTTATTTAAAATGCAAGCTCTCTCTTACTAAAGAACATGATAAAATAGTCACTTATATTTTCAAAAATTTTAACTGAATATATAGAATTCGGGAATTATTCAGGTGCCTAATGCGTTTTTTTTTGGTTAGGATTACGCTTTTTTAAAAGAAAAAATTTCACACAATCCCTTCAATCTTGATATCAACTTTTCAGTTTTAAATTCTCATCAGGTATGCATACACACAAATACATAACATGCAGTAATCTTTAAAATTGGAGATTTTTGTATTATGATGGTCACCAAATGAATAAATTATAATTTTGCCTGGGGGGGGGGGGAGGATTTTTCTGGTTTTCTTTAATTTGTGATGGCAATTGGCATTTATAATTTAAAAATCTTAATGGAAAGCATACCTTATTAGAGGTTCATATTCATGACTCCCGAAATATATTCGTACAATGAAATAATTGTTACAATCCAACACTTGTGTCATATCAAATAATCAGCAAGCTATTAAAGAAAACCTATAATTTTCTACTACCAAATGTTACTTCGGCACAGTTGCCTTCAAATTGCTTTTGTGCCAGTAAAGTTCAAACCAACTAACCTAAATGTTACTAACATTTTTCCAACAAAATAGCTTTTTGAACAACATTTAAAGAAAAAGCTTCAACATCAAAAGAATTCCTCTTTACTCCCATATTGATGATTAAATATTTTATCAATGAATCATTTGGTTGCCAACACCAACTGTTAGTGGCAGTGCACATTTTAAAAAAAAGCTTTTTTTTATTGATGCATTTTGCCATATTTATTTTACCCTTAAATTGTAAGCTGTAATACTTCGTTCACTCAGGTGAAAGTTTATATGCATATTTTATCTAAATTTTTTACTATATTCTATTACTTGTTGAAAGGGCTCATATTAGCATCTCAAAGACTGAAGGATCTAATACATAATCAGTGCCAAATTTTTAAAACTTATCATTCAGGTAGTGTGTACTGATATTATGAATTTATTCATTAAAAATGAATTAAAATTTAACTCTGGAAAGGAATGAAAACTTTTTTCTTGAACCCTTTTAGCAATAAATTATTTAATTTAAAAGTGTATAGAAAATGTTTGATTTTATGTTTGTAATTTAACTTGGATTATTTATTATAGACATTTATAACTTTCAGTTGAAAGTCCACAACAAAAAGTCAGCGGGTATCAAGGGCACTTTTTCGAAAGTGCCTTTATGAGCACATCTAATGCTCAAATATCACCAAGTGCCTCCTTACCAGAAAGCAGTGTGAATGAGCTGGGTGAGTTTAAATTATATTCCAAGAATTAAAAAGTATGAGTTTAGTCATTATTACACATATCCTGTTTTAAATTTAACTTTTCTATATAAGTTGAAAATATGATGCTGAATTTCTTAAGATGTTAATTCTTTGGCTTTGCAATTAATTCGAGGAAACATCTATTTGAATGTCTGCGTTATATGTACTAACATTAAAAATATATAGCGACTTAACTTAAAGACTGATTGGAAATTGTTTGATTTTATGCTAGTAGTTTGTACATAATTTTCAGTTCAAAGACCAAAACAACAATTGAAAGAATATAGAAGGGCTTCTTATGAAAGTGCCTTCATGAATCAAGACTCGGCTCAAGCATTACAAATAAGGACTTTTCCAGAAAGCAATTTAGATGAACAATTTGAGTTTAAATTTTATTTTTCCAAAATTAAAATTTGACAGTTTATCCATTGTTTCTTTATTTTTTATTGAATTTTAATTTTCAAAGGTTATATTTTGTTATGGAATATATTTTGAGAAAATGAACTCGTAAATGTCTCAAAGTCTTTAATGCTGAATTTGTGAATATGTTCTAGTGTTAAAGGTTTAGCTTAAATTTGTTTAAAACAGCCACATTCAATAGAAATGTACATTTGACATTATATCATCCAGAAAGCTCAATTAAAAACTATTACACTATTCAGAAATTTAATGAGATTAATGAGATGTTTTAAATGAGATTTGTTTAAACTTTTAGATTTAGAACTTGGATGTAGTGTTTGGTTCCAATTTTGTAAAAAAAAAATATTTTCACTTGTAAAAAAAGTTAAGCGGATTTGCACTATTCAGAAATTTATCTAAGAATAAACGAGCAATAGTGTTTTTTTACTTGCAAAACTTTGGTGTATTCGGAATCCTGATTAGATGTGTTGTTACTCAGCATACTGTTGAATTGTTTTTAGTAAAGGAATATATATTCCTAATCAAAATTTTGTTTTTAGTGTCCATTAGCATGTTCAGGAAAACTTCTAAATCAAAATATGTTGGGATTATTAATGGAATTTAAACAATTCTTTCTCTAAAGAAAATTCCTGTACTGAATACATGCATTAGGAATATCCAGAATTCATATAAATCTATAGAATACTTTTATTATAATTATAGTAAAGAAAGGTATTTTCCACCCGGAATTCCGGAATTTCTTCGTATTAATTATTGTTTGTGATCAGCTTTCAATGTACTGTAACAGGTCCACAGTTTCGCTCATTTTGTAATAGCGCGCTCGTCATACTCCAGTCGATGCTATTTTTGTACTTGCTGTAATTTAGCTTGGATTATTTTTTATAATCATTTATAAATTTCAGTGGATAGACGAAAACAACAATTTGTAGAAAATGATAGGCATTCTTCTGAAAGTGCATTAATGGGTCAAGGCTCAGCTCAAGCATTATCAATAAGAACTTTACCAGAAAGCAATTCAGATGAACAAGGTGAGTTTAAATTATATTTTTCCAAAATTAAAATTTGACAGTTTATCCACTGTTTCTTTATTTTTTATTGAATTTTAATTTTCAAAGGTTATATTTTGTTATGGAATATATTTTGAGAAAATGAACTCGTAAATGTCTCAAAGTCTTTGATGCTGAATTTGTGAATATGTTCTAGCGTTAAAGGTTTAGCTTAAATTTGTTTAAAACAGCCACATTTAATAGAAATGTATATTTGACATTATATCATTCAGAAAGCTCAATTAAAAATATATTTTTTAAAATTGAGTTTGGATAGAGAATTAGTGCTATTTCACCATAAATTGGAAATAATTAATTTTTTAGCTTAAAATTTTGAACTTGAATATAGCTTTTGATTTTGGCAGAGTTATATCTTCTTATTTGCAAAAAAAGTTAAGTGAATTTGCTCTGTTTAGAAATAAATGTGTAATTACAATAAGCCATTTCTTTTTTTGTTGCAAAATTTCGGTATAATTTGCATGCTGATCAAACATATTATTCAGCATAATGATAAGTTTTTAAATGAGATTTTTTTGAACTTTTACATTTAGACCTTGGATGTAGTTCTTGGTCTCAATTTTGTAAAAAAAAATATTTTCATTTGTGAAAAAAGTTTCGCTGATTTGCACTCTTCAGAAATTTATTTTAGAATGAACGGTCAATTGTGATTTTTTAATACGCTTTTATTAGCTTCAGACGTATGCATGTTAGTATGTAACGGAATCTTTGAACATGATTTTGACCCCCTTCAAAACGTCGGATTAACTCGAAATTTGGCATACTTATTAAGGACCGATGACAATTCAATATTTTAAACAGTTTGACCCGTTATCTTTACTAGGATAATCAGGATTAGCGATTTTTTGTTTTCCTGAGACCCGGAGTGTCTGCGTCAAGACCAATAAGGGAAACTACCAGGCTCGTTTGTCGCTTTATCACAAGGATTAGCTCGTGTTGCCCTTGCGCCGTTAAATTCCAACCAACCAACCTTCTCCAGAATCAAACCCTGATGTGCCGTTTGAAAGATTTGTCGTTTGAATGACAGTTATACAAAGCGTGTTTTTTTTAGTCGCATTATCCTTACCAGGATCTTCAGGATTAGTGATTTTTCATATTCAGAGACACGGTAGTGTTTTGTGCCAAGTAATACGGTGTGTACTAAGGCATACACATGACTTAAATTTGAGACAAGCATGTGACTATTGGCAGAAACAACTGGAGAGTTTTGTACACTAACTAAAAAAAAATTAGAGTTTACAGAAAAAGTAATTAATAGTTTAAAAACTAAAAAAACACGCTTTAATAGAAAACCAAACTAAAAAGTAGAAAATAATTAATAGTTTAAAAAATTAAAAAATACGCTTTAATAGAAAAGTGAACTAAAAAGTAGAAAATAATTTTAAATAAGTTTGAAATAAGAATAGAGTGATTAACAAGAAATATTTATTTTATCGTAAAAAAGCGTGGGGTGCTTGATGTCAATTGTTGAAAATATTTAATGACACATATTGGTAAAAGTAGAGCCATTATGAAAATATCTTAAAAAGCACCCCGCTCTTTTTTACGATAAAATAAGTATTTCTTGTTAATCACTCTATTCTTATTTCAAACTTATTTAAAATTATTTTCTACTTTTTAGTTCACTTTTTTATTAAAGCGTATTTTTTAGTTTTTTAAACTATTAATTACGTGCAAAACTTTGGTATACCTGGAATCCTGATTAGTTGTGTTGTTACTCAGCATTTTGTTAAATTGTTTATAGTAAAAGAATATATATTCTTAATCAAAATTTTGTTTCCAGTTTTCATTAGCATATTCAGGAAAACTTTTAAATCAAAATATGTTGGGATTATTAATGGAATTTAAACAATTATTTCTCTAAAGAAAATTTCTTTACTGAATACATGCATTAGGAATATTCAGAATTCATATAAATCTATAGAATACTTTTATTATAATTATAGTAAAGAAAGGTATTTTCCACCCAAAATTGTGCTGGTAGCCAAACAGTGCAAAAGTTTATTAGGTAATTTAAATTTGTAAATTCGATTTTAGTTTTGTAATGATTTGACCGATCCAGATATGATTTACATATCCTGTGTATGTTTCCCTAAATTAAAAGTGCATGAAATTAAAGTATTTCTTCCTATGTAATACGATACTTCCAGAATCTATTTATATTTATGATTAACTAGCTGTGTGGCCCCCCGCTGCTGACGATTGGTTAAACGTCATCTATAATTTTTGTGTTACATAGACGCGGAATTTCTTCGTATTAATTATTGTTTGTAATCAGCTTCCAATGTACTGTAACAGGTCCACAGTTTCGCTCATTTTGTAATAGCGCGCTCTTCATACTCCAGTCGATGCTATTTTTGTACTTGCTGTAATTTAGCTTGGATTATTTTTTATAATCATTTATAAATTTCAGTGGATAGACGAAAACAACAATTTGTAGAAAATGATAGGCATTCTTCTGAAAGTGCATTAATGGGTCAAGGCTCAGCTCAAGCATTATCAATAAGAACTTTACCAGAAAGCAATTTAGATGAACAAGGTGAGTTTAAATTATATTTTTCCAAAATTAAAATTTGACAGTTTATCCACTGTTTCTTTATTTTTTATTGAATTTTAATTTTCAAAGGTTATATTTTGTTATGGAATATATTTTGAGAAAATGAACTCGTAAATGTCTCAAAGTCTTTAATGCTGAATTTGTGAATATGTTCTAGTGTTAAAGGTTTAGCTTAAATTACATTATATCATCCAGAAAGCTCAATTAAAAACTATTACACTATTCAGAAATTTAATGAGATTAATGAGATGTTTTAAATGAGATTTGTTTAAACTTTTAGATTTAGAACTTGGATGTAGTGTTTGGTTCTAATTTTGTAAAAAAAAATATTTTCACTTGTAAAAAAAGTTAAGCGGATTTGCACTATTCAGAAATTTATCTAAGAATAAACGAGCAATAGTGTTTTTTTACGTGCAAAACTTTGGTGTATTCGGAATCCTGATTAGACATGTTGTTACTTAGCATGCTGTTGAATTGTTTTTAGTAAAGGAATATATATTCTTAATCAAAATTTTGTTTATAGGAATATCCAGAATTCATATAAATCTATAGAATATTTTTATTATAATTATAGTAAAAAAAGGTATTTTCCACCCAAAATTGTGCTGGTAGCCAAATAATGCAAATGTTTATTAGATAATTTAATTTTGTGAATTTCGATTTTAGTTTTGAAATGATTTGACCGATCCAGGTATGATTTGCATATCCTGCGTATGTTTCCCCAAATTAAAAGGTGCATGAAATTAATATATTCTTTCCTATGTAATATGATACGTCCAGAATCCATTTATATTTATGATTAACTAGCTGTGTGGCCCCTCACTGTTTGGGACCTGTTAAAGGACATCTATCAGTTCTGTGCTACATAGATGCGGAATTTGTTCGGATTAATTGTTGTTTATGATTAACTTCCAATGTTCTAACAGATTCATGTTTTCGTTCATTTTGTAATAGTGTCCTCGGTCATACTCTAGTCAATGCTGTATTTGTACTTGCTGTAATTCCTGCTATAATTTACCTTGGATTATTTATTGCAGTCATTTATAATTTTCAGTTGAAAGTACAGAACAAGTCGGAGGGTGTGGGCGGGTTAACATTGCCCTTATTAAGAAACATATGACTCAAGTATTAGAAAAACTTAATACTCAATTTCCATCAAGGGCCTCTTTACCAGAAAGCAGTGTGAATGAGCAGGGTGAGTTTAAATTATATTCCAAGAATTAAAAAGTATGAGTTTAGTCATTATTACATATATCCTGTTTTAAATTTAACTTTTCTATATAAATTTGATATGTTGAAAATATGATGCTGAATTTCTTAAGATGTTAATTCTTTGGCTTTGCAATTAATTCGAGGAAACATCTATTTGAATGTCTGCGTTATATGTACTAACATTAAAAATATATAGCGACTTAACTTAAAGACTGATTGGAAATTGTTTGATTTTATGCTAGTAGTTTGTACATAATTTTCAGTTCAAAGACCAAAACAACAATTGAAAGAATATAGAAGGGCTTCTTATGAAAGTGCCTTCATGAATCAAGACTCGGCTCAAGCATTACAAATAAGGACTTTTCCAGAAAGCAATTTAGATGAACAATTTGAGTTTAAATTTTATTTTTCCAAAATTAAAATTTGACAGTTTATCCATTGTTTCTTTATTTTTTATTGAATTTTAATTTTCAAAGGTTATATTTTGTTATGGAATATATTTTGAGAAAATGAACTCGTAAATGTCTCAAAGTCTTTAATGCTGAATTTGTGAATATGTTCTAGTGTTAAAGGTTTAGCTTAAATTTGTTTAAAACAGCCACATTTAATAGAAATGTATATTTGACATTATATCATCCAGAAAGCTCAATTAAAATCTATTACAATATTCAGAAATTTAATGAGATGTTTTAAATGAGATTTTTTTAAACTTTTAGATTTAAAACTTGGATGTAGGCACTATTCAGAAATTTATCTAAAAATAAACGAGCAATAGTGTTTTTTTACTTGCAAAAGTTTGGTGTATTCGGAATCCTCATTAGATGTGTTGTTACTCAGCATACTGTTGAATTGTTTTTAGTAAAGGAATATATATTCTTAATCGAAATTTTGTTTTTAGTGGCCATTAGCATATTCAGGAAAACTTCTAAATCAAAATATGTTGGGATTATTAATGGAATTTAAACAATTCTTTCTCTAAAGAAAATTCCTGTACTGAATACATGCATTAGGAATATCCAGAATTCATATAAATCTATAGAATACTTTTATTATAATTATAGTAAAGAAAGGTATTTTCCACCCAAAATTGTGCTGGTAGCCAAACAGTGCAAAAGTTTATTACGTAATTTAAATTTGTAAATTCGATTTTAGTTTTGTAATGATTTGACCGATCCAGATATGATTTATATATCCTGTGTATGTTTCCCTAAATTAAAAGGTGCATGAAATTAAAGTATTCCTTCCTATGTAATACGATACATCCAGAATCTATTTATATTTGTGATTAACTAGCTGTGTGGCCCCGCGCTGCTGGGGACCGGATAAAGGACATCTATAATTTCTGTGTTACATAGACGCGGAATTTCTTCGGATTAATTGTTGTTTGTGATCAGCTTCCAATGTACTGTAACAGGTCTACAGTTTCGCTCATTTTTTAAAAGCGCGCTCGTCATACTCCAGTCGATGCTATTTTTGTACTTGCTGTAATTTAGCTTGGATTATTTTTTATAATCATTTATAAATTTCAGTGGATAGACAAAAACAACAATTTGTAGAAAATGAAAGGCATTCTTCTGAAAGAGCATTCTTGGGTCAAGGATCGGCTCAAGCATTACCTATAAGGACTCTTCCAGAAAGCAATTTAGACGAACAAGGTGAGTTTAAATTATATATTTCCAAAATTAAAATTTGACTGGTTATCCACTGTATCTTTATTTTTCATTCAATTTTAATTTTCAAAGGCTATATTTTGTTATGGAATATTTTAAGAAAATTAATTGGTGATTGTTTCGAAGTTTTTAATGCTGAGTTAGTGAATATGTTCTAGTGTTAAAGGTTTAGCTTAAATTTGTTTAAAACAGCCACATTTAATAGAAATGTATATTTGACATTATATCATCCAGAAAGCTCAATTAAAAACTATTACAATATTCAGAAATTTAATGAGATTAATGAGATGTTTTAAATGAGATTTTTTTAGACTTTTAGATTTAGAACTTGGATGTAGTGTTTGGTCCCAATTTTGTAAAAAAAAATATTTTCACTTGTAAAAAAAGCTAAGCGGATTTGCACTATTCAGAAATTTATCTAAGAATAAACGAGCAATAGTGTTTTTTTACTTGCTAAACTTTGGTGTATTCGGAATCCTGATTAGATGTGTTGTTACTCAGCATACTGTTGAATTGTTTTTAGTAAAGGAATATATATTCTTAATCAAAATTTTGTTTTTAGTGTCCATTAGTATATTCATCAAAACTTCTAAATCAAAATATGTTGGGATTATTAATGGAATTTAAACATTTCTTTCTCTAAAGAAAATTCCTGTACTGAATACATGCATTAGGAATATCCAGAATTCATATAAATCTATAGAATACTTTTATTATAATTATAGTAAAGAAAGGTAATTTCCACCCAAAATTGTGCTGGTAGCCAAACGGTGCAAAAGTTTATTACGCAATTTAAATTTGTAAATTCGATTTTAGTTTTGTAATGATTTGACCGATCCAGATATGATTTATATATCCTGTGTATGTTTCCCTAAATTAAAAGGTGCATGAAATTAAAGTATTCCTTCCTATGTAATACGATACATCCAGAATCTATTTATATTTGTGATTAACTAGCTGTGTGGCCCCCCGCTGCTGACGATTGGTTAAATGTCATCTATAATTTTTGTGTTACATAGACGCGGAATTTCTTCGGATTAATTGTTGTTTGTGATCAGCTTCCAATGTACTGTAACAGGTCTACAGTTTCGCTCATTTTTTAAAAGCGCGCTCGTCATACTCCAGTCGATGCTATTTTTGTACTTGCTGTAATTTAGCTTGGATTATTTTTTATAATCATTTATAAATTTCAGAGGATAGACAAAAACAACAATTTGTAGAAAATGAAAGGCATTCTTCTGAAAGAGCATTCTTGGGTCAAGGATCGGCTCAAGCATTACCTATAAGGACTCTTCCAGAAAGCAATTTAGACGAACAAGGTGAGTTTAAATTATATATTTCCAAAATTAAAATTTGACTGGTTATCCACTGTATCTTTATTTTTCATTCAATTTTAATTTTCAAAGGCTATATTTTGTTATGGAATATTTTAAGAAAATTAATTGGTGATTGTTTCGAAGTTTTTAATGCTGAGTTAGTGAATATGTTCTAGTGTTAAAGGTTTAGCTTAAATTTGTTTAAAACAGCCACATTTAATAGAAATGTATATTTGACATTATATCATCCAGAAAGCTCAATTAAAAACTATTACAATATTCAGAAATTTAATGAGATTAATGAGATGTTTTAAATGAGATTTTTTTAGACTTTTAGATTTAGAACTTGGATGTAGTGTTTGGTCCCAATTTTGTAAAAAAAAATATTTTCACTTGTAAAAAAAGCTAAGCGATTTGCACTATTTAGAAATTTATCTAAGAATAAACGAGCAATAGTGTTTTTTTACTTGCAAAACTTTGGTGTATTCGGAATCCTGATTAGATGTGTTGTTACTCAGCATACTGTTGAATTGTTTTTAGTAAAGGAATATATATTCTTAATCAAAATTTTGTTTTTAGTGTCCATTAGCATATTCAGGAAAACTTCTAAATCAAAATATGTTGGGATTATTAATGGAATTTAAACATTTCTTTCTCTAAAGAAAATTCCTGTACTGAATACATGCATTAGAAATATCCAGAATTCATATAAATCTATAGAATACTTTTTTTATAATTATAGTAAAGAAAGGTATTTTCCACCCAAAATTGTGCTGGTAGCCAAATGGTGCAAAAGTTTATTACGTAATTTAAATTTGTAAATTCGATTTTAGTTTTGTAATGATTTGACCGATCCAGATATGATTTATATATCCTGTGTATGTTTCCCTAAATTAAAAGGTGCATGAAATTAAAGTATTCCTTCCTATGTAATACGATACATCCAGAATCTATTTATATTTGTGATTAACTAGCTGTGTGGCCCCCCGCTGCTGACGATTGGTTAAACGTCATCTATAATTTT
The DNA here is from genome assembly GCA_963978545.1 of Linyphia triangularis. Taxonomy (NCBI): domain Eukaryota; kingdom Metazoa; phylum Arthropoda; class Arachnida; order Araneae; family Linyphiidae; genus Linyphia; species Linyphia triangularis. Next base: position 2,257,726 of record OZ021733.1, read on the forward strand.
TGTGTTACATAGACGCGGAATTTCTTCGTATTAATTATTGTTTGTGATCAGCTTCCAATGTACTGTAACAGGTCCACAGTTTCACTCATTTTGTAATAGCGCGCTCGTCATACTCCAGTCGATGCTATTTTTGTACCTGCTGTAATTTAGCTTGGATTATTTTTTATAATCATTTATAAATTTCAGTGGATAGACAAAAACAACAATTTGTAGAAAATGAAAGGCATTCTTCTGAAAGAGCATTCTTGGGTCAAGGCTCGGCTCAAGCATTACCTATTAGGACTCTTCCAGAAAGCAATTTAGACGAACAAGGTGAGTTTAAATTATATATTTCCAAAATTAAAATTTGATTGGTTATCCACTGTATCTTTATTTTTCATTCAATTTTAATTTTCAAAGGCTATATTTTGTTATGGAATATATTTTAAGAAAATGAATTGGTGATTGTTTCAAAGTTTTTAATGCTGAGTTAGTGAATATGTTCTAGTGTTTAAGGTTTAGCTTAAATTTGCTAAAAATAGGCACATTTAATAGAAATGTATACTTAACATTCAATTATCCAGAAAGCTGAATTAAAAATTTTTTTGTTCAGAAATTGAGTTTTGATAGAAAATTGGTGCTTTTTCTCCTTAAGTCGGAAATAATTAAATGTTTTTTGTATCGTAAAATTTTGAACTTGAATATAGCTTTTGATTTTGGCATTTTTTATCTTCTTATTTCCAAAAAAAAGTTAAGTGAATTTGCTCTGTTTAGAAATGAATGTGTAGTTACAATAAGCCATTTTTTTTTTTTTTGTGTGCAAAATTCCGGTATAATTTTAATGCTGATTAAACATGTTATTCAGCATACTGATAAGTTTTTAACTGAGATTTTTTAAAACTTTTAGATTTAGAACTTGAATGTTGTTTTTGGTCTCAATTTTGTAAAAAAAAAATATTTTTATCTTAAATAAGTTTAGCAGATTTGCACTTTTTAGAAGTTTATTTTAGAATAAACGATCAATAGTGTTTTTTACTTGCAAAACTTTGGTATACACGGAATCTTGATTAGACTGTTGGTACTCAGCATGCTGTTGAATTGTTTGTCATAAAGGAATATATATTCTTAATCAAAATTTTGTTTTCAGTTTTCATTAGCACATTCAGGAAAACTTTTAAATCAAAATATGTTGGGATTATTAAGGGAATTTAAGCAAATTTTTCTCTAAAAAGAAATTCGTTTATGGAATACACGCACATTAAAAGCCTGATTATTTGGAATCGCCGGGAAATTAGGATTTCCGGATAACCGATTTTTCCGGTTAGTTGAATGTCGATGTTTTTTTGCCAAATTTAAACGGCAAATAACGTTAGTGATGGTACCTAACATTTAAATCGTCACAACCAGAATATTTAAAAAATATTCTACATAGCTTTTTTTGTCACAATAATGCAATATTTTACCCTTACAATCGGCAATAATTTGAAATATGTTACTAAAATTAAATCATTTTGATATCTGAAATTCTGTAAAAAAAAAAAAGTAGAAGATTAAGCTCTGTAAAATATGTAAAAAAAAAGTTAAGAGATTCTCATGATAGTACCAATTTTAACCTAACCTATATTTTAGGGTTACTGGGCGCACAAAGTGGACATCGTTATTTTAGTTCTGGAGGGGAAGTTTTCATGTATGGGTTTTTTCGGTCAGGTTCCAAGAATTCTGGAAAAGTGGCTTTTGTGTTTGGAAACCCTGGTGATTTCATTGTCTTCCGCCCTCCTCACACACAACCTTCTTTGTACCCTAAAGTAAAATATGCTTGGGAAGACGACCTTTGTATTCAAAGATCGACTATTATTTTACAAAAAAAAGGAATACAAGAATTGTGATACAAATCATCATGGAAATCCGGATAATTTACAAAACATTTAGTTTTGAATTTATTGTCTGGTTGTCGGCTAATTTAAGCAATAAATATTACTAAATTAAAATTACAGCAAAATAGATTTATTTTTTAATTGTTTGCAAAATATGTTAATAGTAAGCAATAAAATATAGCCCATACTTTTTGCACACAAAAAATAAAAATAAATTATTGCCGCTTTGTGCACATAACGGTTGACTAGCCTACAAATCGAACCTTTGATTGGGATTATAGGGGGAAATGCACTTAAATGGATGCAATTAGGTTTTATTCTGATTTATCATGAGAAACTGATATTTTGTGATAAAAGAACAAAATGTTTAGAATAGTTGAATTCGGCAGAGTTGCACAATTTCCGGATGCGTTTGAAAATATAGAAATTAAATCACGGGCATAAGTGAGTTACGGATGCATCGATACTGTATGGAATAGAATGTAACCGTTACACATGGTTTTAAATTTAGTGAAATGCATGTTCCATATGTAAAAAATGGAACATGCATTTCACTAAATTTAAATGCATGTTCCATATGTATGTGGATCTAGCTTACAAACCGAATGATTGCTTTTTTCTCGATTTTGGTTAAACCATGACCAAATTTTGAATTTCCTAATTACACTTTGCCGGATGAGGTTAAAAATGTAATTTGAAGTGGAAAATCACCTTTCTTTGCTATAATTACAATAAAAGTAGTCCATAGATTTATATAGATTCCGCATATACAAATTACACACATTCCGGAAACGAACATACATTTTTTTAATGCAATAAACGATGCTGAGAATTCACAGAGATTGAATAAGAACTTCGGCATTCCGGATAAACCGGAATAAAATTAAAAAAAAAAAACCTTTTTATAATAATATATTCGTTTCTAATCAGTGTAAATTCAGCTATTTCGCCATTACAAATTAATGGCCAAAGTTTATTAGGTAATTTAAATTTGTAAATTCGATTTTAGTTTTGTAATGATTTGACCGATCCGGATATGATTTTGCGTATGTTTCTCCAAATTAAAAGGTGCATGAAATTAATGTATTCCTTTCTATGTAATACACTACATCCAGAATCCATTTATATTTATGATTAACTAGCTGTGTGGCCTCGCACTGCTGGGGACCCATTGAAGGACATCTATCAGTTTTGTGTTACAAAGGCTCGGATATTCTTCTTATTAATTGTTGTTGGTGATCAGCTTCATATGCATGTTTTCAGACAGATGCATGTTCGACAGATGCTTGGTTTTAACAGATGCATGTTTTCATTCATTTTGTAATAGTGCACTCAGTCATTCTCTAGTCGATGCTGTTTTTGCAGCAGTGATGCCCTATCTCACTTGGCAGCAAATGCTCTATTCTTAGCATCTATATTATCTTCTCTTTGGCGGCATAAATAATCCATTGCTATGCTAGATTTTATGTATATTTTGACTCATTCTCATTAAATGAAGTTAGGTTCAAAATTGTAATTAATCCAGTTAGTAAAATGTAACCATTTTAAATTTTGTAAAAATTGAAATGTTATCAAAATATGCCTGGTGTCTATAGTGCAGTTCTAGCCTCTGTTTTAAAAATAATCGTGAAAATATGTTGTACCAAGTTCTTAATTTTTGTTTTAAAATAAAACAAAATCTGAATTAAGAGAAAAATTAACAGGCGTTAAAACGTTAGTGTTATCTACCAAATTGTTCGTCAACTGAAAAATTAAAGCCAAATGGCATGGATATAGTGTTTAATAATATCAATATTGGTCAATGCGGTACCACACAACACACCTAATGATAAATGTAAGTGTTTTACAATAGATGGACTTCTTAGATTTGATTTTGTAATGGACACATCGTGGCAAAAAGATACAATAGATTTATGAAGTTGACCAAAATCCGATTGAAAACATCCCATCACGGCACTTACGCATTAGTGGTAAGTTACGTTGGTAAACAAACTTTTAGATATTAGATATTTATGACAACAGTAATACAGCAGATATTTGCTAATGAAATACAAAGGAATTTTAACAAATTTATTTTGTTTAAATGTTATTAATACTCATTAAATAAAATCAAAATGATATTACCCGCTGAGCACAATACTTCTTTGATGACAACACAACATGTAAACGGAAGCAGGATGAATTTGAAATCTAGAAAAACAAAACGATGCATAAAAAAATAGCGCTTTAAAACTGCTGATATGCAGCAGAAGTTGTTAAAGGTATCGACTGACAATAAATATATTGAAATGTTATAATAAAATTGGAACTGTTTATCTGAATGACGATTGTAATACATAAAAATAATCAGAAAAATTATGGCGATACATTAAAATAATTTTTGATTTTATTTTGATGTATTAAAAAATATCGGTGCCATTCCAAGAATTTTTTTCGTGTCATATTTTAATGAAAGCAGCTTTTAATCGAATTTAAAAGTTGTTCTCTACAATCTCCATGTACTAAAGCTTCTGTGTACAAAATTTCGTGCCTCTAGGTGCAAAATTGTGGATTTGTGTAAGGTTAAGACGTACAGACTACTCAGTTTGTTTATATATATATATATAAAGACTACTCAGTTTGTTTATATATATATATATATATATATATATATATATATATATATATATATATATATATATATATATATATAAATATATATTTATTTTATTTATCAGTTTTCAACTGCCTTAAAAAATATGCAATAAGAATTTTACTATAATACTTCTTTCCTTTGTCAAAAAACTCTGGTTTATGCATAATAATAATAAAAAAAATGGCCATTTAACCCACTGACGGTCATGCATGCATATACGTCATTTGATCCCCAGTTTTTCCATCGATACACAACATTTTAAAATTTATAAGTAAAATTTGAAATGAAATATTTTATGAATATTTTTATTAGGAAGATAGTTTATTACCTATCTGATACAAAATAAATAAAAAATAATTAAAAAAAATTATGCATTTGAATTAGTAGTATAATTTAAAAATTATTGCAGGGAAAACAACTGTAGAATTTCTCCCATTCCCATGACCGTCAGTGGGTTAATAGCTGCTATGAATATAATGCATTTTTTTTAACTATAATCCTGATGCATTCACAAAGTTCGGTTTGTAAGCTAGTCAATCTTTTTGTCAACTATCTTTCTTTAAATCAACTTAACGAGATTCTGTAGAACAATGTAAATAAAAATATATCCAGGAAATGAAGCTGGCACTTTTATGCAATCCATGATTTATTGTAATTGCAATTTTATTTCAAGAATAGAAAATTTTTCACATGAAATTTTTCTTCAATTGCATTAAAATATTTAAAAAAATCTAATTTATAACTTGCTGTGTGGTTCCATGTTGTAGAGACATTTTGTATAAGTCCCTGCTCTGGACACTTAGTAAACCTGGCTCGCTTTGCTCGTTGAAAAGGTCACTGATACTTAAACACTAGCTTGCTTCTCTGTTAAAATTTTCACTGATACACAAGAACTGGCTTGCTTCGCTCGCTGAATAGTTAATTGGTACGTAAGCACAGGCTCGCTTTGCTGAATAAAAGGTTTATTGCCATGGAAGCCTAAAATGTTCGCACCTATAGAAGTTTTATAATGATTCTATCCTATAGATATCTGTTCCCTCCCTGCCCCTCCCCGTCATGATGCATAAAAAAATATTCCCCATCATTAATACAATACATCCCTCACCAGTGGTCACCAGTTGAAAATTTCCAAAGGGTATTTTTTACCCCTTTTCTAAATTTGAAGGGGTATTTTTAAAATCCAAAGGGTATTTTTTAAAACTAAAGCAAATTAAGTTTTTTGACAAAACTAATAACTTCAAAAATAACAATGATGCATGATCGCGATTTCGCGTATCAAAGCGGAAATATGCTGTTTAAATGCTTACTAAAAACACTTTATGGTTTAATAATTGACCGAGACAAAGTTCAACAACTCGTAAATAAATTTAATAGATAAAAGTCTTGCAAGTACGGAAGAGATTTAAAATTCAAACAAAAAATGGTAGCCACTGCTAACTTGCAGTTAATTATAGGAACAACCATAATTAATACTTGCTTATTAATTAATTAATTATAGGCACAACTGCTACGGCCTGCTATGAACATCATCTCGACATACCAGTGAGATAGATGGAAGTAGATATATGAAGTGAAAGAAACAACACTTATATACCCACCGCTCCCGCTCACGGATACACTCCGGCGAGATGCGGTCACGACTATGCATGCTTCGGGAGTATATCCATGAATATGAGAGGGTGTACCTCTGCAATTGGTCGCATACGTCATCGTCCTGCGCACCATACTTTATGTTGGTGATGACGTAATACAAAGAAATCAGAAAAAAAGAAAACTGTGCTGTGCATGAGCCATACCTTTGAAAAGTGTGAACGGAACACACTTTTGACCAAATGAAAACAATACCCTTGAGCTTAAGGCCCAGGGAAAAAAAAATATGGTATAGTATTCGTTAAATTTTACTGTATACTATTTGAGAACAGTGGCATGCAGAGAATAAAAAAAAAGTTATTAATTTTCTTTAAGATTTAAGTACTTTCAGACATACATAAACAGTATCTGTTATTACCCTTTTTAAAAAAATAGTTTCTTTAAAAGCGGACCTGACTGAAAATATGACGATAACTGGGAGTATGAGCAGCTTGAAAATGAGAATAAGAAACAGGGAAATTAAAGAGAAAAGAAAGATTTCCCTTCATTTCTCCCCCACCCCCTGATTCTGGTCTCCCTCCCTCCAGCCTTTCTTTTTCGACTGGTCTTTTTTCAACAATAGACCTGACTACAAGTTCTTCACCCACAGACCTTCCCATTCCTGTTTTTAGAGCCGACCAAACGGTATAGTGGTTAGCGTGCTAGCTTCTAGACGGCGAGGTTGCGGGTTCGAGTCCCGTGTTGGCATGGGTATTTGTAAATGTATGTTGGCTTGTCTAATGACGAATGTTTCGGCTCATTATAGCCCTCGTGTTGCTGACGGCGCCAGATAATCTGAATACTACCAACCAACCTGTTTTTAGAATGAAGAGTGCTGAGAGCTTTTCCACTGATTGCAATTATAGCTTGACGACAGAAAAATGCTTTTGCTTTAACTATAAATAGAAAGAAATTAAGATGAAACAATGACACAATCTCTAATTTGCATAAGATTTGAGTTAAAAAATAAATATGCGAAACTTTTCATCAGAATGTTTAAAATGGATGCGCATAGTTTGGTGAAATATGAAATTATTCTAATAATTCTGAAGTATTATGTTATTGAAGATTTTTCATTCGTTTGACAATGATACAAACATAGACATGAAATATTCTTTTTGTAAGACTTCCACAATATTTTCAGTATTTCAATTGGAGGACATAAAAATAATAAATGTTTGCTGTTGGTTTGCGAAAAGATTATTGCTATTTTGTTACCTACTTTGTGATGAACCTTTGTAGCAGACAATGTGTATCTTATTAACTTATTACAATATACTCCTAATGCCATTTTTATAGCTTTTATAAACATAGATTTTTAATACTTTTATTTTCAATCACCATACATGTAACATTATTGCGTTCAATAATTTTTTTTGCTTTTTTTTTGCATTTTATCATATTATGGAACAACTTGAGTTTTAAAAATGACTTAGAAAAAATGTCTGTCTATGGTCTGCATAACCTTTTAAGGTGTTCTACATAGCCCCATTTCTGAAATTCCTACAAAAATTCGATAAATAAAGTTTAAAAACGAGAGTTTAACATTGTAATCTTCTCTTGAGTATTGGCCATCAATTTGTTGCTTTTCTTGTTTCACTTACCAGGGACTTACTTATTCATGATTATCACTTATTCAGGATTCGAATAATGTAATAATTATCTCCAATTTTGCCAATACAATAATTATCGCAATACTGCCCATGTTTTATAAATTAATTAAACTATGAAAATGATAAATTACACCAGTCCATGTCATATTTAAATGCAGTGACCAATATTATAGAGGAATTGAGATTGTGATTGTCCACTCCCCTCATTTAAATTCTTTTATGCATATTATTCGAAATAAAACATTTTATTACTTATCGGAAAAACATTTTTGAAAGCAAGATAAGCAAAAGCATAATTAAACTGCTATGTGAAGCTACTTAGAATTATAAATCTTAACCAAATACATATGCCAAAATATCACAGAAATAGAGGCGTGGAGCATCGTACAACTAGTAATTACGCTATCATACTGGTCACTACATTTAAATTTGATGTGGATTAGTGTAATTTACCATTTCCTTTATATTTTTAGTTTGGCAATAGTTTGACAATAATTTATTGACATAAAAATCCACCTCTGGTTTTGTTATCCATTGTTTTAGGAAAATTCAAGACCTATTTCAGGAGTTTTTGAGGATATTTATCTTTAATTTTAAAGACTAAAAGAAGAAGAATTTGAAAATGCTAAACACCATTAAAAAATTTAATGCAAAATATGTTGCATCATCTCCAATTGCAGCTGATGGTATCTAATAGATGGCGTAACATGTCCGCCTACTTTCAAAAATATCTGTTTTAATCTGTATCTGTAACTTTAACTGTATTATTATTAAAAAATTTAGAAAGAACATGGTCGTCGTACTGTTCATATTCGGACAAAATAGACCTATACTTTCTGTATTTTACATCTGGCGCCCAACGTAATTGAACCTATCAAAAATATGACTGCTAATTGCATTCTTCAAAGAAAAGTACTTCGGAGTGCATTGACGAAAGCAATAACAGAACTTGATGCCTCTATTGAAGCCGGGGAGCGCTTAACAGCAACTTCAGCTTTCGCCAAATGCGAAGAAAAATCAAACCGATTGTTCGAAAATGACGTCGTCGTTTTGGAATACATGTGTCCGGTGGACAAAGCTAAAGAAACAAGTAAGTCTGAAAACCTTAACTTGTTGGAAAACGAAATGGAACAATGTGAAATTTACCAAGATAATTTTACGTGTGCCAAAATAAGGTTTAAATTTTTTTTAGAAATCTGTGAAAAATCTGAATTTGTGCCACAGATCAAACCTAGGTCTGATTTAATGAATGTAAATTTACCTAAGCTCAAATTAATCGAATTTGATGGTAATCCTAAAAATTGGTTTGCTTTTTGGAGCATGTTCCAAAAAATTGATGCGGATCCTAATTTAGAGGATGATGTTAAATTTGCATATCTGATGCAAACGACAAAAGGTAAAGCATTTGAATTTGTACAATCGTATCAAGTATCAAAAAGCGCTTATACCACTGTAATTGTTAACTTAAAAACTCGTTTTGCCATGACAAAATGTTAATTGAGTTATATGTTCGCGAACTATTAAAACTAATTTTAAACCAATCTCAAAACATGTCTTTTGTTAATCTAGTAGACCAGTTGGATACTCAATTGCGTTGTTTAGAAAATTTAGGTGTTACAAAAGAAAAATACGCATGTATGCTTTATCCTTTGGTAGAGGCGTCTATTCCTGAAAATATATTGGTTGCTTGGGAAAGGGAAAGAAATTCTTCTCGTTCGACAAATACGAACACGCATGACCTTGACCTACTTATGAAATTTCTACGAAGCGAAGTGGTAGGCTCGGAGAGGATTCGTATTGCAAAAATTTTTTGTTCTACTGATAAAAATAAGACACAAAAAATAAAATTCGAAAACACTCACGATTCGAACTCTGCGCCAGTAGCAACAGCCTCTACTTTAATAAACCAAATAGAAAAGGAAAAACATCAAACAAATGTATTTTGCTTGTTCTGCGAAAAAAAACCACATAGGTCCTGTGATTGTTTCACAGCTCAAAAGATGACTTTTCAAGAAAGAAAAGAAAAAGTGTTTAAAATGAAAGCGTGTTTGTCGTGTCTGAGAATTAATTGTCGCGCTGATAAATGCGGAATGAGTGTCCGGTGCGTAGTTTGTTCCAAAAAACACTTTCCAATTTTATGTCCAAATTTGTGTAGGGACAATGAAGATTGTTCTTCGGAAAATAAAACTGCTACAAATAGCGTTATTAGTAATAGCTCTACTGGATCGCCAGAAGTTCTGTTACAAACACTTATGATCAGAGTATCGGGACCTGCAAAAACAAAGGTTGTACGAGCATTGTGTGATTCAGCTTCGCAAAAGTCATATATAACTCAAGATCTTGTAGAGTTTTTAAACTTAAAAACTGATCATACTGAATTTCTTAAACACAGTTTATTTGGTGGCATAGAAACAGAAAAAACTAAACATCACGCAGTGAAATGTGAACTTCATGAAATTCGGGGTAATTATACGTGTGAAGCAGTATTGTTGGCTAAAGATACCATTTGTGGTACAATCCCAAAAATAAATAAATCAGATGCAGAATACTTCACTAAAAATGGAATTTATTTGTCCGATAGTGAAAACAACAGTTCCAATATTTCAGTCCTTCTTGGTGCTGATTATTTAGGGATACTTTTGACTGGTTCTATCAGTCAACAACCAAATGGTTTAACTGCTGTCCAAACATACCTGGGTTGGGTAGTTATGGGAAGATCAAAATCCTGGACAAATAGTTCCAATCATGCCATGCCCATAATTTCGCTACATAGCGCAAGCAAAATCAGTGACCTTTGGTCATTAGATGTTCTTGGTATACGAGATCCCGTAGAAACCAAAACAAAAAATGAATTGGATAATGAAACTCTATCTTTCTTCGAAAAAACTGTTAATTTTCGTGGTGATAGATATGAAGTAAATCTTCTGTGGGTCGAAGGACATCCGGAATTACATGATTTGCGTTTCCAATCAGAAAAACGTCTGAATACCACGACTTCTAAACTTAGATCAATGGGAAAATTTGATTCGTATGACAATATTTTAAAAGAATGGGAACAGCAGGGAATCATTGAGCAAGTACCTGATAGTACTAACGAGGAAAATTTAACGGAATTGAAATGCAGGTATCTACCTCACAGAGCCGTTTTTAAGGAAGCTAGCTTAACGACAAAAATCCGGCCTATATTTGACGCCTCCGCTAGGGATGAAAATTCTGTCACCCTAAATCAATGTTTAGCTACAGGTCCAAATTACATAGAGATGATTCCTTCCATCCTAAATAGATTTCGCAAGGATAACATCGGTGTAATATCTGACATTCGCAAAGCATTCCTTCAAATAAGCATTTGTCCTACAGAAAGGGATTTTCTCCGTTTCCTGTGGTGGGATGATTTTGAAAAGAGTAAAATTAAAACTTACAGACACTCCAGAGTTGTGTTTGGCCTATCTTGTAGTCTGTTTCTGCTTATGGCAACCATTTATCACCATCTGGATAATGTAAAGGGAAATGAAAAAGACATTGCAATGAAATTAAAAGACGCATTTTATGTCGACAATGTAGTGACAAGCGTTGAAAATGATTTCGAATTACAACGATTTTCAGAGACAGCTAGTCAAATTATGTCCCGAGCGGGTTTTGAGCTTACGGGTTGGGTTAATTCCTCACAGAGTGAACACCAAAATCTGGATTTTAATAAAAATGCGTGTACTCCTGTTCTTGGTCTAATATGGCGACCCGATTTGGATATGTTAGCGTCCGATGTTAACTGCGTAAAAACTGAAATCGACTACACGTGTTCAAAACGGCAACTTCTGTCGATCGCACAAAAAATGTTCGATCCAATTGGCTTCACCGCACCCGTGACCCTCATTCCGAAACTTCTAATGTAAAGAGCATGGAAACATGATAAGCTAACCTGGGACCAGAAACTGCCATCAGAAATAGTGGAAGAATTCAAAAATTGGCTCGCTAGTTTGGAGTTTTTAAATTTAGTTCAAATTCCACGTTATTTTGGGGGGTTGATAAATGAGTCCAGCACTACAATTCATATGTTTAGTGATGCAAGTGGAAAAGCCTTCGCTGCGTGCGTGTTTTTGCGAATTGAATGCGGAAATAATGTTCAAATCAGACTAGTTCAAGCAAAATCGCGTGTCGCTCCTCTAAAGAAGGATCCCATCACTAAAATTAAAACTGAGCTTACCATCACAAAATTAGAGCTCTTAGCTGCTCTTATTGGCACTCGTCTTGTCCAGACCAAAACCTCTTTAAACATTCCAAATATCCAAACTTTCTACTGGACAGACTCCAAAGTTGTTCTATGTTGGATAAAAAACCCTGGAACTTGGAAAACTTTCGTGAACAATCGGATTAAAGAAATACATTCAAGCTCTTCAAAAGAAAATTGGTATTATGTCCCATCCCAAATGAATGCCGCAGACATTGCTTCTCGTGGATGCAATGCACAAACTCTCTTCAGTCTTCGTTGGTGGGAGGGTCCCACATGGTTGAAAAACCGAGACTCTTGGCCAGACACTAAGAACTCGGATTTCTCAGATGCCACTGAACTTGCTACTGCAGAGAAGAAACCCACAGTTACAACAAATCTTTCTTTAGGTAAATCCGAGTCTAATTTCTTCGACTGGACTGAACGAGTATCGAAGTTCTCTTCAATTGTTTGAATTTTGGCCTATGTGAGACGATTCATATTCAATGCTAAATCAGCAGTGCTTGGCCGGGAAAACTCCTTCCTTAAGGGAAACCTAAGCCACGAAGAGATCACCAAATCCGAGAGTGAAATACTCCTCTTCATACAAAGGGAGGCCTTTGGAAAAAACCGTCGACTCATACCACCAAACTTTGTCGTATACGAGGATTCCGATGGACTTCTTAGAGTTGAGACAAAACTGGCCTCCGCCGATGACAGTGACTTCTTCAGACGACCCGTCCTATTACCAGACAAACACAAACTTGTTTTCCTGCTTATCGACGAGACTCATCGAATCTACAACCATGTAGGTGTACAAACACTTGTCACATTCCTTCGGGAAAAGTACTGGATTTTGCGATCCAGAAAAGTCACAAGATCAGTTGTTTCGAGGTGTGTTGCTTGCCAAAGATTTAAGTCGAAGTCTGCCACGACGATGTTTTCTCCTCTACCTGAAGAGCTTGTGAGAATGTCATCTGTGTCCGAGACGACTGGTGTGGACCTGGCTTGTCCGTTGGTCCTAAGAAACAGTGACAAGGTGTGGATCGTGATTTTCACATGTGCCGTTTATCGCGCCATCCATTTCGAACTTGTCTCAGACATCTCCACGCAAGGTTTTCTGCTTGCATTGAGGCGATTCATAGCGCGTCGTGGTCGTGTAAAGACAATTTACTCGGACAATGGAACAAACTTTGTAGGTTCAAGCAACGAACTCAAAACTATCGACTGGAGTGCCATCACTGCTCACACTGATTTGAAAAGGATCTCCTGGCATTTTAACCCACCCACTGCTGCTTGGTGGGGAGGGTTTTGGGAGAGAGTGGTCCGAATGCTAAAGGAATTGTTGAGACGCAATTTGGGGAAAGCTTGCCTTCACTATGAAGAACTGTACACCTTTGTGTGTGAATGTGAGGCAATCCTGAACAGTAGACCCCTTACTTACCTGTCCGAAGAGCCCTCAGATCTAGTGCCATTAACGCCATCTCTCTTTTTACAGGACCAAACTGAGTACTGTGTCGAGGATCTGGATCAAAATGATTTAAATAACCTTCGTAAATGTGCGAAACACCTTCACTCTATTAAAGAAAAGTTAAAAATGCGGTTCCAAAAGTAATATATCTCTGTCCTTAAGCAATCAGGAAATATTCATCAAACTCCACTGGAGGTTGGGGATATAGTTTTAATCGGTTCTGATATCAAGAAACGTGTTGATTGGCCTTTGGCAAAGATTGTTGAGATTTACAAAGGTCGTGATGGTGTTTCCCGCGTTGCAAAGATTAAAACTCAAAATGGCGAAATAGTTCGGCCGTTTCAGCGATTGTTCCGTTTGGAAACTTCCGGAAGAATTGGTGAAACGTTACGAAGTGTGAAACCTAAAACTACAAGAAGTGGTAGAATTATCAAACCTGTTAAGATTTAAACCTAAATTTAAATTTTGAATGTTTTACATTTTGTACTTAAGCACTTTTTATATAATATATACTTAGTATTTTTGTAATAATTTAGAGTTAAGTTTCTTAAATTGATTTTACCTTTTATTGCTAATGTTGAGTTTTTTAACTTTACTAAAGTTAAATTTAATAACCTTTTGCGGTTGGAGGATGTTGCATCATCTCCAATTGCAGCTGATGGTATCTAATAGATGGCGCAACATGTCCGCCTACTTTCAAAAAATATCTGTTTTAATCTGTATCTGTAACTTTAACTGTATTATTATTAAAATACTTAGAAAGAACATGGTCGTCGTACTGTTCATATACGGACAAAATAGACCTATACTTTCTGTATTTTACAAAATATGTATCTTCAGTGAGGGGATGACGTACATGTCGCCTTGTAGGGTTTCACCGACAATTCGTTAAATTATACAAGTTTTTTTCTTCCGGGTAATACAAATGTGCAACCTCTAGAAGATGAGAAATTACCCTAAGCTAGAGCATTATCTGCTTTTTGTTAAATTTTATTAAAATCAGCATTACACTTTCAGCTTAAAAATTCTACATAGATTAGAAAAAATTTAGATTTTTCATTGCAATTCTGCAATTAGTTTGCATAAACTTCATGTGTATTGATATTTTTTTCTCTAAGTATGACTAAACCAATTAGTTTTATGCTGCATTGTAAAAAAGTTATACAAATTTAATATTATATGCAAAGTTGTTAAAAATGTTCTCCAATTAGCTTTTCCTTTAAATGAAGTAAACAAATTGCTTAATAAACTTTTCCCCCTGTAGATAACGACGAAAATGATGTCGAGGAAGGAAATGTAGGCTTGGCCAATGAGGAACATGCACAAGTGAGGAAAATGAATATTTTTTGTATTTTCTAGTGTTATCCAACGCATATATTTGAGAAGTGTAATTATTTTTTATCTTTATACTTTCAATTAATAAAAAATCAAGTTTGAAATTAGCTGAAATCAAAGCAAAAGTCACGTGACCAAAATGCATAAAAAAACCGTGTCGTAGTTACACATAGGTAAAGTAGAAAATCGGAGGTGAAACCTCACTCATTCCTCGTCTAAAACAGGGTTTATATGGTTCATCATCTGCGCATTGACGTCACTCAAAAGTAGCTTTTTCCTGCCAAATCAAAAAGTGAAGTTTAGTCGTAATTCTGAAGTAGATAAGGTTTTTTTTTCTGTGTATTAAAATTTTTTGAAGAAAACTAAGTTTTTTGGTACAGATGTAGTATAAGATATTTCTTTGGCGCGATTTTATTTGGTGTTTTTATACAGGTAAATGCTGTTTCTCGCAACGTTTTTTTTTTATTTTCAGTTAATTTGGTACTATTACTATTCTAGCTGGGTATCAGATAAAAACCGCCAAATTGCTGACCTATCTAATCCAAACTAACAACCTTCAAATAATTTATACTTGCTATATTTAGAATTTTCGATACATTTACGTGTCATTTAAATGGGTAAACGTTTAGGCTTGAGGCAAACTGGTAACCGCCTAACGGAAGAGATCCCTTAATAATTTATATTTTAACTAAATTTTATGATCATTAATGTTTTAATTTTCTTTTAGTTACAGTGTTTTTGATTTTTTGCGATTTCTCTGATCGTTAAATGAAAAAAGTTTCCAAATGCTTTATACTACATCTGTTCTACTTTTTCTTAAATGTAAACTTTCATGTCTTTCAACGGGTCCCTAGCAGCGCGGGGCCACACTGCTAGTAACCTATGAAGTTAAGAGTTAGCTATCCCAAACTCTGTTGTCGCAAAAACTACCAAAGATATAACGGAGAATCTTTCTCTAAAAAGTAACGAGGATTCTCTCATCAGCCTTGAACAAGATTCACGTTTCAAATACGTTGTTGAAAACTAACCTGATTAAACTTTTATATAACAACAACTTGGTGCCTCTTTTAATGTTGTCAGATTTCAGAAATTTTCTTAGGCCATAAAAGCATCTGTTAGCCGCAATAATTCTCTTCCCAACTTCTGGGGATAAAAAGTTTTCGGAATTGATTTCAGAGCCGAGGTATATGAAAGAATTAACTTTCTTAAATTTGTATTCTCTAATCTCTATATGCATGGAGGTATCAGAGTAAGTATTAAATTGCATATACTTAGTTTTACTCTGATTAATAGAGAGGTGCATTTTCTTGGCCTCTCTTTCCAGATCCAGGAATGCTTGCTTGAGGTCTTTAGGAGTTCTTGCTATGATATCAATATCATCAGCATAAGCCACAATTTGAACAGATTTAGAGAAAATAGTTCCTTTTGTGTTGATTTTTGACTTTCTTACTATTTTTTCAACAAGAGCATGGTTGAAAAGAAGACATGCTAATGCATCACCCTGCTTGATGCCATTTTTAAATTCAGCAGGTTCAGATAGATTTCCCTGGATCTTAACTCTCATTTTCTTGTCATTTAATGTGAGGGATATTAGTTTCACAACTTTGTCAGGCATATTGAACTGTCTCAAAGCGTTGATAAGCAGTTTTCTATTAATGCAGTCATTTGCCGTTTTAAAATCAATGAAAAGATGATGCATATTGATTTGGAAATCCTTTGTCTTTTTTAGGTTTTGCCGTGAATTAAATATTTGCTCAATTGTGGATCTGGTAATCACCTATGATGTTTTTGGCCAAGGAAGATAGTTTGCTAAAAAGTATACTTGAAAAGACCTTATAGGTTGTACACAGGAGGCTAATCCCTCTATAGTTGGAACGGTCGAAAACATTTCCTTTTTTATGAATGGGGCAGACTGTACTGAGCTTCCATACTTGGGGGAGTGTTTTAGTTTCCCACACTAATGAGGTAATGTGGTGAATGACTTTGGTTACATCCATTCCAGCATTTTTCTGAAATTCTGAAAGGGATAGTGTCTGGGCCAGGGGCTTTATGGTTTTTTAACTTTTTAATTCCTTCTATAACTTCATCAACCAAAGGTGGATCGATCAAGTCATGATTCAAGTCTTGAGAATGGTTGGTAACATTGCGGGTGATCCGAGTTCAGATGGTAATGAAAATCCAATCATCCTATTTAAGATCTTTGTTTTATCACTCAGGATCTCCCTATTCTTATCTCTGCTGAGATTCGTTCTTGGTTTGAAATCTCTGCGACCTAAGTTGATCTCACGAAAAAAGCCCTGCTTTCATTTGAACCTTTGAGATGTTCAAGATCTTGGAGTAGATCCTTGGGAAATCTCCTTTTCTTGATTCTCTGAACTCTTTTTTTTTTTCTTCTCATCTAGTGGCTTTATATTCCTCCATGAAGCTTCTTGAATGGTTTCTGCTAGAAATTTTTTTATATGCTTTAATCTTTTTTTGGGTAACTATGTGGCACTCAGCATCAAACCAGTCTTTTCTTTCATTTTTTTTTAACATTACCCACAACAGTTTTACCAGTTTCGAGAACAGCTTTGGAGAACACTCTCCACTTTTCATCGATACCTCCAATGTTCTCTAAATTTTTATTTTTAAGAGCATCTGACAGCTGGGTTTGAAACTTATGTTTAATTGTCTCATTCTTAAGATTGTCACAGTTTAACTTTTCAAACCGTTCACCATCACATTTATGTGTAATGGAGATTCTAGCCTTTAATTTGGCCTTGATCAGGTAGTGATCTGATTCAGAACTGGCTCCACAATACGTTCAGACGTCCATAACATCTGACATGTCTCGAATCAATCAGCAGATGGTCAATTTGATTTTGAAGTGAAACTGATTAAGCAAATTAAATTCAAGTGCTTAAAACCTTGAATTTTTTAAAAATATGTTTAAAGTGCTTGAATTTTATTTTTTAAAAATGTAGCCGCTTAAAATATTTAAAAAAAAATTGAGCAAAAATCCTTCAAATTTATTTAAGTAACCAGGAAAACATCGAACATACGCGATTGCGTCATTCTTCCCGCCACTTTGCTTACACTTTTCATGAGCTCAGCCTGGCTTGTACCAAAAAAGAACAACACAGCGCTGGCTCAACATATCTGGAAAATAGTTATTTACTCAATTGGAGCATGCACCACTTTCCAATAAAAATTTTTGGAAATTTGTTTTTTAATGTACATGTGTGTTGATAACCCATTCTTGGAAAAGTGCTTGAAATGTTCTTGAACTTTTTCTCCTTCAAGTGTACAAACCATGTAATATGATTTGTAGCTCCTTTATCCACAAATCAAATCTTTTCATCCTAGTCAGTGGAAAATTCGTCCGCTCAAGTCGTAATCAATGCCTTGTTGGCGTTATTTTCAGACTTAAATAGTTTAGCTAGTTTTTCAACTGCTATCCACTTGTAACATTGTTTCAATTTGTATCCATTTTTCTTGCAGAATGGCAGACAATGTTGGTGCCCGAATTCACATGTTCGTGCTTTTTCATATGCACATAATTGATTTGTTAATTTTTCAATAGTTCTTTCTGACTTTCCCATCAGCATCCAACTAGATTTAAATGAAAATTTTTCACATGGACAAAAGTATTCACATTTACAAATCAATAACTGTACAGGTAATTCAGCTATCCTTTAAGAATTCTTGAATTATTTTACGCCAGATATTCTTGATTTTTGACAAATGATTGACCATCCTTTTGAAAATGAAAACTTAAATACAATGATTATGAAGAGCTGGGCAGATAAATTAAATAACAGCATGAGTTCAAGAATAACACAAATGTACCAGGACAGCAACAGAGAGAATATTTATTACAACACATGTAGTGAGAGTAACTTTAATATAACAGTATTTGGTTCCTCCTTGTGACAATATCTGTAGGCAACTAAGTAGTGCCATCTTGTGACAAGAAGCATATTTAAACTCATTTTAACACTCCTACTTTAGTTTAAATTGTTGACAAAACAAATTGATTTCTGTTTAAATGCATAAACTAAGTGAGAGATTCCCGTCACAAAAGAATATAAATCAAATTTAATCTATGAAAGACAACACCATTGAAACCTAGTGAACATTATAGATTTAGTCTCAAAGATGTTGCAAATAGTTCACGCTCGAGTCTGGTGACAGTTTTAGTTGAATAGTTAGCAATCATATTTGATGTTGGAAATGCTTTGTACATCAATATGTTCATGCTTCAAAGTATCATGTACAAAATGGTGCTGTATTTTTACATTTTTAGGTCAATTATGATCGACATTCTTACATGGAGTAATTGCCCCTCTGTTGTCACAAATTATGATGGGTTTGACAGTTGTAAGACACAAATTTTTCAATATCTTGTTGGCCATATGGCTTTCTTCACAGCTACTGACAAAGCCATGTATATATCTTCAGTCTTGCTGATAGCTATTGTGAGTTGGCACTTACTAAGATACACATTCTCCAATAGTGAACACATATCCATGGGTGATCGTCGATCTCTCGCATCACCAGCATAGTTGGAATCACAATAACACTGAATTTTTTTTTTTTTATAGTTTAGGGCAGTCCCAGGTGTCCCACGAAGGTATCTCATAATGTGCTACTAACAATTCCAATGGACTTAACTAGGGCTGCTGTAAAACTGACATACTGTACTTGGGATATGTCAGGTCGTATTGCTAGAGATGCATACAACAAGCTTGTATCATAGCAGCTTGATAAGCTACTTTAAATTATGCTGTACCATCCTGATTAGGTAATTGGAGCTTTGAGGGCATTTTATTTTTATCAAAAGGTGTTATGACAGTATGAAACTCATGCCTGTTTTATTTATGTGACATATTTTCTAAATATTGAATCTGGTTCAGGCCAATAGACCCAGCTGGTCTAGTATGTTCTGTTTTAATACCTAAACAATAACTTGCTGACCCTACATTTTTCATTTCAAACCGTTTACTTAGTTGTTATTTAACCCGAATTTTAAATTTTATAGAGTTACTAAAAATCAACAAGTCATCCACATAAAAAAACTGAAATGGTCATTATTTTCGTTTAGTTTAATTAATACACAGCTATCAAAAGAAATTTGATGTAAACCCATTTCCTTTAAGGTAGTAGTCTGGTAACTTATGCCTATTTTCATGACTTCTTTGGAGGGTGGTTTTTTATAGGAAAATAAAAATTAATTATCTTGAATATTTAGAGTGTTTTTATTTACATATTGAAAATATAAAAAAAAAATTATTTGAAAAAATTTAATAGTTTATTACTATTATTATTGTCACTCGAAGTTGGAACCTAAAAAAAAATGCACGTGGGTGGCCCGGGTGATTTTGGGTCTTGATGTTATCTGAAATCAAATATTCTTGATTATTCTTAATCTATAGACATGTCATTCTGGTCGGAACTACTGAAGTTAAATTTCAAGGGTAAATAACAAAATGGCGGACTTTGAAAAAAAAAGTCCTTTTATTTTAGCAAAGAAAGGGTTGTAAAATAAAAAGTTAGGGGTGAAAAAAATTCTCGTTAGTACCGACGAGAACTATAAGTGTGTAGAACAGCCTGTTAAAATTTGAAAGCAATCGGTTCAGTAGAAAAAAAGTTAGGACCTGGGCCGACCAGAAAAACAATGTTTTGAGAAAAACGCGTTTAATGCCTGGATCTCCAGGACTTTTCGTACCACGTTTTTTTCCTTTCCTATCCATCTTAGATGCTTACGTGTCAACTTACGATCAAATACTAACAGAGTACTGTGAATTTTAACTTAAATATACTAAAAGCGCAAACAATAGAAGGGTCCAAGCGGTTGCAGCTGCCGGTCGACCTTAAAGGTTGGACTCCGAGGTGCTTTAGGAAACTCGTTATAACTCCCGAAATATTTCGAATTTCTGTCTGAAATTTTCATAGTATATTCTCAAGACATTGTACTTTCAAATTAAGCAAAAAAAAAAATTTCGATTTTTTTTTTTTTTTTTTAACACAAGTTACCAGACTACTACCTTAATCTCTCTTCTGGCATAAGATACCAAAGCCTGCCACTTTTTTTAAAACCATCTAAAGGTTTATTAAGCGTTAGAGCCTTCCCTTTAAAATTTTCATGATAATATTCATTAAAACCCTTAGTGGTTATCATGTAAATTTCCTCACTTAATTTTCCCTGTACAAAAGCCACAAATGCATCAATTTGGTTAATTTCCCAATCATATATAACTGTATAGCTAACAAAACATGTAAGGGGATGTATCGTACTACAGGTGAAAACATTTCATTGTATTCTATCCCTTCAATTTGTAAAAAACCTACTAAGCGAGTTTTATACGTTTCAATTTCCTTAACTGAATTCTGCTTGATATTCAAAACCCACTTACAGTCAACTAATTTTTGTTTTTAGGTTTATCAACTATATCCCAGGTTTTATTTTTGATATGTACCAATATAGTTTTAGCTATTGGTTCCTTCCAATGATTTGCATTAACACTGTTAATTGCCTCATCAATGTTTTTGGGTTCAGAAGGAAAATCAATAACCATTGATTTAACATAACATGCTTAGTCTATATTTGGCATTTGTAAATCTAGCATTCCTTCAGTATCAAAATCTTGATAATGATTTGGAAGTCTAACATCTCTTTGTGGACTTCTCAAACTAGGTGCATGATTGACCACATTACTTGCATTTAAATCATTATTCTCGCTATCAGTTATGGCAACTGTGATATCTAGGCTTTCATTATCATCAACAGTCTCATGCATATCATTAATAGTAATTGTTTCCTCACTGTCTGAAGAATTATTTTCAACCATACTCCCACTAAATAAAGAGATGTCACAAAATTGTTTTTACATTCCTATTGATAGTAAATGTCATTTTTCAAAAAATTAACATCCTTTGCATTAGTTTTCTCGTAATTTGTCAGATCAATTAGATGATATCCTTTCATATTTTGACAATAACCAATGAACATGATCTCTCTTTAGCCTTTTAATCCCATTTAACCGTTTTTGCTGTGTTACATGCAACAAATGTACTACATCCAAACACTTTAACCTCATACCTGCCGAGAAAAACTTACAAGATTCGATGTCCAGTGTCACCGTTTTTCACACAGGTACGCATAGTTATACAGTGTATTGGGGTAAAAGAAGAGATACTCTTTTTAATCTAAAACTGTTTACTTTTACATAAAAAATAAAAATACAACATTTAAAGTATAGAGTAACAGTATAATAAGAAAAAAAAATTAAGAACTTAGCTGCCGTATGGTATATCCTGAAACATGATTAGACACATAAACCAACATCACATTCAGTGCATTAATAGCGGGATTCACTGCACATTTTTTTCCTTGAAAGCAACACATTTTCTCGATGCATTTTCTTTGAAGTCGTTGGTGGTACTATGTCCGAAAAATGTCTTTCAGTAAGTTGTAAAGGACAGTCACTTTGTAACTTCTGTCGTTTGGTGGTTCATGGTGCAGTAACATGGAATTTCTCAATTATGCTTTTCACCAATTTCATTCGGAAGTCGAAATTATCAGAGTTTGGGAGTAGTTTTAATGATAGCAGCACATTGCAAAGAACCGTACTTTGAAAAGGCGTAAATATATACTCGGGGCAGTTAACGCTTAGACTTAGCGAGGCGTATATATACGCCCGCGGCAAGCAAAGGGTTAAGGTTGTCAAGATTTGGTTTTTCTCCACACCATTTTTCAAAAGGAATCATACCTGAAACTGCAATGGTAGCAGAAACATTTTTACAGGGATTCGCAGTTTAGATGGCTTCAGCTCAATAAATTTGGTAAAGATGAGCATCAGCTAACATTGACATCTCATCTTGAAAATTTCAGGGTTCGGCCTACCATCTTAGCAATTCTACCCTGGCATCCTCATGACATCACAAATTTAAGTATATTTAATAATTAATTTTTTTTATCCCAGATATAGTTTTTACAAGTTTATTTTATTATCATCAAGAGCATTTTTCTCATTTTAAAGCTATTTAAAAGGTTGGGTAAAAAAATCAGGGGCATGTAGGAGCAGCTGCAGTTCATGACTATAACATATAAGAGCTGTCTACATGCATTGAACAATCCATTGAGCCAAACCCATCCTTTCATCCTATATATTTTAAACATTCATATGATGCTTGTTGAGAGAGGCTTTGAAGTTCTTTTTTGTCGGATCCCAGGTCATGTGAAAACCATGGGTAACGAGTGTGCAGATACGATTGCACAATCTGCATGTGGAGACCTAGGCACATTTACTCGGCTTTGCCATGGCGACATACATAAAGCTTGCGTCACTGCTTTGCCTCTTACTTGGCTGGCCATGTGGATGCACGGACGTCTTAACAAGCTGCATGTTTATTTCAGCTCCTAATATCCGGATTGTTACCCGTCCAGCAATTGCAGAAAAGGGAAATGCTTTTAATTCGTTTAAGAATAGGCCACACTTGGTTTACCCATGTGCATCTTCTGCTGACAGAAGATGCCCCTACATGTATTTCCTGTGACATTATTTTTTCAGTTTTTCACATTTTAAATAAATGCCTTTATTTTTAAACATTAAACTACAGCATTTTAGTATGAACCACCCTTCATTATCATTGATTTTAGGTTTGCCATTGCCTAAAAATCTTTTTAAGTTTTTATTTTAATTTTATAATTTGATGTAGTAAATAATTCTTTTTAAAATTTAAATAAATAATTACTCTATTTTAATCAAAAGAAATTTATCGAGTTTTTGTTGGCAGAAGTACTTATTGGTTTGGTGCAGTATGGCCCACAAGTTACCCTTGCGCCATATTAAAATTCAATCAACCACACGAATCTAATACGTTTTGGCTTGGCTGATTGGTCAGAGGTACTGTGCCTGACTGATTATGCAATTATTTGCAGTTTGCAAAATAGTTCTTAAATTGCATGATTTTGCATTGTAAGCTCTAAATAATTTTCTTTCTTGAATGATGCTCATGTTTTTTTTAGTAAAATGGTAATAAAAACTGCATTGCATGGCATTTATTTAAATTTAAATTTTTAGGAGGAGTACGACGAGAGAATTGTGCATATTAAACAGGAGGACGAGAGAATTGTGCATATTAAACAGGAGGACGAGAGTATTGTGCATATTGAAGAGCATGAAAATGGTATTTATACAATAAAATTTTGTTTATTGCCTGTGACGTATTTGTAATTTTGTATGTAATTATTTAGCATTGTAACTGAACCTGAAGAACTGCTATTTTTTAGTATTCTTCCAATTCTGGTTGGTAAAGAAATTTTCTGGAAATCGAGCTTGATATTGGTGTTGGGTTGCTAAAACTGTTTTTTTTTTATATATTTTTTTATAATTATGTTTACAGGGTTCATCCTATAAATGAAAAAGAGCAGGGTGCTATTTTCCAAAAAAAGGGCATTTCCTGTTTCCGAGGGCATTTTTATGGCAAATTGCAGAAATTTGTGTTTGCTTTTCTGCCATAATTTCTGTTTTGTTTTACTTTTTCACCACAATAAACTTTTAAATTTTTGATTTTTTGGAAAAAATAATAATACAATAATGCTTTAAAGTCCGTGAATCAAAAACTTCCTCAGAAACTCAAACAATATCAAAATACTGATAAAATGCTACAGTTCCTCTGGAATAAAACTGAGAAAAATATTTAAAAAAAACATCTATATTGTTAAATTTTAATCTAATATATTAAAATATCAATTTATAATACTTTAAATTTGATATAATGCATGAGAAGTTTTGATATTATGAATGTTAAGATAAGAACTTTTCACAACCTCCGTGTCAAATTTTTTAAAATTTGAATGAATCAACTTTAAACTTGATTTAATAGGCTTTACCATTACCGGATAGGAAATAGTGTTTCTCCAAATTTAACGATATTCGTTGTGGCATATCATGTCGAGTATTCTGACTAAAGAACTTAGTCTGTGTTCTAAAGTTTGTGCATTTTTTTATTTTCTAAATCGGATTAAACTCTACGTCAAAATGTCGATTTGTTGTCATGCATTAAGATTATTATTGAATTTAAAAAGTAGTAATTATCTGGGATTTTTAATGCATTCCAGTGATATTTAATTTGAAATATAAAACTGCAGTTTAAAAACAAATTGGCAACAGGTAGATTACAAAAACACCCTAAATTTAATCTGACAGCATTGCGATTTTGCGTGTCTGAACGGAAATATCCTTTTTAAATGCTTAGTGCATACATTTGATGGTTATACACCTTTAACTAACTTAATCAACCCTTTCAAGTTTCTTTCTTCTCTGTTCCGAGGAAGAAGGCTTGTAAAAAATCTGTCAAAATACTCTTTATCAATGTACAAAATGGCCATCCGTGCTTATTAACTAGCTCTCAGAAATTTCAAGATAGCCCCCCCACAATCCACCGACTGACAACGCTCGTTATATCGGTATCCATTCAGTTCCTGGTCTGTGCTTTGCACATTTGAACATGAATCCGCATTAGTGTTCCGCAAAAAGCTTTTTTTTTTCAAAATTCGTTTTGGTACATAAACCATACATACAAACCATAGAAAACTACAATGTGGAACAAATGTGCAAAAAAACTAAAAAAATTATAGTCCTCTTTTTTATGGCAGGCGAGATGAAACTCGTATACATATAAAAATTAATGACGATAAATATCATAAACAAATATATGGACATTTATCATTAGATGAGTCACACTCCATTTACTTAGGGCATCTTGAATTAAGCAAAAGTGACAAGTATATTTATGGAAAAACCCTCAGATTTCTTGCAGAAAACAAACTTCGATATCTCAAATTTAATCAGTATTGAAAGTGATGGGGAAGCAACAAACACTAGAATAAATGGTGGAGTGATTCGGCACTTGGCCTTAACACACCTATACACTGGATTATTTTTGTCAGTTCCATTTTAATGAACTGTCTCTTAGTTATCTTACTGGAAAGCTAGATTGTAAAACATCAGGGCCTAAGGGATTCAGTGGTGTGTTTGGAAAAAATCTGAAGAAATGTAAAAAAAATTACCAGTTAATTTCTAAGGAATTAATTTTATATTTGAATATAACGTCAATGTTAAAGATCTTAGTACTGACCAAAAATACTTGTGGCATGGCGCATTTCTCAATCAATTTCTGAAGCTAAATGTTCAGTAGCTTTGGGAAACAAATATCTTGGAAGGATTGCCCATTCTAGATGCATTAATGAGTTTTTTCCGCCTTGTGGCAGAATTCCACTTTTTTAATTTTTTAAGAAAGAAAGAATTCCGCTTATTCAAAAAGACTTCCGCTTTTCTAATTCCTGAAAAATAAAATTCCTGCTTTTTCTATAAATGCACTTGCTTTCAAGCCATAGAACTAATATTTATTTATGTTGGTTGTTTTCGCTAATTGTTATGCTGATGTAATATCCGCTACTGCCAAGATTTGTGTGGCTATGATGTGCGTTATTGCTGGGATTTAGGTTGTTGTGGTGGACATTTTTGCAGAGTGTTAAGCAATATAATAGCGCTATTGTTGAGTTGCTCCGGTATATTCGGCTTTAACTTTAATAGTTTTGAGTCATTTCGCCAAATGCCACACTATAGTAACATCCGAAATTTGCAGCAATATTACCAAGAAAATATTGATGTTACTGAGATTTGCGCCGATATTGTGGATGCTATCACTTGTACGTTGTTGTGATGGCCATTTTTGCCAATACCTAGATTTTCGCCGGTATTGTACGCGCTATTACTTAAACTTTCATTAGTGTGATGGTCATTTTCGCTGATGTTTATGATAATACAATACCATTTAGGTATTTTGAACCATTTTTCGTTCACAGATATACAGAGATGTTGCAGTGTTATAAATACATGGAAAACCACAATTTTTTAAGTATAGTTTAAAATTTGTTTTACGCATCAAATTTTTGGATTTTTTTTTCAGCTTTTTGGTTTTTTACCAAACTCATCCTGTTGATGACTCACTTTTGCAAGCCTCGTTTTACGACTTTACATTATAACTTGCCAGCCATCATCCCAATTGATATCAATGTTCACATTTGTTATGTGAGTATACACGCCGTCATGGTTTACTACTAAAGTTAGCCATAGCTTCATACATGGCTCACAAAATTTGCAGGAATTCATAAAACGATCAGATTATCTGGCAGATGAGCTGAAACAATTTGTACCTAAAGTAATTCAAGGTAATGCATATTTTGCTCATCCAGAAAATTTGCTCTTTGCAATGTCGTTTGATAAGAAAAATGTTATACAACTTGTGATACATGGTATTGTGAAGACTAAGAAATGTTTTGAAGCCATACCAACAGGAGCACAAAAATTCAAAAAGTCAATTTTTTGGAAAATACAATGGAAGCCAGGAATTTGCTGCAATGTACTTAAAAAAAGTTCCATGCCATTCTCAAACTGTGTACTTTTAGAAATATACTTGCACTTTTTCTTCTTAATTTAAGATGCCCTAAGTAAATGGAGTGTGGCTCTTCAACTAATATTAAATGGTCTTGCCATAGAGTTTGTTTATGATGTTTATTATCATCAATTTGTATATTTTTAAGGATTTTGTCTCGTCTGCCATAAAAAAAAGCTATAATTTCATGCTGTACATTTGTTACCACCTTGTAGTTTCCCATGGCTTTTAATGCATTCTCTGCACACTTTAATTCAGTCGATAACAAGTTCACATTCATCTATATTTATCTGGCTTTTCACATCATGAAGCAAGGAAGTGAATTGAATATTTTTCTAAAATTTATATAAACTGCCTTTTCTTGACTACTGTTCTTTTTTTTATTTAAAAAGACTTTTTTAAAAATTTCAATTTCTTTTATATTTTTATGATGAAATCTAACTTTTAAGGGTTTTAAATTACCCTCAAATATCAGCTCAAATAATTAAAAGCTAACTGTATTGTTTTTAGCACTTCTATTTATTGAGCATAGTGATATTTATATTTCTATATTTTTAGTGTTTTTTATGAAGTCTCCTATTTTATGTATTTTTCATGAAAAATTTAAATTTTCGAGGGAATTTTGAATTCTAAATAATTGCTTCACATAATTTTTATTTTACACAATTCTTTTGAGTTCATTATATAAATTATGTTGGGTGGGGACATTTATGTTTTTGTATTTTAAATATTTTTTCTAAAATTTTCCATTTTATGCATTTTTTTATGAAAAATTCCAATTTTGGGGAACTTTGAGGAACCCTAAGTTATTTTTTCCATGAACTTCATATTTTAAGGTCTTGGTTTAGACCCCAAATGGCCACTAAAAATGTAGTACCAAAATGAATTTCGAAAAAAGGTTTTTTTTCGAGCCACCCTAATAGTAGGGGAGCCTAAGAAGCTAAATGGGGATTTACTCGAGCGTCGTGGGGGCCTATTGGATTGTGAAGATTAGATGCTAAAAAGAAATAAAGGTTATATGATGTATTATACCCTTTCACTGGTGGGTGGAGCGTGTACAGATTTTCAAAAATGTAAAAAAAAATAGTCACAAAGAAATACTTGGGCACTTCAGATATTAATAGATCCACCCTACGTGTTTCTGATATGGAGGAATATTAATCTGCTGGAATGCATGGTGGGAGTGGCCATACATAGGGGTTGAAAATGTGCGGGAAAAATTTATTCGAGCATGTCAGATATTCAGAAGGAATGTTAAGTAAACCCTAAAGGAGCTTCTATTCAAAAGACTGACGATTTGGATTCGACCAAAACTCATAGCCGATTTTTGAAAAAGCAAAAAAAAAAAAATCACAAAACATCGTGACATTGAAATACTCGAGCACGTCAGATTAATATGCAGATGGTTCAGCTTGATGTCTTTGTCGTG
The DNA here is from genome assembly GCA_963978545.1 of Linyphia triangularis. NCBI lineage: Eukaryota > Metazoa > Arthropoda > Arachnida > Araneae > Linyphiidae > Linyphia > Linyphia triangularis. Next base: position 2,286,339 of record OZ021733.1, read on the forward strand.
CAGACCCATAATCTGGCAATTATGTGGAGGAATTTCCTTTATCTGACAATAAACAAACCAAAGCGTTGTACACATACAAACACGAACATGTTGTGATCAGCTGTGATGGTATCATGGCGGCGGAGTAGGATATACATAGTTCTCAGCAGATACACGCCACCCTTTATTGATGATTTTAACTACTTTGGCAGATTATATTATTCCCAAGATCCTTGAATGAATTCCTTCAAAATAAAAATAAAAAATAACCGCGCTCGAGAATGTCCAGGTGACGTTTTTTTTTTTTGCAACTTTGCGACTCTCCTATTTCCTTATGTCATGTGAAAATCATCAGATTATTGAAATGCACACTTTTCTGCATGTAGTTAACTCACCCTTAATCTGACGCGCTCGAGTTTTTCTAATGATCGATTTTTTTTTACTATTCTGATCGGCTGCCCTAAATGCATGACCCTATATAAAGGGTTCATATATGGTGGGATTACTTAACAGGGTGCTAGGTTTCCCCCCTTATGTTATTCTGCCGCACTTGAGTGAATTCCAAAACCTCTGCTTGGGCTCCCCTACTATAATGCGCAAACGTGACTGGCGATTTCAGTAGGGGTGATCAACGTATTGCGTTCTGTTGGGGGGAAAAAAAACCGAAAAATTTGCGAATTTGTGCGAGATGGCTTTTTTCTGAAAAAGGGCGGGCTGGGAGAGCCCCCGAAAAATGACGGGTGAACTCTGTATTTATTTAAATTAAGTTTTTGATAGCAAAATCATCATTTTATATTTTACAACAAGTCTAAAAGACTAAAATCAAGCACCTTCAGGCATGCGGCAACTCTGCTGAAATTGAGATAACTTTTTTTAATTGAAATTTTGGTCATTAATGAAATTGAAAATCAATAAGTTTGCCTCATCTTGTGAAATGCAGCCTTGTTTTTGCTAGGGAACTGTAGCATGTCCGAGTAATCGGATGGAATTGATTTTGATAGGAAAATTCTTGTGTTACATTGTTAGAGTGCTTAAGTTGCACTCTCTTTTAAGAATTTAAGCAATAGAATTCATTTATTTTGTTATAAATTTTTCTTTATTGCTGATTGAGAGGATAAATACATCTTATTTTAACTCATAAATTCCATGTGGAATTTCTTTCATATATTTCAGTTGTTTTAATTTGAATGTTTGGTAGAATCATAGTAGTTACAATTTAACAGGGTGCTAAAATGAAAATTTGGCCAAAAAATATTTTCAAATAGTAGGAAACAATTTCCTGTCAGTTCTGGATAATGTGGATGACATTTGACTTTTACTGTATATGATATTAAAAAAAAACTTAAGCTGTCATATCTTGTAATTATTTTTTTCTAGAGATTTGTGAAAGAATTTTTGATTTTTAAATTTATGTTCACTTTATTTGTATTTTATATTAAATTACTTGTAATTCTCTTTCTGTTGTAGATTCCAGTCAAAACGGGGAATATCTCATCGACTCAAATACTCGGAAACTAGTCTTAATTTCTTTAGATAGTGAGTTAAACAATGTCTATTGGTTTAAAATGGATTGTTAATCCCCTATTGCAATGGTCGGTGACCTTCTTTCAGCGAACTACCCAAACGTTCTATTCAATGTTGAGGACCTTAACTGAAAATTTCTAACATTAATTTTGATAAATCATCTTATCTTTGATGATACACATATGATAAGAAATTCTTTCAAATACCTACCAAGTAAAGAGAGATGTAATGTTCAGTACTATCACTAGCTTTATTTGCAGTTTAATATGTTGCTAATATGAACACTTAATGAAAAAAAAACCAAATTTCAATTAACCTGAAAATTCAGTTATTTCGAAATCCTTAATTCCCTGATGTTCCGGATATTAGGCTTTTATCTCCTATGGCACTAAAACCTAAATTTTTCAGCTATGCTTTGATCAGTGCATCATGATTTCATTGCAAATTTGAAAAATGAACAAAACTTTACACTTGGTCCTCATACAAATACACCAATCCAAATTAGCTTAAAAACCTATGCATATACAGTAGAACCTCTATTTTCCAAAACTCTTTCAACTGGATTCTTGTTTATCCAAAACTCTTTTTACCAGAACCATGTTTAACTGATGAATTTCCTTAAATTGTTTTTGACAAACAAACAGTACTACTTCCAGATCACCTTCGGCTGCAGCTATTCCTACTTACCTTCCTTGCCTTTACTACTGCTCGAATATACGTCTGTACTGAAACTCATCTGCATTGGAGAGCACTTTCAACAAACAGAACCGGGAACTGTCAGGGAATTTCACTCTTCTGGAAATATCAGGGAATTTCATAAAATTACTCTTTAATCGGGAATTTTTGAAATTTTTAAGTATCCCTTCTCACACTTCTCGAGCGGGTGCAGACATCTTATCCTATGGCTTAGAAGCCTGGCTGCCGGTACCTTGTTGATAAAAAAAATCTTCAAACTTCAATCTGACTGCATCCTTTACAGACATGATTATTTTTCTTCTTTCTTGGCATTTTTTGTCAACAGAATATTTTAGAACTCTAATTATATACATATTATTTCTGTTAGATGTTTAGCTATCCTATAACTTCAAAGCCCGGACGCCGGCGCCTTATTGTTAAAAAAGTCCTCAAACTTCAATCTAACTGCATTCCTTTCAGACTTGATTATTTTTCTCCTTGCCTTGCATTTCTTGTCAACAGAATATATTACAACCTTAAATTGCTTAATATTTCAAATTGATTCTATTAGATTTTTTCATTTTTATTAACCCTTTACAGCTTTGTATTATAGATGTCCAATAAATCTATATAGACATCCATAATTAAAAAAGCTTAAGAGGTTTATACATGAGGCTAGTAAAACGGTGTGTATGCTTCGACAGAGAATCGGACAGTTTACTGTCCTGGAGAGTGCATCTACACTGGGAGAGTAAAACGGTTAGTAAACTGGTTAAAGATATAAGTCTGATTGCGTTTGAATTCTAAATTGGTTGTGCGACATACAAACATACATAGTTTTACTGCAAGGGCGTAGCCAGAGACTTTTCTCGTGAAATGATAGAAATTATAATTCAGCAAATCATAACAATAATTTTTGTTATTAATGCCAAGTATGTTTAGTTACACATATTTTTTTCTATGTATGTTGGCTGTATGCATGTTTCCCTGGCTACGTGCATGTTTTACTGTATATATAATTCCTCAGTCCCTTTTTCAGAAGTTTTAGTAGCAGCATCTTTAAGATATTCCTGCCAATATGTATATTTTTTGCTTTTTATTTTATTTCTTAAAAATAGAATATCAACTACAACAATATTCATTACAACTAAATTTTTATAGATCTTCAAAAGTGCAAAAGTAACCTTAATTTCAATTTAATGCCAAAATCATTAATCATGAAACTTGTATTTTTTCAAAACCTAACTTCAGCATTTTTAATTTCAATTGTTTTGCTCACGTTTTATTTTACTATTAAGCACAAAAGATTATCTCTTAATTTTTGTTATAAATGGGCGGCATTTTACCTTTTTGCTCAGGGCGGCGAAACTGCTAGCGCCAGCCTTGCTCATTTTTAATTTAATATTTTCCATTATTTCCCAATTCTCCTCCCTCCCCCCAAAAGAGAGAGAGAGAAAGAAATCTAGCTGGAAGGGAGAGCAGGAAGATTGACTGCCGCAAGTCACGTGAGTATCTTGTTGGCTTTGAGTGAGTACTGTCGCTCATTTCAAACACCTTTGTATCTTCTATCCAAGAGAGTCTCTGTCTGTCAGTAGAGGAAAAGTTAAACAAAGGGGATTTTTCGGGCAAATTTTACTGTCAAGAAGCTACTCACCGTTTTACTAGCCTCGTGTATAAGCCACTAAACACTTGATTTTTGACACTTTATTAAACACAATAACTGAAAGTGAGTGAAAGTTTTTGATTTATATACTTACTATAAATCAAGTGAAAAATTGAAACACCCTCCTCTTTCAAAAAAAAAAAAAAAAAAAAAAAAAAAATAATCATTCTTTTTCTGCCAAAAAAAAGTATGAACCCTATGCTTGTCTTGTTTTATGAAAACGATTTTTTTGCTTCATTTAATATGTACTTTTGCGGTTTAGATAAAAGTTTTATTGTACAAAATTTTATTTCTATACATCTGTGAGTAATTAATTTTATAAGAAGCTGTTTATTTCAGGTCTTTTCTTTCATACAATATATGTTTATCTTTTGTCTACTTCAAAATCCAAAAGACATAATTTTTCATGAAATATATGTATCTGCTGAAATTTGTGACTAAATAGCAAAATTCTGATTATTTATATTTAAGTTTCATGCTCATGCATGCCCAAGTGTAATAAATATTAAGGACAATGTTTTAAATTTATGCTATGACATACATTAAAGAAAATACTGTATTTGTGTAACTTTCAAATTAAAAATTTGTGTAATTTTTAAATTAAAAAGAAAAGTATTGTTCAAGTTTTACCTTTACTTGAAGCTAGCAAGCATAGATGTAGTTTGACAAACTTTGTGAAGTTTGTAATTTTTTAATGAATGTTTTCCTTCTTTTTCATGCTCTAAAGATGCTTGTTTTGATTTGTAGCATAAATTTATATTTTGGTACAATTATACTTTGACTATTTAGAATTACATTTACTTATTTAATTTATATACTTTTAAATTGGCAATTTTTTTCATTTTTTAAATGATAAAGTCTATAAAGATGCAGATCAGGGAATTTTTATAGAAATTTTCAGGAAATCGGGGAAATGTCAGGTAATTTTGTTTCTTAAATTCTGTAGCCACCCTGTCTAAGGAAAACCTTGATTGCTGAAAATGAAGCTGTTGCTTATAGCTGGAGAAAGATGAAGTATCATGTGATGATTCTGAAATGTATCAATGTTTCTGGCTCGCGTTGTTTAACGTTTATTTTAGTGGGAAAGCCACACTATTTTAAGAACATTGATCAGACTGTTTTTGTTCACTACTTTTATCAGAAAAACACTTGGATAAATTCTAGTTTATTCTCGAAATGATTTCACGAATGCTTTGTTTCAGAAGTGAAGAAAAACCTCAAGGAATTATTAAAACTAATGAGGAATGCAAAAAATGGGTCGAATCTTGGGTAGCCTGTAAAGACCACTCGTTCTTTCCACAGGGAGTTCGTATTCTGCCAGAAATTAGTGGGTAGCTATGGACAATGCATACTTTGAATAATCAATGTTTTACCTTTTTTGCACAATAAAACTCCGATTTTCATAAAAGATTGTTTAAAACTTAATTGTACCCCCAACATTTTTTTCTTTGCAAAATGCTTTTAAATTTTTTGTTTTCTGAGAAAGGTCAAAAGAAATCCGTCAAAGAGCCTCAGGTTACAGAATGCTGTACTATTGTCTTTTCTGTATTTCATTGAATTTCAATTTTTAAAAATACCTTTGTATTAGAGTATATTTTGTGAAAATGGCCTTAAGGTTAATGTTGTATACTAATTAAATTGTAAATATATTTTTCCTTGAGTAATTTAAAAATTTCAGAAATCGATTATATATTCATTTTAATTATGTTTGAAATTAAAACATTTAATTTTTTTTTTCAGGAGAGGATGTAGAAAATGGTATAAATTTTCTACCAACGTATTTGGGTACATTCGAACCTCCTTTACTTTCACCGATAGGTGAGTTAAAATGATATCCATTATTTGAAAGGTGACAATTTATGTACTATTGCCTCTGTTTTCCGTTGCAAATTTATGAAAATGTAAACTAAGTGGTTTGAGATGAGCTTGGAAGTCATATCGAAACTCAGCTGGCTTTCTTTGTTAAAATATTAAAAAAGTTATTATAGTATACAATTAGAAAGATAATTTTTTGTATGTGCTTAAAACTCTTACCTAAATGTTTTTGACATTAAATGATGAAATAATCAATTTCCAAGACAAAGTGTAATCTATTTAACTTTCAAGAGGCATAACAAACAGTAAATATTCAAGCATTGAGTTATGCATGGCACCATGCAATTAATTATTTACCTTTCTTTTGAAAGAGGGCTGTTAAAAAGAATTCCTTTCAATAGTAAATTATGGTATTAAACATTGACACCAACTGTGATTCTGATGTAGCTGCTTTGTTCACTTCTTCGATTTGACCTTTTTAAAGAATAGGTTACTTCACTTTCAAAATTTCAAATGGCTATGATTTCAGAATTTGAATAAAGTAAAACAGGTAATTAAATAGCTTTTCGGAACCCACCAAGGGGTTCTTTTCCTGGGAATTTTAGGTAGGCTTGGGCGAAGTATCGATACATCATCCAAAACCGGTGTGAAATCAACATCGTCAAACCAGTTGCACTTTATTCCCAAACCGATACATTCAGATTTTTTTTGACGAGAGATCGATACTTGCCTAGCACTTCAAGGATGAAGAACCGTTGATGCCACGATTCATGTGCAGTGTTTCTAAAATACTATAGAAACATATTGAAACCGTCGACACCGTGCCGTTTGAGGTACGATACTTCACCATATCGCAGTTAATCCTCCCTGCATTTGCGCAGTGTATCCAAAACTGTATTGAAACGTAGTGTAACAGCTACACCGCGCTGTTTGAGACGATTTCCATTTGCTTTTGCTGGGGCGATACTACATCCGCATCGTGATGATCGTATCCACCTTCAGTATGTGCGATATTTCCATTTTAGGTCTCGCGTTTATTTCCTATTTCGTTTTTAGAGCTGATTATTGAAATTACTCGGTGGTTTTCAGGCGCCAGTTGTCTAGTAATATTAGAGATTGGATGAAAGAAGTATTCCTTTTATTGTTTGAACATTTTTTTTTTGTTCTCTCAACTCTTGAAAAACATTTTGATTTTTATTTAATTTGTCATCAGATATAAGACCTTGATATTATATTTTTGGAATTCAATTGAGTATTTCCTAAACTTTTTGTGTTTCATTTTTGATTTTTTTTTTTTCATTTTTTCTGTAAGTTGGAAAAAATAAAATATAACATTTTGTATTTTTAAATCTTTTATATCTAACATTTTTACCCTTTGAGAGCTTTGCTTTATTTATTAACTCAAGGGGATTGCGGTATTCTAGTGGGGTAATTTCTGTCTAGTTAAGATAATCAGGTTATTTATTACTATGATGGTTTGTTATATCTGCCTAAGTTAATATGAACTAGCGCATGGACTGATTACAGTTGTTTCTCTAGTTTGATTGCTCTTCTCTTCTGATTCGTAAGTAAATGTTTTATAATTTTTTTTTCAGTTTGTACAATTTGAATAAAGTTTATTTCCATAAGATTAATTACTCAATCCAACATTGCTTCTTAAAAATGCTGAAATGCAGATTTTTTTGGCACAAAATAAAGATCATTAGAATTTTAAATGTTATGCATTAATTATATTTTTATTGTTTAATAGTTATATTATATATAGTAAGTAATAAAATATTCATTATAAAGTATGTTTTTGATTTAATAATTAAGAATATCCAATAACTATAGTAACATGTGCACCGCCAGGAAGTGCACGTGTCACCCCCCTCCATCCCCCTCCTTCCCTGGATAACAACAAAGTAAAATTTCATTAAGATAGAGAAATTGAAAAATCTGGGTTAAACCAATATAATAAAAAATAACCGGCTTATACCCCCTTGAGTGCTTTATGTATTCCCCTGAAAGTAATTCGGTCGCTGCTTATGTTATTTAAAATAAACTTCTATACATGAATTCAATAAAATGTTACAAAGCTAAGTAAGCATAACTTTCGGCTACATAGCATGTTATGAAAATGTTGTTTTATACTATTTTGCAAAAAAAATATAGTTAATATCATGATGTATCGTGACATCGTGATGTTTGCTTCCCGATATACCGCGATGTAGAAATGTTAACATCGCTCAGGCCTAATGGACTGTAAAAGTTGAAAACAGTAATACAAATTGATGCACAACACTTTTTAAAAAATATATAAAAAAATGCTTCTAATTTAGCGAGATTAAAACAGTTTGCACCCTTGAATTCAAAATTGTTTTTAGTTTACTTTACAATATTAATCTCAAAATTTATTTTTTTGGTGTTCTTAAACTCTGATTCCCCTTAAGTAACTTTATTAGTTATCTAATGTTAAAATATATAACATGAATAAATTTAGAATAATATTTCACTGGTGGATTTGTAGCTGTATTTTTATAGTTACATATTGGGTGTACAACTTTGCTTCCACCGTTTCTCTATAGATATCTTTAGCAGTATAGTATGTAGTGTAGAAATAAATAGATCATAGACGTCATGCAATAAACTTATGCATCTGACAACATAACCCAATAGAAACACGAGTTGATTTGTGTCAGCATCATAAAGTTATTCTCGATTGAAAATATCAGTTTATGAGCCAAATTCTCTTCATTTGTAGGAAATTTTAATTTTCTGCATCAATATGAAGCTATGTGCGGCTGAAGCTCATCATTTCAAATACTTAAAATAATAGGGATTTCCCGACCCTGCTTCCAGGTCAACAACCAAACCAAATATTCATGGCTCCAAGGTCATGCTCTGTATTTGGTGGGACTAACTCGGCATAGTGTATTATGAGCTGTTAAAACTGAATGAAATAATCACAGGCGTTTGTTATCGAACACAATTAATGCATTTGATCCGAGCATTGAAAGACAAACGGACACAATACAACAAGATACACGATAAAGTGATTGCACAGCATGACAATGCTCGACCCCATGTTGCGAAAGTGGTGTCAAGACGTACTTGAAAACGTTGAAATGTGAAATCCTGCTCTCTCTGACTATCAATTCAATTGTTTCAATCAATAGCACACGGCCTGGCTGACCAGCACTTTCAGTCGTATGAAGAAGTAAAATATGGGGTGGATTCAGAAGGTGACCAAATTTTTCAACCTAGGATTCGTATGCAATGATAAGAGAAGTACTGGCCAGTGATGGACAATACTTTGAATTATAAATGTATAACCAGTTTTTTACAATGAAGCCTCGAATTTTGGGGAAAAAATGATGGAAGCAAAGTTGTACACTACTTTATTTGAAATTTTTTTTTTGTAGCAACTGTAAGAAAATGTCATTTAAGTGACACTATATGATTTACTATTTAAAAGCCAAATTATCATGGGTTTTGATTTTTAAAGTTATGCAGTATATAAATAAAATATGTGAAAGAAGTAATACATGCCAGCTTTATTTTTTAGAAAAGAATGCTAAAAAATGTATAGAAAATAAGAGATGATTACATTGTGACATCAAATCATTCTTTTAAGTTATTACAACTACTTAATTTATTCCAAAAAATATTTTTATAGATATCATCAAGAAAAAAAATATTGTTTCTATTCGAGAATTAAAAAATTCTTATATTGTCACCTCATTCAGACTAAAGTCCCCCTATTGACGTAAATATCCCTCCGTAGTCAAAAGTGTATATTATTATGAATAAAACTAAATGATTTATAGATAGATTAAAAATGTTTTTTTTTTTTTACTAAATACACTTTAAAAACTATATTGACATTTAAGTAAATATTTTAGTTAGTTTTAGTTTAGTTTAGTTTTTTAGCATTGGAGTTCTTTCTTTTCTTTTTCATTATTGTTATTGTTTAGTATATAATGTTCTCCAGCCAATGAAGTGGCCTGTTAAAAAAAAAAAAAATTCGTATTGACTAAAAGTTGGATCCCATTTTGAACTTCCATTAGCAAAAGCGAAATTTATATGTAGTAAGATATTTTTAAAATTAGGCATTATCTCAAAATCTAACAAGAGGTGCACTCATAACTATATGCAATGAAAAAATGTATAATACGGAGTGTTATTTTCGTAAATTATCAGCATTTTTAATCGGAAAAGTATAAAAAACAAAAAACACATATATTTTTGATGGGGAAAAAAGGCATTGTTTTTAATTTCTGTAAAATCTCTCTAAATTTAACAAAACTAATATTGTTATCTGGTGCTGTATTTATAATCTTTTCAACAAGAAACTCAGAAGATGTCGGGCAGTAGGTAAAATGTAAACAAATGCTTGATTGCTGGTTACCAAAGATTCCACACATGTTTTTTCTTTGGATTAAGTTTAGTTAACGGAATGCCTAGAATGCAACTTAAAGGTGCTAAAACAAGACTATATAAACTACAAAGGATTGCCTGTCTGGCCATATTACAGGTGCTGTCATAACAACACATAGCTTTGCATTTGAAATGGTGCTTGGTGTATGAAATACTATAGCAAAAAAAGAAAACTCCACGGTAGAATCAAAAGTTTTTGCACGAAAGAGTGAAAAAAAATGGAAAAACAATGGCAGTACAACTGCTATGGCAGCTTACAAAGGAAATAAGTATGTCATGTTACTTAACTCATTTCACCCAACTGTTAATGTTGATGCCAACGAGTCAAAAAAGCTCCCAGAGACAATATTGTTTAGCATTTTTCAAGGATCGCAGACCTCCTATTTTCCTATTATTTTTTTGATTACTGCTCTTTCCCTCTGTTTTTTCCTATTTTTTTTAGCCAACTATCACCAAAGTTCTAAATTGAGAGCAGATTTAGGTAACTCCGTTAATCAACGGTTATTTTGATGAACTGCTCACGTGCTGCCATCTTTTTCACTTCTAACAGAGCTCAAGAGCTCATATTCATTATCACTAAAAGCAACAACATTTTTCCAGAGAGCCGATGCCAAACCTTTCATTAATCAAGGCGATCGCCGGCGCCTTATTGTTAAAAAAAAAGTCCTAAAACTTCAATCTGACTGCATGCTTTACAGACATGATTATTTTTCTTCTTGCCTTGGGTTTTTGTCAATAAAATATATTAGAACCCTAATTATTTATGTATTATTTCTGTTAGATTTTTAGAAGTGTGGCCACCAGCAACCTTATTCTTACAAAAAAAACCTTCAACTTCAATCTGACTGCATCCTTTACAAACATGATTATTTTTCTTATTGCCTTGCGTTTTTTGTCAGCAGAATATATTAGAACCCTAAATTCCTGAATAGTACTATTTCAAATTGATTCCATCAGATTTTGTTTTTGTTTTTAACCCTTTACAGTGCTGTATTACAGATGTGGAACAAATCTATAGGCATCCATAGGCAAGAAAGCTTAGATCCTGTACTTGATTTTTTTTTTTGTACTTTCATTTTGATAATTTATTAAACACAATAAACTGAAAGTGATACGTGTTTTTGATTTATATATTTAATATAAATTTGTGGAAATGATTTTTCCTCATTTGATACATAGTTTTGTGGTTTAAGGTAATATTTTTATCATACAAAATTTTATTTCTATGCATGTATGAGTAATGAATTTTATAAGAAGCTGTCAATTTCAGGCATTTTCTTTCATACAATATATGTTGTTTATCTTTTGTCAACTTCGAAATCCAAAAGACATCAGTTTTCATGTAATTTGTGACTCATTAGCAAAATGCTGATTGTTTAAGTTTCATGCTCATGCATGATAAAGTTTTGTAAAACATTTAGGACAGTGTTTTATGTTATGAACAGGACATATATTGAAGAAAGTAGTCGCATGTTTTATTTGTGTTATTTTTGAAATTAAAAAGAAAAGTATTGCACTAGTTTTTCTTTTCCTTGAACTTAGCAAGTATGGGTGTAGTTTGTGAATTCTTTTATGTAAATTTCATATTTTTCAATAATATTTTCCATTCTTTTTCATGCTCTTAAGATGGTTGTTTCAATTTTTAGCGTAAATTTATATTTTTGTACAATTATACTTTGACTTTTTAGAATAGAATTTACTTATTAAATTTATACATTTTTAAATTGGCCATGTTTTATCTTTCGTTTTTGGAATGATATCGTGGACAGAGATGCACATTGGGGAATTTTTAATGGACACTTCTCAAAATTTGAGAAATTTTAGGAAATTTGTTTCTCACATTTCTGTAGCCGCTATGGGTGACCTCAGCTCATTCTGCTTAAGTAGAATGTAAGACATCGGAGCAGAAAGCTTTAGAAGAGCTGAAGCGAAAGAGAGTTTTAGAAGACCAACAGAAAGAATTAGCAAATTTGGCTAAAAAATGCAAAGAAGACAACTAAACAAATTGCAGAGATGGATATTGTCATAAAGTCGTTGCAAGAAAATTTGAATGCTACCCAAAGTGTTTTAGCAGAGGGTAGCGAAAGATTAAAAGTTGGGATGAAACAGAAGGATTTCCATGATATGGGAATCTCTTCAACTTTAAAAGAGGCTGCAACTACAAAAGTACAAACATTAACTAAGGCATTATCCAAGAAACTTGAAAAGAAAAAAAAAAGCTGCAGTTTACTTTATAAATGTATATAATCTCTTTAATACCCTCAAAATTCTTTTTTTGTTCTCCTATTTTTTGTTTTTAGTATTTCTATTTTCGCTACTACTTTTTCTCAAAATATGGCTGCTATCCTTGATGTTTACAAAATTTGACTCTGATGTTGAGATCAAATGACACATAAATACTCAGTAAAATTGGCATTAAGCTGGGCTTGTTACGCAATGACTGGTTTCCATGACGCTCGGCCATGCAGCTGATAGAAAATAAAAGCCCGAGATCTAGTTGAGGTCGTACTAGAGCAATAAACCCAATGGGACCAGCAAGTCTCATTTAACATATGTCCTTTGGTAAAAATAATGTATTTATAAAGTTTTATGTAACTTATTTTTTTATTACCTGCAACTAACAAATGTAGTGAAGTTTTTCTGGGAACAAAAAACATAACAAATTGGCCAAAGAGGCAAAAATAATATATTAATTTCTTTTTTTGCTACCTTTCCAACATTATTTATAGTTATTGGTGTCTTAATATTTTTATACTTAAGTTTGCCAATTTTGTTATCAGTTTTGTCTGTACTTTACATGTATTGATATTTTTTAATTACTTGATATGATTGCATCATTCAATCAGATTTTCGCTTTAATTCTCAACCAAAAAAAGTTGCACAATTTTAGTATTGTATGCAATATTCTTAAAAAATATTCTCTAATTAGCTTTTCTTCTGAATGAAGTAAACAAATTACTTAATACTCTTTTTTCCCTTCAGTTTCCTTTTGAATCTAATGAGGAGGAAAGGGAAGGTTCCCATTTCACATCATGTAAGTCACTTACTTTCACATGTGAAAACCATAGAATTGTTTGTGAAAATTATGTTTATTTAAATATTTGGAAATGTCACGTAATTGTTATTTTTTTCTTTTTGTAAGTGTTGCAAATAATAAATTATTCTTTCAAATTACTTAAAATCAGAAAAGTGGTAAATGAAAATTAAAAAATATTAACAAATAATCATTTTAGAGTTATATGAACTGTTCTAATTTGTTTGATATCAAAATTTAATTGATCATTTGTGCGTATTCTAATGATATCTTTTTTTTCAGATCGTGAGAATACCAGGTTACAACTGATGCCACTGATCGCAACATAAATGAAAATTTTTTATGTACATTTCTTTTTCTGAATCTTGAGAGGTGAAGAGTGGGTTGCAAGTGATACTATTTTTGAAAATATAGGTTAGGCTTCAAATATTTTTATGTGATGTTTATTTTTCAGTATCTTAAGAGTGGACCATATTTGTAGTATGCTAATGATTGTAATACAATAAAGCATTTTGCTCCAGACGAGGGATTCATAAAATTATTTCGATATTTTTTGTCCCTCTGAAAGAACAATAATTTGAACATTAAAAGAACACTAAGCATAGACGATAGTTTGCAAATACAATTAGCATCCAGAATTTCAACTATATATATTTGAAGTAATGTTTAAGGTGGTACAGGACACATTGCATCAGTTTGAAAATGTCATTGTAAAAGGCTTTGAATTTGAACTGGAGCAAACATAACCTTCCCATTCTGTTTTCAATACAAGTAAGGAATAAATAATATTATTAAGACTATATTAGCCTGCTACACTTTGGAGTAGCAAACATTTTGATGTAAAATTCAAAATTGGCTGAAATATAAAATGATAATTTTCCATTTTATACTAGATTTCAAAGGTACTGTTGTGGCTGTGATGCAATGTGTCATTTAGAAAATACTGCATAAAAAATAAGATACTAGATTTTTTCATCTGTATCAGAAGCATGAAACTCGAAAATAAAATTTTAATGACAACAGAAATAGTTGAAACTCTTTAAAATAAAAGTGGACAGTGATGCAATAAATAAAGTAAGCTAAATTAGTATGGAATTCTTTCCAGTAAGCTTTTTTTACTTTGAGCAAATACAAAGATTTGATTTCTGTTTGACAAAAATTGTCTCCTGAATTATTATAACTCAAAGTTCTGAAGGATTCAAACTGTTCAACACTGAAAATCATGAATAATAGTTTTTATTTTTCATTAGTGGCAGAGACTCCATTTTTTCCTGAAGTTAAAGGAAATATTGTGTCATGAAATTTAAAAATCTGACAAACTAGAGTAAACAAATGGAACACAATTTACAAAAAATGTCTGTCCTAATTTTCTGTACAAGGTTTTATACTATAAAACTAACAAATTGGAATAAGAATGATTGGTAATTAAAGTGACCAAGACCACACTTTAATGTGAAATAGTGTACATACATTGGCAAAGCACACAGCAAAGCTGAAAAGATACAAGGAGGATGAATTTGCTCCATCTAGTTTTGAAAGTTACAGATATGTGTTGAAAAATATAAAATTTACAGAAAAATAGTATGTATTGTAGAATCGAATTCAAATTTATTGTTGTAAGCACACTATTCATACAGACTTACACAATTGTTAATTAACATTTTATTTTGAAAAATCAATATTTTTTAAAAATCAAGGCTTGAACATAATTTGCAGAGTAAATTGAAATTTTTGTTTTACAAAAAAAAAAAAAAAAAAAAAAAAAAAATGCCAGGGGTAGTTAGTAAAAACTTCTTTTACTGATGCTGTAAATAAACACTAGGCAAAATTTTATATCTGTGTTAATGTAAGAAATATCAAATTTCAAGCATGCCAAAATGAAGTTAGTACCAAAACGTTTAAAATAATCATGAAATATACAATAGTTTAATCAAACAGAAAAATTAATAGATGTTTATCTGATCTTAAGACCCATTTAATCATTAATAAAAAATTTAATTTTTTTAGTGTTTAGCTGGTTGAACTGTAAAAAATAATTAAGAATAAAAATAACTACATTTGAACAAATATATTTAAATTTTTTTTAACTAATTCAAAATAATGTACCCATTTTATCTGAAAATTTTATTACTTTTTTTTTAGTATGTTTTGAAAAATTACGTGAATTAGTAATAGAACCGGGAGGTAGCGACATTTCGAGGGGGGTAATTATTTTAGACCAGCTGATTTTCTTACCAGTAATGAGTTTTGGATAGACAATTTAGGAAACGTACTTCAGCTTGTCTAGTTAGAGTTGGTGTAGAAGGAATGGCATTCAGCTGTTATTCCGAGGGTGGGTCATACATAATGTGACCAGACGTCCCGTTTTTCACGTCACTGTCCCGTTTTCTCGCTACAGGGAAGCCAAAGGCTTAAACAAAACAAAATTGTCTTGAGTATTTCAAAACTAACAGAGTGGGCAACTGATGTAGTTTCTGGAGATAGAAAAATCTGGTCACATTAGTTTTACTTCAGCATCTTGTTTGTTTTTGTAAAAAAATCGTGTTTTTTAAAGTTATTTTATATCGTCTGAATTTTTTTCTTTGAACTCGATTTTTGACCACTTCAAAACCTTGGATCAATTTGAAATTTTGCACAGTTATCAAGGACCGATGACAATACAATAATTCAATAAGTTTGTCGCATTATCACAAGGATTATCTCGTGTTGCCCTTGCGCCGTTAAACTCCAATCTTCTCCGGAATCGAACCCTGGTGTCCCGCTGCAACCCCAGTAGTCACCTACCATCGACAGTTGATAAGGCAGACATTTGAAAAAACTCTCATGGGCACTACGGTTTTACTATCAGCAAAAAGTTATTCAGATTTATCATATAATAATGATGGATGAGCCATCGATTGGTTTTGATCTAATATTAAAGCGTTCCTTTCATCTGGTCGGAACTCTGGATTGCAAGGATTAGCTTTAGAAATACCACAGTATTCCATGTAAATGTGGACACGATCTAAGGAGCCATAACCGAATTAATGAGCTATTCACGGTTTCACCTTAATATGACGTGTACTAAGTCATGTTTGAGTTTTGAGACAAGCATATGACTACTGACCGGATCAACTAATAGGGAGTTTCATTCACGTTTCACAATGGAATAATTAATAGTTTAAAAAACTAAAAAACACGTTTTAATAGAAAGCGTATTTTTTTAGGCTCATTATCCTTACCTAGTAGTGCTTTTTTTAAGATATTTTCATAATGGCTCTACTTTTACCAATATCTGTCATTAAATATTTACAACAATTGACATCAAGCACCCCACGCTTTTTTAAGATAAAATTAATATTTCTTGTTAATCACTCTATTCTTATTTCAAACTTATTTAAAATTATTTTCTATTTTTTAGTTTAGTTTTCTATTAAAGCCTGTTTTTTTTTTTAGTTTTTTAAACTATTATTTATTGGATGTTTTTAGGCATTCAGCTAGTATTCTGAGGGTAGAGATATTACAGCATCTCGTTTGTTAGTATAAAAAATAAATTATTTTACTGGCTGAAAAATTGTACTCCACACAGCTATGTAGGTATTAATCACGAAAAAAAAAATTCAACTGGCTGAGAGTTGTGGAAATACCTTACCTTCAGCTGAGGTTATGGAGTGGTTGTGCGCTAAATTGCATTCGAAACCAATCAAGCACTGCGGTATCAGTCACCCAGCTGAAGCTTTTTCTACCCCCTACCGAGCCTGCTGAATGGGATATTTTTCAATCTTAATACAACATATTCCAAATGTGTGTGGTGTAAAATTGCTTTTATTGGTAAAGTATTTAAAATTTGACGATTTTTATTTCGTTATGTCTAAAAAGCGGAAAATATGGTTTATAATAACATATATGAATAATATTAATAACTTGAAGGGGAAAATAAAATGTTCTCATCATCGAAAATATAAAAATCATCGGAAACAATCCGGATAATCGTCTTCTAGTGCACTCTCTTCATCAATATCCATTTCGTGCGAGATAACTGTATCTTCAAAAACATTAGACGTATATAAACCGCCAGATCCAGTATCATACTGGAACCGGTATCATACCAGATCCAGTATCATAGTGGAACCGGTGTTTCATAAGCCGGTATATATTTTTTTATACGCCGGAAAGAATTCTGGTACAATGCCGGTTTCAGTATAAGATACCGGTCCTAGTGTGAAACAGATGCTAATTTCATACTGAACCAGTATAATACTAGAACATTGATTACAGAACTGATATTTATGCAGCACAGGATTTATCATAGCAATACAATTACATCAATCAATTACGAATGTAAAACATCAAATGAAAGAATAAGAAAGTTCATTTATTAATAACTGAGTGGACCCGCGTTGCTGGGTACCCGTTGAGGCATATAGGTCATTTTTTGGTTGTTTTCAGATTATCTGGCGCCGTCAGCAACACGAGGGCTATAATGCGCCGAAACATTCGTCATCAGACAAGCCAACATACATTTACAAACAGCCATGCCTATCACGGGACTCGAACCCGCAACCTCGCGGTTTAGAAGCTAGAACGCTAACCACTATACCGTTTGGTCGTCCATATAGGTCATTGATTTCGACCATTCAAGTTATAATATAAGGTGACCAGCATAGAAGAACCGTTAGTTAATTTTCAAAACTGAAGTTTGGATTTGAAATTGCGTTTAACAATCTGAAATGCTAGCAATTTTTAAGTCTGGGGTCTCTTTTACACTGACCACCCTGAATAATTAAAAAAAAACACCATAAAAACAAAAGACAATATTCGTACCTGCTCTGTAAATGAATTCAGTATAAACCAACAAATAGTACTTCTTGAAAGGTTTTGATTATTTTCGAAAAAACCGAAACTTTTAGCAAAAAGAAGCTGTAGCACACTGGTATCTTTAACTACCGCTTAAGCTGCATTTTGGAGACAGATTCGGTTTTGTCAAAATTAGTAAATGGAATAATTTGCCAGTATCGTTAAATTTAAATAAATGATCAATACAATTTTTTTTTGCAAATACAAAAAGTGTTCCCTAAATATATACGTCAATGATTTTCTTATTTTTTGAGCTTTAAATTGTTAAAGGCTTCAATATCATTTCTCCGAGCCAAAATAGCTTTTTTACGAAGCCGAGATGGCAGCCGGCTAAGTGTAGAGATAAGTTCAGGAATCACAATATTTTTTTATATCTGCATTCTAGGTAATATTACAAAAATCAACTTTTTAATGGCAATGAAGCTGTTTTGCACATCAAAAAGATAATTTTCGAGTTAGAGCAAATGTTTGCTAAGTCACTTAAATACTATTATTGTGAACAAAAGCATTTTAACACTGGACAAAACCTCATATCATACAATTAAAGAGCAAGTTGTTGCTGCAACAGCTTGGCAACGTTGCTCGGTTTGGATATGTTGCAAACTGCTATCGAGTCTGAAATAATATTTATAAGGGCAGTTTGAACATAGTGTTTCGCGTCGATGAGAAGTTTTCAACAGTCTGCATCTCCAAGGAATCTCGCTACACTAGAAATGCTATTATCAGTTTTGTACCACCAAATGCAAGATTTGAGCATGTGCACATTGATCTGGTTGGTTCACTCTCTCCATCGGAAGGATACAGATAGTGTCTCACTTGTGTGGATAGGTCTTCCAAGTGGCCAGAAGCAATATCCTTAGTAGATATCACTGCTGACACAGTTGCAAAAGGATTCTACTCTGGATGGATCACTCGACTTGGAACACCGCTCAGATTGACCACAAATCAGGGAACACAATTTGAGTCATCTCTTCATGACGCCCTCCCCAAATTCTTGGGTACAGCACGCCAACATACAACAGCATACTATCCAGCTTCAAATGGCCAGGTGGAAAGATTTCATTGCCATTTAAAAGCTGCGATCATGGCACATAGTGTTGCGAAACACAACTCATCTCAATCCAACAGATGACTCTGAGAGCACCCACGAGAAAGAACATCTGCTGGAATCAACGTACCGGGAAAGTGCCTCCAATTGTCCGGAGACGTTATTTCTCCTATCTCTTTTACTCTATTGGACACGAATATTGACCATTCCCCATAGTTTTTAATCCAATATAAAGCTACCATAAAGTCAGTCCAAAATGGAGTATTTAATGTAAATAAAATGTATAATTTTATTTCAGGGGCTACGAGTGTTATGTCCAAGGGGTGTTTTAATTTGAGGAACTGGAAGAGTAATGTTGCAGGGCCCAATGTTGTTAAAAGTACCGGGGACACAAATTTATTGGGTCTAATATGGAACTTGGATAGAGCGACACTGAGATATTCTATAGTTAATGAACAACCCCAAAGTATTGTTGAAGTTACTAAACGATCAGTACTATCTATGGTGCAGCAATATTATGACCCCATTGGTATTTTAACAGCTGTCACGTTGTTACCCAAACTTTGGCTACAAGAAGCGTGGAAACTTAAATTATCTTGGGAAGATCCTCTGCCACCTGAGATGTGCAAAAAATTCTGTAGATGCCCTAGTAGCAATCACTGCATGGCGTTTCGTCGGCCAATGATCGGAATTCGTCAAAGTCATCGGCGATTCCCCAGACTGATATATAAACACACCCGTATTTCCACGTCTGCCGATGACCCTAAACTCATCGGCAAAAGATATCTTCCCAAGATCGGTGGCCGGTGGAATTTCTAATAATCGTTTTTTGATCGGCAAAAGATATCGGAACGACATCGGGGACTGGCGATAAAAAACTTATGTTTCTTTTTCTTGCAATTCCACTGAATTAGAGGCGATCCTTGAATGTATTTCAAATTTAAATCAAGTATACAATTTGCTAAACATTTCGCTTTAGCAATAAGTGAAAAATATTTTAAAAATAAGTGTACGAAAAATTTTAAATGTAAAAATATATTTTGAAAAAATGCAAACCATATAATTATATATTGCTTATCTAATACGTCAATAAAATCCATAAATAAAAGTTTTTATATAGTAAAAAAATATAGGAACAATTTTCTAAAATTAAAAATAAATTCTCATTTCAATTTAATATTAAATAAAAATATAGTCCTTGCTTTTAAATAGTTTTCATTATAATTTGCTGAACTCATTTTGGTCCGTTTTTTAAACATCTTTTAAGTAAAATAAAAATATGTTTATATGTTTCAAAAAGTTAATCAAATTGGATATAGTTTTTTAAAAAATTTAAAAATTAAATATATTTTTTTAAATGTCAAAATTATTAAGTAAACTCTTAAATTGCATTCCAAAAAATATCATAAAATTTACTGGTCAGTTAGTTAAAATTTTACAAAATAGATGGCGACACTATTTATTT
Organism: Linyphia triangularis; assembly: GCA_963978545.1. Classification (NCBI taxonomy): domain Eukaryota; kingdom Metazoa; phylum Arthropoda; class Arachnida; order Araneae; family Linyphiidae; genus Linyphia; species Linyphia triangularis. The sequence continues at coordinate 2,306,797 of OZ021733.1, forward strand.
GACACTATTATTTTTTTGCTATAATAAATAAATTAATATCATTTTCCCAAATTTATGGAAGATTTGCTATTTTCCGAAAATACCCCATATATATAAAAAAAATGTCGGTCAATTTCCTTGTAAAGTCTGTATGATAGTAGAGTTTTGTACTACAATACAATTGCTATACCAAGAATCACAAGTAATTACAGTCTAGTGGCCATGTCAACGCACTCCGGAGATAACCGTCCTTGGTTCGATCCCAGGCTAAGTAATTTAGACAATTCTGGTGTGAGTAATTTGGTAGTGTTATAACTTCGATTTGTACTCTTAAAATGTCACTGGAAATACTACCATATAAGAATTACGCGCTCTGGGTAAATATTTTAGTTTTGCATTATTTTAACTTGTCGTTTTTAATATTCGATACTTACATCTTTATAATTATTTAATGTTTATTAAATGATATTTTCGACAAAATAACGACCATTGTTTCGATATTTCTTGAGAGCAAAATTTTCCTCGGATAGTGCTCGTATTTCCCCCTTTTCCCTCGGCCTTCGAACTAATTCTTGTCGGCTTCTGCTCGAATTCGATCAGTTTCCGGACATCGGCCAATGGCCGGCCACGGGGACAAAATGGATTAGTTGCCAAGGGAAAGATAAGTTTAGGGTGAGTTTCCGGTGAATCGCCTATCATCGGCGATTCACCTGGGGATGGAATTCCGATCATCGCCCGAGGTAAAATTGCTACTAGGGTGGCTCCAAGAAGTGAAATGCTTAAAAGATATAGAAATCTCTAGATATTTTGAGATTGATGAAATATCGGAACTACATGTTTTTGTAGACGCTTCCGAAAATGCGTATGCTGCTTGCATATTCATTAGGTCTATAACGAAATCAGGGATTAAGTTACATTTAATTAAGGCCAAGTCAAGGGTAGCTCCTACGAAACCCGTTTCAATTCCTAGATTGGAAATACACTCATGTCCATAAATTAAGGATAATTCAGTTTTTCCCTAATAACTTCTCAGTGGAGTAGCATAGACACTTGAAATTTACTTCAAAGACACATCTTTATACAACAAAACGATAATTAAAACAACTCAGTCGCAGAATGAAATGCAAAGTGTACAGCTGGGCATATGCAAAAGAATGGAGTACCATTAGTGTGCAGTTGTACAAATGCATTTACATTAAAAATCACTCAACACATGGAGTTGACTTTTAGTGTCAGATATGATCATCCCTGTCATCAATATTTACTTGGCACAGTATTCTCATACTTAACATGAGTTACTTGATGAATTGTAGTGGCTAAATTGCTCGCTCCACCTTTTGAACTGTTTATAAGTGATGGAAAGTTCCTAATACATCAAATCTTAACACAATTCATATCGTAGAAGCGTCCCACACATGCTTGAAGAAATTTGGATTAGAGGAGTGACCTGGCTTACTTATAGGGGCGATATTCATATTTTTTAATCGCTTATCCAAGGCAAAAGTGGAATAAAATTTGCCATAAGTATCAATAAATACGATTTAGAAACCGATATATCACCATTAAAAACTTGTCTAGATCAAGTTAACATAATTACAGGGGTAAAGTGGAATTTAATTGTTTTTTGCGCTCTTGGGGAGCTTATTAAACAAATTCAACAAATTGAATATAAAGACCAAAACTCTTTTCCCACCAAATCATTATCTTGAACTGGCATTTACCATGAAATATCAAGTTCCCACCTTTCTACAGATCCTCTGATGTCCAATATTACTCATGAGACTGACAAAATTATTTTCAGTAAATAGTATCTAATGTTAAAAAGATTTGGTCTTTGGGGGTAGTATGTTGACTTGGTTACATAAGCTCCCCAAGAGACCAAAAAATAATTAAATTCCACTTTTCCCCTGTAATTATGTTAACTTGATCTAGACAAGTTTTTAATGGTGATATATCGGTTTCTAAATCGTATTTATTGATACTTATGGCAAATTTTATTCCACTTTTGCCTTGGATAAGCGATTAAAAAATATGAATATCGCCCCTATAAGTAAGCCAGGTCACTCCTCTAATCCAAATTTCTTCAAGCATGTGTGGGACTCTTCTACGATATGAATTGTGTTAAGATTTGATGAATTAAGAACTTTCCATCACTTATAAACAGTTCAAAAGGTGGGGCGAGCAATTTAGCCACTACAATTCATCAAGTAACTCATGTTAAGTATGAGAATACTGTGCCAAGTAAATATTGATGACAGGGATGATCATATCTGACACTAAAAGTCAACTCCATGTGTTGAGTGATTTTTAATGTAAATACATCTGTACAACTGCACACTAATGGTACTCCATTCTTTTGCATATGCCCAGCTGTACACTTGGCATTTCATTCTGCGACTGAGTTGTTTTAATTATTGTTTTGTTGTATAAAGATGTGTCTTTGAAGTAAATTTCAAGTGTCTATGCTACTCCACTGAGAAGTTATTAGGGAAAAACTGAATTATCCTTAATTTATGGACATGAGTGTATTAGCGTGTTGTGTAGGTGCACGATTGGTTAAATCCACTCAAGAGGCTTTGGATATGCCGAATTTAAATACTACATTTTGGACTGACTCTATGGTAGCTTTATATTGGATTAAAAACTATGGGGAATAGTCAATATTCGTGTCCAATAGAGTAAAAGAGATAGGAGAAATAACGTCTCCGGACAATAGGGTATTTGACACCATCAACAAATAATTACCCAATGCGACATATACATAGTATTTAACGAAGTAATAATAATACAAGCATTTTTTACTCGAAATAATTGCTCACATTTTTATTAATTGAATTTTAAAAAATGGTTTTCTGAGCTCATCGTCATGTGATCAGAAACTATCACTTAAGCTCCTCCCAGAGTGTGACGTCACTACTGTTGAGTGGAAGTTTGTGAACAAACAACTTCATACGTTTATTTTTAAGCTTGGTTCGTCTATCTTCCTACTTTACGATTAATTTCAGGAAATATTTATTGAAAGAAGCTTTATTTGAAAAATGTATGCCAGTTTCGTAAAGGTAGACAGTATAAATTTACCCAAAATCAACGCATTGATGGTGGGATTTTTTTTCTCAAATCAAGCCCAGAGTGTTTTTTTTTGCAGTGTTTACAAATGTTAAAACATCTGTGTATATAACAAAATCTGCCAGTTTTTTAATTTGTAAAACAAGACTACACACTTTCACAGTTATAATAATTTAAAAAATATAAGCAAAATTATTAGAGATTAAGAGAATCGTTCGATTACTTTAAAACGAGGTGAATCGGAAACCTTTTCAACTTTGAAAGTAAAAATCCGGTGTAATAATATCGTTAACGAACTAATTTTTGACTTTGAAACTTGCGTCATACCTTCTTCTATGATGATCAAACCCAAAAATGTTGAAGAAAAACATTACTTGCATTTATTTTGATTTTATTCATGGTGTTCCGATTTACCCAGCAGAAAGGGATGAATCGGAACACTCGTTATAATACACGTCTGATCTTATTTAAATATTTACAGGGTGAAAAAAATAAGTAATAAAATGCATTGAAATGAATGGAAACACAAAAGATTATCATAAAAAAATGCTATAATAAAAATCCGCCATAATTTGGAGGGGTTTTATGCAAACAATTCTTAGCGCAGAATCCATTCCGTACTTGGACATTTTACCCAAATTAGTGTTCAGCTGTTAATTGAAGTACTTGTACAGTGTGGTACAACACAATACTGGTAATAAATTTCCTCAACAAAATCAAAAGAAAAGAACACATTACGGTTACACAAACTCACTTGAAACTCATTCGCGATGCTATTTATGCAATAGTGACGTCACACAGTCAGATGGGGTTTTGAGCAGCGTTTTAGGGGCGGGGCTTCTTCTTGCATTTTAAAATGCAATTTTTGGAACTTTGCGGCATTATTTTGGAAAAAGAAAAAATACGTGTTTTTTATTTTGGGCTTACGCTTTATTTAAAGCATATTTTGAAAATTTGTCAAATACCATATTGGAAGCACGTTCCCGGTACGTTGAATCCGGCAGATGTTCTTTCTCGTGGGTGCTCTCCGAGTCATCTGTTGGATTCAGATTGGCTTAATGGTCCTGTGTGGCTGCAAGAAGACTCAAGCCAATGGCCAGTAACTGACATAAAGTGTGAGATTAAAGAGGTCAATGCTGAAAGAGGAAGGTTAAACTTTGTAACCTTAATGTCAAAGATGGCGTTCTTTGGTATTCACAAAGGTTTACAAATTATCACTCTATGGTCAGATTGACAGCATGGGTTAGAAGATTCATTAGTAATCGTTCGACATCTGACGATAGAGCTGTAGGTGAATTGTCAAGTTCTAACTTTGACAAGGCAGACAAAATTCTTATTGGCTCAATACAAAGAGAATTTTTCCCTCATACAAGTTGTATTCCAATAATTAATATCTTCAAAGTTTAAGATGGGTTAATACGCATTAAGACAAAAATAACTGAGCGGAAAGATATCCCTTGTTTTTTAACACGTATCCTCCTTCCAGAAAATTGCCTCTTAACTTTGAAGTTAATTGAATACCTACATAAAGTAAATTGTGATGCGGGTACCCAAATATTACTTTCAATTATTCGAGAAAAATTTTAGATTTTAAAATTTAGGAAAACTGTTAGAAATGTGATAGGGAAGTGTGTGAACTGCCGCAAACATTGTGCAAAATCAGCTGTTAGCGCGCCTGTTGCTTTACCTGCAGACCGTGTAAGTGAGGCTAATGTTTTTAAGGTTATGGGCATAGATCTGGCTTGTCCTCTCTTCCTTTTGAATGTTGAGAAAGTGTGGATTATGTTATTTACATGTGCGATATTCCGAGCATTGCATTTAGAACTTGTGACTTCACTCTCAACGGAGAATTTTATACTAGCTTTTCGTCGATTTATCGCTCGAAGGGGAAGACCAAAGATAGTGTACACAGACAACGGTAGTAATTTTAAGGGTGCTGTTACTGAATTCCAAAAACTGGACTGGAATAAAATTGAACGTGAGACAAAACTTCAGTGTGTGAAAATGAAATTTCATCCCACCCACTGCTGCCTTGTGGGGAGGGTGGTGGGAGAGACTTGTAAGAGTGATAAAAGATCTTCTGAAACGCACTCTAGGAAAGTCAATTTTATCTTACGAAGAGTTACTGACAGTCTGTTGTGATTGTGAATCGATTATTAATTCCCGTCCATTGACTTATGTGTCAAAGGATTCTGAGGACTTGGTTGCTATTACATCAGCCATGTTTCTAATGACCAATTCTTCCTCTGATGTATCTGATTTAGATGAGTGTGCCAAATATCGAAAACGTGTTAGGTATCGAGCCAAATCGCTTAAAGATTTAAGAGGTAAATTCCGAAGGGAATATTTGGGATTGTTAGTGCAACGACACCAAAGGTCATCTTCTCAAGACCTTACTGTTGAGGAAATTATCCTTGTAGTGAACACTAGCAAAAAGAGATTATTTTGGCCTATAGCCAAAATTTTGGATTTGTTACCTAGTAGGGACGCTAAAGTTCGTACATTAAAAATGAAGTGTGGTAACTCTGTTATAATCCATCTTGTGCAGCGAGTTTTTCCTCTAGAGATCCTGCCTACAGAGATTCCAGCTGTAGCTGCTGGTCTAAGCGATGTTCCAGAGTCGTCGGCCCCACCGAATGATCCAGTGACAACTTTTTTTCTGACTGCTGACCCAGAGATGACTGGGTTATCTCCTGGTGTTCACGATGCGGACGTTCCGAAGTTGTCAAGATTTGGACGAAAATTCAGACCCCACTGCCCTGAAATTAAACTTGTTAAACATGACTTTATTTTTTTAGTCATATTAGATTAAAAAATAGGGGAGGATGATGCGAAACACAACTCAACTCAACTTTGTAAGAAAGTTTCGGTTCTTGTTTGTTTCTTATAGTTTTGGTTCTTGTATGTAAAATTTGTCATTCGTGAAGTGAGTGCGCAGTAAATGGAATGTTCTTTCTTTGAATCAGCGTATCTGTTTATTTTCTTATCATATCCATAATATGAATCTTGCTCTGTTTGTAAAACATAAAAACACCCAATGGTCTACAATTCTTTTGGGTTTCAGAGTGGCATGGAAAGATGACCTAAGGGAAACGACAGCAGAAATGGTCTATGGTTCAACAATTCGTTTACCGGGCGAATTCCTGTCTCCAACTCCAAAGGTTTCTGATCCGGCCACATGTGTCTGGAAACTTAGAAAGGCAATGAAACGGTTACTTATTCCACCCGATCCACCGCCTCACGGACACCAATCAGTGTTCGTAAATAAAGACTATCAACTTGCAGCCATATGTTTCTGCAAACAGATACCTTCAGGAAAGTCTTGCAATCACCTTATGAGGGACCTTTTAAGGTCATTAACCGTAGCAAGCATTGCTTCAAAATTCAAAAAGGGGTAAAAGCCACAACATCAATATCGACCGTCTAAAGCTAGCATACATTGCGAAGGAACTGCTCAGAACCTCATCAACCATCTGGGAGGAAATGCCCATTTCATCGGCATCATCTTCATCTGAACAGATTCAAGTTCCATCTATGGTCAACCACGATACAGCAAATCTTACCCATGAGACCAAGACAACTCGATCGTTCAGAAGAGTGCGGTTTAATCCAAGATATGCTTAAAGTTTTGCTATCGCTGATGGGAGGCTACTGTGGCGGTGAAGTAATGACGTCACGATAGTAGAGCTCATAGTCTTTCAAAAGCACTTTGAATATGACTTGGCCGGCACGAGCATGGAACAGAAAACGGATTCTTATCTTTTTAGATGGATGTCAAGAAACTGGAAATGCAGTTCATTAGCCATTCAGCTTTCAACCTTGCAAATGTCATTTGTAAATATATTTATTTTAATTAAACTAATTTGTTTCTTGTAAATATCTTTAATATTTCTAACTGAATTAAACTACGGAAACCTCCGCTAAAAACGTCTTTCCAGAGTTGCAAATCCGGCCGCAGTTTCTTTGTGCCAGATATTTACCGAATATTAAGGGACCGTTTACTAAGTAAAAGTAACGCTATCTTCAAAAATTTCAACACGAACCCCTATTTTTTATCATTTTCATTCGATTTAGAATACATCATTTACTCTATATACGAAATTTCAATGCAATATGTTGAAAAATACGTCACTTATAAGCAAAAATGTTTCGACCATTTTTGACCGATCTTCAGGGAGAATTTCCATAAAATGAAAGGTATTTTTAAGGTTGTACTTCACAGCGGGAGAAATCGAACGGTCAGTGCGGCGTTTCACGACACTAAAAAATACAAATATTAGTCTAAAACTGCATAGAAACTACTTGGATTTATAGTGTCATGTTTAAGATTAATACAAAAATAGCAAGTAAACGCAAAAGTAATATAATTTTTTTACAACATTAAAGATGTGCATTCTTCACACGAAATAAATAAATATCGAAAACTGTAATTGCAGAAGTATAAAGTATACTACTGATAATTAGAAAATTAATAAATATAAAATGTAGGCATTAGTACACAGTATTCAGCAAAGCGTGATTATTTTACAGAAACATTTCACTGTAAACACAAAAGTAACTTGATCGTTGAAATTATTTATAAAATGAAAAAATCACCTGATTCAGTAAAATTTTTAAAGGATAACTTATTGAAATTGCTTAAAAAATGTGGTTTTAAATAAATGTAATTTAAGGAAGTAAATTTTTTAAAAAAAAAGGGCACTGTTGAAAACCACACAAAACATATGTTCCACGATTCCAAACACGTTAGACAGATTAAAAATATACATACAAAAAATAAAACTGTTTTGTTTGTATAAAATAATATTTTTTTTTGTAATCTCAAGAAATTCTGTTCCGATTCACCCCGCTGTTCCTATTCACCCTATTTTACGATAATTGAACGATGTGCGATTTTCCACACCTCTAGTTTACCTTGAATTAATCTTTGATAGTTTTCAAAAGTCGTCTACTATACGGTCCCTTAAAGTGAGCGTTTTTTACATTTTCGCTAAAAAATCGAGAGCTAAAAGTCAAAATGGAAAGAAAAAAATTGTGTGGGGGTTTTAGACCATAGTAAATCTTATGAAAGTAAAAAAAAATATTTGTTTCTATTCCAAATTTTTTTTAAATTGTTTTATTAATTAAGGTTTACGTATAGGTTTCAAATCGCAAAACTCTCAAAAATCGGAGAAGATTTGTAAGGCCCTAAAAAACAAAAGCAAAATAAAAACAACACAAAAGAAGGAAACCCTATGATGGAGGAGCATACTAAAAAGGAAATAGATAATAATTAGTATAATAATAACAGTTTTTTATATAAAATATACTTTTTTAAAAGTTATTCCTAGTTTCTAGTTTTTTCTATTTTGATTTCATTCAAACAGTAATAACTCCAGTTTAAATAATATTTTTTGAAATTTGTTTTTTGCTATATAATCTGCATACATTGTTGAATGTTTTGACTCTAAATACTAAGTGATTTGTTAATAAATATTTTTTTAGTTGAATTTTAAAGATAAGATTCTGTATAAAAAACTTGGATTTTTCTAATAGATTCACTTAAAGCAAGATATCACAAAATATACACACTGTGAAATTCTGTTAATAGGATCAAAACATATAGCAGTGTATTCCGCATTATTGAACACCAAAATTGTATCTGTGGGTGAATTAGAATTTTTGTCATTACCGTTCGAAATTAGCCTAATTAGTTGATTAAATGTTAATTAATTATTAAAATGGAAGAAATTTTAATTTTTTTTTATTGGAAACTGTTTAACAAATAATGTACTTTTCCAGGTGCAAAGGTCTAATTTTTAAATTGAAAATTAAAAAAAAAATGTTGAAACCTATACGTACACCTTAATAATTAATTATTAAAAAAGAAATGGATGCAAAAGTTGATTGCTATTTATGTTTGGCAATTTACAAATTATCTTTAGAGAAAAAAAAAAAAAGAAAAAAAAATTATTGAAATATATTAATTATTTAAGTATTTATGGCCCAAAAACCAACTTTTTTATTTAACATTAATTTATCATTTTCTTTTTATCATTTAAATTACAAACCATTCATTAGAAAATTACGAATTTTTGTATTTCGACATTTTTTTGGATGCTGAATCCAAATATGGGATAATATTATGAGGTTGCTATTGAACTTTTTAAAGTTTGGTTATGTTTTAATATGTAGATGACCCCTCATGACAAAGAAAACTACATGCAATTATTAAAAACCTTCCACGATGTACAACGGTACCTTTTGTTTGTTATTTCAACTGTTAGAGCCCAAGATATAGCCATTGTTCTGATTTTTTTTGGGTACTGTACCATATCTGAAATATTTACAAAAGTAACTAAAGAGAATAACAAACAATAGATGAAACAAGTTTTTATTCAATGCACTTTCACAAATGAACAGTACGAAATTATATATTTTAAAATATAATTAATTTTTTCAACTTCTGCCATTTGGTTGTGCTATTTTTGTGTATTTCTTTCACTGTTAAATTTTTACTATGATGTTTTAAGCGCAATCTAAGGTACCGATCTACAATTTGCTTTGTCATCTGCGACTCGTGAAGATCTTCAAAACACACTTCATTTTCAATTGGATGGTAAATTTTAATTTGTTCATTTAACAGGAATTCATTTATAATAATTTTTAACTTAAAATCAATGTTCACACTACTTTGGCTATTTTCTTTTAACATCATGAGCTTGAAAGCTCTCTCCGAAACAGAAACAATTTTACTGTTGTTGAACACATTTTAAGGTTACCTCTTGAAACAAATAAAGGCTTTTGGATCTCGAAAGTTAGAATTATTATTACTATTACTTTTGTTAATCAACATATCTATACAAGATTGACAAGTTAACTCCTTTAGCATATGTTTTTTATAATGTAGCCTCAAATATATTATTTAAGTATTCGGACAATTTTATATCATTTAAACATTTTGAATATAATAAATAATCTTAATAATCTTCAATCAGTAAATTCTAACTCTACTAAAGATGTTTTAGGTAACCTAAATTCTTAAATTGGGGATGGTACTACAACATCATTAGAAATGCAATTAGAATTTCTAGCAGAAATATCTCCTGCTAGCAGTTTTCTTAATGACCAGCGGAATTGACAAACATTTGGATTGTTATTATATCCACCAGAAGCCCTAATACTGTTGAAAAACAATTCAATATGATCTAGTGATACCTTATAAGTTAAAATATATTTTAAAGGGTTTTGTTTTGTCAAAAGGTCGGCAGCCATTGAAGATATAGATTTTATGGTAACAATAAATCCCACAGCGAACATTTTTCTTTGAGTTTTTACTAAAGGAAAACCATCCAATTTTAAGGTAAGTAGAAATTTAACTGTTTCCGAAAATATATTTTCCCACCAAAATTTGTTTCCAAGGGATAAAGGTGATTTAAACCCTTTACCAAAAGTATTTCTAGAATTTAGAAGATCAAAGATTCTATCAATAATTCTGATAAATTCTATAGTGCCCAGATAGCATTTTAACCTTTTCAAAACCTTGTGAAAACCCTATAAACGAAAAGATTTCACCCTTGCCGCAAGGTTATCACGGCAAGAATATAACCTTTTGACAAGCCTAAAAAAAGGGTTCTAGTTTACACTTGACAAGCTTGTCGTAACCTTATCGCGACAAGGTCTTCACTAAACCTTTTCGTAACCTTGTCACGACGATAAGCTTAGTGACATGGTTTTAGCGTAAACCTTTTCGTAACAAGTTGTCGCAAGGTTTTCACAGTAAAGGGTACGAAAACCTTTTCATTATAAGGTTGTTATAAGGTTTATACTGAAAAGGGTGGGTAAACCTTTTCATTTTAAGGTTGTTATAAGGTAGATATAAGAAATAATGTTTTCTTACTTTATGAAAGAAATGCATCGAATTTTTATTGTCAAAGAGAAGCATTTTATTTTGAGAGTTTTAATATTGTCAGATAAATGGACGAATTCAACATTATCAAAATTTGGTGGCTATTGAAATAGATATTTAATCAATTGGAATTATTACAATAAAAGGTTTTGATGGCACCAAACGTAACTCAATTTATTAAGATATTCGACTTTATTTGCTATAGATGGAACTTATTAGAATTGCAAACATAACTTTCTAGATTTTTTTAAAAATACTTCAAAACTGAGTAAAATAATTTATTATTCCGCAGATGCATCGAGATTATAGTAGGTTTCCTGCCTTGCATTATACACTTTAAATCGCATTGAATTTTTTTTTATTCAAGCTGAAGTTATCCATGTTGAAAAAGTCTTGCACACACACACAAAAAACCCGAATTCTCCACAAATCAAGTTTATGTAATGATCTTTTACTACCATATGTACCTACATAAAAATGTGTAATTTAAGAAGTAATTCGAAATCGTAAAGATGCTAGTATTTTAAAGTTAATGCATAGTGGAACCTTACATTTAGTGTTTTTGAAGTCAAAAATTTTCTAGAAAAGATGAAATAGATATTAAGCTAAGAACTTGCTTCTTAAAGGAGCTAGAGAATAAAATTGAAAACCTCGAAGGTTATGTCTGAATTCTTGACCCTGTTTGTGTTGGAAAAACTTTATTTGACTAGGGTAGTTTAAGTGCCTATTCAACTCTGAACGAGCTTGGCTGTGAATTTATGTTTTTGGGATAAAATTCTTTAAGCATTCTTCCTTTTCTTTCTGCAGTCAAATCTGATGGAGGTTATTTAACCCTCTTTCGGTGATATTTCGATATAGTGTTTTTTGGAGCACCACAGTTACTTGTCTGTCAAAAGATTCTCCGGCGTGATGCATATTGACGCCTCATGTGGCAAGGATATAAATATTTGTTATATACTATGCCAGTTACTCGATAAATTTAACCTTTAAACACATAGCTATACATGAAATTCATAAATATTGATGAATGGCATTCACTTTGCACAAATATCAGCATAAAAGTAGTATAACTATTAACAGGCTTTATATTTTTATTGCCCATCCTATTTCAGAAAACACAATAATCAGACTATCAAAAGTTAAAATTTTTTTTTTTACATATATAACAATTAATCCTCAAAAAATCAAAGCAGACACAAGTTAATCTTGTAGAGGCAAGCCGGCTGGTTCACTTTTTCTTTTTTCTCTGAAAAATAAAGAAAGTTTACAATAGAGAAATAGCATTAAACAATACTTTATTAACAAAAATGTCTTTAAATAATACTTTATTAGGGGTTGGGTATCTTTATGTAAGCGAAGCTATAAGTGAATATATTGCTTCTAAAATTAAATAATAAACTATTTAATTTTAGCTGTGGACCCTACTTAAATACCATGTATTCTGACCATTTAAATGTCTCTAATAAATGATTCAATTCGTAGACTTTTTGAAATAATGTATAGTTGACGAAAATCAGTGCTCTTTTAATTCTTTCATTTCCCCCCCCCCATGAAACATACATGGAAAATTCAATTAAAATGTTAAAATGTATTATTTTTTCTTTTTTTTAATAAATTATTTTCTAAAAGTTGACAACTTTGATGGAAGTGGATAGTGCACTTTCAAAAGAGTAAAATAATTGATTTTTTTACTAAGGGGTTTTAAAATTACTTCTTCAAATAATAAAAATGGTTGAAACAAGTTTTCGATAATTGCATTCTTGTAGTTGATTCTAAAATAAGATTTTTCGTATAACGGAAGTTACCATAGAAAGACCCTTACCTTCTACTCTTCCTAAATTTCGCTTGCATAATCCAGTCGCTGATAGCTTCTCTTACAGCACTCTTGAGAGTTTCCAAAACAGCGGAAACAGATTTCTGAAACGGTGAATATCGGGAACAAATCAAAATGAAGATGCTAGAAACTCAATTTCATATAATTAACAGGGATCCCACTGAAGGCACATAATGAAAATCAATGACTTTTAAAGGACCTAAATAATATTTTTAAGGACTTTCAAACTAGAATTATTATAAATTTTGCAGTCAGGCATACAACATCTGTGAAAATTAAGCACTTTTAAGGATTTCTAAGCATTTTCAAGTACTTTTAAGGACCTTTAAGCAATTCCAAATACTTTTAAGACCTGCAAAACAAGTTCAAAAATATTAAGCACTTTTAATGACTGTGGGAACCCTGATAAATACCCTAATAATGTGCCTTTTAAAGACTTAAGTCTGTAGAAAGACATGGAGGAATGCTAAATTAACTATCGAAGGGTCACCACCAATAAATACCATACCAATAAATACAAACAATACAAAGTAAAAACACAAAAATCTTAGAAAAGCTTTAGATACCTAGACACCAGCACATACACTACCTTATTAGTTCCAAGATAGAAAACAAATACTTTATTTGATTAAACCAGGTTGTTTAATCTGTTTGTGGAAAAATTCATCTCAATAATTCCAAGATTGATTGCGCGATCCAATAACTTATTCACATCTACACATTTAAAACTAACCCAAGATCATTCTCTAGGTCCCTGTCTTGTCAAACGGCTGCTTAGATGGCCCAGATTTTGTAGATCTTCCAGTTAGAGAATATATGTCGGCAATGTCATCGACAACTATTTTCCTTAAGAGGTTGGCCGTTAGCGTCTTTACATCTTTCCCACCTGTGGTAAGCAGTAGTTTTTTAAAAAAAATAATTCTGGCGATTCGACCACAATAATCATATCCAAGAGGATTGAAGTAACTATGTTTAAAGAAATTGTTAAAGTGAATCATTTACATAACACCCAATAATAACAAATTACATTTTTTTAAATTATTTCTTTGATTAACTTTTAGCTGCACAGAGGATTATAGCTATTAAATAGAACACATACAACACATTTTGAATATACATACAAGTTTTTGCCTGAAGAACTGATTTTCCATCTGGTTGTTTAATTCAGCAAATCCTTCGATATCCACAGGAAGGGTAGACATTAGACAAACCTCTTGGTCTTCGGTAGAGGAGCTGCAACATTGTTCAGCATTCCTTGCTAGGAGTAAATCCACTTTCGCCTCAATTCTGCTCAGAAATGAAGTTATCTCGGAATTCAACGCCCAAAGATATGTTTGATTGTTTTGCAAGCCTGCGATCGACTTTTGAAGTCCATTAATTTCTTCTAAAATAATGAAAAATTATACAGGGTGGCCACAAGATTCAGGAAATAAAGTTCCCTGATAATTCCCCGACAGATTTTTAAAAAATTCCGATTTTAAGGAAAACTTTTTTTCAAATTTCGACAATTTTTCCAGATGTGTAGATCAAATAGAACATTTATGCCAAAGGAGAAAATATGCCGATTTTTTTAAAAATAGTTTTGGCAGTAACAAAAAGTTTAAATTATACCGTAACATGAAACTTTTAATGATTACCACAATTCCCCAGGAAAATGGCGCTAAAATACAGATGAACGGGAAAGTACCTTCAAAACAATAGAAAAGTCCCTGATTTTTGCAACATTTTTAAAAGTTCCCTGACATTTCCCTGATTTTTTCCAGAATCAGAAAGCTCCCTGACATTTCCAGGTTCTGTGTCCTCTATGTTATAAATATTGAATTTATATATACTTTTATAATAAAAATATACCTTTCCTTGTTCGGACTGAGGATACAAATTCACTGCAAAATACAATAAATTTATAAACATGTGAAAAAAAATGATAAGGCAATAATCTAAAAAAAATTGCCTTTTTGCAATTGCTTTTTTAATTACTTTATCAGGAAGGAAAATTTAAGACATGCCTGAGATTGGAAGGTTACCATCTTCTAAAGGTGTAAGCGACTCGTATGTATCCTGAATTAGTTTAGATAGACCTATATATTAAGATTAATTATTAATTAAGCTAAATAATGAATTATCTTTTGAATTATTATACTTTTTTAAATTAATATTTTAAGAAAGAACATTGTATAAATTTTTTTGTAGTTACAATTATTCTGTCGACTGCTGGTAAAACAGAAAGTTCGGCAAATGAAATTCCTTGATTCGATGAAAGGGTCAGTCTAGAATGCCTATAAAAAGGGAGTGGCGAAAATTGCCTGATAATTGGAATTTAAAAAGAAAGATTCCCAGTTGCTCCATGCATTTCCTATGGGACGAAAACAGGAAAACCCCCTCAGACAGTCATTTGCTATACAATGCGTATTGTCTTGTCACCAATCCCCCCACATAAGCACTCTAGGTCAGTCCAGACGGATGCCCAATCTACTGGCCAGCAATCTACACCAATCTACTCCCAGGATAGTACATTACATAACAGAAGAAATGCAGGCGGCAAGTTGTTTGCACAGTATTATACGGATAAAAATAATTTTCATGGGTCACTAAAACGTCAAGTTTTTTATTTTTTAAGGTGACCTTTAAGGTCATAGAATTTGAACGGTACAGCTAGGGAAAAATAATTTCAGATTTTATCATCTAATAAGGACAGTAGCAATTGGTAATATTTTGGTAAAAATCAGAGATGGTGTGAATCACCCCCTAATGTTAAGTTCAATCTCTAAGAATCTTGCTCTTAACATAAGCAGTTGAACATATCTTTCGATTTATAGCGTAAGTTAAATGACCACTTACCAACAGTTTAGGGCTTAAGAAAAAATAATTTAAAAACTATTAGAACTTATTAAAATGTAAATTTCTTTGATATAAACTTCTTCAGATTTAAAATTAAGTTTAAACAGCATTTGTTTAAAAATGCCAGTAAATCTTAGTAAAACTGTATCTATTATTTAAACATGCAGATGAAACTTAATATAATTACACATAAAATTGAAGAATATGCTTTGGAAATGTTAGTTGATTAAATCTTTTGTAAGGTTTTCCTATGAAGTTTGAAAATTTCAAGTCTAAAATTTTTTTAAGTGATTATTTCAATAATACAATACATTTAAAGGCGCGTTCAACTGCTTTTAACACCTAGACTTCAACATTAAAGTTTTGGACTATTTATATTAGACATTTTATTTCAGTATTATAAGTCTAAAATTTTTTCTAAGTGGTCATTTCACTTATACGATAAGTATCTGTAAAGACACTTATCTTTTAAAAATTAATGAAATAAACATACGTCTTTTCACACAAAACTTCTTATTTTAATCGACATTAATTAAAAAAAAAAATCTAGAAGTTGGCAAAATATTTCTGATTTACTATTTTTTATAGATTACAATATTTTTCATAATAACAAACTGTCATGCATAATTTAAAAATTTTATATCATAATATCCTAAAATTGCTTTAACAGATAATATACATACTGTTACGAATTTTTGTATATTTGTAAATATTTCGTAGTGTTTATTTTGTAAATAGTAAAATTTATGTACATTTCGCATAAGACAGTGTAATAGTTCGTCGTTAGTTTGCTTCCCCGCAATGTGTGTCTTAATGCTTGATAACGAGTTTTACAGAGGTAACGATGGGAAGCGAGTTTTACAAGGAGCAGGGCCTTTAACATTATGGTAATGGCAATCTCGCCAAATTGGCGAGATAGAGCCAAGTTGGCAACGGTTTTTGGCGACTGCTTTTTGTCGCCAAATTTGGAGAGAAATAGCCAAATGTCGCCCAAACTTGGCGACAATTTGGCGACATTTTCGGTCCCTATGTACATGTATAGGACTTTTCGACTACGATCAGGAAAGTTCTCCAAATATCTACCTCTAGAAGTCTCCAGAAGGTTTGACTCCTATATAAGCCTAGCCGTGAGTCGGTTAGTCAATAGTTGACTGAAGTTAGTGAGTTGATTGGAATTACTGAGTCCCAGCGAGCGTTCAGAGAGTTCCGAAAGCGAACTTTTGCATTGTCTTTTGTGGTGATTTAGCAGTTGTGTGTCAAGTTCAACTGCTGTTTTGTGCTCTATTGTTGTGAAAAGAGCTGTATTGAGTCTACTAGAACGAGAAGTTCTGGAGTTGTAAAGGAATCTGTGAAGAGTTGTATTGGAATAAATTTCTGCAAGTTTTGATCTGCTTTGGCTTCAAATCTTTCGAACCCATCCACGCAACAATACATTATTTCTGCATATACATTTATTTCTACAATCAGATTTCACAATTTGCTCTACTGCTTGAAATATTACACTATGATACATTTTCCGCATCCTATTGATAGGGGGCTTGCACTCACAGGCAACTTGTAAAGTTTTGGAAAATCTAATCTGTAGAATTTGTCTACATTCAATTTAAGGTAAGATTCTGCATTTTTCAATGTATACACTTTTAACAGAGAATTGTTTAATAATGAAATATGATCAACAGACGAGATATGTTTAATATTTATAATGAGTAATTTTACCACTTCAATATTGGGCATTTCCATTTTAATGAGATAATGGAGGGGTGAATTATCATTTTAGTCTAACATATTAAACTCTGCATTTGTCTGAAATAGATATATTGCAATGTCTAAATTTTCGAATTTGCAAGCTAAATGCAACGGTGTCTTACCATCAGCGTCGAACGCGTTGATATTTGCTCCTCCCTCCACAAGACATGTTAATCATCTCCATATGGCGATGAGCTGCTGATATGTATGCAAGACTGTGTCCCCCTGTACATTACATCATTTAAAGTTGCAAGTATGTTGGGATATTAGTATTGTAGCAACATCTACTCTGTCAAACATATTTCATTAACTAGAGCAGCGTTCGCCACTAACTTTTAGAGGCGGGCCATATGACTTATGTTGGAGCTTTTCGCGGGCCGGATACACCCATATATGTATTTTTATTATCAATTTCATATTGCTTAGCATTTCTAAACACTGAAAAAAAAATTATTTTTTAATCTTAATTAAATTGTAATTGATATTTGATTCTTTTTTTAATAATTAAAAAATAATAATTTTCATTATTATTACTAAATTAAATTCTAAAAGAGAAGTGAGTATTTTGTTCCAACGTGACAATTACAGTTGACCTAACTTTTAATATAACTATTTAAACTGTACTTTCAGATTATTCTGCTTTAGTGGGTTGTAGTCAATATAAATTGTGAGACGATGGCGGTTCAGTTTATTTTGTGATAGAGTCGATGTCTGTCGCAGTATTTTTTTTACAGCCAATCTTAATAAATAGTCCAAATGAGATTCAGTTAAGTTATTCCTGTATTTACTCTTAATGAAAACCATCTTTCTGAAAGTGTCTTTATATAGTTTCTTCGGACACGTAGTGGAGAACTCTGTTCGACATACTTAATACAAACTATAATATTTCGGGGAAATTACAATGATATATATAAAAAAAAAGTTCATTCAGTGATTTTTTTTTTTTTTTATCTTCTGTTCTATTGGCGGGCCGCAGAAATATCCGTCGCGGGCCAAGTCCGGCCCGCGGGCCGCGTAGTGGCTGACGCTGAACTAGAGGGACTATTCTTATTCCATATTCACATTTGCACCAGCCAGCGCATAGCATTTTGCAACTTAAAGTTTTTCAAATGGAATCGAACGATTTAAAGCCAAGTCACCTTGGGCATTTGCACTGTTAATATTAACACCCCAATTTACAGGATGTTGATGTATATCCGTCCATCCATTCAATGATAATATAATGATGAACGCTCATACCTCTATCATTGCAATAGTTGATGTTTGCTTTATAATTAATATTTTGGTAGCCTTTTTAAATCTTTGCTCACAAGCATATAATAACAAGGGCCTACCTAAAATATCAACATCTTCATGTAAAAGTATAAAATATGTTAACTCGTTGATCGAAATTTTATGACATAATTCTTCAAATGTGCCAACTCTTCACACTAGCTATACTATTCTGTACAAGGTCTGTAATAATAAAAATTTTATAAACTTTTGAGGAAATTGAATATGAAAAGTATATAAGTTTTTTTTTGCACCATAGAAAACAATTTAAATGAAACTATTTAAGTGTTTTCAAAATTTTATGAAATTCGGATATGAATTTTAGTAATATTATATTTCATTATAATTAAAATATTCAAAAGCCATTTCAAAATATTTTGTTATAAATATCGACATTACATTTCAAATAATCATTTCGACTTTCGTAATTTTAAGTGAAATGTTTCTAATCTCTTTAAAATTATACTTGATAATACAATAAATTAATGTTAAAAATTATTAAAATACACTTACTTATACTTTGGACTTAGCGTCAACACCAAGAATGTGTATTCTTGTACGTGTACTCTTTTAAAGTAGCTAACACAGAATCTGTAATAATTCGAAATAATAGTTACTAATATGATTGAGTCATGTCTGATATAAACATAATGAGATTGCATATTGAGAAAAAAATTATCTAAGTGTTTTATAAATTTTAAGAAAACTGAATAGGTATATTTATCTAAGTTTTCTGGCATATAAAATATTTGAATGAAATTATTAAAGTATTTTCCAAATTTTAAGAAAATCGGGTATAAATTTTAGTAAAAATATATATCACATTAGAATTAAAGAATTGAAAAGTCATTTAAAAAGATATTTTAATGTTAGAAATATCTACGTTACATTCATTTCAAATAATAATTTCATCTTTCTGGGGGGGGGGGGGACAATTTTAAATGAGTTGTATCTAATATCTTTAAAATTATACTTGATAATACAATAAATTAATATTAAAAATTATTAGATTACACTTACTTATACTTGGGACTTAGCGTCAACACCAAGAATACACTCTTTTAAAGTAACTAACTCAGAATCTGTAATAATTCGAAATAATAGTTACTAATATGATCGAGTCATGTCTGATATAAACATGATTAAATTGCATATTGAGAAAAAAATTATCTAAGTGTTTTCTAAATTTAAAAAAAAATTGAATAGGTATATAATCTAAGTTTTTTTACACCATAGACAAAATTTAAATGAAATTTTCTAAGTGTTTTCAAAATTTTTAGGAAATCGGGGGTGAATTTTAGGTGTAAAAATTGATAGTTTGAAAACAATTACTAAATTTTTCAAAAACTAAGAAAAAAACGGTCGTGAATTTTAGATATTGCTTAAATCAATGAGATATACTATTGAGAAAGTTTTACTCAGATATTTGAAAATCAAATACATGACGTTAAATAATACTACTTAAAATTAACCTTATACATTGGAAACTTTGAAATTACATATACAAATAAATATCAAAATTCAGTCATGTATATAAAAATCAATAGATTTAAACTTCCATGTGATATATAAGTTTTCGGTTAATACGTTAATTAAAATGTATTTCTGTCTTAATGCTTTTTAAATAAACGTAAAACTATCATTTAAATTTTATGAGATGCCTTCAAGAAAAAATATGCTATTTAAAGAGGTTAATAGAATTACTTTGCTGACAATTTACTGTATATATAGTTTAAAAATTAAAAAGTCTTAAAGATTTTTACGGTACAGAATTTGAATTATATAAAATCATTTTATTAGAAATTATATAACGTTTAGAAAAATAGTTAAATTACAATAATCTTATATCATTTTCAAGTTAAATTTTAAACTTAACTTAAACATTAAGTGCACATGCTAAAGTACCTTCAACAAAAATTATTTTGAAATAAAATAACACTTACCTCGTATTCAACATTAATTCTTGATATTGGAGAAATCTTTTTTGGAAGCTGAAATTATAAGAACAGCATTTTTAAAAACATGTATACATTTCTATAATAATTGTAGGGACGATTTCTCATTGTGAAAGCAGCGTCCTCTTCTAGCCAGATAGAAAGGACTGGTATCAACGCTTCCTGTGGTTATCTCGAGTCTTTGAGTACAATCTAAATAAGTGTAGAGCAGTCTCGAAAGTTGCAAATATTAGTGGAAATGCACTTATAAGCTTCCAACTTGATCTTTGAAAAGACAAAATAAAGTGATAGTCCGAGAGGCGACTGCAATTTTTGGACCCCATCGAACATCATTCTGAATTTTTTATAGAAATTGGAGAAAAGTGAGTAGATTAGGAATCCACTGGTCTACCGTGGCAAAAATGGCCGAAACTGATCAATTATCGACTTGGAATGAGTTGAACTAAAATCCGATTGCCAAATATGTCATAACTTGCCAAAAATAGAACAAACTTATTCGTCTGGCAACCCACTTCATTTTGATTTTCAATGAGAAAAAGCGCAAACAATTTCTGATCTTTGGCTCGGAAAACTTACGTCTTTTAAAAGTAAGCCAAATTGGCGACATCAGTTAAGTCATAAGTGACGTAATATTTTTTGCCAACTTGGCTCCCTTTTAATAGATCAAGTAGACCGTCGCCAGATATCTGAATCGTCTGCAACCTTCTTAATTGAAAATTAAAGAGTGAGGGTTAGCAAATAAAAAAAAAAAATGCTCATTATTTGGCAAGTTATGGCGCATTTGGCAATTGGATTTAGTTCAACTTAATAAAAGTAGATTTTTGACCAGTTTCGTCCATTTTTGCCACGGCAGACCAGTGGATTCGTAATCTACTCACTTTTCTCTTATTTCAATAAAAAATTCAGAATGATGTTCGATGGGGTCCAAAAATTGCAGTCGCCTCTCAGTCTATGAGAAAAGTTTCAACTTGAAAAAGGAAATATAATATGGGAAATCCAATTATCAGTAATGAAAAATCACGGTTTGAATAAAAACTTAATTGCAACAGAACCCTCTTGAATGTGATCTGCTACATTTCATTACCTGATACACTTAGGCCTCTTTCACACGGTGCGGATGCGAGTGCTTATGCGGGTCCCCAAACGCATGCCTTTTCACACGAGCCCATATCTGAGGACTTTTCACCCTCACATTTGAAGAGTTTGATTATTATTTTCACCCAGTATCTGAATAAGCATTGATTAAAAGTATTAGTTATTTTTTAAGTTTTACTTTGTAATGTAAGGTTACGGTTATTATATCTCCTTTATTCTAGAAGGAAACGGAGAGATAGGCGTTTGTTGGATCATCCTGTTAATCAGGGCCGGCCTAAGGCGTGTGCGATTGCACACATGTAATTTTGAGAGGGGAGCCGAAATGAGAAAAATATTAAAAAAAATACTATGATAATATGGTAAAAATGTAAACTAACAAAAACATTTTCCGTTACTATAGCTAGTAAGGTCCACTGCTAAGTGATGTAATGCAGGTTATTTTAATCAATTTTCTGTAAAATGTTTTTTAGATTATATTTTTCATGAATAATAAATAAAAACTTTTGTTGTAATTAAAAAAAAAATTCTTATTTTCTGATAAAACTATAAACAGAATAAAAGAATTTAGGAGCTTGTTCTTTATAGAAGTACAGAACACCGTGCTTATTGAAATTTGAAAAAGTCCGTTAAAAGAATTAGTAATAGAAGAAATCATTTTAAAAAATAAAAATAATGAAAAGATACTACATACTTTACTATTTATTACTACTTACTAGTTTTAGTTTTGAATCCCTTTAAAATATCAAATTCAGGTATTAAGTTCCTGTAAATTTTAGTTATAGAGCACCCATACCATTTTCGGAGGGTTTTTTCTATACCCATTTTTATTGTAAGAGGCGCCAAAACTCATTCTTGCACACACAGCATTTTGCTCTTAGGCCGGCATTGTAGTTGAACAAGCAGCTAAGATAATACCAGTACTAATTAGCCGTATTGATATATAGTCGGCAACTTTTACTTACCGATGTGGAATCCTCTTCCTGTTTCCAAAATACCGAAAAGTGATCCGAGTTTGAACCTTTTCGCCGATGTTATGTTTTAGAAAAAAAGTTTCAATACTAGTATACATTGGAAATTTTTTCCTAAACTTTTTAATTAAATTCACATTTTTTCACACTTAACAAGTGTTAGAAAACTAACATATTTGCATAAAAATTATTCATTTGAGGATTGATTAATTAAAAATTAACTAAAGGATATAATCCTGCACCAATCATAATTCAATTTGTAATTTATTTAAAATTTTAAATTTAACGATAAACGATACTCAATGATTTGATATAAGAAACCGACTTGAATTGAACATTTAATTGAAATATTTTTTTATATAATTTAGTTTTGAAATTATATTTAAAATTACCAACTTTTTATAAAAACGTCAAGATTCAAAATTAAGTTAAAATTCAATTATTGCATAGATTAGTTAGATCCCAGTAGGTTTTTTGTCCCGCATTATACACTTGAAATTACCAATAAAATTATAATTAGTTAATTTAAATTGAATTTATAGATGGAAATTGTGGAGATATACCGACTTCTGCGGGCCCGCACGAAAAGTTTGATGAGGTTTAAAAGTTGAGGACCGCTCTCCGCACCGGGTGAAATGCTTCATTCGAAATACATTGGTGAAACTTTTTGCGCGCCCGCACTCGCATCCGCACAGTGTTAAAGAGGCATTATGATGTAGGTGTCAGGGACGCAATCAGAAAATTGCTGTGGGAGGGGTTTTCCATTAAACACTAACATAAATTGTTATCCCTTATTATCCATATTATCGAGATTATAAAGTAATACGAAGTTTTTCATGGTTGTTTAAATTTAAAGCGTAGACAAGCTTTCGTTGCGGGCGACGGGTTTTGATCCAAGGACCATTGTGTCTCGAGACAGATGCTTTACCTCTGTGCAAAAGAGTACTCCAGTGCACAGAAGTTTTATCTGTTATTTGATGTCGCCACATAGACCCTTCCCAGTGACGAAGGAGCGATACTGTTGATCAACGTCTGATCGGAGTTGGAGGTTTGGGATGCTTGTTGCTTCGTTGTGTCCGCTTGTTGCGGTGTTGCACGCGAGTTGCGTATGTGGTTGTTTGTTGCGAGTTGCGTATGGTTGTTTTTGTTGCGAGTTGCGTATGTGTTGGCTTGTTGCAATGAAGTGTCTCCTTTCAGAAGCGCCGATAGATGGCAGCATGATTCGTTTTTCAGTCCAGTCACCAATAAAGCGTAGGCAAGCTTTCGTTGCTGGCGACGGGTTTTGATCCAAGGACCATTGTGTCTCGAGACAGATGCTTTACCTCTGTGCAAAAGAATACGCCAGTGCACAGAAGTTTTATCTCTTATTTGATGTCGCCACAAATTCATTTAGAGATATTTTAAGTGAACATATTTTATTATATAATTATGACGATACATTCAGAAATAAGTTTGTAAGATTAAATTAATTATATTTGACAAGAGGGGTTAATTATACTGACATAATTTTAGAATAATTCTTATAAATGGAAATGACTTGAGATAACAGATGGAGTTGAAGATCATTAATGTTGCAGCATAATCAAGTACAAGTTTTAAAAAGTAATCCAACAAAATTGTCTTTACTCGCAAAATTGGTTAAAAAGTTAAATAAATATTATTCACAATTTTATAAAAGTTTAGTTTATGTTTTTTTAAATATAGAATTGAACTTTGGCCTAGGACTTAAAGCGACTTTTTACAATAAAAGGAGAATTAAGTGTGCTTTTTAAATTTTTTTTTTTGGAGAAGACAGAAACATTTTCAAAATTCGGATCGTAAATAAATATATTAGTTTAAAACTATTTGTGTGGTGACCTCAAATAACAGATAAAGCTTCTGTGCACTGGAGTATTCTTTTGCACAGTGGTAAAGTATCTGTCTCGAGATCCAAAGGTCTCGCGATCGAGGCCCGTCACCCACAATTGAATTTTATTGTTTATAGAATGTTGATATTACTGAATATTTAGATCATAAATATAAAAGTCTAACATAAAATGTAATTTAAATCATGAATTTTAAAAAGATACTTTTTATAAAAATATAAATTCGCTGAAAACCTTTAAGAAGATTTATTAAAACGATGCTTTTTCATTTAAATGACAACGTGTTTTGAACATTCTATAAGTCTGTCTGTGTTGGGGATAGAGAAACACATCTATAAGCATTCGTCAAACAATGCTTCAATTACAACCATTTTCCCTTGCTATTTGTTACCCTTAAGTTTTCCTTGCGACGCTAATTTTTATTTTTAATTACCCATATGCTTACATAGGGTAATAAAAGTAAAGTATTCGGTCAAAGAAAAAAAGAAAAAAAAAAATCGATTGCTTTTTTTGCAATTCTCGGCGTTTTGGAACACCGCGGTTTAAAAAAAGTGGTCTAGAAAAAGTCTCTCTTTGTGTACTTGGTCAACATAACTCCCGAACGAATTGACCTACTATGTTCAAATTTTGTGTGCGGGTTAGTGGTGGCTATGGGACCTACCAATAAGGTTTTCATCAAAATCGCGCATGCTTATATGGGTAAAATAAAAAAAAAATCATGTTTTTCAGCAATTGCAACAAAACTGCTCTAACGATTTTGATTAAAATCTCTGAACTAATGTCTCTTAAGGTGTTCTAATCGTCCGATCTTTCGAAATTCCCGTAGAAATGAGATAAGAGTGTAAAAAGTTGAAAAACAGGTGCCTTTAACACAGAGATCTTTGCCCTTGAACATCGCCTTTTAACGATTGATTTTTTTTCTGTTTCAGACACAAGAAAGTACAATGTAATGTCTATAGAATAACATCACCAATTTCGCCATCTTGGCGGATTTTTTTTGCCCATGTAAAAATTATTGCCAAAAATATCACCAAACTGGCCATTTTTATTTAAATGAGTGAAAATGTGAAAGCGGTAAATAACACCATAAATTTTTATGCAATGACCAATATTATAGTGTAATTGAAAGTTGTGCATACCCCTAGTTTTTGAAGAAATAGTGTGCTCTATGTCTGCATACTTAAATGCATTGAAAACGGTGCCGTTGGTCGTAACTTTGAATCTAGGCTTGTTGATTTTTTTTTTAAACATATCCCGTGAAATTTTCGGGTTTTATTTTGTTTTCATGAAAAGGACTATTTTTTGTAGCAATGGTTGTGATTGATCTGCATTTTCACAAGTTTTTGGTAAGAGAAATGGTGCTCGCCCCACAATAGTTAAAATTTGTGTGTTTACATTAGTTTTACTCTTTTTTTTTAAACAAAAATTATTATTTTACAGAAATTCCACAACAAAACAATATGATATATAAGCAGAGCTAGGATCTCCAAAAAGTGAGTCCCCAATCCTCTCCGAACCATCCGTCATGGGCCCCATTTCATAGTTAACTGCTTTGAAAATGTCGTTGGTGACAACATGGTTGTAAATTTCTTTTCTTTAAACATATATCCTGTGAAATTACCGGGGCATGTTTTATCTTCTTGAAAAGAACTATTTTTTGTTGCTGTAATGGTTAATGGTTGCGTTTGATTGACATTTTCTCGAGTTTGTGGCAAGTTGGTTGGTTGTTTTCAGATTATCTTGCGCCGTCAGCCACGAGGGCTATAATGCGCCGAAACATTCGTCATTAGACAAGCCAACATACATTTACAAACACCCATGCCTAACACGGGACTCGAACCCGCAACCTCGTGGTCTAGAACCTAGCACGCTAACCACTATACCGTTTGGTAGGCGAGTTTGTGGCAAGAGAACTGCTGCTCCACCCACAATAGTTAATATTGTAAAGCCAATAATTGCTTTCATTAGGTTTGTGCTTTTTTTAAATATTATTTTACAGAAATGCCACAACAAAACAATGAGACTAGGATCCAAAAATGGGAGGAGAATCTGCCCCCCGCACCAATCGCCATTGCACTTCTAAAATCACTATTACTTTGATGATATTGTTACGAATTTTTGTATATTTGTAAATATTTCGTAGTGTAATTTTGTAAATAGGAAAATTTATGTACATTTCGCATAAGGCAGTGCAATAGTTCGTCTTAACTTGGCTTCCCTGCAGTGTGTCTATTAATGCTTGATAATGAGTTTTACAGATGTAACGCTGGGAAGCGAGTTTTACAAGGAGCAGGGCATTTAACATTATGGGTAATGTCAATCTCGCCAAATTGGCGAGATAGAGCCAAGTTGGCGACGGTTTTGGTGACTAAATTTTGTCGCCAAATTTGGCGATAAATCGCCAAATATCGCCAAACTTAGCCACCATTTGGCGACATTTTCGGTCCCCATGTACATGTATAGGACTTTTCGACTACGATCTAGAAAGTTCTCCAAATATCTACCTCTAGAAGTTTCAAGAATGTTCGCCTCCCCTATATAAGCCTGAGAGAGAGTGTGATCGAGTTAGTAGTTGACTGAGTTGAGTCCGTTAGTTGACTGAAATTACTGACTTGGTTGTCTGTCAGCGAGCATTCAGAGAGTTCCGAAAGCGAACTGTATTGCATTGTCTTTTGCGGCGATTTAGCAGTTGTGTGTCAAGAATAACTGCTGTTTGTGCTCTATTGTTGTGTATAGAGCTGTATTGAGTCTACTAGAACGAGAAGTTCTGGAGTTGTAAAGGAATCTGTGAAGAGTTGTATTGGAATAAATTTCTGCAAGTTTTGATCTGCTTTGGCTTCAAATCTTTCGAACCCGTCCACGCAACAATATTCGTATAGATGTCCACAAAATATAGAATTTGTATCATCCATATGAAGTCCTTAGAAGACTAACCCAGGGCAATAAGTTTGTCATATCTCCAGGAAATTCTAAGTGGACGTCCCAAATACGTCAAAGTTGGTCTCTTTTATCCTGGGATCAAAATTGTGGATGACGTACTGTCTGGATTCTTGGGTTTTTCTCAGCTTCTGGTATCAGAATCTCTTACAATTAAAGTAATTTTTCTCAAAAGAAGGAAAACTGATTTTCCCCCTAAAAATGAAACATGTTATTTTAAAGAAAAAATTGCAGAGTAAACTTGGGCAAAATATGTTCAAGAAATAAAAAGATTTGGTAATTTTCTGTCTAAAAAGCATCTCCATAAAGTTTTAATTGGTCATCCTAGCGATGTCACTTGAGTATAGAACCCAGGATGCTGAAAAGAATGTCATTTGATCGCTCTGAGAATGTAGATTACTTGAGGTAATACTTAGAACGTCCTCTGAACATTGTATTTGTGTCATCCATGCAAAGTCCGAATGGGACTTCCCCAGAATATTTCGTTTATTCCCTTCTGTTTGAAGTCCTTAGCGGTCGTCCCAGATCACCCATAATGTATATCCTTCATCCTGGGTTGGTTGGTTGTATTCAGATTATCTGGCGCCGTCAGCAACACGAGGGCTATAATGCGCCGAAACATTTCGTCATTAGACAAGCCAACATACATTTACAAACACCCATGCCAACACGGGACTCGAACCCGCAACCTCGCGGTCTAGAAGCTAGCACGCTAACCACTATACCGTTTGGTCGGCCCTTCATCCTGGGATCAGCCGACCAAACGGTATAGTGGTTAACGTGCTAGCTTCTAGACCTCGAGGTTGCGGGTTCGAGTCCCGTGTTAGGCATGGGTGTTTGTAAATGTATGTTGGCTTATCTAATGATGAATGTTTCGGCGCATTATAGCCCTCGTGTTGCTGACGGCGCCAGATAATATGAAAACAACCAATCATCCTGGGATCAAATTTCGACGTTTGAGGCACACAAAGGATGTCCTGGGACTGGCATGTGTTGTCTAAGCAAGATCGAAAAAGGAAGACTTATAGTTGGTTGGTTGTTTTCAGATTATCTGGCACCGTCAGCAACACGAGGGCTATAATGCGCCGAAACATTCGTCTGCCGACCAAACGGTATAGTGGTTAGCGTGCTAGCTTCTAGACCGCGAGGTTGCGGGTTCGAGTCCCGTGTTGGCATGGGTGTTTGTAAATGTATGTTGGCTTGTCTAATGACGAAATGTTTCGGCGCATTATAGCCCTCGTGTTGCTGACGGCGCCAGATAATCTGAATACAACCAACCAACCAACCAAACATTCGTCTTTAGACAAGCCAACATACATTTACAAACATCCATGCCTAACACGGGACTTGAACCCGCAACCTCGCGGTCTAGAAGCTAGTACTCTAACCACTATACCGTTTGGTCGGCTGGAAGACTTATAGAATTACTTCGCTTGATGGATGTGATGTCCGTCCGAAGGAATAAAAGTTAAATAATGCGTGAAGTATTGGGTTTATTTAACACATTCGCTGCAGATCACGCGCCAGAGCGGAATGTTTTGTTACTCCCCAGTAGTCTGTTCTGATCAGACTGCACCCGATAGGAGTTTCCGTTCATGCTGGAATTAACTGAAGTAACAAAATAATATTTGTCATGTGACATACACATCAAATATATCTTGTCTTTCTCCATAAGGTTAGCTGGTAGCTTGTGTTTTTAAAATGCAGTTTCAGGTAATTCCAGCAAAACACGGCAACTCCGATCGGGTGCAGTCTGATCTGGACAGGCTACTCGGGAACAGCCCGACATTCCGTGCTGGCAAGTGATCGGCAGCGAATGTGTTAAATTAAATTTAATGCACACCTGTCATACACACTCAAACATTTACAAATCGTATTTTTAATTTTTTTTTTTTAACTGGTTTATAACTTTGGATTTTTTAAAAATAAATACGTGTTTGATACTAAATGAAAGCAACAGATGAGATTTCAAAATTTGTTATAACACATATGGCTTGTTTGCAAACATCTTATTAAGTGTAGAAAACTACATGTCCACCTTCGTTCTAGATTATGAAATAGGAGAAAAATTTGATTCCTTACTTTTTTAATATTGAGAGAAATTAAGTTTCGGTTTTAATCCCTAGAAAATTTGCTCATTTTTGCGAAATAATTTTTTGTTAACAAACCGGAATCCAAATAGCATAAGTCTTGAGTGAGTTAATGCTGAAAGTAGTTTGTTCCAGAAGTGATTACAAATCTGCTGTTATGATGTAAAAAAGTCCGTTAATGGCTCAGATGATAGTAATCGTGTACTGAATACTCCTTGAGTGAGTATTTGCTAGGGTGTTCCGAAAAATACTTTTTATATATTTTTATAAAAAGCTGTATAAAAAAAAAAAAAAAAAAAGAATTAATAAAAAAAGAAAAAAAGAATTTTGTCATATTTTATTAGAAACTGAAATTTAACACAACCTGAAATTTTTGTTTGTTTCAATTAAAGTTTGTGAATTTTTGTAAGAATTTTTTTTTTTAAGTGCAGTACTCAGCTAATAATTTGTAAAGTGTATTATTTTTTCCATTTAATGATATTTTCTTACTTTGCTCTAGCACTATATGCCTATATTTACTTGTTATAAAAGTTATTTGATTTTTTCCAGTTAGTAGAAAAATTATGAAAATCATATATTTCTTCTAAGTTTAGGGTCGAGGCGTCACCGCAAATTTAAACACATTTTTGTTTGCATTTTACTCATCTACCCGAGTGACAAGTTTTCCGCTCTATAAAGTTTAAAATAAAAAAAAAAAAAATAAAAAAAAAAAATAAAAAAAAGGAAAAAAAAAAGAAAGAAAAAAAGGAAAAAAAAAAAAAAAAAAAAAAAAAAAAGAATTTTGTCATATTTTATTAGAAACTGAAATTTCACACAGCCTGAATTTTTGTTTTGTTTCAATTGAAGTTTGTGAATTTTTATAAGAATTTTTTTTTAAGTGCAGTACTCTGCTAATAATTTGTAAAGTGTATTATTTTTTCCATTTAATGATATTTTCTTACTTTGCTCTAGCAATATATGCCTATATTTACTGTCATAAAAATTATTTGATTTTTTTCCAGTTAGTAGAAAAATTATGAAAATCATATATTTCTTCTAAGTTTAGGGTCGATGTGCCACCGCAAATTTAAATAAATTTTTGTTTGCATTTTACTCATCTACCCGAGAGACAAGTTTTCCGCTCTATAAAGTTTAAAAAAAAAAAAAAAAAAAAAAAAAAAAAAAAAAAAAACCACTACACCCTAGTATTCTCTCTTAACCAGTTTTTAAGAACTCTGCCAAAACACTAACAGTTTAAATACCAGAGGGGAACTGCTCCCCCTCCTATCGCTTCCACGGTAGATACATTTTAAGAATTAAACTGAAAGTGATTATTTTCTTTTAAATGTGTTTAATTTTTTGTATTGTTTTTAAAATTTGTAATGGAATTGTAGCGATTGCAAAGGGCGTTGCGCAGTTTGGGTCCCAAAAACAGGGCGAGTTCGTTTCCTAGCAACTATCACACGATGGTAATAAAATGTTTATAGCCCGATGCTGTTGAAAGAGCAGTTAAGAATTGTAAGTTTTGATACTGTTGACTGGAGGACTAGGTCTGAATGGAAATGATTGGGATTATTTTTGCTTCTGCGTTTGTAATTTTCGGTAAGTTGCCTTTTGATTACTAGGCTCTATATTCAAACCTAGATTTATACAGGGTGAATACAAATGATGGGTCCGATTTAAAAAAATCATATTTTCGAAACTAGTGCACATATTACAATAAATGATACATGAATGTAAGCGAAATATACCAAATTTTTTTCCTCACCAACAAGGGCGTACTGGGACATAAAATCGGCCCGGTGATTTTAGATTTATGGCGGCCCAAATTTTCAATCTAATTTCATGAATTTTTAATGATTATTGTTGGTAATAATAAAATATTTCCAATAAGTAATTTTAATTAAATAATTAATCTTAATTAAATAATTATAATTAAATAATACATTTTAATTAAATAATTAATTTTGATTAAATGATTAATTTTAATTAAGTGATTAATTTTAATTAAGTGATTAATTTTAATTAAGTAATTAATTTTAATTAAGTAATTAATTTTGATTAAATAATTAATTTTAATTAAATAGTTTTAATATGAAATACATTTTTATTTAAATATTTCTATTTAATAGTATATTTCAATAATTAAACAAGTTTTATTCATGAATCAATTTTAATAATTTAGTTATTTTAATAATTAATTTAATTAAATCAAACTTTCACTGTCTCTACTATTTATGCCTAATTTGCGTGAAATTGGTTTCCATAAACCATTGATATATTTAACTTTAAAATAAAAAATAGTCGCTATAAAAAAAAAATAGTCGTAATACGATAGTATATAAATTTTAGTGTATCTATTTTCTAAATCCAACAAAATCTATAAAATTAATTTAAAGAAATGTACTATTGAAAATTAATATGAAATTTATCTTTGAAACAAAAGTGATAGTTCAATAATAGTGTTAGTAGTTCCCATGGGAGTGACTGGCTTTTGAATGTATTAAGTTATTTAAAAATTTATTTTTAAGGAAGGTACTATATTCTATATAAAAAAAATTGTGGAAAAAAAAAGTACTTCTGTACCCCACCGGCCCATTTTGTAAAGACACTGACCGGCCCGGTGATTGCACCGGACAATCCTATGGCCAGTACGCCCCTGCTCACCAATTACTAGAAGCTTCCAAACCGATGGATGGGGCGTGCGGGCGACGGTGATTTACCCTTAATCGCATGGCCACCAAGATCCCCAGACCTATCACCATATGATTTCTTTTTATGGGGTTATGTCAAAGACATTGTTTGTGTACCGTCTATGCCGGAAACACTTGCAGAACTTAAAGAGCGCATTTGTGCAACATTACGAACCATTGATGGAGTGATACTACAAAATATATAGAATGAACTGGATTATAGATTGGACGTATGACGTGTAACAAAAGGGTCACGCATCGAACATTTGTAACTGAAAAAAACTTGGTATATTTCTCTTTACATTCATGTATCACTTATTGTAATATGTGCAGTAGTTTCGAAAATACGATTTTTTAAAATCGGGTTCATCATTTGTACACACCCAGTGTACTTCATTGCATAGTAGGCTAATAATATAACCCGTAAAACAAAGTTTTTAATATGAATCATTAATCATCCAAAAAAGAACTAGACGATGTAAAAAAAGCCCAAGAAAAATAATCAGTCAGAAAATGTTGTAAAATCTAATGTTTGCCGCCAAGCTGCCGTGTTTAGTTTCTTTGGGGTACTTGTACACAATGAACTAAATTGGGATTATTAGGGGGAATCCCCATAAGCAATCAGAACTTGACAGGCTAGAGTTATTTCGGATTAATTTAATTTGCTTCAGCTACTTTGCAAACATTTCACGGAATTGAGATTAATAAAAAAAAAAAAAAAAAAAAAAAAAACCTAGCCTGCTATAGAATTGCCTATGGGGATCCCCCCTTATAATCCCAATTTAGTTCATTTCGTACAAGTATCCCAAAGAAACTAACATAGTAAACTTACAACGTCTAGTTTTTTTTTTTGGGAGATATCCATTCTTTTTGTTGTGTTTGTTATGTTCTAAATGAGTAAGATACGACCAATGGATATTTTAGTGTGAATAATCATATCGTCGCTCTAAGAAAAAAAAATGGCGTAAATGACAGCACCATTAGATTCACATACTACTCTTTGTATTGAGAGTGACAATAAATATCATGATTAAATATCGTAGAGAGATTTAGGTTTGCAATCCAAATCCTTTTCGTTTCTTTTAAGAAGAAATCTTCCTTACCACAACAAGAAAAAAGTTCATAGTAAAAAATATGCACCTATTATAACTTGAGTACAAAAATATCCAATTATATACTAAAAAATAAGTAATTGTACGAAGTATGTATAACATACAAACAAAATACTTGCTTTTTATGGGAAATTGAGGATTACTAGCTTTTGCGTACGAATAAATATATATAAAAAAAATGTGTCTCAACACAACTTTCGTTTTAGTGTTTGAAATATAAGACTTATTATTATTTTAAGAGAAATTCATCTAGCTTTAGTGGTGGAGTCCTTATGATATTAGGTTAGTGATCATAAGATGAGTGCTTCAAATCCGACCAGATACCTAGAAAACTTTATTTTAAACTGAAAGTGGTTTTCTAAGTAAAAAGTTGAAACACGTGTTTTCAGAGCTTTGATAAGCATGCAATTTAATTGAAGAATAAGTATTTTTTTCCGAACTACGCCGTTTTAATAGTTTAACTTAAAATATCAAAGTCACTTCTTGAAATTGAACTAAAGATGAATGTCCGAAATTCGCTGACCCTCTTTAATCAGTCATTACCCGGGCTAAAATACCAAACTTCTGGAATTATTTCTTGGGAGTTGGGGGGGACAGGCTCTCTTGTGCATTAATTCATACAAAAGGCACTTCCTCTAATAAATATGAGAGGAATAAAAACAAGAATAGTCTGAATATATTAAAGCGTTTAAGCTGTAGGCCAGGCTAAAATTTCCAAACATCTGGTTCATTTCCGAGGGGGGAGGGTACAGACAATCCCACCCATCAAATCATACAAAAGGCACTTCCTCTAATCCAGCTGAGAATAATAAAAAAAGAATGCTACAAAATCATCAAATACTTTTGGCTGTAGCTGTGGCCAAAGTTTTGGTCACAACCAGAAGCATCAGAAACAGAATTATAGAAGAACGAAATTCTGATGACTTTGGTGATTTTCAAAGGATTTTTTTACCATGTTCTCTTGTTCAATCTTAACAATTATGTTGTTATTTTTCGTTTACTCACTCGGGGCAACATGATGAAAAAAAAAAAAATCAGGGTTCTAGCTCTAATAGAATCTGAGCTGTGAGGGGTCGAAAACGGGCCTAAGCTCTGTCAACATATTATACACTTGCATGTCTGCCGCTTTGACTTCGGATTTGGCGGCGGAACACTGCCGCGTTCCTAGATATGCATTGCTAATTTTTATATTCATTAATATAGCTTTGATTCTGTTGTCAGCGTGTGGTTGGTGTTTGCATCTAATTTTAAATATTAAAAACATATCTATCAGCAAAATACGAGGCAAACTACGTTTCAACATTTGTTTATTAAAATTGAATGGGAATTTATGCATTCACGTCCAAATATATTTTAGTGCCATAAAACTCCCCAACCCCAAATATATTTTATTTATTTTAATACGCAATGCAACGTTGAATTTACCTGGCCACTCTCCATAGTAAATTTAGGCATTCAGATTCACGTCTAGTTATCTTTTATTTATTCTGACTAAAATAATTTTGGCAAAAGGAAAGAGTTTCAACAATGCTCTCTAATGAATTTTACGTGGAACAGTTAATACCTTAAATTTAGTAAACATTTAAAAAAAATTTTTTGGGGGGAAAGAAAGAAGAGAGACAGAGGAAGGCGATAGGGGGAGGGGCGCTTATTTCTTTGTATATAAGTAGTGATTAGTGATGTTATGAAATTTCATTTCTTTTAAATTATGGATTTAAATTAATGAATTTTTTTTTTTTTTTCAAAAGCATCTGGAGTATTGGGCCAGTATGATTTCGGCATTAGTACAAAAGGAGAAAGAGAAGGTATATATTTTGTTATTCATTACATTATTATTACTCTTATTTTATTTTAATACCATGTTGATTTAAATGCCGCCGACCAAACGGTATAGTGGCTAGCGTGCTAGCTTCTGGACCGCGAGGTTGCGGGTTCGAGTCCCGTGTTAGGCATGGGTGTTTGTAAATGTATGTTGCCTTGTCTAATGACGAATGTATCGGCGCATTATATCCCTCGTGTTGCTGACGGCGCCAGATAATCTGAAAACAACCAACCAACCAAGATTTAAATGCCAATTTAAATATTATGGTGCTTCTATAAAATTTTTCGTTTCCTTTCTGCAAAGCGTTAAAAAGTACTTTAAAATTTTATCGAAAGTTTAGCATTTGAATTTTTTTTGTTTGTTTACAGATGAGGGAGATTAATTCTAATTTAAAAAAAAAAAATTGAATGATAGAATATTCAATTTGACTATTTTCCTCGTTCGGGTGATCTGTTCAGAATAAGTTATTGATTATGTTCACTAGATGGCACTAGTCTCTCGTTCGTCAAGAATTAAGGCGTAGATAGTTATTAAACTTTTCTTTTCAACAAATTTCCATTTTTTGGGTTTTAGTACAGCACTCTGTGGCAGCGATCAAGAGGCAATACTTGCCGTAAATCAAGAAATAAATTGCAATTTCTTTTTATCACCAAGAAAAACAATAATAGTTCAAAAAGTTGGGGGAGAGGGGGGGGGGTCGTTCTAGAACCTCCGGTATTGAGCTGTGTTACCAGACTTGGTATATCTTCAGTACTACACTAGTATTTTTCTTATACAATTTAGGCCGACCAAACGGTATAGTGGTTTGCGTGCTAGCTTCTAGACCGCGAGGTTGCGGGTTCGAGTCCCGTGTTAGGCATGGGTGTTTGTAAATGTATGTTGGCTTGTCTAATGACGAATGTTTCGGCGCATTATATCCCTCGTGTTGCTGACGGCGCCAGATAATCTGAATACAACCAACTTATAGAATTTAGTATTGTTTTTATTCACAGAAGAAGAAACAAATTAAAACGCGGCAAGAGTTGAATATTGCTTAAATAATGTTCGTTTCAAATGCCATGATTTATAGATAAAAGTTTTGTTTGTTTAATCATTGTATCCCAGTAAGCATAATTAGGCGAGCAAAAATTTCCAAAGTCACATGAAATTTTTTTTTGTAAGCTTCAAAGTAATATTTTGCTAAAGCTTTTGTAATTTTAAGTAGTTTGAGGAAGCTAAAGTTTATTTCGATTTTAAAATTTAGCAATCTTAGCCAGGAAATACAGATGAACAACAATAATAATATTATTTATTTTATGACTCGGCCATGGATTTTAGATAAATATCGACATAGATTTAAATTTAGAAAAGGGTGTCCACATGCTCCTTGTTGAGGGACACCGATCATTGTATTTGGAAATGTGCGCAGTTAAAGGATTACCCTTAAAGCGTATGAAGCTTTCATTGTGGGCGACGGGTCTCGATCCCAAGACCATTGGAACTCGGGAGAGATACCTTACCGCTGTGCAAAAGAGTACTCCATTGCACAGAAGTTTTATCTGTTATTTGAGGTCGCCACACAGCTTCCTCCCAGCGACGAAGAAGCGATGCTGTTGATCAACGTCTGATCGGAGTTGGAGGTTTGGGATGCTTATTGCATCGTTGTGTCAGCTTGTTGCGGTGTTGCACGCGAGTTGCGTATGTGATTGCTTGTTGCGATGTAGTGTCTGATCGCTTGTTGCGATGTAGTGTCTGATCGCTTGTTGCGATGTAGTGTCTGATCGCTTGTTGCGATGTAGTGTCTGGTCGCTTGTTGCGATGAAGTTTCTCCTTTCAGAAAGTGCCGATAGATGACAGCCTGATTCGTTTTAGTCCGATGTCACCAATAAAGCGTATGAAGCTTTCATTGTGGGCCACGGGTCTCGATCCCAAGACCATTGGAACTCGGGAGAGATACCTTACCGCTGTGCAAAAGAGTACTCCATTGCACAGAAGTTTTATCTGTTATTTGAGGTCGCCACACAGCTTCCTCCCAGCGACGAAGAAGCGATGCTGTTGATCAACGTCTGATCGGAGTTGGAGGTTTGGGATGCTTATTGCATCGTTGTGTCAGCTTGTTGCGGTGTTGCACGCGAGTTGCGTATGTGATTGCTTGTTGCGATGTAGTGTCTGATCGCTTGTTGCGATGTAGTGTCTGATCGCTTGTTGCGATGTAGTGTCTGATCGCTTGTTGCGATGTAGTGTCTGGTCGCTTGTTGCGATGAAGTTTCTCCTTTCAGAAAGTGCCGATAGATGACAGCCTGATTCGTTTTAGTCCGATGTCACCAATAAAGCGTATGAAGCTTTCATTGTGGGCCACGGGTCTCGATCCCAAGACCATTGGAACTCGGGAGAGATACCTTACCGCTGTGCAAAAGAGTACTCCATTGCACAGAAGTTTTATCTGTTATTTGAGGTCGCCACACCCTTTTTAGTATGTGCGTCAACAGGGCCCGTGTCTCTTTCAGGGTTCCCGTGCTTACACTCAAAATGAAAAATATGAATAAACATATTTTATAATCAAAGAATAATGTTAATTAATAAATCATTTTCAATTCATTTTTTATTTCTCCACTGAATCCATAAGCTACAAATGAGTATTGTGCGTATTGTTCTGACAGTATACCAATATTTTTAGAAATAAATTTTTATTTCTCCACTAGCTTCATAATCTACAAATTGGTACTGCCATAACAATACGCGCAATACCCATATGTCGCTTATGGAGCTAATGGATAAATAAAAAAATAATTTCTACAAACTTTGGTACTGTCAGAACAATACGCGCAATACTCATGTTTTTAGAAACTAATTTTTCTTGTATGAAGAAACTACTATATTATGTGGTATCAAGAGCAATGCTTTTCTAAACTTATATCGATAAATTGTAACTGAACCATTCTGACAGGTAATAGAAAATGATTGTTATTTTTACTAAAAAAGCTTTCTTGGGTATGAGAAGAAAACACAATATTTAATTGCATCATCGAATTGTTTTTTGAATTTAATAATTTTTACACTTTAGAGGTTTTATGTATTATTTATCATCGATCATTGCATTTTGAAAGGTTTTGCTGTGTTTCAAGTTTGATTCTATAAACACTGACTAGTTTATACGAGTTCAGTCTGTTTTTCTCGAATTTACGTGTTTTGTTATAAAAACTTTCTCGAATTTACGTGCTTTGTTATAAAAACTTTCGAATTTACGTGCTTTGGTATAAAAACACTGATAAGTAAACTTAAGCATTAAAAATTGTTATTTCCTCATGGGATGAAATTTTTGTAGATTGGTTGGTTGTTTTCAGATTATCTGGCGCCGCCAGCAACACGAGGGCTATAATGCGCCGAAACATTCGTCATTAGACAAGCCAACATACATTTACAAACACCCATGCCTAACACGGGATTCGAACCCGCAACCTCGCGGTCTAGAGGCTAGCACGCTAACCACTACACCGTTTGGTCGGCTTTTGTAGATTGATTAATATATATATATATATATATGAAAGATATTTATATATACTAGCTGCGTGGCCGTGCGCAGCTGGGGACCCGTTGAAGGACGTGTTACATAGATTCGGAATTTCTCTGGAATAATTGTTGTTGGTGATCAGCTTCCAATCTACTATAACAGATGTATGGTTTCGTTAATTGTAATAGCGCGTTCGGTCATTCTCCGTCGATGCAGCGGTGATTCCCTAGCACGCTAACCACTACACCGTTTGGTCGGCTTTTGTAGATTGATTAATATATATATATATATGAAAGATATTTATATATACTAGCTGCGTGGCCGTGCGCAGCTGGGGACCCGTTGAAGGACGTGTTACATAGACTCGGAATTTCTCTGGAATAATTGTTGTTGGTGATCAGCTTCCAATCTACTATAACAGATGTATGGTTTCGTTAATTGTAATAGCGCGTTCGGTCATTCTCCGTCGATGCAGCGGTGATTCCCTAGCACGTTAACCACTACACCGTTTGGTCGGCTTTTGTAGATTGATTAATATATATATATATGAAAGATATTTATATATACTAGCTGCGTGGCCGTGCGCAGCTGGGGACCCGTTGAAGGACGTGTTACATAGACTCGGAATTTCTCTGGAATAATTGTTGTTGGTGATCAGCTTCCAATCTACTATAACAGATGTATGGTTTCGTTCATTGTAATAGCGCATTCGGTCATTCTCCGTCGATGCAGCGGTGATTCCCTAGCACGCTTGGCGGCAGATGCTCTATACTTTGCATTTAGACATATTGGCGGCATATTAACAAATGTCAAAATGAGTTGAAAGTTTTCAGTGAATTTCTATAATCTTCGCCGAATCTACGATTGAGGCTGCAAATGATGAAGTCAAATTGAGTTTAAATAATCAGTTGCTATGCTAAATTCTATGAATGTTTCGACTCACTCTCATCAAATAAAGTTAGATTTATAATTTAAATTAATTCAGCCAGAACAATTTGACCATTTAAAATTTTTAAACATCGAAATAATATTACTGCTATTAGTTTGTATGCCTAAAAGAATTTTGTATATTTTTTTAATATGTACAAAACACCAGTAAACATATTCAACAAAATATGCCTGGTGTCTATAGTGCAGCTCTAGCCTCTATTTTAAAAATAATCATGAAAATATGTTGTACCAAGTTATTTTTGTTTTAAAATAAAACAAAATCTGTTTTAGATTTACTGTATGATCCCCTTGGCGACGTTTTGAAAGTTGGTGATTCGGCACCGACTGTGGCAACCCGTCGCCAAGGTTTTCCGATAACCCTAGTGACCGCTTAGATTTGGCAACACGGCGTGCTTTGGATTTGGCGACACAGCCTTTTGACGTCATTTTCAATTTGGCGATTTCTTTGAAAAATTGCCAAGGGGGACCGTACTGTAAATCTTAACATAAAATCTGATTCAAGAGAAAAATTAACAGGCAATGAAACAATAGCGTTATCTACCAAACTGTTTGCCAACGGAAAAATTATCGCCAAGTGGTATGGATATAACGTAATAGTACTAATATTGGTCAACGCGGTACCTGACAACACAACTAATAATATACGTAGGTGTCTCACATTAGACGGGCTTCTTACATTTGATCTTGTAATGGACACCAACCTGGAAAAAAGATATAATAGATTTATTTAGTTGACCAAAATCCGACTGAAACATCCTATAACGGCACGAACGTATAGTGGTAAATTAATTATGTTGGTAAACGAACTTTTAGATGTTAGATATATAATAACTGTAGTGCATAAGATATTTGCTAATAAAATACGAAGGAATTTAATGGATTTATTTTATTTAAATGTTATGAATACTCATTAAATAAAATCAAAATGTCAATATCCGCTTAGCACAATACATCTTTGACGATAACACAAAATGCAAACAAACCCAGGATGAATTTAAAACGTTTAAAACAAAACGATGCATAAAAAAATAATGCTTTAAAACAACACATGCGCAGAAGTTGTTTATGGTATCGACTGACAGTAAATATATGGAAATATTACAAAAATATTAGTACTGCTTATCGGACCAAGGCAACACTGGATTTTAACGAGCGCTAAGGCACTCTCCAGGCCGTGACAACTAATAGTAAACAGTGGAAACAGCCGCAGTGGACTAGTGGTGCTGCATTCCAACCAGTAGCAGCTATTTTCTTTGCTTGGTCAGGGCTGCCAGGTGTGGTATCTTTTCGCCAATTTGGCAATTTTTTAGGGTTTGGTGATTAGCAATTTTTTTTAAAACTTTTTTTTCTGACGAATTTCAATTTTTTTTTTTTGCGATTTTCTGCTTTTCGAGTTCTGGTTATTTTTATATTTTCCTTTTTTTTGTTTTGTTTAAAGCAGACTCAACAGACTTATCTTGCAACTGCGTGGTGAATTTCGGTGTCTCTTAAGTGAGTAGTGGATAGATAAAGACGTATTTATTGCACTATCATTTCCTGTTCCTATTGTAGTCACGTATGGAAAACGATTATTAAATTTTTATATTTTAACTACGAAAACCATTACGTTACTAAGAGGATAAAATTACTTTATTTTTAAAACGCAAAAAGAACACGGCGAATATTGCCAAACGATAATATTAACGAATGAAATAAATTTATTCACAGTTCATGCGCGACAATTAATTATACATATTTCATGCAAATATGATGTTAGAAGTGACTCTTCCTGTCACCACAATGTCATTTACTTTAAAATTCTTTGCCTTTTGTTGATTATTCGGCATCAAATATGTGACTTTGATATCTATTTTTAGAATTAAGTTGTTTATTTACTATAAGGCTTATTTTTGAATTTCAATTTCATTATTCTTTATGGAAACAGAGTTTGGAATTGTATGTTGTATTTTTAAAAAAATTAAATTAAAAAGTCGCCGTTTGCAATTCTCGTGATCTCAGAGTTGGCAGCCATGGATATTTTTATTCTAGCTGGCATTCTTTGCGAGAAACTTGCAAAACTGGTTTCACCTGCCGCATTTCAAGCCAAGATATTTGGGAAGTCTTGACATCACATTCAGTTCGATCCAAATGAATCGTTTTCTCGCCAACGTCTAACAGCAGAACTTTGATTACAAATTAAAAAAAAAGAAAAAGCGCATTGAGCAGAAATTTTTTGTTTATGGCCTTTTCGAAACATTTAGAATTGAATATATAAAAAATGCGGGAATTCTCCCATGCAACTTCTTGAGCTCAGGTCAAGTTTCCATAGTGTTTGACAACTAAGAACAGAAGATCAAGGCCTATTCCGAGGAAAATTTACGACTGCCCAAAAGTCCGACCCCCCCCCTCCCCCTCCCCATCTCCCCTACTCCTATGCTAATTCAAACATAATGAATACAAAATTTCCCAGGCTCATCAAGAAGCCTTATGCAGCTGTTTTGAAGTTCCTCGCGGATTTTAAAATTGTGATTCACCATATTGTCAATCAATAAGTGATTTAGAATTGTAAGTC
The DNA here is from genome assembly GCA_963978545.1 of Linyphia triangularis. Classification (NCBI taxonomy): domain Eukaryota; kingdom Metazoa; phylum Arthropoda; class Arachnida; order Araneae; family Linyphiidae; genus Linyphia; species Linyphia triangularis. The sequence goes on from OZ021733.1 coordinate 2,348,928, forward strand.
ATCATAATTTTTAAATTCAACACAACTTTTTAAAAATTTGCCCCCAATTACATACCTTAAAATCTTGGCAAATTCAATAGGTCGTGGGAACGAATCCCGGCTTTGGAACTCTGCAATCATCGTTTTAAAAAATAAGTTGACATTGTAGCGGTTACGTTAAATAGTCTGTCAATACTCGGATTGCCTGGTAATAGTGTTTTTATTCTCCCAATTCGAGGCGAAAAACAAAGGCAACTTCCTTTGAAAGTCATTCGGAAAAGGCTTACCCCTTTGAAATTCAAAATCATATATAACCTAACCATATTTTGGACCAGTACAGCCCTCGCATATCTCCTGCGGCAAGAAAAATCGAAATCCATCCTACCCACCAAATCCAATTTCTCCATTAGAAGCCAATATTATAATTTTCAATAGAGACATTTCGGAAACACTTCTCTTCCATTACAGATTTTTGAGCATTTTCATTTAGAAAGCAATTTATTCAAGTTACTATCTTGTTGATGCCTTTAATTTAGTACATAGCACAGGTCTTGGAATATGAGTATATCTCGGGATTCTGGTCTTTTGATACACTAACATTTGCATCGTGTAGTTTCTTGGCATAATTTTTTTGTTTATCTACTTTATTAGGAGTTATACATAGATAGAAATTTCCCTATAGTATAAAATGCAGATAGTTTTACATTTCTTAATAAATTGCACTTGTTGTAACTGTAATAATTGTATATTTTCAAATTTCCTACTTTTATTTTAAGCAAATAATTTCTTTTCAACTTTTCTAACACAAATAATTTTTTCCGACTCTTGGCTTTTATCTCAGACAAACAGAGCATTTTTTTTTTTACATACAGACAATGCTACACTTAAGTCGCTCAGGGAAAAAATGTATCTCCTAAGAATATAAAAATTAATCCATAAAAATAAAGTTTTTGATGTAAATCTTTCAACGCATATAAAAGATATAGAGTGGCAACAGAAACATGTGTATTAGCGGTCTTTTTCCCTTCCAAAGATTTGCCCCTTACAAGCAAGCAAAATCAAGAGTCAATATAAAAGGTTTAAAAAATAACAAATGATAGTGACTAGAATTTAATTTTAAGCTACATTTTAAATTAAACTTTTTTATGCTAAAAGAATGCAAATCATTGAGATCCAGTGTAACAGGGCAAACAGTATATGCTGAAAAAAGAAAACATAAAAACAAAGTTTTTATGTATCTCTTATATACTTTGCTAACTTGTATGTGCAGTTACAACTTATTTAAGCTATTTGAAGAAAAGCATTCTCAAACATATAGTAAGTGTGCAGATGCATTTCCAAAAATTGCTTGAGAATAACTTTTTTAAACTCTTTTTTGAGTACCAAACCCAAAACAGTTCTCTTTAAACCATTCTTAAGTACTCTTTATTTTCTTTAAAATTCGAATATATAGTATTTAGTTTCCGAATAGAAAAAGAAACACTGAACAAATGAGTGTCAACTTACTTTTTACCATTTGAATGCATTACCTAGTCCTTTGGTTAACTTCGGATAAGTATAATTGTAATCTGAATCGCTTCCAAAAAATGTCAAATCCTAAATTATTTGGGCCCACCTGATGGCTGTGTGGTTAGAGCTCTGGTCTACCATTTTTCTCCTATCCTCTGTTTCACGTTTCATCTGACAGGAAAGGATAACGTAAGAATAATCGAAAAATATATCGCCAGAATCACCATTTTTTATTAAAAGTCTCATATAACCATTATCGAGAAAAATATCACCACACTGGTCATTTTTTCTAAATGAATAATGAAAATATAAAAACGGTAAATAACACTAATCCACTTAATAATAGTATAATTGAAAGTTGCGCGATGTTCCATATCCCTAGTTTTTAAGGCAGTGCTAAAATACAAGGTCCGGCTACTAATTTCCAGGACTGACGTAACTGTAGGAGAATGAAAAGCCGGAAGATGGCGCTAATGATTGCATATTGAAGATCGTTTTCTTGCGCATGTGCAGTGCAATTGGCGCCATTCTGAAGTAAGTGGTTTTCGTGGAAAGGCTCATCAAAACGTAGCTCTTAAATTCCTGTTGTCGAAGTGAAAATAGAGCAAAGAATTAACATTAAATTTTGCTTCAAACTGGGCAAGATAGCTGCGGGAACCTACGAAATGTTAAAACAAGTTTACGGCGAGGAAGCATTGTTCCGCTCAAGAACTTTTGAATGGTTTAAACGCTTTCGGGACGGGCGCGAAAGCGTCTAAGATGATCCACACACAGGTCGGCAGCAGTCCGTACGCACGCCGGAAGCAATTGAAAAAGTTCGCGATATGGTGAAATGTGATCGTCGATTGACTATTCGAGTACTCGCCAATGAATTGAACATGGACAAAGAGACGGTTTGACGAATTTTGACGCAAGACCAAGGCAAACGCAAGATTTGTTCCAGATTCGTTCCTCACCATTTAAGGGACGAACAAAAGCAATTGTGACTGGACGCATGTGGCGAATTTATCAACAACGCTGATACTGACCCTGCGTACCTGGATAGGATACCCAATTTGAAGCAAAATTTAATGTTAATTCTTTCCTCCATTTTCACTTCGACAACAGGAATTTAAGAGCTACGTTTTAATGCGCCTTTCCACGAGAACCACTTACTTCAGAATGGCGCTGATTGCACTGCACATGCGCAAGAAAATGCTCTTCAATATGCAATCATTAGCGCCATCTTCCGACTTTTCGTTTTCTTACAGTTACGTCAGTCCTGGAAATTAATAGCCGGACCTTGTATATGAGTTAACCCTTAAATGTATGAATTTTTATTTTTAATAAATACAATTAGAAATTAATCGGGAAATGGGTGTAGTTAATGGTAAAAATACTTTAGGATTAGCGATCTTATTGATCGATCCAATTTTCCATATTGATATATTTTTACAACACAAAAAAAAGTTATGAAAAAAGGAAAAAGTTTCTTGCATAAATTTATCAGTTATATGCAAAAATATAAATATTTTTCGTTACTCTTTCCTTGTTTCTCTCCGAATTTTTTTTTCTGTGTTTTTTATTATTTTTTATATAAATAATCGTAATTCGTAACACTCGCCGAAATGAAATTGTACTCAGATAGTTCGCCAACAACGAAAATTGTAGCAGATAAAGAAATAAACGGTCAAAGATTCTAGTTGCGTTCGGAAACTATAAAATAGTTTTAATAAAAAAAAAAAAAAAAAAAAAAAAAGAACTATGCTAAGTTTGCTATATAAAGAGATATGATGTTTTAAACATACGTCGCAGATCTACATTGCTATGCATTTAAGGGTTAACCTTTAACTGCTGTGGTTGGGTGGTTTGAGGTTCTTTGCGTAAGAGCAGCACATGGTCCATACTACGCCAAACAAATTGGTGAACATCAGTTTAAAGTTTAAGAAACATAGTATCAGAAAAATTAATATAAAATTCAAAGGTGAGATATTTTAGGGGATGGAAGCATTCCACAAAAAATGACTCGTGGTCTGTCAGACCGCTTACAACAGTTAAAGGTTAAAAAGATATTCTACTAAATGTTGACCTTTTACTTCTAGATGAGCTTTCTCCCGCTGCAATAGCTGGCTTGAGTTTCGGAGTTGTGCTAGCTGTGGCTGGATTGGCTGTGACAATCTTATTCTGCTTCTATGTTCGTAGGAGACAAAAGGAACAAGAGATTTCAGCCAGAACTTTCCTCCCCACCAAAGCAGACGGACACTAGATCACCTACATTCCGAATCCGTGCAGCAATTCATCTTCGTCAAGCATACCAAAGTGGAATAAAACGGATATCCGTGCGATGATATCCTTGATCATCAAATGACAGCCTCTCGTGATTTATACAGGAGTGGGATTTAAGAGCAGAGTGTTTTGTGCGAGTTTGTAGAAAGAATAAATTGGTTTGCTTTGAGGAGTGCAAGAGAGGTGGATTTCGATTTTGCTTATTTGATTGACTCTCCAAGTTGTAAGTGCAGATTTTTGTTATGTTAAAGTGATGAATGCATGGAAGAATATGGTATCGCAAAATGGGATTTAGGATGCAAAGTTTTTTGTGTAGATCAGCGTTCGCCAATAACTTTTATAGGCGGGCCGCATTACTTTTGTTGGAGCTTTTCGCGGGCCCAATACACTAATAAATTTCTTTTTATTAGCTATTTAACAATGCATAGCATTTCTGAGAACTGAAGAAGAAAAATGTTTTTTTTTTTATCTTAATCAAATTACAATTGATATTTGATTCTTTTTTTTCAAATAATTAAAAAATAATAATTTTCATTATTAGTTTATTAAAGTCTAACAGATAAGTTAATATTTTGATCCAACGTGACAATGGGGCTTGACCTAACTTTTAATAAAATTATTTAAACTGTACTTCCAAATGACTTTGTTTTAACCGATATCAATTGTGACACGATAGTGGTCGAAAAGTTAAGTTTATTTTGTGATAGAAACGATGTCTTCCGCAGTATTTGTTGTAGCCAATCTTATTTGAATCTCATTTGGGCAACTTATTAAGTTATTCCTGTATTTATTCTTTATGAAAACCATCTTGCTGAAAGCTTCTTTATATAGTTTCTTTGAGCATGTCTATTCTACACAATTAACACATACTATAACATTTCGGACAAATTACAATTATGTAAAAAAAAAGTCCATACGGTGATTTTTAATTTTTTTTTTTTAATCTTCTTTGCTGTTGGCGGGCCGCAGAAAAATCAGTCGCGGGCCAAATCCGGCCCGCGGGCCCCGTATTGGCTGACGCTGGTGTAGATGAATTGCAAGACGAGTTTTACGTTTCAAATGCCTTTTTTTGTTTGTCTTGTCCAGTTTTTTATATTATATGAGTTGGGATTTGTTGATCTATATTGAAAATATCACTAACTTTTAGATTTTTTCATACTAGTATTTTGAATTTATTATTATGGAAGTATACAAATATGCGCTATTTGCTGGAAAGATTTAAAAATACTGGACCTTATCAAGTCATTGTTTTTATTTTATTTTTAAATTAAAAGCTATTAAAAGTCAATATTTTTGAATTAATTTTAAAATGTCACAGTTACGTCCATTACAAATTCTAGAATAACATTTCAATGTCCATCACAAAAATATGACATTAGTTCCGAGACAGAACAGGGAAAAGCAGACGATTACTTCTAAACTTTCTAACGGACTGTGACGTCACCAGACGAACTGAAGGCAATTGTTTTAGCCCGAGAGGCGACTGCAATTTTTGGACTCCTTTGAACATCATTCTAAATTTTTTATAGAAACTGGAGAAAAGTGAGTAGATTAGGAATCCACTGGTCTGCCGTGGCAAAAATGGCCGAAACTGATCAATAATCGACTTGGAATGAGTTGAACTAAAATCCGATTGCCAAATATGTCATAACTTGCCAAAAATAGAACAAACTTTTTCGTCTGGCAACCCATTGCATTTTGATTTTCAATGAGAAAAAGCGCAAACGATTTCTGATCTTTGGCTCGGAAAACTTATATCTTTTAAAAATAAGCTGAATTGGCGACATTAGTTACGTCATATGTGACGTAATATTTTTTGCCAATTTGGCTCCCCTTTTAATAGATGCAAGTAGACCGTCTCCAGATATCTGAATCGTCTGCAACCTTCTTAAGAGCAAGATTCTGAGAAGTTGAACCACCCCTGATTCACACCATCTCCGATTGTCCCCAAAAAATTACCAGTTGCTGCTACCCTTATTAGATGATAAAATCTGAAATTATTTGTTCCGTAGTTGCATCGTTCAAATTCTATGACGCGTCAAAGATCACCTTTAAAAATGAAAAAATTGGTGTTTTTGTGACACATGAAAACTATTTTTATCCGTATAGAACTTTAGAGGCAACTTGCCCCCTGCATTTCTTCTGTTATGGAATGTACTAGAATAAATCTTTATAAAACATATAAAAAGTTCATGGCAAGTCAATTGCGCAAGGTCATTCAAGGTCATGAAATGTCCAGGTTTTCATGTTTTTTACCATTTTCAAGATTGAATTATATCTTGCCCGTTTGATTTGTCACTTTAAACTAGGTGCCATTGGATAGAGTTATATTAGTACTATTTATTAATACATAAAACATTGAGGCAAGTTGAACACGTTGGAAGTTATTTGGTGCCAAAATTGAAAAATCTCCGAATTTGACACAAATTTGAGCTCGTATATCTTGCTGTGGAAACAATATATTGTTACAACGCTGAGACTATTTAAACATTGTTTTATTATACTTAATGATAAATTAAACTTTATTGAGGCAAGTTGAAGAGAAAAAAATAAATGATTTTTTTTGTTGCACCCCATCCTTACATATTGATGCATTACTGTTTTCATTCAGGATTTCAAAAATTAATCGATTTTCACTTCACTCTTCCTCATGTTTATAACAATTGCTTGTAGTATGTCTTTTAAGCTAGGAACTTTGACTGGATCGGCTCCTGAAAGTTGCAATGTACCAAAGAAAACTGAGCTTCGGATCAAGCAATGGCCACTTAAACTCATCAGCTCCTCTCTGATGAAGAAATTTCATTTAAACACTTCATCCCCACAATCTTCTAGTAGTTTACTAATGTAAATCCGTTTATTGTATATAGAACAGTGTAAAAAGAATGGGTCCGAATTTCATATCTGCAGTTCTTATCTGGAATTAGCTTTATCTCTTTTATGATATTCTCCATTTGTTAGGGGACAGTAATATGGATTTTAACTGCAAATTCACCATGCAATCAGTTCCAGGAACAAGTCAGGCCGCACTTTATAGACGAAGACAATGTCACTCAGCCATAAATTTATAACTCTGATGTTTTGCCCAGAAAAAAATTGCTCATCAACATTTGAAACTGCAGAGGATTTGTCCCTACATATTGCTATAGAGAAGAACATCAAAATTCTAAAATAATAACTAGTCAAGACAAAACCAGAAGTGCATTTGCAAAAAGAATGGAAGCAGTCTTCTTCTGGGCAAAACATCAGAGTTATAAATTTTCGGCTAAATGATATTATCTTCGTCTTTCGGGTTTGGTCTGACTTGTGCCTGGAACTGATTGCATGGTGAATTCACATTTGAAATCGAAATTACTGTCCTCCAACAAATGGAGAATATCATAAAAGAGGTAAAGCTAATTGCTGATCAGGACTGCGAATATGAGATTCAGCCCCATTTTTTTTACGCAGTCCTGTACGACAAACGATTTTATAGTGGTAAACTGCTAGAAAATTGTGGGGATGACGTGATTCAAATGGAATTTCTTCACCAGAGAGGAGCTGTTAAGTTTTAAGTGGACATTGCTTGATGTTATCGACACAGTGCATCGAAATTTGGTTTTTTTCTCCCGTCTTTTGAAACTTTCTGGAGCCAATCCAGTCACAGTTCCTAGTTTAAAATACATACAACAAGCAATTGTTATAAATATGAGGAAGAGTGAAGTGAAAACCGATTCATTTTTGAAAACATGATTGAAAACAGTAATGCATCAATCTGTAAGGATGGGGTGCAACAAAATTTTTTTTTTTTTTCTTCAACTTGCCTCAATAAAGTTTAACTTCTCATTAAGTATAATAAAAGGGTGTTTAAATAATCTCAGCGTTGTGTCAATATATTGTTCCCGCAGCAAGATATACGAGCTCAAATTTATGTCGAATTCGGAGATTTTTCGATTTTAGCGCCAAATAACTTTCAACGGGTTCAACTTGCCTCAATGTTTTATGTATTAATAAATAGTACTAATATATCTCTATCCAATGACACCTAGTTTGAAGTGACAAATCAAACGCGAAAGATATAATTCAATCTTGAAAATGGAAAATAACATGAAAACCTGGACATTTCATGACCTTGAATGACCTTGCGCAATTGACTTGCCATGAACTTTTTATATGTTTTATAAAGATTTATTCTAGTACATTCCATAACAGAAGAAATGCAGGGGGCAAGTTGCTTCTGAAGTTTTATACGGATAAAAATAGTTTTCATGTGTCACAAAAACACCAATTTTTTCATTTTTAAAGGTGATCTTTGACACGTCATAGAATTTGAGCGGTACAACTACGGAACAAATACTTTCAGATTTTATCATCTAATAAGGGTAGCAGCAACTATTAATTTTATGGGGAAAATCGGAGATGGTGTGAATCACCCCCTAATGTTAAGTGGCTCAATCTCTCAGAATCTTGCTCTTAATTGAAAATTAAAGAGTGAGGGTTACCAAATAAAAAAAAAATGCTCATTATTTGGCAAGTTATGGTTCATTTGGCAATTGGATTTAGTTCAACTTATTGAAAGTCGATTTTTGACCAGTTTCGGCCATTTTTGCCAAGGCAGACCAGTGGATTCGTAATCTACTCACTTTTCTCTAGTTTCTATAAAAAATTCAGAATGATGTTCGATGGGGTCCAAAAATTGCAGTCGCCTTTCAGTCTATTTGGATATTAGAAGCATTATTTATTGCTAAGGTGTGTGCATTTAGGCTAAGGCCTCACGAGCATTTTTTCAGACAGTGTAAACACAGCTTCTTTTTTATGTAGCTTGAAAATCTACACAAGCCGGCCACACGTGCATGTTCTTTCAGTTCACGGTTTTGAAATCATTGTACCTTGAATCGCAAAGATATGGATATTTTTCAATTTCAAGAATAAGGTCACAATCCAAGTAGTATTCCATTATATCTTCTAGAGACCTGAGCTTGCAAAGGAGATTCCCCCCCCCCCCCTTGTTTGGGAATCGAATAACATAAAAATAATTGACCTTAAAAAAAATTATTGTGCAAAAAATTCAAAAGTGTGTCCATTTAAGTGGACACCAGGTCGCTAGAGGATATAGTTATTTTCAATCTAAAAAATTTAAAACGATTACACTGGAATAGTTATCTGCAACCAAGTGTTTTTACTGAGCTTGAAAAATAAGTCTGATTGCATCCTCCAGCGGGTGACCTTGAGAATGCAACAGATAGAATGAGAGGCGACTGCAATTTTTGGACCCCATCGAACATCATTCTGAATTTTTTATAGAAATTGGAGAAAAGGGAGTAGATTACGAATTCACTGGTCTGCCGTGGCAAAAATGGCCGAAACTGTTCAAAAATCAACTTTTAATAAGTTGAACTAAATCCAATTGCCAAATGTGCCATAACTTGCAAATAATGGGATTTTTTTTGTATTTGGTAACTATCACTCTTTAATTTTCAATTAAGAAGGTTGCAGACGATTCGGATATCTGGCGACGCTCTACTTGCATCTATTAAAAGGGAGCCAAGTTGGCGATAAACATTACGTCACTGAGGACGTAACTGATGTCGCCAATTTGGCTTACTTTTAAGAGACACAAGTTTTCCGAGCCAGAGATCAGAAATCGTTTGCGCTTTTTCTCATTGAAAATCAAAATGCAGTGGGTTGCCAGACGAAAAAGTTTGTTCTCTTTTTGGCAAGTTATGACATATTTGGCAATCGGATTTTAGTTCAACTCATTCCAAGTCGATTTTTGATCAGTTTCGGCCATTTTTGCCACTGCAGACCAGTGGATTCGTAATCTACTCACTTTTCTCCAATTTCTATAAAATATTCAGAATGATGTTCGATGGGGTATAAAAATTGCAGTCTCCTCTCGGATTAAGACGATTCCTCCCCGCCAGCGTGTAATAAGCAAGCTATGTCTGGCCACGTGTATGCTACAGCAGCTTGTTTATATTTTGTAGTTTAATTTCATCTGTGTTTCTGCATGAAAAAACGCTCGTGTGGCCTTGGCCTTAGAGCTCACGAGCTCCATATGGTCGGTTTCCTAAATACCTCTGTGTTAAAAACTTCTTAAAGTTTAACATTCGTGATGTCCTAGTCTATTCGTACTATTAATTCAATCTGTGACAATTCAATAATAGTCATTTTGCAGAATCCTTTGATTTATACGAGTCACAAAATATGACATTCAATGCCATTTAGTAAAAGAGAGTTTTGAGCTTGTGTGATTCTGAAAAAACTATTTCAATAAAAATCAAATAAAAAAAATATATTTTGAGCAACGTTGTTATGTACTTGTATGTTATGAACACTGTGTTATTGTGCTCCTGTATTATGAACACTTTGACATATCTCTAATTGATTGTAATTAAACGTCGCATGCTTAAGAAATTGTAAGATGAGGTACCAAGAAAAACTCTTTCTAAAATATAAAATTAAATATCATAATAATTTCATAAAATTATTAAAATTCACGTAAATGACTATTGAAAGAATACAATTATAAGACAGATGTTCAAAACTTTAATGTATTGTTTCTCTTTTGGTATAAAACTTCACAGCTTATGAAGTTAGTTTCTATAGAAGTTTTTAAAGTGTCATATTTTCATCCAGTGCCAAACATTTAAAAAGTTTTTTTTTTTGGAAATATTTTTTCATTTTATCAGTACTGTTTTTATAAAATTTTGAGAAGATATGTTTTTTTATAGACTCTAGATGATTTTAAATAGTAAAAAAAATGTACAATGTCTTAAACGTGTAATTATTTAAGTGATCATAAAGTGATAGCTTTATTGACCCACTTGCCGCCATGAAATCGGGTTGAAACTTGGCAGATATATTTGATGTCAATGACAATGCATTCTATCAAGTTTTGGGGGCTGTCACTGTCACTAAAAAGTCTCTTTTACGGAATACTAATAAACAGGGGTGTACTGGGACATATAATCGGCCTGGAGATTTTAGATTTGTGCCGGCCCAAATTTTCAATATCAGCACTAATAAAATTTTAATAAAATCATTCCAATAATTAAATAATTTGTAATGATTAAATAATTTTAATAATTAAATAATTTTAATAATTAAATAACTTTAATAATTAAATAACTTTAATAATTAAATAACTTTAATAATTAAATAACTTTAATAATTAAATAATTTTAATAATTAACATATTTTAATATTTAAATATTCGCATTTAATCACTGATTTCAATAATAAGTTATTTTTATTTATACATTTTAAAAATTGAATTGTTTTAATAATTAGTTTAATTAAATAAAATCTTCTATGTCGCTGGTATTTACATCTCCTTTGAGTGAACTTAATTTCCATAAGTCATTGATAGTTTTTTGTAAAAACAAAGAAATATAAATAGTAAAATAAAGAATTTCCCGAAGTATAACTAGCAGGTTTATTAGAAAATGGCATCCGAACTGATAATAAATATTTAACCATAAAGACTATAAAATAACTATAAAGTAATATGATAATATATAAATCTTAGTACGTCTACTTTTCTTAGAACCTCTTACTACCCCTACCAAACGAAAAACGTCTTCACCTGGAGGCTGGGGGGAGAGGAATGATTGGCATTTGAATGCATTGGATTTTTTAAGAAAACGTAAAGGAAAGCAACTATTTATATCTAAAAATAATTATAAAGAAAACTTCGTATCCCAATTTGTAGACACTGACCGGCCAGGTGATTGCACCAGATAACCCCAGTACGCCCCTGCTAATAAACCAAATTGCCGCATCCAATCGCACTGAAATCCCTAGATACGTTTTTAATATTCAAAATTTGAAGCAAACACGAAGCACACGCCGGCAAAAGAATCGGCGTTATTTTAATGAAAATAAATAGGGGAAATGCATATAAATGATTTATATTAAAAACTTGATTTTTATGAGTTATATTATTCACAGCTTTTGTTTGGATTTGGAGAATACAAAGGAGAAAAAGAGTTGCTGGTCTAACTACTCACATAGACTTTATGGACTCAATGAACCTAGATCGTTATCAAATGCCCTAGCAAAATATTTACTACCAGAATCAATGTTCGTTATAAATGGGTATAGTAAATTTCAGCAAGGCGACATCTCTATTTGCTGTTCTAGTTTGACTAAATCATGGTTTGTGTTCTGGAAGAACTCTAGTTCTGGATTCACTCTCTGGAATACAGAACTCTAGCTTTGCCATCATCTGAATATAAAAAAACTAACGTAATCCATGAAAAACTGTAATTCGAAGAAACGACTAGGCTAAGACTTATCTTGGGCATGCACATTAAATTCGAGTGATTAATGATTACCAGTGCAATTTATTCAAATAATTCGCTGTCATATGTAAGATACAAGCGGTTGCATTGTCAACCAAAGTGAATATTTCGAAAAACAAATTTATCTCGCTCCGACAACATACCTTTACCTCAGTACGGCAAAAGTTTTCCTTTGATCTTAAGTCCTAATTCCTAAAATGAAATTGCAGATTGAAAAGTTCCTTCGTTCACTACTAGATGGCGCGAGGTTATCAGTTTCGACATATACTTGACATGGTGCCAGTAACGGCTGGTATAGGGGGCCCAAAAGAGGGGAAGTGCCCGGGCCCCTTTCACCTTTTGGGACCCTGGCCTTATATATATGCGTGATAATATCGTTTTCTTGTGGAATTTGCAGATGGAGTTACATTTGCCACAAACTCGTTAAATATCAATCAATCAATAGCAATGCAACATAAAAGTCAATTTAAAATTATTTGATGGAGTAAAAAAAGTTTTTCCAAGACGTATTATTTAAAAATAAGCTTTATTCATTAACAATCCTAAACTGAAAATTTTCAGCCCCCTCCAATAGAAGAAAAAAAAAAAAAAAAGAAAAAAAAAAACTAGATCAGTTTTTATTGCAGAAGTTTGCTTCAAGTCCTTAGAGCTATGCCGATCAAACGGTATAGTGGTTAGCGTGCTAGCTTCTAGACCGCGAGGTTGCGGGTTCGAGTCCCGTGTTAGGCATGGGTGTTTGTAAATGTATGTTGGCTTGTCTAATGACGAATGTTTCGGCGCATTATAGCCCTCGTGTTGCTGACGGCGCCAGATAATCTGAAAACAACCAACCAACCTTAGAGCTATAGTTCTACATTCGATTCAAAAGAACTAAACATTGATAAAACTGTAAAAAAGTTTTGTTTAATTTTTAAATGAATTTTGTAAGTAACGAAGTATATTATTGAGCTGATTTTTAACTTATCCTGGATCACTGCAACCTTAAGTACCTTCAAATCATTCTGTTATATAAAATTTCAACTTATAAGGATAACAATACATAACAATTTTCTGACACATTCCTCAAGTATCAATAGGGAATTCCGACCAAACAAACAAAGTTTTTATGAAGTAGAAAATCCAAGAATGAAAATGTTTATCGGTTAAGTAATGAAAAATAATTTATAACACTCTAAAATTTTGTGAATAAAATATTTTCTTCTATAATACAAATAAATACAAATACAAAAATGACGACCAACTACAGGCATAAGACCCATTAAGGTTGGTCTAATTTAACTTTTTTGAAAAGTCAACATCTCTTACCAAAATCATTCGTCTCCTGACGTGATTTTAAACAATAAATAATAATCATGCTTTAACAAAACTAAATGATACTCACGTAAGTAATTTTATTGTAACCTGATAACATTACATTAACTTTAAAATAATTTAATACTTGAACTCCTTCCGTGCAAATATTTAGCTTTTTATACTTATCTTGATCTACATATTAGCTAGCTTCTAAAAAATGTTTAGTTTTATTTAACTTCAGAAACACATAATTTAAATCCTTATTTTTCTGTTATTAGTTATAAATATATGACTGATTTGACAGCTGAACGATAGAATTACAATCAATTTAATGAGTATGAATTATTTAATTTAATAACCGCATAATAAAAATAATCTGGTGTTAATTAAACACTTTAATATCCTCAAACGCATGAGTTCTGGTAGGATTCAATGCAAGGAGATGCAGATTAAAATAAAGTGATCTAAGGCTGCTAAGGCTTTTGTTAAAAACAGGATTTTTTAAAAAAGAGTTTTGTATTTCTTATATAAATATTAATAAATAGATACGGATTAATTTTACGTTCAAATGAATAATTTAAAACCCATAATACTTTTTTTCGTGTGAATTTTACCACTTTTCTCCACTTCATATTTAAATTTCAAAGCCATGAAGGTGTAATTGTACCCCTTTGACCCTCCCTCACGTCGCCCATGCTCGAACAAAATGCGGGCTTTGTTATAATCATTCTTTTTATTGACTTTATTAAAACTTATTTAGATAATGAATACTTCAGTTCCGTATGTTTGTACCCAAATAGCACAGTGGTTTTGTCGGAAACAGGGGTTCTGGGAAGATTGGCCAGTCTATGCCGAATCTAAAATACACGACTTTTAAAAAAAAATAAACACCATCACAATACCTTTTTACCCCTCCGTCTTTTCAATATAACACTAAACATCAATTTTAAAACTCTGCATCCACATTTCAAAACTCCCAGTATATTTTATCCAGGACTGGACAAGATTGCCCAAGATCCGTATCAATTGCCAGTCTAGAAAGGTCCGCATCGGAATTGGCCAGTATTGAGCTGATGATGATCAGCGGATTTGAGCTAATAGGGCATATTTGAGTAACATTTATATAATTGCATGGTTTTGTCGGAAACAGGGGTTCTGGGAAGATTGGCCAGTCTATGCCGAATCTAAAATACACGACTCTTTAAAAAAAAATAAACACCATCACAATACCTTTTAACCTCTCCGTCTTTTCAATATAACACTAAACATCAATTTTAAAACTCTGCATCCACATTTCAAAACTCCCAGTATATTTTATCCAGGACTGGACAAGATTGCCCAAGATCCGTATAAATTGCCAGTCTAGAAAGGTCCGCATCGGAATTGGCCATTATTGAGCTGATGATGATCAGCGGATTTGAGCTAATAGGGCATATTTGAGTAACATTTATATAATTGCATGGTTTTGTCGGAAACAGGGGTTCTGGGAAGATTGGCCAGTCTATGCCGAATCTAAAATACACGACTCTAAAAAAAATAAACACCATCACAATACCTTTTTACCCCTCCGTCTTTTCAATATAACACTAAACATCAATTTTAAAACTCTGCATCCACATTTCAAAACTCCCAGTATATTTTATCCAGGACTGGACAAGATTGCCCAAGATCCGTATCAATTGCCAGTCTAGAAAGGTCCGCATCGGAATTGGCCAGTATTGAGCTGATGATGATCAGCGGATTTGAGCTAATAGGGCATATTTGAGTAACATTTATATAATTGCATGGTTTTGTCGGAAACAGGGGTTCTGGGAAGATTGGCCAGTCTATGCCGAATCTAAAATACACGACTCTTTAAAAAAAATAAACACCATCACAATACCTTTTAACCCCTCCGTCTTTTCAATATAACACTAAACATCAATTTTAAAACTTTGCATCCACATTTCAAAACTCCCAGTATATTTTATCCAGGACTGGACAAGATTGCCCAAGATCCGTATCAATTGCCAGTCTAGAAAGGTCCGCATCGGAATTGGCCAGTATTGAGCTGATAATGATCAGCGGATTTCAGCTAATAGGGCATATTTGAGTAACATTTATATAATTGCATGGAATTCATGTATTTTTATATTTGCAAATTTTTTCCGCAAGATATGCAAATGTTACTTTGGACCTTCTCATTTTTACTACCTCACGCACTGCATTGAGCCGTAGCAACCTTCCTATCTACGATTATAAGTTTTTATTTTAAAGAGTAAACGATCTATCACAGTTTTATTTCCATTGAATACATCATTAAAGTGTACAGTACCCCAAAAAAAAAAATCAGAACGATATCTGTATCTTTTGTTCTAATTGTTGAAATAACAAACAAAAGGTACCGTTGTAAATCGTGGAAGGTTTTTAATAATTGTATGTAGTTTTTTTTATCATGAGGGGTCATCTACATATTAAACAGAACCAAACTTTAAAAAGTTCAATAGCAACCTCATAATATTATTCCATATTTGGATTCAGCATTAAAAAAGAATGCGAAATACAAAAATTCGTAATTTTCTAATGAATGGTTTGTAATTTAAATGATAAAACGCAAATGATAAATTAATTTTAAATAAAAAAGTTGGTTTTTTGGCCATAAATACTTAAATAATTGATATATTTCAGTAATTTTTTTTCAAAAGATAGTTTGTAAATGGCCAAACATAAATAGCAATCAACTTTTGCATCAATTTCTTTTTAAATAATTAATTATTAATTAATAAAACAATTTAAATTTTTTTTTTAATAGAAACATATATTTTTTTTGCTTTCATTAGATTCACCATGGTCTGGAACCCCACCACAATTTTTTTCAATTCATTTTGACTTTTAGTTTTCGATTTTTTAGCGAAAACGTAAAAACGCTCACTTTAAGGGACCGTATAGTAGACGACTTTTGAAAACTATCAAAGATTAATACAAGGTAAATTAGAGGTGTGGAAAATCACACAACGTTCAATTATCGTAAAATTTGGTGAATAGGAACAGCGGGGTGAATCGGAACAGAATTTCTTGAGATTACCAAAAAAAAATATTATTTTATACAAACAAAGCCGTTTTATTTTTTGTATGTATATTTTTAATCTGTCTAACGTGTTTGGAATCGTGGAACATATGTTTTGTGTGGTTTTCAACAGTGTCCCTTTTTACAAAAAAATTTACTTCCTTAAATTACATTTATTAAAAACCATTTTAAGCAATTTCAATAAGTTATCCTTTAAAAATTTTACTGAATCAGGTGATTTTTTCATTTTATAAATAATTTCAACAATCAAGTTACGTTTGTGTTTACAGTGAAATGTTTCTGTAAAATAATCACACTTTGCTGAATACTGTTTACTAATGCCTACATTTTATATTTATTAATTTTCTAATTATCAGTAGTATACGTTATCTGCAATTACAGTTCTCGATATTTTATTTATTTCGTGTGAAGAATGCACATCTTTAACGTTGTAAATAAATTAGGTTACTTTTACGTTTACTTGCTATTTTTGTATTAATATTAAACATGTCATTATAAATCAAAGTTTCTATGCAATTTTAGAATATTTGTATTTTATAACGTCGTGAAACGCCTCACTGATCGTTCGATTTCTCCCTCTGTGAAGTAGAACCTTAAAAATACCTTTCGTTTTATGGAAATTCTCCCTGAAGATCTGTCAAAAAGTGGTCGAAACATTTTCGCTCATAAGTGACGTGTTTTTCAACATAATGCATTGAAATTCTGTATATAGTGTAAATGATGTATTCTGAATCGAATGAAATGATAAAAAATAAGGGTTCGTATTGAAATTTTTGAAGATAGCGTTACTTTTACTTAGTATACGGTCCCTCAAGAAAAAGAAATTGCATCAGATATATAGAAAATCGTAAGCAAAACATTTTGGTGCAAACCGTAAGATTCTACGATAATTAGAACCGAAGATATAGCCATCGTTCTGGTTTTTTTTGGGGGTACTGTACCATTTGGTTATTTAGTTACATTTCAACGTAGGCACCCGAATTTTCCACACATTTCTGGAATCTTTTACTTCACAGCTTTTCTTAGCATCCCAACTGGGTTGGTTGTATTCAGATTATCTGGTACCGTCAGCCGAGGGCTATAATGCCTCGAAACATTCGTCATTAGACAAGCCTACATACATTTACAAACACTCATGCCTAACACGGGACTCGAACCCGCAACCTTGCGGTCTAGAAGCTAGCACGCTAACCGCTATACCGTGTGGTCGGCCATCCCAACTGGGACATTCGCAAATACTTCACGAATACTTTGTTTATTAATATTCCGTGGTTTTAAATTGTACACTTTGGGCTAAGGAACAAGTCAAATCAAGGGATCTTAACGGCCTTGAACAAAGTATCCATGAAGGGTTACAAATGTTCCAGTTGAGAAGCAAAAAAAAGCTGAGAAGTCAGTTCCTGAAAGGTTCCAGAAGTGTGAGGAAAATGCGGGTGCATACGTTGAAATGTAACTTAATGTAACTTAATTACCACTATACCGTTTGGTCGGCCATCCCAAATGAGACATTCGCAAACACTTCACGAATACTTTGTTTATTAATATTCCGTGATTTTAAATTGTACACTTTGGGCTAAGGAACAAGTCAAATCAAGGGATCTTAACGGCCTTGAACAAAGTATCCATGAAGGGTTACAAATGTTCCAGTTGAGAAGCAAAAAAAAGCTGAGAAGTCAGTTCCTGAAAGGTTCCAGAAGTGTGAGGAAAATGCGGGTGCATACGTTGAAATGTAACTTAATGTAACTTAATTACCACTATACCGTTTGGTCGGCCATCCCAAATGAGACATTCGCAAACACTTCACGAATACTTTGTTTATTAATATTCCGTGATTTTAAATTGTACACTTTGGGCTAAGGAACAAGTCAAATCAAGGGATCTTAACGGCCTTGAACAAAGTATCCATGAAGGGTTACAAATGTTCCAGTTGAGAAGCAAAAAAAAGCTGAGAAGTCAGTTCCTGAAAGGTTCCAGAAGTGTGAGGAAAATGCGGGTGCATACGTTGAAATGTAACTTAATGTAACTTAATTACCACTATACCGTTTGGTCGGCCATCCCAAATGAGACATTCGCAAACACTTCACGAATACTTTGTTTATTAATATTCCGTGATTTTAAATTGTACACTTTGGGCTAAGGAACAAGTCAAATCAAGGGATCTTAACGGCCTTGAACAAAGTATCCATGAAGGGTTACAAATGTTCCAGTTGAGAAGCAAAAAAAAGCTGAGAAGTCAGTTCCTGAAAGGTTCCAGAAGTGTGAGGAAAATGCGGGTGCATACGTTGAAATGTAACTTAATAACCAAATGGTGCACCTTAATAAAGTATACAATGGAAATAAAACTGTGATAGATCGTTTACTCATTGAAATATTTACTGTTACAAATGGACTTTACAACCACCATGTAGAATACAAGTTATGTTAAATATACCAAAGACTATGTTCCTTAACCTCTACGTTTTTATCAAAATGTACGAAGTTTTCACGGTAAATTGCCTATATACGTTTGTAGGCATGTGGCCGTTATGTGAACAAATGAAATGATCTATTAGTTTTGAGTTTTAGGATATATGATAGATTTAGGTTTTTGATTTCGATGTTTTATTTCAGTGCTTGTCGAGATGTTTCAGTGTCATATGCTCCTGAAATTATTTTATGCTCATTACCTTTCTTGCGACAAGAAAAATCTAACCAGCTATAATTTATAAATATATTTATCATCTTTGATTTTTAGTAATTTTATTACTCTGGGCCTTAAACCTAAATGTGTTGTTTCAATTGGTAAAAAATGTGGTCCGGTATCCGTCCCCACCTAATATTTGGACATGCGCAGGAAAGACATTGTGTGATCATGTGCCTGCTCCGCCTGCTTGTATAAAGAGATATGTATGCTGATGTTCAGTTGTATTGATGTTTTATAAAATGAAAACAAACAAACAAACAAACAAACAAACAAATAAACAAACAAAACTTTGCAAAGGCTTGAAATTAAGGCCTAAGGTAAAGTGTACATCGGCCTTAGGCCGATTATTTTGTAATGTTTTTGGTTGGTTAAGATATATTTGCGACACTGATTTATAATTTTGTACATTCACTCTTTCAATTGATTTCAGTCATCGTTTCTGCTGTTAATACCAAACTCCAATGCATTATCATGAAATCTGAACCAAAATATAACTATATATATATAAAAAAAATAAAATATGAAACATTTATAAATCTGAGCAATGTCTAATTTTTGACCTCTCACTTATCTTCACATAATGTTCCTGTTAGTTATCTTCAATTGCGTATATCTCCGATGCGTAATCCACATTTTTATTCTTATCTTAAGAAGAAACTGTCGGAAGAAACTATGATGTTACTCGACAAGTTAGTTTGTGTTACTCGAAATTCGAGCCGCTTGCTTGAACTCGGATGTTTTACCTGAGGCAATAGTGGAATGAAATATTTGCGATTTACTGTAACATTGAACTGTAGGATTACGTACTTTTTTACTTCAAAGTTTTATGTCATGATTACAAACAATTAATTTACAAAATATTGTGTAAAAAAACTTGGTATTAGAATCGCTCTACTTTGCTGTAATATTTTATGTATTGTTGCTATCAATATATAAAATAATTGAACATAAATTAAATACTCCATAAATTATATTTTAATTCTGTAATAACTTATAGTTATAACTTTTTTTAATGTAAAAATTGTTAATAGCTGAAATATAAGGTTCAAAGTAATGTCAACAATTAGGGCATTTACGATTTTTCCACAAGTTTGTGGAAAGTCGCCAACCTATAAAAGCTGGGGTGATATTTAATTTAATTAGGATACACAGTCTAGTGAATGTTTTCGAATTGAGCTGCAGTAAAGGAAGCCCTTGTTTTCAGATGCTTGTTTTTTCGACGCTGCTGTGTTGGGACGACTAAAGCTTTGATGGTGAGTTTGATAGTGAATTGTTGCTGTTAAGATAAGAATTATAGGATTCTTGAAGAAGAATAAAAGAAAATATTTCTCTAATATTGTATGATCCTTACCAAAAAAAAATTTGCAACGTTATTATAATAATCACAATAGATTTAGTAGGTCAAGACAGTGATAGAGAGAAAACAAAACGTAGTATATGCAAAAAGGTCCCAAAGATAGATAGATATTTGTTGCTAAAAGTCTCGTAATAAAGATATTTGCATGTCTTAATCACTATTTTCTATAGCTCTCTGTTTAAATAAAATATAAAGTAAAACAGTAAATAAAAGTATCTTTCATTACTAACTTATTTTCTGACTGTAGATTCAAGTTTAGTCAAATGACATTAACTTCAATTTGTTAAATCTTGACGCATGCATTCATACAATACGAAATCGAGGGAGTTCTCTTATTTAACATTTTTTTAAATGCACCATAAATATAGAAAGTCGTAAAAGGCTTAATAATGCACTACATCTTTATCCTAGGCATATTAAGTAACTGATATAACGTACGCAGTACTTAAAAAAAAACCTGAAATACATTTATATTATCGGTTATAAAAGCCTTGGCTTAAAGTTGTTTAGATTGACTTGTCACGTTTTCAATTCTTTATACTTCTGTATTGTAATTTTATGAGAGGTCGTCTACTAACTTATATGAAAGAAATTGTACTTGCGGAACGAATTGTAATCGTATCAATAAGTCAGAATAGAAAGAAAAATACCTTCTAGGATAGGATGGGGGTGGCCATGGAAACTAATGGAGATAAAAATTATAGCCTTCTGTTCAATACATGACATTTTAATAAATAGTTCAATCCAAAAATTGCATATTATTTATTTATAAGTTGTATATATTTTACACTGCGCACACACATAAGTAGTTTTAATGCAGTAAAAACGCAGTTTTAATTAAGGTATACGTATAGGTTTCAACATTTTTTTTTTAAATTTTAAATTTAAAAATTAGACCTTTGCACCTTGAAAAGTAAATAATTTGTTAAACTGTTTCCAAAATTTTTTTTTTTAAATTTCTTCAATTTTAATAATTAATTAACATTTAATAAACTAATTAGGCTAATTTTGAACGGTAATGACAAAAATTCCAATTAACCCATAGATACAATTTTGGTGTTCAATAATGCGGAATACCCTGCTCTATGTTTTGACCCTATTAACAGAATTTTACAGTGTGTATATTTTGTGATATCTTGCTTTAAGTGAATCTATTAGAAAAATCCAAGTTTTTTTTATACAGAATCTTATCTTTAAAATTCAATTAAAAAATATTATTTACAAATCACTTAGTATTTAGGGTCAAAACATTCAACTATGTATTCAGATTATATAGCAAAAAACAAATTTCAAAAAATATTATTTAAACTGGAGTTATTACTGTTTGAATAAAATGCAAAATAGAAAAAACTACAATCTGAGAATAACTTTTAAAAAAGTATTTTTATATAAAAAACTGTTATTATTATACTAATTATTATATATTTCCTTTTTAGTATGCTCCTCCATCATAGGGTTTCCTTCTTTTGTGTTGTTTTTATTTTGCTTTTGTTTTTGACGGCCTTACAAATCTTCCCCGATTTTTGCGATTTTTGCGATTTGAAGCCTATACGTATACCTTAAAGTCCTGGTATTTGATACCATGTTACTTTTGAGTTACGTTATTAAAATGAATCGACCTCAAACACTCAGCAGAAATTTGAGAGACCCTGTAGCTCTAACACCGAAAGCAGTCAAATTAATACCCGAGACCCAAATCTATTTAATGGTCCCAGTCCAACTTACCAGTTATTGCCTGACGCAGCAGGAAGATTTAAAACCTTTCTCTGGAATTATTTAGTGCTGTGATACCACTTCTGTTCCCCAACAAGCACTTTTAATCCGAAGTATTGCTGAGGTTTCTGACGTCCTGGATGTCATTTTTAGAGCCCCATTCCCTAAAGGGCTTCAATAATTCGGCTAATGTGACCGTCATGAACTTCCTGAGGAAAAATACAGCTTAACTGGTAGTCTTTCATAATGACAGTCAACTCAATGGATGTAGTAGTTATTTCCAGAATAGTCAATTACTGCATATTCGCAATGGGGGAGTTAGTGAGATAGGACCTCGTTATTTAAGGCATGAAGTAAATCTAGTATTGAACAAATTTCATGTAGTCTCCAAAAGATGCGAAGATACTATCTTTTTTCGATGTATTCCTGAACTACTTATAATATATTGTTTTTCAATATTAAATTTTATTAGTTATATTTAATATACAAATACAAATACAAATTTTAAGACCAACAACAGGCTCAAGGCCCAACAGGGTTGGTCGAGTAAATATATATATACACGTACATAGAAATAGAAAATAATTTGCATACGATAGTTACACGATCATGCATACAATATAGCTTAGTTACAGGATCATGCACACAATATACAATAGTTACAGGATTATACAATACAATATACATAATACAATACAATATACATAATACAATACAATATACATAATACAATACAATATACATAATACAATACAATATACATAATACAATGCAATATACAAAGTTGACACAACGTTTGACAATCATACTGGAAAAATGCAATATATAATGCAAGCTGACAAATTTTATAAAAACCAACAGTACGCAAACATAAGTAACCAAATATGGTAACAAAATAACCTAAATTAAATATGTACAAAGTACAAAATATAAGTTACTTTTACCTAGCCAGTGTAATCCAATTGTTGCCTTTTAAAATGTAACTTATCTGGAGTATTATTCAAATTGTAAAGTTCAGTAAAAAAAGAATATCAAGGGGAGGGGGGGCAAAATTAAACTGTACCCATTTTAACTCATAGATTTCATAAAATTTGGCTTTCCTTTGAACTATTTAGACCATGAGAAATAATATGTGAAACGAAAATACGACAGCATGGAAATATGGCTATTTAAGAGCTTACATGAAATATTTGGAAATGCGCTTTCCACTTTTACAGTCTTAGCGGGAAAGTTGTAAATGAAGTTTTAGGTCAGAAAGGTTTAGGTCTGTTATATAATTTTTTTTTCTTAATGTATCATTAAATTTATACTATTTTTTAAAAGTCGCTACATTTTTTTTTTAATCTTATTTGTACTTTTTTTCCCTTTTTCTTTATTTTTTAGAGATAATTTCTTACATGGTTTCAGTCTACACATGCGAATATTTTATGAAGATATGTAGATTTTTACTGGTTTCACACTGCTTTAAAACTTGTCAGTTCAATTAATGTCAACCTGTATCATTGCGAACAGAGCACACAAAATAAGGTGCAAGGCTGCATTCATTTTATTTGGATAAAACTTTGATTATTCAAAAATGGTTACATGGATTTCCAAGTCAAATGTTAATTAACAGTTATGCATTATAGCTATAATTTTCCGATTAATTGCATATTTTTAAAATATCGCTGTGTACTTTTTACTATCAATTACCAATATACCATATTTGGTTACTTATGTTTGCGTACTGTTGGTTTTTATAAAATTTGTCAGTTTGCATTATGTATTGCATTTTTCCAGTATGATTGTCAAACGCTGTGTCAACTTTGTGTATTGTATTGTATTATGTATATTGCATTGTATTGTATTATGTATATTGCATTGTATTATGTATATTTTATTGTATTATGTATATTGTATTGTATTGTGTATATTGTATTGTATTATCCTGTAACTATTGTATATTGTGTGTATGATCCTGTAACTAAGCTATATTGTATGTATGATCTTGTAACTATCGTATGCAAATTATTTTCTATTTCTATATACGTGTATATGTATATTTACTCGACCAACCCTGTTGGGCCTTGAGCCTGTTGTTGGTCTTAAAATTTGTATTTGTATTTATTTGTATAAACATATGGGTAAATAATTTTTTTATTATGCTACCAACATTTTTAAATCCTTTATGTTGACATCGTTTTTATGTGTATGTATGCGGGTGGGTGTTTGGTTGGCTGGCTGAGTATGTCGATAGTAGGCAAATCTTTGGAGGTTAAATTAACCTCCTGGCTGTCATCCAATCGGTCTGAAACTTAGTAGATAGATTCGCTGTCGATGACAATGCCCTCGATCAAATTTTGTCGGCTGTCACAAAAAGGTCGCTTTTACGGAATACTAATTGCCGTCATCCAGTCTCCCAGAAATAGCATTTAACCTACCATTGAAGAAACTCATTCCTGTTGCCAAAACTGTTTTGAAAAATAAATAATAAAATTTTATTAATCAGAATAAATAAAAGATATTTGGATGTGAGTGCATAAATTCTCATTTATTTTTAATGAATAAGTTTTGAGAAGTAGAATGAAACAATTCTTAGAGGAAAAGATTACTCTAGTATTAATATGTAGGGGTACAGTAAAATAGTAAAATGAAAATAGTAAAAAAAAAAAAAGAAAAAAAGAAGAGAATTTGAGTAAAAAAAAAAAGTGTGCAAATTTCAAAATATTTAAACTAAACTTACAAAAAGAAACAGGAAACAACTGCCAATTCACTTATCCAAAAGATTGGTTTTGACATTTATTTAACATGTTGAATAGAAATAAGATTACAATTCAAATTTATTGTTCAAGCAGAAAATTCTAAGAATTTGAGTGAGCAAAACGATAGACAAAATCCCGAATTATAGATTATTCCACATTTCTAGAAAGATTATGTAAATCAAGTAGGAAAGTTTTCAAGAGTTCACAACTTAATGGCTTTTAATGTTGATGAATAATTTGATGTTTGCAAAAAATATAATTGTGGGACTCTGCATACTTTTATTTCAGAAAAAAAAAAATAAAAAAAAAATTAGAGGACCTCATCACCTTCGATTTTCTAGGTAATTTCTGACTTATAATAAACCTTAAAAACTTCTCAATATTTTGACAAATTTATGAACTGATTTGATAATTATTAATGCATAACATTAAGTATTTTATAAATATATGAATCAGTCACGCTCCCTTAATTGTTTACGCAAATTTTTCCAGTTTGCGTCTTTTAAAACTACAACTTTACTGAAATTGTTAGAAATCTAATAACTACTTTTTGACTTGAATTTCTATTTAATCCAGTAATAGATTTTTGCATTGAATTAGGATGTATTTTATTTCTAGAAAATATGCATTTTTACCATTTTTTTCCTCCTCTGTATGTGTTTTTTTCTTCTTCGTAACCATTTTAATTATTATAAGTCCTCCCTCCTATACAAAAAGTTAAACAATATAGTGTGAAAAAAAATAAAATATTTAGATAAAAATGTTAAAAATGTAGGAGATAGAAATAGACATGTATTTAATTTTTCTAAGAGAATTAAATTTTAAAATTTGTTGTACAAAATAAACTTTTTTCTGCAAAAATGAGTTTTTAATCAGAAATTCTTATCTAAATTTAATTATCTAAACATTTAGTTTTATAGGATAAAATTAAAATATAGTTTCCGGAAAAACAAGTCTCTTAAGGCATAAACATAATTTTTGAAGCAGTATTTTATGTTTTTCGTGTAATTACCATTTAGACATATTGTATCGTAGAAGAAGTATATAAATTGATTACTATTATTATACTCTTAAAGAGAAAGATCTCTAAGTTAAAGTACAATAATAAGAATATAAATTTGAGTTATTATTTATTAACTAACATATTTATTAAAATAGCACATGTCTTAACCATTTTATCTCGCCTGATCCTATTAATAATATAATTTTGCACAAACAGACATTACGGGAATAGAAATCTATGTATTGAAATATTTTTCTTAAATAAAAAAGTTTACATTCTTTTTTCAAAAATACTTAAGATTCATCAATTTGCTTATTTCTTCAAAATTTGTAAAAGTGTCTCAATAGTGTCTGTGAAAATTATTAAATCAGTGCATAAGTTGATTTTGAGGAAAAGGTCCATACAAAAGGTATTTTTAACATGGCTTCAATGTAGCCTTAATGTCATTTATCGTACAACATAATTAACACTAGATTGCCTAAGCAAGTCATTTTGACTGCTTTTGAATTTCAATTAAAAAAATAATTATTTAAATAATGACACAGCTTCTTATAATTTTGTGACTTTTTCTACAACATATAAATGGGTTAATTAATCATTGTTGTTGCCCCCCTCTCCTTCACTTCCGGTATATATATGTGTGTTATACCTATATTACCGAAAAGCAGTCATTTTGACTGCTTGGAAAAGACCAGTTCGGCTCTGGATTGGAATAACATGATAACATACAAGTTCATGATAAATTGTCGATTTCGACATATACTTGATAGGTTGCAGTTGTTCAATAACTAAAGTTATTGTTATTGTTATTCGTACTTGTTATTCGAATCTTTATGCCAGGCCTGGCCACGCGCTTTGTTCCCTTTGAACGAGCTGTAACGTAATTCAGATGGGAAGGAGGATCACTGAGTGTATGATTTCATACTGTAATCGATACTGTAAAATGTCCAGATAATGGATAAATTATTTTTTTCCGAACTGAAATACATTTTTTTTATTGTTAATACTTATTAATAACTTGTTATATGACTGTAAGTGATATAAAATATATTAAAAATTACTGTTAAACAAATTTCTTTGCGCATTAGTTATTTTTTCACAATGCAGTCATTTTGACTGCTTTCAGGCAATATAGGTATATACTAAGCTTCCATTTTTCTAGTGTTAAAAATAAAGTACTATTAAACATTGAGTTAAGGGGACATAGGACACTTTTGCCAAAATTCTTTAGTTTTGCCAAGAATTAAATAAAATTTGGCATAAACATAGAAGATGTGATTTTAAACAAAACAACACAATTTGAGCAGATAATATAAAATAGATAGTAAATTATTGAGAAAAATGCATTAAAATAACACGAAATTTTAATTTTTTTCAAAATGCTCCTCACGACACAATATTTTAACGAACATGAAAAAAAAATTTGAAGTTGTTTATCAATATATTATAAACATTTTCAAACATGCTTTTATCTTTAGGTGCAATAGTTGGACAGAAATAAAATTTCAAACTTGGCGCCAGTGATTTCTCATTAAAAAATGCACATACTTAAAATTCCCAACATGAAAAAAAAATATAAAAAATTATGTGACATAAAAAAGCATGTGTAAATTTCATTATAGTACATTAAAAATTATTAATACAAAAAAATTAGGTGGATTTATCAAAAAATGAATCGCAAGGAGCTTTTCGAACATAAGTAAAATGGGTTGGTTGTATTCAGATTATCTGGCGCCGTCAGCAACACGAGGGCTATAATGCGCCGAAACATTCGTCATTAGACAAGCCAACATACACTTACAAACACCCATGCCAACACGGGACTCGAACCCGCAACCTCGCGGTCTAGAAGCTAGCACGCTAACCACTGTAAAGTAAAATGGGAAAAAGCAAAGCTGAGAAAAACGCATTTTTAGCCTTTGCCAACAAGTGTACGATGCGTTAAAATAGTTAGTTAAAATAAAGATTTTACCACTTAAAATCATCGGATTTCAAAAATTCAAACGTAAAATTAAAGCTAGTGGCATAAGCAATTTTTATAGAATGAAAACAGAAAACGTCATTTTTGGTGATTTCAGTGTCCCATGTCCCCTTAAGCCATTTGAAACATTTGCAGAACAAGATTCATTCATAGAAATACTCCTGTTGCTCAGTTTAGGCTTAGTTGCTCAATGTAAACGCAACATTAGCGAGTAAGTCATTTCAGCTTGTTATTTCCCTTTTGAAACTGATACCTAAGTATCTTTACCTGAGTTTCCAACCTTTATCACTCGGAGGCAAAGTAAGACGCCCGTTGCTTTAGTGATTATCAGTTATGAATGCTATTCACTGATAAGAATAGTTCAGTCAATACCTTTGCAAACAATATCAATTCGAATTTTTTACCTGTGCACTGTAGCGTACTTCCTTTCGAATTGGCGAATATTTAACAAAAATTTGATTTGTGTTGTGTACAAGTTTTTACATAAACTTAGAAAATGAAGAAAACAATTTGGAATACTCTGGCTTTAACTGCTCTTGTTTTAGGTATGCAATTTTTCAAATCTCTGCGTGAAACAAATCTTTGAAGTGTTGATAAATATCTGATATGACTACACGTTAAGATATATTTTTATAACCTTTTTTTAATTTTTATGTTTTTATTAGAAGAATGTTGCGATTGTAAATGCAAGCAGTTGAAAGAGTTTTTTTTACGGCATGAACTACATGATTTTCATATAATATTTAGAATTAAAAGTTTAGAAAATCCGTTTAAAATTTGTAACTTAAAAAGAACTGTGCGATATACAAAATGAATAACTCAAACTTTGGCTATTTTATATTTCAAAGTAAAGAAATAAAAATATTAGTTTTATTATTTTACAGAGGCATGAAAACCCAAATAACTCAATTCTGATTTTGACAATCTTTCCTACTAATGTACTACATATATAAATGCAGTATTTCTGTATATTTGTAGAAAAAGAACTAGTATCAAGAGCATATTATTTGAAATATATTTATTTTCAATGGTTCTACATATAACTAATATATTTTTATTTAATATATTTCTTTTGAAAATTCAAATTTTTAAATTTTTTTTCAAAAGAATAAATTCAAAAATATCCAAATTTCAAGACTTTTTGTGGTTTATAGTAGGTAGTGATGTTAACTCCTGTATTGGTCACTTTCAGTTTCGGATCTTTGTGAAACCAGTATGCGATTATTATAATGCAAAACATTGAATTTTTCATTTGTTATATATTGTGAACTCTTTTGAACCATTCATAATTAATGAATTACTCATTTGTGTCATCGCACAATTTCATTTCTGTATGAAAGTTTCATACAAGATCTAATATATTATCAATAGAAATTGTAGTAGAAAGTTAAGTGTTATTTGTATGTAAACATAAGATTTCTTAAGCAAATTTTTAATATTTTACATATTTTGGTATTTAAATAAAAGTAAGAAACAAAAATGAGAATTAATAAGAATTTGAAAATTTTAATCACATATTTTACCTTACGTTGTGTTTAATAAAATTAATGATTATATTTGATCGTTATGTTAATTAATTAGAATTTCACGTTATATTAATTAATGTTGGTGAAACTATAGATTTTACGTTGATAAAATGCATGTATGTAATGGTCTCTCTAACTTTAGATCAAATTTGTATATTAATGTTCATCGGACGTTTGATAACGAATTACTCTTAAATAAAAAACTAGTTTTGTTATACTAAATTTATAAATATGAAAAGCAAATTTATAAAATATATATATTTATTATTAGTTCTTTATCAATATTCAACTAATAATATTTATATCAAATAAATTTCTACTAATAACTAGTTATATTTTTAATAATATTTAATTCATTGTACTTTTTATTTAATTGAATATATTGCCTATAATGTTTTGATAGTTCAAAAATGGTGAATATCGTTAGCTTTTGTGAGCTAAATGATTTCACGTAGATCATAAACGTTAATAATTTGTCTTATTTTAGTATTATACAAGTACAGAGTTATTTTAAAACATTGTGAAACCGAAAGTTTAGATTTGTGTAATAATGCATAAAAGCATTTCTAGCTATAACGTTACATTTTACGAATATTTATTTTGTTATTTTATTAATTTTAACAGATGATATTTTTTAATTTTATATTATCGTTTATGGAACACAGAATTTCTTTGTTAAAAAGAAGCTTAGTACATTGTTTTTAATTTATATTTTATACATCAACTGTACACAAAAGAAATTTGATATTTTCCTTACCTATGATATGTGTATTTATGAATATAAAGTTAAAAAACAATATGAAATAATTACAATGATATATGTATACTTTTTATATTTTATTATATATTTTTTTATATTTTAAAAGCAGAATTTTTAGAAAAAATTAGATTAGGTTCTTCAGTTTTATATTTTTACTTTGCATGGATAAAAGTTTTATATTAATTTATAGCAAATATTTTTTATACATTGAGCTGAGCCAAATGGTTATTAATCTTTTATATTTAAAGTGAAATAAATGTGGTTCTAAAAGTAAAAATATTTTTATTTTTTAAAATTTATTTTTACTATCTTTTTATCCTCGAAAAGGTCTAGAAACAAATAATATCACGCAAAATTAAATTTATGGATTAATGAAATAATTATTGTTTAACTGATATTTAAATTTGGTTCTTTTTTTAGAAGCCTATTAATTCAAATGGTGTCTTAATGGTTATACTTACCTTAAATTTTAAGCAATCATGCAATTGTTGAAAGACTTGAAACTAATTTTATTTCAAGGTAACTGGTTGAAGTATGAATAGGTTTAAGATAGGGTATGTTGTTGTTGTCGTGTGACAAGTGCAGAAAAAAGGTGATAGGACAAGTCAAATGTGACCAAAGGCATTGAGCACAGCCCTGGCCACATCTCCGACTTTATCGGTATAAAGGGTGTCATGGCAGCAGTTGAGATCGATGTTGAAGAGGGTCGAGGCAACAGAGATGCAACTGAAGAGATGCCTCGGATCCAGCTGAACTCCTGGGCAGTGCCTGCATTCTGCATAAGTTCTGGAGCCGTCAGGCATGATCTTCATACCTCTCATGTGCCCCGTCCGCAATCTGCTGATGGTAGTGGTGATTTCGCGGTCAAGATTAAGCTCCGGAAGGCACCATTTCTTCCGAAGTCAGCCGCAGAGGTGATGTTTTGCAACAGCATTTGCATCGAAGCAAGTGGTTTGCATGGGAGGGGGACCCATGTTCCTAGCCTCCTTAGCAAGGGAGTCCGCTTGTTCATTCCCCTCGATGTTGACATGAGCGGGGACCCATTGGATGGTGCAGGTTTTCTCCCTGGCAACTAAGGTGGACAGAAGCGCGTTGATTTCGTGGGCGAGTCTTGATTTACCTCCTTTAATGGCCTCCAGAGCAGACTTACAGTCTGAGAAAATGATGATGCCATTCGAGGGAACTGACTGTGAGAGGTAAAGGGCTAGAGCGGATTTAATGGCGATCAGTTCACTAGTGAAGTTGGAAGCGATTTTTCGACCCGATGTTTGAGGGATGTTTGATCTGGAAGGAGAAGGAAGATGCCAGAACCGTCGCATTCTGAGGTGGAGGTCAGTGTAAGCAGTGGCAAGGTCAGGTTTAGAGAGCTTAAGATAGGGTATAAATATATAGTTTTATAATGTGACAAAAATAGTTGCATCCCATTTTTATTAAACAACTTAAACAAATATAGAACGACTGTTATGTTTCATTGGTATATAGAAAGAAGGGCATATAGCAACCTTCTCACGGCATTTTTATTGCTTCCATTGAAATGGTTTTTGTTTGAAAATGTATATGGGATGAGATGAGTATATGACTTCTAAGCAATTGATTTTTCACATTTATTATTTTAAAAATATGTACTGAAATAGTACTGGATAAGTAAGAAGTAATACTAATAATATGAATTTCTGGTTTAAAAAGAAGTGTGAGGCATTTAGTTTTTATACATAGATGTCGGCTGAAAACTTTACAGCGTACCTCGCATATTTGTTGACTAAAATTAACAATCTAGATAATTTCTAAATGATTACTGAAAGAGCTATTGCTATTTTAACACGTTAAGTCTTTAAAAATGCTGCATTTTATTCCTTTCTAAAACTACGTATACAGAATATTAGTAAATTTACTTCATCGTGTTCTATACTACACATCAATCAAGTTTTATTCCTTCGAAATTCAACAGGCTACATTTTATGAGTCACTGAAAATATATGCATGTTGAACCTTATTATATTTGTACTTCTTCAAATTTAATTTAAAAAAAAAAATCTTAGTTCGATGTAAGGCAATGGACGTGTAAAGTATGCATGAATTAGAATCAGTAATGTTGGAATTATTATTATCATATTTATAAATAGCATACAAAATTAATTGTACTATGAAATAATAAATCCAAAAAGAATAATCCATAAAAATGTTTTTAATACAAGTCCTTTATATGTGTTGCCAACTTTTATGTGCAAATGCAACTTTTTAAAGCAATTTTGAACTCAGATTGAGTTTTTATAGTGTTTATCATTACGAAAAAAACATTCATTCCGAATAATTGACTAATTTTTATTTTTGCCACCAAAACTTAATAGACTGAGAGGCGACTGCAATTTTTGGACCCCATCGAACATCATTCTGAATTTTTTATAAAAATTAGAGAAAAGTGAGTAGATTACGAATCCACTGGTCTGCCGTGGCAAAAATGGCCGAAACTAGTCAAAAATCGACTTTTAATAAGTTGAACTAAATCCAATTGCCAAATGCACCATAACTTGCCGAATAATGAGCATTTATTTTTTATTTGGTAACCCTCACTCTTTAATTTTCAATTAAGAAGGTTGCAGACGATTCGGATATCTGGCGACGGTCTACTTGCTTCTATTAAAAGGGAGCCAAGTTGGCAAAAAAATATTACGTCACTTATGACGTAACTGATGTCGCCAATTTGGCTTACTTTTAAAAGATATAAGTTTTTCGAGCCAAAGATCAGAAATCGTTTGCTCTTTTTCTCATTGAAAATCAAAATTAAGTGGGTTGCCAGACGAATAAGCTAGTTCTCTTTTTGGCAAGTTATGACATATTTGATAATCGGATTTTAGTTCAACTCATTCCAAGTCGATTATTGATCAGTTTCAGCCATTTTTGCCACGGCAGACCAGTGGATTCCTAATCTACTCACTTTTCTCTAATTTCTATAAAAAATTCAGAATGATGTTCGATGGGGTCCAAAAATTGCAGTCGCCTCTCGGACTATAATAGAAAATATGATAGAATATCAAGCTACCAAAACTTAATAGAAAGTATGATTGAATATTAACTTTCACAGGGTAAGATTAGAGTCATTAAATTTTCCTTTAATTAATTTCGCCATATTGTACATGCTTGAACATTGCTTGGTATCTGTATATGACGTACGGTAAAAGTAATGTGTGTAAAAACGACTTTTTAGTGACACATCCAAAAGTTGATTGAATGCATGTCAAAGAGTCTATCTGCCAAGTTTCAGCTACATTGTGTAACAGAATGGGGGTTAATTAGCCCTCCGGATATTTAACCACCACAAACACTCATACAAACACTAATACAGATTTAAAACTGAGCTAAACACAGATTTCTGCTAGATTGAAGCTGGATGAACCAATACTTAAATATATTTTATTCATCTAATCTAAATTATTAAGTTGGAAAAATTAAACTTGAAGTTTGTACATGCATAATTAATAATGTTTGTAAATGTCAGCCTTTGTAAAAATGAACGAGCTTGTAAGATGAATGAATTAATTATATAAAATGACAAATATAGTGGATTCGAAGGAATTGAATACGATTGTTTACTCAAGTCAATTAATATTTTAGAATTATGATGAGATCTAAAGTAATAAAGGGTTTGATTCTATGTATTCTCGAAATTAGAATTCAAGGGTTAACAATGGTTTTCCAGAATTATTCATTTGTGGAATTGTTTCAGAACTGTTTGAGTACCTGAATCAAAACGTAAATAAATTTCATGAACTCCATGCGAAATAAAATACTTATGATTTCATTTACAGCCGGAATTTTTAGAATTTTCTGTTATTGGACATTTTCGTGGATAAGTGCAATTACAGTTGGATGTTGAGTATATGTCTTTTTAAATCCTTTATATTAACTTCAGTTTTGTGTGTGTGTCTGATGGGTAAATCTATGGAAGCCTAATTAACCCATTTGCCGTCATATGATTAGGTTGAAACTTGGCAGATAGATTCGATGGAGATGAATATCCATTCTATCAAGTTTTGGGGACTGTTTCTTTTCGTTTTGGAACACTAATAAATCCTAATTAACCGACCATTGTTGAAACTCTTTT
Source organism: Linyphia triangularis (assembly GCA_963978545.1). Taxonomy (NCBI): domain Eukaryota; kingdom Metazoa; phylum Arthropoda; class Arachnida; order Araneae; family Linyphiidae; genus Linyphia; species Linyphia triangularis. The sequence goes on from OZ021733.1 coordinate 2,383,189, forward strand.
CTGTTGCCAACACTATTGTAATCAAAATAAATAAAAGATAACTGGATGTGAATGCATAAATTCATTACGGAATGAATTCCAGTCAATTCAATGTTGTGTTGTGTAGTAACGCTGAATAAAAGATATTTGGACGCAAATGCATAAATTCACGTTCATTTTTAATAAATAACTTTTGAAGTGTAGTTTGCCGCATATTTTGCAGATAGAGATGTTTTTGATATTTAAAATTGGGTGCAAACACCAAGCACACTCTGACAACAAAATCGGTGTGGTGTTAATGAATATAAAAATTGGCAATGAATATAAAGGATAAATATTCATAACTTTTTTTTTATGTGTTATATTATTACATTTATACATGATAGATAATACAATTATCAAAATGTTTTTATTATAGTTTTTTAACTTTAGGTGTTCATCAGAGTATTTCCAATACAAATTGTTTCTAATGTATTATTAATATTAATATTTGAATATTTACACACATTACCCTGCAATAGGTTAAAATTACTATTAGCCCCAAACATATAAAATAGTTCGTCCAATGTTGTTTCTATGTCTTCATTCTATTATATATCATGTTGCATTTCAAATAATTTCGTCAAAATAAAAACTAAAATGAATGCAGTCATTAAATGACAGGTTCTTGAAACTTTGCCAATTTGATTTTGAAACAATGCATTCACCATTTTTAGCCAAATATAATAGTCACGATTCCGGAGATTTTGTCATAAGTTTTATTCACTCAAGCTAACCAGAATTTGTTATGCATAAAAAAAAAATTAAATTGTCCTTTTTATAGTTTTCAAATCAATCAGTCTAATCTGAATCACTAAAACACATGTGAATTTAACATTGTTTAAAACTCCTTATAACAATTTATATTTAAAATTGTGTGCAAACACCAAGCACACGCTGACAACAGAATTGGTGCTGTGTTAATGAATATAAAAATTAGCAATCCATATCAAGGATTTATATTAAAAACTTTGTTTTTATAAATTATATTATTTATTGTTAACTTACTTATTCAAACATAAGATTGTTATTCTTTTCTACTTAACTTTAATATGGAAGTTTTTAAATTCTAAAAAACATACTATCTACAGTTACGTTGAATGTTCTTTACTATCAGTGGGTTACGCTGAACATGTAATTGTGGGACCTATGTTGTACTTTCTGTTTTTTTTTTTTTAAAATATAGTATTGACGATCGACACCTTTCATTTCTATGAAACACAATCATGGTTGGTTGTTTTCAGATTATCTGGCGCGGTCAGCAACACGAGGGATATAATGCGCCGAAACATTCGTCATTAGACAAGCCAACATACATTTACAAACACCCATGCCTATCACGGGACCCGCAACCTCGCGGTCTAGAAACCAGCACGCTAACCACTATACCGTTTGGTCGGCGAGACACAATCATGAATTTAGAGACTAGTTTGACATACTGCACGTGAGTCTCCAATTGTAATAGAATAAAGTCTTGTAAAATACACTATCTACCAATAAGTAATTGGACACCTGTGATAAAAGAGATAAACACAATTTATTCATATTCAGTAGGTGATAGAGCCTCCACCTGAGGCAATTACGGCCTTAACCCTTCGGGGCATGCTTTCCATAAGTGTTTAGATGATGGAGAAAGGTATTTTCCTCCACTCGGCTTGGTGAAGACATGTCAATTCTTTCACCGATTTTAGACGGTTGCTGCACCCCTTAGCTCGGCGGTCCAACTCGTCCCAGAGGGGATCTATAGGATTCAAGTCTGGACTCTGGGCAGGCCAATCCAGTCAATTCACCCCACTGTCATCATACCAATCCATGGTGGACCTCGCAACATGACAAGTAGCGTTGTCATCCTGGAAGTAACAATGATCCAAACCGTAAAATTGTCACAGCGTAGGAAGCACATTGTTTTGTAGAATAGTGGAGTAGACGTCTGCGTTGCGCCTACAATTAATTGGGATTAAGGGTCCCAGTCCATACCACGAGAGACGTCCTCATTTGTATGGGTGTCTAAATACTTATTGGTAGATAGTGTATAGTAGTAACCTAGTAGAACCTAGTAGTAAGTAATAGTAAAAATGATTGAATAAAATAGTTTACTCTCACGTGGTGACTAAATTCGTCAATGTTATCATTTTGGATAAACTGAGCGAAAGAAACAACATTGGCACTATTTTCTTCACCCCGAGCTACCTCTTCAATGAGTTTGAGGTAACATTAACAGATGAACAGAGATATTTTTTCAGTTTTGAATTGGCCTTATCACGTGAAACTATTGAGTAAACAATGAAAACTCTTAATGTGAAGAAACTTAGTTAATGAGATGAAATTTCTCTTACAGGGTAAGTGTGTAGGAACAAAGGAATATACAAAAAAATTCACGTTAATTTGTTTAAACAACGCTACTAATTATATTTTGTCAAGGGAAAAATGTTAAATTTAACTTCATTACTCAATTTAAATTAGAAAAAAATTGCGTTTTATTACTTTTGTAACGTTTACTTTCATTTACCCTGTATGTAATATATATAGGGTATTGAAAGAATTGCATTCGGTCAGAACAACTTTAATTTTTATTTGATTTCTACATGCTTTGGAACAAAAAAAGAGTAGAGTTCTTGACGACTTTTTTCAAAAAATTGTTCTAGAAAAAAAAAAATGTATATATATATATTTATATATAAATCCGCAATAAAATATATATAAATATATATATAAATATATACATATGTATATATACATATGTATATATATATATATATATATATATATATATATATATATATATATATATATATATATATATATATATATATATATATATATATATATATATATATATATATATATATATATATATATATATATATATATATATATATATATATATATATATATATATATATATATATATATATATATATATATATATATATATATATATATATATATATATATATGTGCGTTTGTGGTTAGAGTAACTCCCTAATGGGTTGATCTATGATGTTAAATTTTTGTATGCGTGTTAATGGTGGTGATGGGACCTGTCATTAAAATTTCATCAAAATACTACATGTACATAAGGAAGCGGTCATTGAAAAATTTGTTTTTCAGCAATTGACAAAAACACGGCTCTAACAATTTTGATTATTATTGCTGTGGTGTTTTAAACATGCCTATCTTTGTAATTTCCGTAAAAAGTCCTTACCCACGAAATTCCCGTAAAACTTCGGTAAAGACGTTAAAAGATGGACAACGAAAGTCGTTAACATAGAGTTCTCTTCCTTTGAAATTGCCCGTCAACAACTGTTCCTTCTACTCCAGTAGTACAAATACGCTGGACAATATCACTTAATACTGGCCAATCCCGATGTGAACCGTTGAAGACTGGCCGTTGCTATGAATCTTGGCCTATCTCACATAGTGTTGGGTAACATATATTGGGAGTTTTGAAATGTTGATGCAGAGTTTTAAAATTGAAATATATTTTTATAAGAAGGGTCGTAAGGGCAAAAATATGTTTTGTGATGGTATTGACACGTTTATTTTTTGAAAAAAAAAAAATCGTCTATTTTGGAACGATGCTCGAGTTTCGGCATGGATTAGCGAATCTACCCAAAACCCATGTTCCCGACAAAAGCCAATACAGCTGTGCTACTTTGGTCTCTTTTCACTTATTCGAAAGAATAATATAATTATCACCAAATTGGCGACGTTTTTTTAACCTTTGAAATATAATAATGCCAAAGTAGCTAATTTTTTTTTAATTAATGAAAATATGGAAATGTAAGTGGTAAATTACACCAATCTGTGTAAACTTTAATTGAAAAGACAAGTGCAGTTGAAAGTTGTGCAAATTATAGTGTAGTTTAAAGTTGCGCGATGTTTCACACCCCTATCTTTTTTTTGGAACTGCAAAATTCTTCTATCAGTGTAGTGATGGAAAAATTTTGTGAAGTCATGTAGAGATGAGTAAAATTTCCATAGACTTATTGTATTCTCTCCTTTTTGCGAGTAGCAATGTTTACAAAGTTAATTTTTTTTTTATCTGTCAATTGCGTTTTTTAACCATGCATTTATAACCCGTATTTTAAACATCTTTCTAATTAAGGGGGTTCGGTATCGAAAATAAAAAAAACTTTATTTATGTACATATTTATGTCAAAAATTAATTTTATGTATGAGATACTATTTATATATCTTTGAGAAAATGTTTTATTAAATATTGTGTTTAGTTATTTAAAAAAAAATTTAAAAACCAAGAAAAATCCATAATAATTGATGTTTGCATATTTTGATATAAGTCAAGAAAAAATGATTTTTTTTTTCAAAGTGAAAGCTTTCTGTTATACATAATTATATAAAGAAAATTTTGTCTTCACAGAATTTTGATAGGTGAATTAAAAAAAATTCTCAAAGTTAAAATATTGAAATTTTTGCTTTTTTTTATGTTATCTTTTATGCTAAATATTATATTTTAAAACAAAATTAAAAAAATAAAATTCTGTGAAGACAAAATATTTAAAACTATATAAATTAAATGCTAAAAAAATTTGAATAGCCAATTATTAATGGTTCTGGAGATATATCGATTTGAATATGCAACATCTGTGAAAAACACTAGTGTTCGAAAAACGGAATTTAAGCAGACGCTTCAAGGTGTTACGCCCATTAGTGATGTTTAAATAACAGGTAGTTTTGTGGCGTTCTAATCACCGGAGGAATAAGATAAAAACGTCATTCTCTTCAGGAATGTATGAACTATTTTTTAAAATCAGAAAAAAAATTTGGGATTTTTGAAAAAATTTCGGTACTGGACCCCCTTAAGCTAGTTTGAAGTTTTGTTCACGTCCAAATATACATTTCAATAGTAATTATTTTTCTTTTTCATTTTATTCAGTTTAATGTGGTAAAATGGGTCTAGATCCCGCACTAGGTGGCCAATCCCAATGTGAACTGTTGTTGACTTGTTGGTACGGATCTTGGCCAGTGCTGGGTAAAATGTGTAGGAAGTTTTAAAATGTTTGTACAGAGTTTTAAAATTGAAATCTATTTCTTAAGAAAGGATGAAGGGGTAAAAAATATGATTTGTGATGGTTTGGACATGTTTATATTTAGAAAAGAAATCGTGTATTTTGGAACGAGGCTCGCTATTTAGCATGGACTGACCAATCATACCAGAACCCCTGTTTCCGACATTGACCGCTGTGCTACCTGGGTCATTAATTTGAAACATTCTCTATTTTTTAGGTTTAATATAAAGAGAGCAAATGAGGCGAGGTGTACTATTTACTCTTTTTTGAAGGCTTAAAATTGAGCAGTGAATGATAATGAGCAATAGATTAGGAGTTAGGAATAGTTCTAATGAAAACATAAGAAGAAAAAAATGGCTCCTTTAGTATTTGTGAAAGTTCAACAAGCTGATAAAATAGTTGAGGAAATACCAAAGAAGAGAAGATTATGATATCGAAAATTGCAAAATATAAATTGTTATAAGGAGTTTTAAACAATTTTAAATTCCCATGTGTTTTAGTGATTCAGATTAGACTGATTGATTTGAAAACTATAAAAAGGACAGTTTAATTTTTTTTTGTATGCATAACAAATTCTGGTTAGCTTGAGTGAACAAAACTTATGACAAAATCTCCGGAATCGTGACTATTACATTTGGCTAAAAAATGGTGAAAGCATTGTTTCAAAATCAAATTGGCAAAGTTTCAAGGACCTGTCATTTAATGACTGCATTCATTTTAGTTTTTATTTTGATGAAATTTTTTGAAGTGCAACATGATATATAATAGAATGAAGACATAGATATAACATTGGACGAACTATTTTATATGTTTTGGGCTAATAGTAATTTTAACCTATTGCAGGGTAATGTGTGTAAATATTCAAATATTAATATTAATAATACATTAGAAACAATTTGTATTGCAAATACTCTGATGAACACCTAAAGTTAAAAAACTATAATAAAAACATTTCGATAATTGTATTATCTATCATGTATAAATGTAACAATATAACACATAAAAAAAGTTATTAATATTTATCCTTTATATGCATTGCCAATTTTTATATTCATTAACACAGCACCGGTTTTGTTGTCAGAGTGTGCTTAGTGCTTGTATCTAATTTTAATAATTAAAAACATCTCTATCGGCAAAATATGCTGCAAACTACGTTTCGAAATTTATTTTTTAAAAAGGAATGCGAATTTATGTATTCACGTCCAAATATCTTTTATTTATTCTGATTAAAATAATTTTGTCAACAAGAACAAGTTTCAACAATCATCGGAAACAATTCTTTCACTTACAGCGTTGCTACGCAACGCAACGTGGAATTGACTGGAATGAATTTATATGAATTTATAATGAATTTAATTTAATAATGAATTTATGCATTCACATCCACTAATCTTCTATTTATGCTGATAAAAATAATTTGGCAACAGAAAATAGTTTCAACAATGATCGGTTTAATTGGGATTTGTAAATATTCCGAAGCTATTATAGAAATGTGTGTGAAAGCGATATTTTAGTGCCAGCCCTCATAACTTGATAGAGTGCATTGTTATCGACATCGAATCTATCTGAGAAGTTTCAATCTGATCAGATGACAAGTGGGTTAATTATGCTTCCGTAAATTTACCCGGTAGCAACACACAAACAAACAAAATCAATGTTAATATAAAGGATTTAACAAATACAGTACGCAAAAAAAAAACAAAAAAAAATCTGCATGGTGGCTATATCTTTGGTTCTAATTATCGTAGAATCTTGCGGTTTGCACCAAAATGTTTTATTTGTAATTTTCTATATGTTTGATGCAAAATATTTTTCTTAGGGGCTGGATACTAAGTAAATTCAACTCGATATTTAAAAATTTCAATACGAACCCCTATTTTTGATGTTTTCATTCGATTTAGAATACTTCGTTTATCCAAGATACCAAATTTCAGTTCATTATGACGAGAAACACGACACTTATGAGCGAAAATGTTTTTGCCCATTTTGAGGGCAAATTTCTTTAAAGCGCCGAAGAAACAAACGTTTGAGTGCATCAAGACGTAATCTATTACATGGTCCCTTAAAGTGAGCTTTTTTCACATTTTTGCTAAAATATTGAGAACCAAAAGTCAAAATTTAATGAAAAAAAATTCCGGAAGGGTTTTCGACCATGATAATTGTTATGGAAGATGGAAAAAAAATACATATTTCTATTAAAAATAAATAAATTAAAACTTGTTTTAATAATTAACACTTTGCACTTGAGGCCTTTTTCGCGCAGAGGGACCAGTCGCTTGAGACATTTTAGGTTCGGTTGGCGTTTATGGATTTGCTTCATAGAAACTAAACACAATTATTGGCCTGGCATCAAATTTCTGCATCACACCTAGTGGTCCTCTCGTGTTTCGACATCCAATCGTGTGGTGCCTGAGAGGTGCCGCTCGAGTGCCAAGGGTTAATAATTTATTATTAAAAACTGCCTAATACAAAAGTTGTGTGTCATTTATGTTTTGCCTTTTACAAACTATCGCTTGAAACAAAAATTGCTAAAATATATTAACTATTTAAGAATTTATGGCAAAAAAACAAAAGCAAATTTTCTTTTTAAGATTAATTTGCCATTTTTTGACATTATTTAAATTACCAACCACTCATTGGAAAATTATGAAATTTGGTAATTAGATGCGTGTTTGGATTCTAAATCTAAATATGGTATAATATTATGGGGTTCCTATTGAACTTTTTAAAGTTTGGTTTGGTTTGAATATGTAGATGATCCCTCATAATAAAAATATATATACATATACTACTAATAAAGATCTTCCACGATTTACAATGGTACTTGATTTTTGTTATTTCATCAATTAGAATACAAGATATAGCCATCGTTCCGATTTTTTTTGCGTACTGTACCACAAGTTCTTCTCATTTTACCTCATCCGATTTATGACCACAAAAGACCAGATATAGAAATAAATTTCTAGTAAAGTGACAGGCAAAACGCTGACCTCATGAGATCTTTTGCCGTTTATCTTGTGGTCTTTCTCAGCCATTGAATATTTAAGGGGGTTCAGTACCGAAATTTCTTCAAAAATCCCAATTTTTTTTTCTGATTTTAAAAAATAGTTCATACATTCCTGAATAGAATGATGTTTTTATCTTATTCCTCCGGTGATTAGAACGCCACAAAATTACCTGTGATTTAAACATCACTAATGGGCGTAACACATTGAAGCGTCTGCTTAAAGTGCTTTTTTCGAGCACTAGTGTTCTTCACAGATGTTGCATATTCAAATCGATATATCTCCAGAACCATTAACAATTGGCTATTCAAACTTTTGGAGCGTTTAATTTATATAGTTTTAAATATTTTGCTTTCACAGAATTTTATTTTTTTAATTCTGTTTTAAAATATAACATTTAGCGTAAAAGATAACATAAAAAAAAGCAAAAATTTCAATATTTTAACTTTGAGAATTTTTAAATTTTTTTTTAGTTCACCTATCAAAATTCTGTGAAGACAAAATTTTCTTTATATAATTATGTATTACAGAAATTTTTCACTTTGAAATTTTTTTATTTTTTCTTGACTTATATCAAATTACGCAAACATCAATTATTATGAATTTTTCTTGGTTTTTAAATTTTTTTTAAATAACTAAACACAATATTAAAAAAAAACTTTTTCTCAAAGATATATAAATAGTATCTCATACATAAAATAAATTTTTGACATAAAAATGTACATAAATAAAGTTTTTTTTATTTTCGTTACCGGACCCCCTTAATAAAATATTTTAAAGTAAAAGAGAAACCTCCTTTGGCTTCTATTGCAATTGAAGCTTTCTTGTTAACAGATCCACCTTCTCCACCTCAACTAGAGAAGTTTTGTGAAGAAAATATTTAATCAGCGAATGACGCTTCTTTTTGTGATTGTCTGATAGCAGTGTGAGATTATTGGATTCCTTTTGAAGTGTTTCTGTTTCAACTTCATTCTTTTATGTGTTGCATCAGAAAAACGGGGAAAAGTAAAATTAAATAAGAGTTTTACAAGATGATTGGACAGGTGCATTTGCATATGTACCACATTTGAATTCGTATCTAGTTTCTCTTTCTTGTAACTAAACTATATCTTCTTACAAAATATCTACCGCGGAGCGCCATTTTAATTCAAAATATAGTACGAATTTATCAAAAAAATATTCTGTTATAAACTATCCTTACCATTCAAATGGAAGAAAAAAGGAAACTTCTCCAGGTATATAAAAAGGAGTTCGGCGTGTTGTATGAATTGCTAAATGTAAAAATGAGAGTTCTTTCCCTTTTCAAAGCAACTTTATCTGAGCAAAAAATTGTTTTCCCCTATGCAAGAAAAAAGTACCAAAATAAAATGAGGGATGACACCATTCAAAAGTGAAAACCTCAGGACATTCAGCATACTTAAATTAATTATCAGACGAAGAACAACAGCAAACAAATGTAATAAAGGACTTGGACAGTATTAAAAAAGAAAGTCACCGTTATCTTGTATATTTTGAGGTCCTTAACTTTGAATTTATCAAAGAAGGATTTCATACATGAAACTGAAGGACAATATATATATATATATATATATATATATATATAAACGTAGTTTGGTTTATAAACCGCCTACAATGTAGTTATTTGGTAAAGATCCATTTGTATATAAAATTGAAGCAGATAAGTAAGATTATTTTCATAAACACACCAGAAGATAACTTTCTTGACTATTTCTTTCATGTTTCGATTAATATTAAATGCAGTCTCCATAAATGTGATAAGAGTGAGTTGCTAGCAATAATGAGATACTTGTTAATAGTAATAATGAGATACATGTAAGTAATAATGAGATTCATGTTAGTAATAAGGAGATACATGTCAGTAATAATAAGATTCGTGTTAGTAATAATGAGATACACGTCAGTAGTAAAATTCATGTTAGTAATAATGAGATACTTCTTAGAAATAATGAGATACTTGTTACTAATAATGAGATACTTGTTAGTAATAATGAGATAGTAAAAATGATATACTCCACAATATATATTTGAAGGTTTCAATATTCTGTTAAACACATGCATATTTAAGACAGTATGCGTGTATTAAAACCGAATATTGCAACTTTTTTATAAGTATTGTTGAGTATATCGATGGCCCACTAAGGGAATGTTCTGACATTATAGTGTTTTTAAAATAACCTAAGTTTAATCTTTAATCCACAAACTATATTTTTATAGTTTCTAAGATTCCAAATTATTTGGGTAGGCTATTAAAAGGACCTTCTATCATATGTGATTAAAACAAAGTACCACGCATCAAAGAATGGATTCTCACGTTCAAACACATTTTTATTAAAATTTATGCTTACAAGGAAACGTGGGTAGCAAATTATGTTATGGATTAAAATAGTTTATTAAAAATTATCATTTCATGATGTCATGAGAACTTGAAACTATAAAAACAATATCTTGGAATTTTCTAATCAATTAAAGTTATTTTGGGATAATTATTTTTGATTTTAGCCCAAATCACAAGAAATATTTTTGTTATTTTGTTAAGGAATTTATATAAGTTTTTTTATAAATTAAAAATATATATTTGCGTACTCGAGAGTTGATTTTCGACCCAAAATTTATACTTAACTTTTGTTTTCAAAACTCATTGATTCTCACTCATAGAAAGACATTTTACCCATCCAAATACGACTTTGGATGAGAAGATAGATTAATGAAGGATTGAACATGCCATTCAAATTAGCAATAGTTTTTCTCTTTGTGATATTACGAGTTCTTGTACAACTCTGTAATCTTCAAATATCAAAATGATAGATAATAACTGGTAAAATTGTTCACCTTATATATATATATATATATATATATATATATATATATATATATATATATATATATATATATATATATATATATATATATATATATATATATATATATATATATATTACCTTTCAATTATATATATATTACCTTTAATTATTTATTACCTTTCAGAACTTATTTTTTTAATGTAGTGGATTTAAGGACGTTTCTTATATTTTTGATACATTTTTTCCATTGTTATGACTGAATACAACTATTATAAACTCATGTCAATATTTATCAGTATTTTTGTTGCCTGAATTTACAATTTACACTAAGATGTGAGAACATTATATAAATATAAATACGTCATTTAAGCCACCTAATTTCCTAATAAAATATTTACATTGATTTGAAGCTGAAAACTGAAGACTGATACTATTTCTGCAACACTTGATTCACTTATAATATCCAAATAAGTCATGTAACTTTAAACAGTCAGATGACGAAGTCAACATCCGAATTGGCGCTTATACTTATATACATGCATATATATCCATATACATTCATTGGAAGCTGAAAACTAATGATTGATAGTATTTCTGCAACACTTTATTCACTTAACATCCAAATAAGCCATGTAATTTTGAACAGTCAGATGACGAAGTTAACATCCGAACTCTCCCTTATACCCATATACATGCATATACATTCATTTGAAGCTGAAAATTGCTGATTGATACTCTTTCTACAACACTTTATTCACTTATAACATTAAAACAAGTTATGTAACTTAGAACAGTCAGATGACGTAGTCAACATCCGAACTGGCTCTTATACCCATATGCATGCATATATACCCATATATTGAAGCTGAAAACTGATGATTGATACTATTTCTGCAACATTTTATTCATATATTATACCCAAATAAGTCATGTAGCTTTGAACAGTCAGATGACGAAGTCAAAATCCGAAGTTACGCTTAATATACTCATATACAAGCCACAGCCAGGGCATTGAGAATACGACGAATTTCACTTGACGTTGCCTCATTATTCTACAAACCAGTGTTGGTAAGAACACGCATTCGAATATATAAATTCCATTCCAATCGGTATATTATGTTATCGGTATATTATATATAGTGCTTTCTACTATTATAACCATACATATATTCTTTGAAACAGATTCGGATTTTTCTTGCAAAGTAAAATTCGGGTAGATTGTGACAAAGAAGTACATTTGCATAAGAAAGCACTTTAATTAAACAACGCATGAAATACGTATCTTTGATTTTCTTCCTCATTTACATTTCTTTAAAATGAATTTATTTTTCAATGAAAGTGTCAAATTTTGTTATTCTTCATTATATACAAGATTTTGTTTTGGATGCATTAAACAATTTAAGTTTTTTGCCTGGTCTATTTAATTCTTCTTTCCATTTCCCATACTTAATTATCTTTTTTTAGTACCATATTTGTATTTCAAAAGATGATTCATTACTTTTTTGATAAATTTTTCATTAAAATAAAAAATACTTTACTTCTTAAGACATCCTGTGATGCAGTGCCATCTGGTGGATATAATTTCAACTTAGTGTTCTTTACGACTTGCAAAACTCTATCTCTGATTTGAAAATAATGAAATATATGAGCAAAAGAACAAAAAATACCTTAAAAATACCAAAAGGAAATGCGTAATTTTATCATTGACAATTAAGGCAAACAAATGTCTACATTATTTTAGAAAATGTTAATTTGCTCATTAAATTTTTTTAATGCCGATAAGCAGTGCCATCTGATGTTCAGATGTTTAATTATTTTACCCTAAGTTTCTTCTCAAACTTTTTTAGGAGTACTTAGTGGGCGATAATTACATTCGTGACAAGTGGTTTAGGACAATTTTTTTTATTGAAATTTCTCTTTAAGTCTAGAAAAATTAAAAACAGTGCAAAAAGAAAATGCAAGATCAGTTGTAGAATTTGGAAATAGAATATCATCTTCACAAATACAAGATTACTTATATACAAAATTATTCTGTATTTCGAATTTTCCCGGATGGCATGTCTTTAAGTTCGTGAATTCGCTGTTTGTAGTATAATTAACCATTTCAAACGAGAGTAGCAATTTGAGATACTAGAAAATAAATGAAATTCGTTTTTGAAGTTGTAAGTCTTCGTTGTAGCTTTTAAATTCAAGAGGTAAAGTATCAGCAATACATGTACCATAAATATACAGGGTGTCCGAATCAAATGTCTTTAATTTCAATAATCGATTGAAAAAGTCTATTAGCTATACGTTGGATTTATTAGGCAAAATTGACCGCTGAATTCTTAGATTTTGGGGACAATTTTTGTTTTCTGACCTACGGGAATCCAGAGTCTGCGGTTTCGAACATGGAGGTCCAATGAGGAACTTGCACAAGTGAGGAAAATAGTAACGAATATATTTGAGCAGTGCAATTATTTTTTATCTTTATGCTTTCAATTTGTAAAAAATCGAGTTTGAAATTAGCTGAAATCAAAGCAAAAGTCACGTGACCCAAAACTCATAAAAACCGGGACATAGTTATCTTCGAAAATCCGAGGAAGAACCTCACTCCCCCCTCGTCCAAAACATGCTTTAGACTGGTTCATCATCAGCGCATTGACGTCATACGCAAAAGTAGCTTTTAAATCGCCCAAAGTGAAAAACTAAATATTTTTTTTAATTATCTATCCGAGATCAAATTTTTGAAAGAATGGTATTGTTTTTCATGATTTTTCTCTACTTTTATTTAAAAATAAAACCAAAAAACGTGAAAATTCTTCATTGCCTAGCTACCAAGATTTCCGAACGTCACTCCACTGATTTTTTTTTAATTTTGGGTGTACGTCAAAGACAAAGTCAAGACTAAGGAACATTCGTGAAGACCTTAGAGCTTCAATAACCGCTGCTATGCTAATATAACTACGGAAATGCTACAATGAACATAACTGAAACTGGACTACCGACTGGATATCCTCAGGATTATTTCAGGAGCCTACGTGGAAGTGCACTGAATCCTGTTATCTAATTTTACAATATTTTTATGCTTTTTAACTTTCTGTTAAGTATTAAAGCCTCTCCAAATTAGGGAACATTTGATTTGGACACCTTTGTATAACAATATCTTCGATATTACAAGTTTAAATTACTAAAAGCACTTAATATCAAAATCAATAAAGTAATACAAATCTATTGTCGAAACATCAAAACCTTTAAACTTATACTAAAAAAGAAGTTAGAAAGCCATTGTGCACACACCTTCAGCCCAATGCTACATGAAAGCAGAATATGCAATACAATCCTAAAAAATATAATAAAAATTAAGAGCCAAAGTTAGACCTTAAACAGCCAAAAAAATAGGTATTAAATTATGAATCTTAAAAATATTTGAAAATTTTGCAATTTTGACTGAGTTTCGTCGTCAGGTGGCTTGAACTCAGCCGGGATTTTAATGGATGCGTTTCTGAAGTGTGATTATTATAACTTATCAATCCCATTGAAGCCCCTACGCATCCAGCCGGATAGACAAGAAGTCAAGAATATTCACAAATACTAAAAAGAAACGTACCTTGTAAACCAAACTTAACAAAATTGCTGTCTTCCCAAATTTAAAGCCTACAATAATATCTATTTTTTGGCTGTTTAAGGTCTAACTTTGGCTCTTAATTTTTATTATATTTGTAGGATAAGAGAACTTAACATATTAGAAGATAGTAGTGATAGGAGATAATATGTGTACTGGTTTGAGATAACTTAACTTTAGGCAGAGTATAAGAAAATGAAAATTTATATAAAAAATTGTAAAATACTTACATGAGTATAGCTCTGTACCCTATTACTGAGTGCGTGAATTATATGGGATATACTAAAAAGAGATATAAAAGTTCGTTATCTTACCCAGGCAAATGAAAGTTTGAAAAATACTTACAAATAAATGCTTTATTTTAAGAATTTTAAGTTTTATTTTATCTCTCACATTGGAGATGTGAAATTTTATTAGGGGTGCAAAGCATCGCATACTTTCAATTTCACTATTATACTGACGTGGATTGGTGTTATTTACCGTTTTTATATTTTCATCATTCATTTTGAAGAATTGGCATGTTTGGCGATAATTTTTTTCGATAATTCTTATATGGGAATTTAAAAAAAAAAAATACCGCCAAAATGTCGAATTTGGCGATATATTTTTCGATAATTCTTACAATATCCTTTCTTGTAAGTGAAACAGAGGAGAGGAGAAAAACAGTCGTTGATGAGCTATGCTCAGGAGAAGAGAACTCTGTGTTAAAGACATTCGTTTTTCAACTTGGCGATATATTTTTCGATAATTCTTACAATATCCTTTCTTGTAAGTGAAACAGAGGAGAGGAGATAAACAGACTTTGATGAGCTATGCTCAGGAGAAGAGAACTCTGTGTTAAAGACATTCGTTTTTCAATTTGGCGATATATTTTTCGATAATTCTTACAATATCCTTTCTTGTAAGTGAAACAGAGGAGAGGAGATAAACAGACTTTGATGAGCTATGCTCAGGAGAAGAGAACTCTGTGTTAAAGACATTCGTTTTTCAATTTGGCGATATATTTTTCGATAATTCTTACAATATCCTTTCTTGTAAGTGAAACAGAGGGGAGGAGATAAACAGTCGTTGATGAGCTATGCTCAGGAGAAGAGAACTCTGTGTTAAAGACATTCGTTTTTCAACTTGGCGATATATTTTTCGATAATTCTTACAATATCCTTTCTTGTAAGTGAAACAGAGGAGAGGAGAAAATCAGTCGTTGATGAGCGATGCTCAAGAGAAGAGAACTCTGTGTTAAAGACATTCGTTTTTCAACTTGGCGATATTTTTTTCGATAATTCTTACAATATCCTTTCTTGTAAGTGAAACAGAGGAGAGGAGAAAAACAGTCGTTGATGAGCGATGCTCAAGAGAAGAGAACTCTGTGTTAAAGACATTCGTTTTTCAATTTGGCGATATATTTTTCGATAATTCTTACAATATCCTTTCTTGTAAGTGAAACAGAGGGGAGGAGATAAACAGTCGTTGATGAGCTATGCTCAGGAGAAGAGAACTCTGTGTTAAAGACATTCGTTTTTCAACTTGGCGATATATTTTTCGATAATTCTTACAATATCCTTTCTTGTAAGTGAAACAGAGGAGAGGAGAAAAACAGTCGTTGATGAGCGATGCTCAAGAGAAGAGAACTCAGTGTTAAAGACATTCGTTTTTCAACTTTTCACGCCTTTCGAGCATTTTTAAGGGAATTTCGGAGGAGAGATGTTAAAAACACAAGAGGCATTACCACAGTAATTTAGATCAAAATTGTTAGAGCCGTTTTCCAGAAATTATTGAAAAACTGGCTTCCTTAGTAGCAGTTACTTTATGCGCATGAGCAATTTTAACGAAAACCTTAATGTTAGGTCCCATGGCAACCACTCCCCGATACAACAAATGTTTACATCGTGGGTCATATTTTTCGGGAGTTATGCTGACCACGTACACACAGAAACACATTTTTTTAGACCACTTTTTTGAAGTCAGGATGTTCCAAAATGTAGAGAAATGTATAAAAAAATCGAAATTTCCTTTTTGACTGAAAACAATATGGTAAGGAAAGTATATGGGTAATTTGAAAGTAAAAAATATCCCCTTCATCTCTCCTACTTTCTGCTAAGTCTTAATATTTTGCAATATTTCTTTCGTAGTGATGAAAAGGTAGCTGCAGAGAGTTTATTCTATGTTCAAGCATTAAAACTAATTATAATACTTTACTATGACATTGTATCTTTCAGCAATAGGGAAGGGATCTTATTTAATAGGTTGTGTCATGGATCACTTCAGTTTAAGGGGACGAAATACAACCCACTTGAAAAGATTCAACCCTCTTGAAAGGGATTATAACTAAAATTGCAACATCGCACCTTCGTGAAACAAAATTGGGTCACATGATACTCGAGGTGGAATAAGTATATGTTGAAATTTTAAGGTAAGCCAATTAACTATGAAATATCATGCCACTTCACTTGGAGTAAATAAACTACTTGACGAGATTCGTTGAAAGAAGGAGCGATTCTATTGCCTTATGATAGATAGGAGTCCCCTATTATATAGGAATATCTGAAGTGAATACTTTATTTATATGTATATATGTTGTTGTTAATGTTGTATTCATTCGATTTTATTTTACGTATGCCATTGCTTATTAGAATTACCAGTCAAAAGATTACAAAATTAAATAATCCATAATTTTTATAAAATTAATGACTTAAGGGGGTTCGGTACCGAAAATAAAAAAAACTTTATTAATGTACATTTTTATGTAAAACATTTATTTTATATATGAGATACTATTTATATATCTTTGAGAAAATGTTTTTTTAAATATTGTGTTTAGTTATATAAAAAAAAAATTAAAAACCAAGAAAAATCCATAAAAATTGATGTTTGCGTATTTTGATATAAGTCAAGACAAAATAATTTTTTTTTTCAAAGTGAAAGCTTTCTGTAATACATAATTATATAAAGAAAATTTTGTCTTCACAGAATTTTGATAGGTGAATTAAAAAAAAAATTGAAAGTTCTCAAAGTTAAAATATTGAAATTTTTGCTTTTTTTTTATCTTTTACGCTAAATGTTATATTTTAAAACAGAATTTAAAAAATAAAATTCTGTGAAGGCAAATATTTAAAACTATATAAATTAAATGCTCCAAAAATTTGAATAGCCAATTGTTAATGGTTCTGGAGATATATCGATTTGAATATGCAACATCTGTGAAAAACACTAGTGCTCGAAAAACGCACTTGAAGCAGACGCTTCAAGGTGTTACGCCCATTAGTGATGTTTAAATAACAGGTAATTTTGTGGCTTTCTAATCACAAGGAGGAATAAGATAAAAACGTCATTCTCTTCAGGAATGTATGAACTATTTTTTAAAATCAGAAAAAAAATTTGGGATTTTTGTAGAAATTTCGATACTGGAACCCTTTAAACTAATTAAATGTGCATAAAAAAGAATAAGAAAATGTACGACCTAATTATTTATGAATAATACAAGGTTATTCAGAATTCCCTCCTGTGTTTCGAAGCGCTATAGTAAAAAAAACTAAGACTAATACAGCAAATAAGAACATTTGAAAGAATACAGAAACAACTTCAGAAACAACATACAGAAATACTTATTTACATAGATTACAGGTGTTCTATGTGTAAAACCTTGGTCACACGGCATACATCAATGCGATAGTCCAGTTCCTGCCAAAAAGTCCTTGCTTCGAAACCCGAGAAGGAATTCTGAATAACACTGTATTAATAATTAATAGTTTAAAAAACTAAAAAAATACGCTTTTATAGAAAAGTGAACTAAAAAGTAGAAAATAATTTTAAATAAGTTTGAAATAAGAATAGAGTGATTAACAAGAAATATTTATTTTATCGTAAAAAAGCGTGGGGTGCTTTTTAAGATATTTTCAACAGTTGACATCAAGCACCCCACGCTTTTTTACGATAAAATAAATATTTCTTGTTAATCACTCTATTCTTATTTCAAACTTATTTAAAATTATTTTCTACTTTTTAGTTTACTTTTCTATAAAAGCGTATTTTTTTAGTTTTTTAAACTTTTAATTATTTTCTACTTTTTAGTTTGGTTTTCTATTAAAGCGTGTTTTTTTAGTTTTTAAACTATTAATTATTTTTTCTGTAAACTATAATTTTTTTTTAGTTTGTGTACAAAACTCTCCAGTTCTTTCTGCCAATAGTCAATAGTCACATGCTTGTCTCAAATGTAAGCCATGTGTATGCCTTAGTACACGCCGTATTACTTGGCACAAAACACTACCGTGTCTCTGAATATGAAAAATCACTAATCCTGAAGATCCTGGTAAGGATAATGGGACTAAAAAAAACACGCTTTGTATAACTGTCGTTCAAACGACTAATCTTTCAAACGGCACATCAGGGTTCGATTCCGGAGAAGGTTGGTTGGTAGGAATTTAACGGCGCAAGAGCAACACGAGTTAATTCTTGTGATAAAGCGACAAACTTATTGAATTATTGAATTGTCATCGGTCCTTAATAAGTATGCCAAATTTCGAGTTAATCCGACGTTTTGAAGGGGGTCAAAATCATGTTCAAAGATTCCGTTACATACATACATCTGAAGCTAATAAAAGCGTATTAATAAAAATATATTAACTAATACTTTTATTTTTATATCTGATATTAAAAATGAAATAAATCCATAGTTAATAAGAATTGTTAATTATACCAAGGGTGCCGATCACCCCCAAGGTCCGTGATGCACACTCACTCTAATTTGAAAATCCCCCTCCCCCACCCCTCCATTTTAAATTTGCCGGATTTTAATATTTCGAAATTTTTGGAACTAAAAACTTTAATCGTTATATTTTGTTGGTTATCAAATAAAAAGTAATGATCAGCTGAGGACTTTATAATATACGTTGTTAATTTGGAATTCTTTCGACAAAATTTTGAAAGTCGAAAAAGTCACTATCCTAATTTCTGAACAAAGGCTTTAAAATTAAAACAACATCTGGCCTGCATTGAACTGTCTTTTTTACGGTGCAAAATTTCTATAAATGTAGAAAACATAAAGCGTAACATATACTCTCTGAAAAAGATTTAAAACAATGTATTGTATTAAAATTTATCACAAAAAGAAATAAAAATGTGCATTAATGCTTTTTCGCCCTTTTTATACCCCCTATTTTATTTTCCATTAAATCTATTTTAAAGCAATGTCCATTACTTAATGAATTTTTTTCCAAAGAAATAAAAATCAAAAATGTGTGACTTTCATGTATAAAACAAAGCTCTGAAAGTTATATACGAAATACTATGATAACATGATAATACGATATGATAATACGTATGATAATGAATTTTTGTTTATGATATGATAATGACAAAATACTCACTCTACCTTTAGTTAAATATAATTTTATTAAAGTTTGTAGCGACCATTTCTGCATTTGAAATAGATAAAATATACATATTTTTCTGAACATAGAAGAATGAAATTCTACATCTGTGTGTAAATCCTAAATGATTTTAATAATATATAATTTCTTAATAAAATGCTTATAACTTAGACGATCTTGAATAAAATTCTCTACAAAAAAGGGTCCACGTGTCTCTATTTATGGATCTTAAACTAATTATCAGGATATAAAATTAATAAATAACTGTTGATTAGATTTCCTCATGAAATATTAATTAATATTAAAAAAAAAAAAAAAAAAAAAAAAAAAAAAAACATTGTCTTATGCCACACTGAAAAATAATCCAAATGGTTCATACACTCTAAACGACTTTCTTAAAAGAGAAAGTATTATGTACCAGTGGGTTAGCACGCACATACAAGGCAGTAAGAGTTTTTGTTGAAACCTTTAATTTTCTAAAATATTGTTCTGTTCGCACAATGACTAATTTTAAAATCAATTATATATATTAGGCATAAAGTTTCTTATATCCAGTGAATTTTGTCACTTTTCTCCAGTTTTTAAATTGTTTTAATAGATGAAGAGCGAAGGGGGTGGGGAGATTGATGTATGCGTACTTCCTTTATACCTCTTCGCCGGGCACCAGCGTTTATTATTTTTACAAATTGAGTAAGCAATGCTGCTTTGAATATATTTTGTCAAGTTCAAATAAGTCATGTTAGAGTTTGGCTTTTCAATTTCTGGCAACTCGCAAGATTATATAAATGTAAAATTTGATGATTTTCAAGCAACTTAAAATAGCCTTTACAAAAATTAACTACCCTAACATCTTGATAGTCCCAGCACCAGCCATTTTTTCATCGGAATTGATTGCTTGTTTGCCTTTTCTAGATAGTTCAAAAAACGAAATTTGTATACTCAGTCATTTTTAGTAAGGCCAGATGTTCACACTCAGATCCTTTCAATTGGAGTTATAAAAATTGCAAATAAAATAGAAAGAATTGAAAGTGCCAGCAAACAGTTTTTGTTTTTCAAAAATATTATTTACGAGGGTTTCGGTTCGCGTTTCATGAAGAACCATTCAAATATGACAGCTGCTCAATCATCTATTACAAATAAACCTTATTGATTTAAGCCATCTATGGTTTAAGCATTTAATGACTTATAATTAGCCACAAACTAGTATCAGTTAAATTCTAATGAAGGATGTGCAATAAAGAAGATTTCAAAGCAGTTGGCAGCGATTTAAAATTTCATATTCACCTCCCATCCATCTCTTCTGACGTTCATGGAATCATGTAATTAGGAGAATCTA
The DNA here is from genome assembly GCA_963978545.1 of Linyphia triangularis. NCBI lineage: Eukaryota > Metazoa > Arthropoda > Arachnida > Araneae > Linyphiidae > Linyphia > Linyphia triangularis. The sequence goes on from OZ021733.1 coordinate 2,404,370, forward strand.
TTAGACTAAAAAAAAAATTAAAATTAATTATCGGATTCTTCTCCCCTTCCAAGGACGTACAGCCTCGATTCGATACTTTTCTAATTCTTTAATTTTTATTTCTTTGCTTACATTAGGAGGGTGGAGGGGTAGAGTTTAAGAGAAGAAAGCAAAGCACCAAGAAGGCTGATGTCCCTCTTACTAAATTGTGATACTTGGAGTGGTATCAACCGATTAAACTTTGCATTCCATCCCATCCCATACTTTTGAGTGCGATAATCGACTCTGAGAGTAGACTGGGTACCATGATTTAAGGAACAGACCTTAAATATATTGCTACATGATAAAATGTAGGACTCTTATTGACCTTACTGACCGCACTGATACTGTTGCATACTAATTCCTAGACCTCCCCCCCCATAGTTTTTAAAGGCACTGTTATATAGTTAAAGTACTCCCAGTCCAGACCTTAATAATGCTATAGCACAATAAATGGTAGACCCCCTAAATCCCACCCCCCCAAAAAAACTTTAAAGAAACTGTTACATACTAAATTGCTTCCCCCTTCCGATTTATAAAGATACTATTACATAATAATGGTAGGACCCCCCCAGGTTTTAAAGATAGTGTCACATACTAAATGGTAATATATCCCCTCTCATTTACAAAATATTATTGTTTTGTTTCATTTATCTTATTTTTAAGCGATAAATCCTAAAATTTTCCATTTTGTTATCAACCCCCACCTAAAATTTTAATGACACAGCTTGCGTCACGAAATCCCCTGTAGGCACCCCTGATTATACTACTAATAAATAAGATTAATATACTAATAAATAATTTATTAATAAGATTAATATTCTAATCAATAATTTATTAATAAGGTTAATATTCTAATCAATAATTTATTAATAAGGTTAATATTCTAATCAATAATTTATTAATAAGGTTAATATTCTAATCAATAATTTATTAATAAGGTTAATATTCTAATCAATAATTTATAAAAAAGATTAAGAAAATATAATAAATAATTTAATAATACGGTTGTAAATTATTTGTAAATACCGGGGTAAGGATAATGGTGGCTGTTCTACACTAGGGTGGATCGGAAAAAAAAGGAAAAGAAAAAAATTAATTAAATCAGAATTTAAAATCTTACCTATGGGGAAAAGAATAGTTTAAAAACCAGAGGGAAATACTTCCTTGGAGGACTTTTTAGGAGGAACTATTCCATGTTAAGAATTGAATTGAACTCAAAGAAGAGCCTAAAAAAGTTTTTTTAAAACAACTTTTGAGATTGCGATGGCAATACCGGGCAATACTATCTGTACGATATGTACTGAAAATACTTAAAAAAATCAAGCTTCTCTCTTTTGTGGTCAAATGACTCGATATTCACATAACTAGGTGACAAGTTTTTATCACCAGGCGACAAAAGTATCATGTAATCTCTATGTTAAAAATTGTAATGCAACCAACTACTCCAGATTTTACTGATCATGATAAATAAAGATAATTTCATGAAACTTAGGTAAATTTTGTTGAGGAAAAATTAATGAGATATTGAGTTTAACTAGATTGAGACTAGATAGATTGCTAACTAGATTACAAGGAATTTGAAAACCTTCTTTGAATTGGATGTTATACTAATGAAGCTGTCTAGTTGAGGCAAACTAGTCCTTTTAAGGAATGAATTACTAACTTTTCGAAAGACATAAAAAAAATGTTTGAGTGTTACTTTCCCTCATTAAAAATTTTTCGTAAATTTAAGTTTAGTGAACTCCAAAGAAAAAAGAAAACTATAGACGAAGTAATCACTTATAAGAAGTGCACAAGAAGTGATTCTTATTTGGCACACTGATGATGATGATGGTATATTAAAAAGCTACTTCACAAAATTATTTTACAACCGAAGATGAAGGAAGAAAACGAAATTTGATCGTAATTTGACTTGTGGAAAATAATTTTTTATTCAATTGTGTTTTACCAGGTATCAAATGAGAAGAAAAACATCAATAAACTACTTTTTAAATTAGTTCATGGTTATTGAGGTTTTTGTAAAAAAATGCGTGCAATTTATTCAAACCTGTTCAAAACTGACTAAGTTTGTATAAAAAAAAAAAAAAAAAAAAAAAAAAAAAAACATGACTGAAATACACTGATCTAATCGAAAAAGCATAGACTCAGACTATTTACTTTTTTACTTTCAATTACCCATATGTGATCATAGGGTAATGAGAGTATTGTGTTCAGTCAAAAATTTTGCTTTCGATTTTTTTTGTGCATATCTCCACGAATTAGAACATCCTGAGTTCAAAAAAGTGTCTAGAAAAAATGTCTGTGTGTACGTGGTCAGCATAATTCTCGAACGAATTGACCAACAATATATAAATTTAGTGTACGGATTGCTGGGGACCATATAACCAACCATTGAGGTTTTCGTTAAATTGCGCATGGGCATAGGGTAGCTACCATTGAAAAACATGAAAAAAAATATGTTTATCAGTAATTGCTACAAAAACGGCTCTAACGAATTCGATCAAAATCGCTGTTGTATTGCGTCTTAAGGTGTTTTAAACATCACCACCTCCGAAATTTTCGTAAAAGTGCTATAAAGGCGTAAATAATTGGAAAAAATACTGTCTCTAACATAGAGTTCTCTTTACATGAGCATCACTCATAAATTCTATTCGCTATTATTTTCTGTTGCACTTACAAGAAATAATAAGGTAAGAATTATCGAAATGTATATGGCCAGAATCACCATTGCGGCATTTTTTTAAAAAACCCATATAAGAATTCGCTAAAAATATATCACTTAACTGGTAATTTTTTTCTCTGAGTGAATGAATGATGAAAATATAAAAAAGGTAAATAACACCAATCGGCTTCTGTATGACAGTGTAATTGAAAGTTGTGCGATGTTCCATAGCTCAAGTTTGATTTTAAAAATTATTGCTCGTTTGGTTGTATTCAGATTATCTGGCGCCGTCAGCAACACGAGAGCTATAATGCGCCGAAAAATTCGTCATTAGACAAGCCAACATACGTTTACAAACACCCATGCCTAACACGGGACTCGAACCCGCAACCTCGCGGTTTAGAAGCTAAACACCTTCCTCTTCAGCTCTTTCATACTCGGAGAATCAGTCCAAAATCAAAAGTCATCTCTCCAAAAAGTGGAAGACCCCTCCTTTTCATCACTGGTATGCAGCCAAGAAACCGGGCTCTTCACTTGTATCTATTGGTGATAGAGCGTCTCGAATGTCAATTTTCAGATTGGCAAGTGGACACACGAAGAGTCTCTTGTACTCTGAGTGTAGAAAAACTTACCCTGTCTGCTCCAAATGTGAAGCTCAGCAGGCCTCTGCCGAACATATCCTGGACTGCTTGGGTCTTTCCAAAGAGGACTTATACGCTACACCACTTCTTGTCATCGACTTTTTGAGGGTCAACAATTTGTTGGATCTTGTCTGACTTCGTCAGACAGGTGGATGATAAGAAACAACAACAACAACCGTTTGGTCGGCAAATAATTGCTAGGATATTGAGGCGTTTGTTCCGATACTCCTCTACATACTACACTCTTTACATGAATCCCCTCTACATTAAATCCCCTTTCCTAGAGAGTACCAAAAATTCTCTACATAGAGTTCCCGCTCATAGAGTAAAAAAATAAAAACTGAAACTTTTATTTTCACACAAATAACACAATGTGCCACTATTCGTCAGAAGTGGCAATCTTAGCCATTAAATTGGTATATCATTTACTAATTTTGGTTTTGAATAAAAGGAGAAAAAGCAATCACCACAAACAACAATGTACCGAAATAATGTATTAGATATGAAGTCTATAGAAGATAGCCGATCAAACGGTATAGTGGTTAGCGTGCTAGCTTCTAGACTGCGATGTTACGGGTTTGAGTACCGTGTAAGGCACGAGTGTTTGTAAATGTATGTTGGCTTGTCAAATGACGAATGTTTCGGAGCATTATAGCCCTCGTGTTGCTGACGGTGCCAGATAATCTGAAAACAACCAACCAATTATAGAAGATAATAACTTACTTAATTACTGATGGTAAGGAATTCTTTAAGGGGGTCCAGTACCGAAATTTCTTCAAAAATCCCAATTTTTTTTCTAATTTTAAAAAATAGTTCATACATTCCTGAAGAGAATGATGTTTTTATCTTCTTCCTCCGGTGATTAGAACGCCACAAAATTTCCTGTTATTTAAACATCACTAATAGGCGTACTTGAAGCGTCTGCTTAGTGCGTTTTTCGACCACTAGTGTTTTTCACAGATGTTGCATATTCAAATCGATATATCTCCAGAACCATTAACAATTGGCTATTCAAATTTTTGGAGCATTTAATTTATATAGTTTTAAATATTTTGTCTTCACAGAATTTTATTTTTTGAACTCTGTTTTAAAATATAACATTTAGCGTAAAAGATAACATAAAAAAAAAGCAAAAATGTCAGTATTTTAACTTTGAGAATTTTAAATTTTTTTTTTAATTCACCTATCAAAATTCTGTGAAGACAAAATTTTTTGTTATATAATTATGTATTACAGAAAGCTTTCACTTTGAAAAAAAAATTTTTTTTTTCTTGACTTATATCAAAATACGCAAACATCAATTATAATGGATTTTTCTTGGTTTTTAATTTTTTTTTAAATAACTAAACACAATATTTAAAAAAACATTTTCTCAAAGATATATAAATAGTATCTCATACATAAAATAAATTTTTGACATAAAAATGTACATAAATAAAGTTTTTTTTTTATTTTCGGTACCGGACCCCCTTAAATTCGAATGTTAGTAAGGATAGTAAAAAAAGTTTTTTTAGAGAGGTATTAACAAATAATCAATTTAAGATAGTCACTTTTATAGAAGAGTTTCTGTCAATGTCAATTCTAAATTAATCATGCTGTCTTAAGGTATAATCTACTTCAAAATATTCGTAACCGGATTTACATTTTTCCGGAAGAAAGACTTGAGTGAAAACTTTTCTAATTACAGTTTTGTAAAAGATTTACACGTCGATAATAGCGTTCGTAAACTAATCATATTTAATTTTTTCTCTCAAAGTACTCCATATTTTATTTTTGAAATTCAGTTCTCACGATGAAACTTTACGAACAAAATTCCATATGTTCCATCTAAAATATTCATTACTGAGCAGAAAGCATGAGGTTTATATTTTATCAAGATAATTTTAAACAAATTTTCCAATTTTGAAGTTTAGGATAAAACTTCTTAAAACAATGTTAAACCTCTTTTTTTGTTGTTGTATGGCAATAATGCTTTACGCTCTTTATAATTGTCGTAACTCTTCAAACATATTAATTCTGTATAGTTAAACAATTTTAAAATATCTCATGATTTGATTTTCAGTGATGCTTAGTTACTATATTTATTTTCTTTAGTGGAAATGATCAGGATTTTATGCAATCATCCTTCTTGGACGTTTTCAGTCCTTTTGTTAACCATTCTCCTTCCTTCGTATACTGCAAGTTAAATATAACTCTTCTTGCTTATTTTTTAAATTTTTATGTGAACTTTCCGTAAAAGGAAAAAACTATAATACTATATTCTAGGGTATTGCATACTATATACACTATGTTCATAAATTAAGGATAATTCAGTTTTTCCGTAATAACTTCTCAGTGGAGGAGCATAGACACATGAAATTCACATCAAAGAGACATTTTTATGTAACAGTAACAGTTACATCTATGAGTAAAACAACTCAGTCGCAATTGAAATGCAAAGTGTACAGTGGGAGCATATGCATAAGAATGGAGTACCATTAGTGTGCAGTTGTACAGATCCATTTACATTAAAAATCACGCAATTCATGGAGTTGACTTTTAGTGTGAGATATGATCTCCCCTTTGTTTACTTGGCACTATATTCTCATACTTAACATGAGTTTATTTATGAATTATAGTGACTGAATTGTTCGTCCCACCTTTTGAACTGTTTCGAGTGATGGAAAGTTCCCAATACATTAAATCTTCAATGTATATCGTAGAAGCGTCCTACACATGTTTGATAAAATTTGGATTGGAGGAGTGATCTGGCTTATTTATATGGGTGATATTCATATTTTTTTAATCATTTATCCTAAGTAAAAGTGGTATAAAATGTGCCATAAGTATCAATAAACACGATTAGGAAACTGATATTTCACAATTAAAGTATTGTCTAGATCAAGTTAACGTAATTACAGTGAAAAAGAGGAATTTAATTTTCTTTTGCTCTCTTGGGGAGCTAATTAAACCAACTCAACATATTGCACCCAAAGACCAAATCTTTTTAACATCAGATACTGTTAATTGAAAATATTTTTTTCAGTATCATAAGTAATTTTGGACATCAGAGGATCAGTAGAAAGGTGGGAACATGATATTTCATGGTAAATGCCAATTCGAGATAGCGATTTGGTGGAAAAAGAGCTTTGGTTTTTAGGTTCAGTGTGTTGAATTTGTTTAATAAGCTTCCCAAGAGCACAAAAGATAATTGAATTCACTTTTTTCATTGTAATTACGTTAACTTCATCTAAACAAGTTTATAATTGTGAAATTTCAGTTTCTAAATTGTGTATACTGATACTTAAAGCAAATTTTATTCCACTTTTGCTTTGGATAAACGATTAAAAAATATGAATATTGCACCTATAAGTAAGCCAGATCAGTCCTCTAATCCAAATTTCGTCAAACATGTGTGGGAAGCTTCTACAATATTCATTGTATAAAGATTTAACGTATTGGGAACTTTCCATCACTTGCAAACAGTTCAAAAAGTGGCACGAGGAATTTAGCCACTAGAATTCATAAAGAAATTCATGTTAAGTATTAGAATACAGTGCCAAATATACACTGATGACAGGGGAGATTATATCTCATACTAAAAATCAACTCCATGAGTTGCGTGATTTTTAATGTAAATGCATCTGTACAACTGCACACCAATGGTACTCCATTCTTTTGCATATGCCTCCACTGTACACTTTGTACTTCAATTTCGGATTGAGTTGTTTTAGTTATAAATATGTTACATAAAAATGTCTCTTTGATGTGAACTTCATGTGTCCGTGCTGCTCCACTGAGAAGTTATTAGAGAAAAACTGAATTATCCTTAATTTATGGACATGAATGTATAATAGCGTAGGAGAGCAATGGCATGATTTAGTGGATTAAGTTCAAGAGTTAGTCACTATGTTACTCTTGATTTAAAGGTTAATATACAGAGTGTTCAGAAATGATCGCATTTCCTTGTTATTCACTTATTCTAAAATACAAATAAAGTATATCTGCAATTTATTATTGAGGTCGCAAATGAAAATCCATGGGTCGAAACAATTTTTTAAGTTGGGACTTTTTTTAGGCAGGGCAAGGATAAAAACCGAAATTTGAATAGCACCTTTTTTAGAATTGTATTATTTCTTAATGCTCTTTGATTCCATTTACAAATACACTGATATACAGTTTATTCCTAATGAATTCGATTAAAAGGGTGTCCCAAAAATGACACCTTATCTTTAAAAATTAATATCCCAAAAAACTGTTACTATAGTGGATTGAAACAACTTATATGGGATATCCAATAAACGTACAATTTGGAAGATTATATTAAGAAAAATGTGTTCAATCTCATTAGGAGACGCTTCAGTAGCTTCTGAAAGTGTTGAATGTTTTATTTTATTTTTTTCAAGAGACATTGCGACATCACTGCATTGAGAGGTAATAACAACTGCACAACTCATAGCTACAAAAATTTATAGAGAAACGCCTTCCACGAGATCTTTCAATAGCAAACTGCGACGTATTTTCATCTTGAATGGAAGAAAATTGTGAAAGTGTCCATATCAAGTAGCACAACAATCAGAAAGAGGTCATAATGAAACTCATATAACCAATTAAAAAAAAATGAGCTTCAGTTCATCCTTAAAAGACCTCCCATTCCTCCTTATAATAAGGATAATCAAATAATGAGTTGACCATGTTTTACGATATTTCAATGCAGTGTAGTCCTCTTGTATCTTACAACCTATTCAGTTCAATATTTTCTCAAAGTAACTCAGCATCCAAAACAGTAATAAATTGATTTTATTTGTTTATTTGATCATCTTAATTTTATTATGATCTTGTTCTTATTGCTGCACTGTTTGATGGGATTTTCCATGTTTCCATTCATTCAACACGAAAAGAGCAAACAATTTTAACGCATTTAAATCCAACTAAACATCAATTTCGATCTTAAGAGCCTTGTTATACAGAGCGACTCGAGTGGAGAACGCGCGCCACAGCTTCAGTCGCGCACACATACCACTCTAAGCGGACCATGCAATCCTATTGAGTATTCAGCAAAGCGTGATTATTTTACAGAAACATTTCACTGTAAACACAAATGTAACTTGATCGTTGAAATTATTTATAAAATGAAAAAATCACATGAATAAGTAAAATTTTTACAGGATAATTTATTGAAATTGCTTAAGAAATGTTGTTTTAAATAAATGTAATTTAAGGAAGTAAATTTTTTCAAAAAAAAAAAAAAAAAAAAAGGATACTGTTGAAAACCACACAAAACATATGTTCCACGATTCCAAACACGTTAGACCGATTAAAAATATATATACAAAAAATAAAACTGCTTTGTTTGTATAAAATAATATTTTTTTTTTTTTTGTAATTTCAAGAAATTTTGTTCCGATTCACCCCGCTGTTCCTATTCAAACCATTTTACGATAATTGAACGTTGTGCGATTTTCCTCACCTCTAGTTTACCTTGAATTAATCTTTGATAGTTTTCAAAAGTCGTCTACTATACTGTCCCTTAAAGTGAGCGTTTTTTACATTTTAGCTAAAAAATCGAGAACTAAAAGTCAAAATGAAAAGAAAAAAATTGTGTGGGGGGGGGGTTTCAGACCATGGTCAATCTAATGAAAGCTAAAAAATATATGTTTCTATTCAAATTTTTTTTAAGATTGTTATATTAATTAATAATTAATTATTAAAAAAGAATGATGCAAAATTTGCTTGCTATTTATGTTTGGTCATTTACAAACTATCTTTTAAAAAAAAAATACTGAAATATATAAATTATTTAAGTATTTATGGCCAAAAAACCAATTTTTTATTTAACATTAATTTATCATTTTCTTTTTATCATTTAAATTACAAACCATTCATTAGAAATTACGAATTTTTGTATTTCGATATTTTTTTGGATTCCGAATCCAAATATGGAATAATATTATGAGATTGCTATTGAACTTTTTAAAGTTTGGTTCTGTTTTAATATGTAGATGACCCCTCGTGACAAAAAAAAACAAAACTACATGCAATTATTAAAAACCTTCCACGATTTACAACGGTACCTTTTGTTTGTTATTTCAAGAATTAGAGCACAAGATATAGCCATCGTTCTGATTTTTTTTTTGGGTACGGTACATCGATTATTTAAATATCTATAGTTCAAACGATTGTTCAGATGAAAAATCAAGTGAAAAATCGATAGTATCGAAAAGCAAAGTTTCATGCAAAATAATAGAATCGAATGTCAAAATTTAGTGAGAAACAATTATATGCAACAATTATTTTTCTCTGGACAATATTAGGGCTGTATAGCCATTCAGGATATATAATTGAAATTTTGCACTACGTTGTAGAAAAAAACCTTTACAGAGTCTATATTGCTTATATATAATATTGCATGTATTTGCACTTGAGTTTTGCACATATGTATGACATGAATGTGTTGCATGTAAGTATTGCAACGGGGGGGGGGGGGGTGAAGCGTCTAGGATCTAAAATTTGAAGAGGCCACAAACTCCCGAAATTTTATTGCATTCTTTTTTTAATCCGATTCGGAATGAAACAACTAAAAACGTGAAAAAATATGTGTAGAAGAACAGTATTAAAAATATTGGAAGGCAGCACAGAGTTTGAAGAATTGGCAATTCTATTATAGAAGTCTGCAGTCCATCAATGTTGGGGGTCCATTAAAGAGTCCTCACCTACACTTTGCCAGCACCTACATTGATGGACTGCGAACACAAATATAACCAAAGATAACTTCACTCCATCTCAAATTCTTTTGAAAGGCGGTCAGTCGGCAAATTTCCTAAAATCAATTCCCTATTTAATTAACGCCTAGTTATGGAAAACGAATTGAATAAGAAAATAAAAAAAAAAAAAAAAAAAATATGATATGTATTAAAAAATCCTGCTTGTAAGCAAGTCGGTAACAGCTGCTAAATGAAATTAAATATAAAAATGATTGGCACATTGATATGTTTAAAGCATATTTTTGTTTGGAGGACACTTAAAATCATTCGGTAACAATTCGGTTCCATTTTTACTAAACGTACAAATGACTAACTGAAGTTTAGTTTCGTAATAAAAAGCAAACCTTGGGAAAAGTTTTTTTTTTGTTTTGGTTTTTTTGTTTAGTAAAAGCTATTTGACGAAAAAAGCAACAACTTTAGGGAAAAAATATTTTAGATTTAATAATGACATATTAAAATGGGTATTTAATGCGAAAATAAAAAGATAATTAAAATAATATAAGGAATTTTGCAGGGAAAGGGGATGGGGGAGAGTAAAATCGTATTCATGAAGGTACAAGGGGGTGCACTTGTACCCTCCTTGCTTTTGAAATTTTAAAATAGTTTGGAGAAAAGTGGTACGATTAACAGGAAATAAAAGTGTGCTATAGGTTTTAAAATATTCAACGAAACAGAAATTTAATACATGACGACTGATTAAAACTTCATTTAGACATCCAACTGAAAAATCAGAGTTAAAAAAAAATAACCACCTTGCATTCCCTTTGGAGGCCATTTACGACCCCATGAAAATAATTCTGCCGGCGCTCATGGCCCCGTTACGTTCATGCATGTATGCAATGTAGTTCGAATAAGTGCTTCTACTACATAAATAGTGTGGTGTGGCTTCCAAATACTTAGATGTTTTATAGAATTTTCATCCTGGATTATCTTCCGTATTTCGAGGTATCAATTTCCATAAATTCTCTACAAAATTAGTTAATTTCGTTTAATTTCAAATCATTCTATATTAATTGCATATGTTGGCAAAAGAGTGCCGTAAGTTTTTTAATTAATTTACTCAACTGTTAAGTACACTAATACTCTTAAAAAAATTATTGACAATATTAACTTATTCTTCCAACCATTGGATAACTTTGATGCGTTACAGTTACAGTAAGTAACGTGCTTGTTGTAAGTCAAGTAACACCTCAAAAATTATAACATACAAAAAAAACTTGTTGCCGCCTTCTCTTAAATCATCACACAGAGTATGAAATTAACCTTTTGAGGGCTTTCTTAATAATAAGAGATGCACTCCTAAAGCTCTATTCTTTCTTCGTTTCCTTCTTTATAATAAGAGAAGCAAACGCAATTCATCATCTTTACTTACGAAGACATTTTGAATACTAAAAGGGGAACGAAATCATGACATACACGGAAGCTAGTCTGGGCCACTGAGGTGGCGTGGATGCGCCACTGCTGTCCCGAACCCGGGCGTCTGAAGCAGTGGCGTGCGTTCGCTACTCGAGTGGCTCTGTATAATAAGGCCCTAAGAGTTTACATATTTATATAGAAAATAATAAACAGTTTGTTGTTGTGTGAGTGTGTGTGGTTGCCCCTGACATGGTTTTTAGTACAGTACACATTCAATTACAATCACTCCTACAACTACAATTAACTTAATTTCTAATTTATAATACACCATGTTCAGAGGTACCCCACTTCATTGGTTGTATTCAGATTATCTGGCCCCGTCAGCAACACGAGGGCTATAATGCACCGAAACATTCATCATTAGACAAGCCAACATACATTTACAAACACCCATGCCTAACACGGGACTCGAACCCGCAACCTCGTGGTCTAGAAGCTAGCACGCTAACCACTATACCGTTTGGTCGGCCATATCCCACTTCATCTGTCCTGGAAGGTAATTACATGCATTTTGATTAATACTTAACTACACACAATACATTTATTCATTCACAGACACACATTCACACCAAGTTAGTCCTCGCACTTTAGTCCAACACGAATTGCTTTTTTTTCTTTTGCCAACTGACTGCCATCTCTTTCTCGATCGGGATCGAACCTGTGGAGTTGGCTTGGGCAGTTCAAAAGGCCGGATCCCTACCACCAGGTTATCCTGGTGGTGACCATCCGGATCCTTTTTACTTATTTCCACTTTTATTCTTGCACTTTTTGACTTTTACTTAATTTTGATTGATTGATTGACCAATTTTTTTAATTATTCAATTTATTAAGCCTTTTTTAGCTCATTTGCATATTTTTCGGGATTTTTTGAAAATGTGTCACCATTTGAACCACGGACCGGGACTTTAGTGATTCAGCATCACACGAACCATGCTGTTGGAACTTATCGATAGTAATCTTATTTTTATATAAATAGTAATTTTCATCACGCAAGTGGTTCTCTTCTCTGCTGATTCCCTCCTCTTTTTTTTTTTTAATTTTTTTTTTTTTTTGGCGGTGGGATGGTTGGGGTTACTTTTATTGTTTGAGCAAAAATTTTGTGTGCTTTGTTTCACACTGCTCTGAGTTTATTTTTAGTAGATATTTTTGAAACAGTCATTTTCAATTAAATTTACTCATTTTTTTATTGTTGCCAACCACAACTATGGTTTACTTCTCTTTTTTTTTTTATTTTTTTAGTTTTCAAGTAAATGGAAATATTTTATAAATCCTTTTTTGATAAGGTCTCTGGTAGGGATGGGACGGATATCCGGCAAATATCCGATATCCGGCATATCCGGCTGATTTTTCAATATCCGAAACCCCGTCGGATATCCGATTTGAAATACCGGACATCCGATAATTTCATTCGGATATCCGGATATATATCCGGCCACCAGGTATCAACAAGAAATAATTTTTTTCAAAAAATAATGATCTTTTTCGGACAAAGGGTACACCGCATCCTACACTTTTTTTTTTAATTTTTTTTTTCTTGGACATAAATTGCTGTCAAGTTCGAAAACGAAAAAGTTCCTTCGTGAGAACTATGCTTTCGCATATCCCTAACTTCAGAGATGAGCTAGAAGATGCAGGTGCATTTAGTTTGAATTCGAAGAAAGAGGCACCGTATTATTGGCGCCGAGTTGATAAGCATAAACGATTCCTCCAATCTTTTTCCATACACATCCTTCATACGTGTTTTGCAATATGTTCTTTTTATTCCAAGTTTATGATCTGATTAATTCCAGATGTTATATTTGAATGCCTCTCCGTAAAACACGAACCGAAATACTAATAAATAGTACTTTTTTCCATAACATAAGTCTTCCCACTTCCTCCTTTTTTTCTGACATTTGCTAGCGAGTAAAAAGCAATAAACAGCCAATGCGCACTCCCCAATGTTTTTTTTTTTTTTTTTTTTGTTCTATCGACGATAATACCCTACCCCTTTATGATGTGAATGGTATGGTCTAATTTCTGATTTTTCATTGGCAGAAGTTGAAAGCTGGTATATTTTTTCTGACGTAAAATGAAGTATTGTAATTTTTAGGTCTTTAACACAGCGCCACAATGTGGAATTATATTTAGCTCTATAGAATGTCTTGAATCATAGTTTTCTCCAATTACAGTCCAATTTATAATTTTTAATAACGGTTCATTTAAAGTCACCCATTTGGAAGTATTTTAAAATTAATGGAAATGACGAAAGCAAAGCCCTATGTGTTACTTGCTCCACAGAATCGTTTAAAAAATATATTGTGCGCGGCAAAAGCTCAAAATCCTTTTCCAGAAAACCCTTTTATGGAACCATTTAATGAGTGTGCATAAGGAAATTCACCGAAGCTTAAAAGACTCACTAAATGCATCAAATAGTGATGAACAAGAAAAAACAATTCATCAAAACAAGAAATGCACGCAGACAACATTGGAATCGACAATATATGTACCAGAATTGTGGAGTTTAGATGATCCTAAAGCAAAAGCCTTAACCACAAAAATATGTAAGTTCTAATTTTGTTTGTTATCACCTTGCTGTGTGTTTTTCGGGTAAAAGCTATATAGGATATTTATGCAGACTTGAGGAAGATTATCTTATGTTTACATTACATGATACAAGGTAAGAAGAAGTTGAGTAACAATTTACAAACGTATTTCTGAAATATTTTCATCACATTGCAGAATGTTTGGTACAATTTTAAGTAACACACAAACAAAATGGTGATGAAGTTTCAAAATTGTTCAGCAAGTGTAGGTATTGGCATCACTAAAACATCGTTTCATCAACTAAAGTTTAAATAAAAAAAATTAACTCAGTGGCGTGACAGCCCGTGTGGACCAATGTCTGCTGGGCCCAGCTCAGCTTTCTTGACTGTGGCATTTGTGTGTCACATAGCAGATGTTCCGGTCAGATGGTCATTCTGACCCCGAACCCCAGTGTTTAGATCCCAAGCATGCATGGTCCTCCTCAGTTTATTTCTTTCAGGTATAAACAGCTAAGTCAACCTTTCCCAGTTCGCGAATCAAACCATGGACCTGTGGCATACAGTGCGGTGCGCTAATCCCTAATTATAATTTACTTGATACTTCATATCATGACCATTTTTTTCGTATAGCATATCGTATAAATATCGTTTTTAGTATATTGACCGAATATCCGGCCGGATATCCGGTGAAATCCGTTTCGGATATCCGTATCCGGTAGACATGGTACCCCGGATATCCGAAATCCGGTATCCGGCAAAACTCACATCCGTTCCATCCCTAGTCTCTGGACTTAGGTTATTTTTTATATTTTTTCCGGCACAACGGATCCAGAAATTGACTTAAAAAAAAAGGGAAAAAGAAAAAAGGAAAAAATATATATTAATAAAGATAATAAATGCAGCAAAACAGATCCTGTAGTCGCTGAAAAATCTGAAAAATAGAAAAAATAAAATATTAACATATTATAAGAAATTAAAAGTACCACATAAAGAGTTAATTTATCAATCTTTAGAAACATTTTATTATATAATTTTTGTGTTAAATTTTGTATGTTAGTTTTGTGTTCATCTGTTGTGTTCACTGTTTCTGTTTACTGTAAGTGTTGTTCTATATTAATTATTGTTAATCGAAAAGAAAGAAGAATGTTTTCCCTGTTTTTATATACTATTGAACTTTTTATCCCTTGTATACTCACCTCAATTATAAATAAAGCTGTTCCTTCATGGCTGGGGCGCTCGGGGTATCTCCTCCCGTGTTTGGGGTACCACTTTCCTCCCGGCCGGGAATCAAAGGCTCTAAACCCTTCTGGGTGAATTCCTCGGCTTGGGCACTCCAAACAGTTTGTTGTATTTCTACTATTTTTTTCCTGTTTATTAAACAGTAACAATTCGTTTTACATAGAATCAAAACTATTTTTAAATTAGTTTTATACGAACTGAGGTTTTTTATGGACCGCGTGTAGCCCATTCGGGAGAGTATTGTAACCAGAAGGTTACGAGTTCGGGCCTGTGACCGACTAAACACCACCGTGTTCACTAATGGTGATTGGGGCACGTTAAATCAGTCATGGTCCCAAAGTCCTCCAAGTTCCCATACAAACCAATACCTCTGGAGGTGGCAAAGCTAAGTCTTCTGCTGGAATCTTCTGCTTGATATTGCCTCTAAATTAAGAAGTTCCCCATACGGTTGGTAGTTCTACCATCTATCTGGTAGCTACGGAAAAGAGGCAGAAATGAACTCTTCGTTAGTTATAGGTAGACTTGCACACTCCCTCTCACGAGCGAGTGTGTACTTTCATCCTGTGCTGTACTGCCCGCTACCGATCTGTACTGGATATGGGGTTGGTACAAAATTCTTAGAAGAAGCAGAGGTGCCTTAGTCCTTGATAAGAAGAGGTTCTTTATATTTACTTGTATCTAATGTTAGTCTTGTTAGTTCTGAAGCGTTTTGGAAATTACGAGAATGCGTGGTTCGAAGTCGGGCGAGACCTTAAATCTGTCGATCTCTACATGTTCGAGCACATATAAAGCATCAACAAAATATGATGTATACAGTACAATATACACATGAAAAAAGCTGTACAGTGTACAGCTTTTTCCCTAGGGTCTTTAGTATTGCTGTGCGTGTTCTAATATATTCACTAGGTAATTTAATTAAATTATTTTTCTTTTTAGTGGCAGTTTGTCTGGATTGGACAGAGGGTCAGCAGAGAGGAAGTTTCAACTTTGCAAAAAAGACTGGTGGAGAACGTGAAGGTAAAAGTTTTTATATATGGTTGAAAAAATATAAAATTAAATCAAAATCACCGTCCACTGAAAGGAATAAATAAATTTCGTGGTATTTGAAAAAAAGTAGGTGCAAATTCAATATTAAAATATATTTAGGACATTTTACGTTACATGTGAGACGGAAGTTTTGATTTTTTTTGTAACAGATTGCACTGTTTCATCGTACTATTATTTTACCAGACTCAAATTTCTATGCCAAATTACAATATATATAGTTTTCCTTAAAGGGTGCAGTAAAGCAAGAGCAATCGTCGCTGTAATTATTCCTGAATGCGTATAATTTTTCAGGAAATACCTGGAATTTCAGAAAATATACTGTTATAACTATAGATATAAAATTTTTATGAGTTCTGTTATATAGTCTTCTGAGCATCTATTGTAAAAAAATGCACTCATCATCGAAAGATTAATTTAAATTGTATTTATTTGCTTTTTCCAATTTTCTTTAAACGAAAATTTCGTATATATTTATGACAAAAATTGTTCCTTATGGACTTCTTTATTTAATATGTTATCATATTTTTACGTATAATATTTCACTTAAAATGTTACCATTTTAATACACCCTGTATACAAAGAAACCCTTTTATTTCCATTTTCTAGGTGATTTGACTCCCTCTGCGATAGCGGGCGTGAGCATTGCTTGTGTTGCTGGTATAGCCGGTCTGGTAGTCACAATGTTTTTCTGTTTTTACGTCTATCGACAACAAAAGCAGCAACAAGACAGTTTCAACAGCTCATTTGACCCTTCAAGAAAGATTTAGAAGAATCCATCATTTCAAACAGTTCAACCTACCATTTGCTAATGCCAATTATGTTTGGTTATAAAGCGTGGACATTGCTATAAGGATTATTTTAGTCACTTAATTTTCAGATATTATCATCACCAAGCATATTTTTTCTAGATTTGCTAAAAGCAGGTCTGGAATAGTGGTTATTAATCAGTAAAATTTAAAATTATTATTATAATTTTACCTGGGTTCCAAAAGAACTGTTGCCGAATATTTTTAATATACCATTATTGTACACATATTAAGACAATTTTATCTTATTTTGATATATTGTATAATCCTTTTAGTATGAAGCTGAATTAATTATTACATAAAAACTTCACAAGATTTCAACTTCTTAAAGAAACTTCTAAGAAGTTGAAAAGCTTCCTAAAACACTACTAGAAAATCATTTTTGTTCCTTTTGTGGTAAATTATCATATACCATACATTTGAATGTCATTTCACTTCCAGTAGTTACATTTACATTTGAGGAACAGATTTGCCAAAGTCAACATATTTGATGTCAAACATTACTTTCAAAATAGTATGTTCTAAATTAGCCAAAATGTATAATAATCCCTTACAGAAACTAAATAGTTTACATGGATTGGTTTTTAGAATACTATATAGTTTGGTATTTGTTTAATAATATAGCAAAAATTTGTCTAAAATATAGCTAGTATAGATTTTTAAGTTAATAAAAGCATAATTAACTTGTTTTCTACTGATACAATTATCAATGATTAATCTATGTAATTATCAGTAATTTATGTAATTTCAGTAAAAGCAAAAGTTATTAAGATGTAGCTTTTATCATTCTCTCTTATTTTCTAATTTTGTATATATACTGTCAATTGAATCTTGAGTTTCATATTTTTAAGCCTCATTAATGTGTTGAGAAACAATAAAGTTTTTATAACAATTTTTAAAATTTCAACTCTTCTTCTTTAAATTTCCTCAAGCTTTAAAATTTTAGTACATTTCAGCAACCTAACTAGCAATTTATACTATTGATTTTTAAGATATTTGGAATTAAAAACTAAAATGAAATAAAATGGCAAAATCCAGTTATTTTACCTCCACATTTTGTTAATGAGCTATTTTTAGTGTTGTTATAACTCTTAAAATATTTACAGTGTTTAAAGCAATACTTTAGCGGATATTGTGTTCCAAACAATGTAGCTCTAAATCTACTAAGGACCACTCTTAAAGCAATACGTTGTTCTTCACATGTTTAAAGCAATGGGACTTTGGCAGATATTGGCTTTTAACGGTCGTATACCTTCGGATAGGCCGATGGTGACTTTTTAAATTATCTTGAAATCCTAACTCATTTAAATCTTTTGTAGAAAAGCGCTTTTTGTTTAGAATTTTGCCGAAGCAGTTTGTAGTGCCCTAGATTTTACATTTGAGGAGATTAGTTCTCTCCTAGATTCTTTCCGACTTGCTAAGTTTCTTTTGCTTTTTTTCTCATTAGCTTCTTTACTACATTATGTTTGAAAGTTTTTACAAAAAGCGTGTACAATAGTTTTCTTGAATAATTTCAGGAATTACTTTAAAAGTATTTATAAATTTATGTTAGCAAAATTATAAAACTGTGTTAATGTAATTATATTGTTTGATAGTTACATTTTATAAATAAAACTGGTATAAAGCAAAATACATTTTTGAAAATACATCGGTTTTTATTGTTTAAAAATAAATGTCTTTTATTTAAATGTATTTTAAGTTTTATTTGAATATTTCACTAAAATAGATTTAACGAAAGAAACTGTATTAATCAATTATTTTACAAAAATATAACCAAAAAAGAATTTTTTAATTGCATTAATTATTATAATTATGTAATTTAAAGTTAAATAATTGATAGTTCAGAGGTTTTAAGGAGATATGTATTAATAATTTACATTCGTTGAGTATTTATAATTTTGTTTGGAAAAACTAATATTAACATAGATGAACAATTTTAGTAATACTATATTTTCTTATGATAACCTAATTTGTATACAAAATAATATTTGTAAAAATATTTTTTTATACATGATAAAAAAAAAAAAAAAAAAAAAAAAAAAAAAAAAAAACATTTACCGAAATTGCAAATGCCAGAAAAAAATCAGACTTACAGAGTACGGATGTATTTCTTTCTTTTTCATTTGGAAATAAGAGGAGTTAAAAGCTTATTGCAATTTATATATATATATAAAATAAAAAAATAAAATAAAAAGATGTGAAGGACACTTTTCTAAAAGTTGGAAAACTCAAGCTAAGCATTTATTTTCTACCGAATTAGCTCTTCAGTAAGTCTGAAAGAAATTCTTATTTACAGAGTGCGAAGAATTTGGAACAGATTAAGTATTCGATAAGTAAGTGCTATTTAAACACTCTTTTTTCAATTTTAAATCGGTAGAAAGAAATGAATTAGTAATGGAAATTACCTTTTTTTATTTTAAAACTTTAAAGAGTGACAGAAGCATTTAAAATAAATTGTTTCCCTAAAGATTTTTTTCATAACTAGCTATATAAATGGAAGAATAATTAAAGAAGGTTTAGTTATCTTTTTTCTGAAAAACAATTTTTCCAGTTTCTAGAAAGTATCTATTTTATTTATGCTAATTTTTTCAGATTTAGTTATAGAGGAACTTGTGCTTTGGACCAGACGTACCTTTGTCTTATATCATTTGCAGCACTCATTTTTTAAAAAACATGTATTACTTCTATTGGTGAAAGTTCTAAAATAGGTAGCGAGGATCAGCATAGCATAAGACCGAGGTATATGTGCTTCAAGGTATTGTCTGTCTCCCACAAGAATATCTCCCCCTGAGTAGTCTAACGACGTCTTTTGACATGGAAACAAGATTAGTCTCATTTTCCACAAGAGATTCCAGGAAATCTCCATTAGCTTGCTAAATGACCTGATTGCGCATTGGGGTTATTTTATAGATTATCAAAGTAGATTGATTTAAGTAAACAATTTCTCATCATTAAGACGAATGCAATGTCGAATTGTAAGCTCTCAGGTTGTCAATGTTCTGCATCCAGTACTCCTAACCTACTTCGACAGATAATCTTTCTAATAGAGACTGCCACCATCTTGACACTCTGGATGGAGTTATTCTCCTGATAGACAGATAGTATAACAAATGTCCCCACAGTTAGATGAGTTAGTTAATCTAATCGGCAGTTCTGATTGGTGGCACTTGCGAAAGCATCAAAATTAGTGGCACTTGCGAAAGCGTCAAATTAAGTGACACTTGCGAAATTTGTTTTTAAGGCATTCTTTCCTTAAGTAACCGTTACAGAATGAGTGAGATTGTGACAGCAGATTTTTGTCTCATATACTACCATGACGCAAGTGTAATCAGATTATTGACACACGCTGAATGTTCATGCAGAATGTTTCAAGTGTTTACTTGAGGGCTATTTAAAATACGCTATTTTTTGTAATTTTTATCGTAAGTACTATTAATTTTTACCTTCAATTACCCATATGTTAACATAGAGAAATGAGAGTATTGTTTTCTGTCAAACATTCTTTTTCGATTTTTTATTGCATTTCTCCCCCTTTTGGAACATTCCGCCTTCAAAAAAGTGGTCTAGAAAAAATGCCTGTCTGTGTGAACGTGGTCAGTATCATTTCTGAACGAATTGACCTACGATGTTCAAATTAAGTGTACAAGTTAGTGGTAGCCATGGGACCTACCATTAAGCTCTTCGTTAAAATTGCGCATGCGCATAAAGTAGCTGCCATTGAAAAACATGAAAAAATCACGTTTTCCAGTAATTATTAAAACACGGCTCTAACGATTTTGGACAAAATCCCTGAGGTAATGCCTTTTATGATGTTTTCCACCTCCGAAATTTCTTTAAAAATGGTAAAAAATCGTAGAAGGATGATAAACTAATGTCTTTAACAAAGAGTTCTCTTTGTTTGATCATCGCCTATTAACGAATTAAATTTGTTCAAAAAATATACCCTACCCGCACCGTTTTCAAATATTATTGGTGTAGTCAGTTGTGGAGGTGGCATGTGTGACATTTGCATGTTTAAAAAAAGTTGTAGTTTCGTTCACAACGAAATTCCTACATTGAAGAAGAGCAGAAATGGATGGAATATATGCGAATATGCTGTATATCTATAGATTTCTCCTGTTATATTTTATTCCCCCTGCTATTACATTCAGGTGTATTACTTAAGCTACTAAACTTTCTAGTTGTTTTCTTTTACGATAGATTGCATTGATGATTGAGGTTGTAGTTTTTTAAACAAATTTTTAAATGAGAATATCAATCCAATGCTCCTCACTAAAAATGTCTATTTATATTAATAGTCTCAAACTATTTTGAATGAACAATAGCATTTTAATATTCATATTTTAAAAGGAAATATTTCATAGTCTTTTTTTTTAAATTTAAGCATTAAAGTGTGCCTATGTTAGTTTTAGACTTTGTCTAATAGTTGCCAACTTTGTTTTCAATACTTTTTATTTTTCTTGTTATTTTTTTTTCTCATGGTATTGTAATGAGGAGTAATTGGAAGACATACTATATCCGCTTTCTGTTACCCCGCTTTAACTAATCTTCAATCTCAAGAAAATATAAAACACAACAACGAAAGAACCGAAGAATATATTAAATATATCCAGAAAAAGTATTTTGCTTTTATTCACATTCATTACAAAAAATGTTTATTCTGTTACGTATGTTACGTCTGTAAAAATACGTAGTTATCTCTCATTATAACGCATTTACAAAAAATAGCTACTTACCAAATAAATGACCGTATCTGCAAAAGCATGGAATATACCTTTTTTTGTCCAAAGGCATTTCCTATTTTTTACCACGTCTCTCAAAATTGTGTAGAATAGAAGAAGCCTATCTTCATGGGAAGCACGTCGCAGTGAAAATCTTCAAGCAGTTAAGGAAATAAAAACGTGGTACAAATTTCAGAGAAAAACATGAATCGTCGTTGACGGTGCGTGTTCAAATACATGCGCAATAACAGAAGGGGAGAATTTTGAAGTGCTTGATTTTTTTTATGAGTTTTTCTGCGAAATGGACAAATGAAATGCGAGCTGTAAGATGAAAGGTGAAGTGCAAGGAATGAAAAAGTTGTGGCAGGTGCTTAGAGTCGTTATTTGTCAAAATGGTGTGTGGCTTTAGAATGCTGGCTTTGTTGTGTCTATTTCAGTTAGTGTAAAATGATTCTCCTGCTTCAGACATTGAAGTTTTGCTCTACCACCGCCTCTTCCTTGACATAAACACACCACTATCATACTAAAAGATTTCAAACTTCTACAATTTTTATAAAATCATAATTTGCAAATATCAAGACTTTGTCGGACAATCGATGTTTCGGAAATTTGAGAATCAGCTATTTTAGGCAGGATATAAGGTTGTACAAAGTGTAATATTTTTTAGTTTACAGTATTTCCAACAGAATGCTGTCCTTATAAAGGAAAAGACTCTAAAAGTTTATATGTAAGGTGATTTGTGTTTATGAGAACACAAATATATAATTTAAATGTCGGGTAACTCGAAAGTTTTTAAATGAAAGAAATACCACCCAGTTTACTCAAACATATTGTATTAATCTAGGTTACGAGTAAGGTACATAAGGACACAAATGATATAATGCTACAAATGATGCAAACGATTAGGGTAATAATTTTCAATCATTATTCTTGTAGGATATTAAAGTTTTATCATTAACGTGTATTTCACGCAAATCAACTTATCTCATTTGCTTAGTAGATAGAACATATATTTTTAATCTGGAAGTCACATACTTGTATGCTTAGAAATCATTAACTTTAAGTGACATTTAAAGTATGATTCTGTAGATTAGATATTTAGAGGAAAATTTATGGTACTTCATTACCAAACGTTTAGGAATTTGAGGCAAATTTTAGTTGGAATACTTCTATTTAGTTTCTTCAGTTTAAAGAGTCTAAATATTGAATAACCTCTGTTATTGCAACGTCAATTAGTTGCAAGCTGTAGAATCATCCCCAAATAAGGGCTAACTTGTTTCTCGTAATATTGATTTGGTGGAGATTGGGGAAAGAGTTAGCTTACACTTTCAAGCTCTGCTCCCAACGTTCCTAAATACAGTATTTTCAACACCACACGTTTTTTACCAAGCGAATATTTTGCCAAAATGTTTTTCATACCAATTTTTAAAGTGTGGTGTACCTATAATATTGAAGAACTAGAGATATATAATAGGTAAAAAAAATTACAAAAATACAATCTCTAAAGTGTTTGGTGAAACATTCTCGATCTTTCGAATCCCATATGTAATACACTATCTACCAATAAGTATTTGGACACTCATGCAATTGAGGATGTCTGCAGTCCTGATCTACGTCACCCTTGATCCCAATTCATGGTAGGCTCAACGCTGACTACTACTCCACTAACCTAGATATCTATGTGCTCCCTACGCTGTGGCAATTTTAAGGTTGGATAATTGTTACTTCCAAGATGACAACGCCACTTCTCATGTTGCGAGGTCCACCATGGATTTGTATGATGACAGCGGGCTGAACCGACTGGACTGGCCTGCTCAGAGTCCAGACGGGAATCCTATGGAACACTTCTGGGACGAGTAGGATCGTCGAATTAAGGAGTGCAGCAACTGTCCAAAATCTCTGAAAGAAGACACATGTCCACTCCAAGCCGAGTGGAAGAAAATACCACTGACCATCATCCAAACACTTGTGGAAAGCATACCCCGGAGTGTAAATACTGTAATTGCCTTAGGTGGAGGCTCAACCACTAATTGAATTTGAATAAATTGTGTTTATCTCTTTTATCACAGGTGTCCAATTACTTATTGGTAGATAGTGTAATACTGACTGGCCAGTCAATCACTTTTCAAACAATTAGTAACTGTGCACATTTTAACAAATTTGTGAAACTCGCAACAGTTGAAGCAACGCATAATAATAATAATAATAATAATAATAATAATAAAAAAAAAACATGTTTCACTTTTCAATCTTTGAATTGTACGTATATGATTATTATATAATCCAACGTAGGTCATAAAATCAAACTTGGGTTAATCAGTCTCATAGCCAGTGTCTCTATTTTTATTATTTTAACCATAATTAGTTGAACTGAACAAAAAATCCTAAAATGGGTTTTTTATACTATTTATAATGTAATGCTTTTATTTAAATAAATACTTTTTTTTATAGAAATTAAGTTTTTGATAGAGAAGGCTTTTTTTTATCTCTGAGTTTAAATAAAACTACTTTTCATACGAATATATTTAAGTAATGAGAGTTTTAAATTAATAAAAAGTTAAATAAAGAAAAACCTTGTAAGTACCTGATTATTAAAATAGCATATGCGACGAGATATCTAATTTCGAACTAGATTAAAAGAAAAAAAAATTAAAATACTATATCCTAATTTTACAAAATGAAATTACTTTAAGACATGAAAAGAATAAAAATGCTGTATGTATTTCTTTTTTGAAATGAAAAAAGTTAAAAACAAAAAGGTTCTTTAATTTAATGTTTCGTTAAAGTTATTAAAAAATGGATGCCTTTACGATATCAACACGACATAATTTAAGAATTGTTGCAAAAAAAAAAAAAAAAATTCAATCAATGTTTGAATGTAAATGCTATTCTTTGGTAATTTTAAAATGTCTTTAAGTTTGTTTTATCAAAAGAAATGAAATCTGTAATTTTCCAACATTTTTTTTTACTTCATGTACAAGTAAAAGTGATTCCCGTAAAGTGATTGCTAATTATATTTTTTATAATTTTTTTCACAATATATCAAAATAAAAGACGCATAAGAATTTTAATTCTTTAAAATCTTTTTACAAGTAACCGAAAAAAAAAATAATAAAAAAAAAAAAATAAAAAAAATTGCGAACCCTGATTCTATCCCGTATTGGAATTGATGAACTAAAAAAAGAAGTGTACGATTGTAATTCGTGGAATTTGTACTTCTAAATTTATATAGTTTTTTTATCCCCCACTTATTAAATTACACCAAACTTTAAAAAGTTCAATTGAAACCCCATATAGTATGATTCCATATTCAGATTAAACAATAAAAAGAAAACGTCTTAATACCAAATTTCTTAATTAATCAATGAGTGTTTAGCGATTTAGGGTGTATGTGTACGCACTTAAAATATCGCAAAATAGCCAAAAGGGGATTTTAGTTTCTTTGCCTTATAGACTGAGAGGAGACTGCAATTTTTGGATCCCATCGAACATCATTCTGATTTTTTTATAGAAATTAGAGAAAAGTGAGTAGATTACGAATCCACTGGTCTGCCGTGGCAAAAATGACCGAAACTGGTCAAAAATTGACTTTTAATAAGTTGAACTAAATCCAATTGCCAAATGAGTCATAACTTGCCAAATAATGAGCATTTTTTTTATTTGGTAACCCTCACTCTTTAATTATCAATTAAGAAGGTTGCAGACGATTCAGATATCTGGCGACGGTCTACTTGCATCTATTAAAAGGGAGCCAAGTTGGCAATAAACATTATGTCACAGATGACGTAACTGATGTCGCCAATTTGGCATACTTTTAAAAGATACAAATTTTCCAAGCCAGAGATCAGAAATCGTTCGCATTGAAAATCAAAATGCAGGATTGCCAGACGAAAACGTTTGCTCTATTTTTGGCAAGTTATGATACATTTGGCAATCGGATTTTAGTTCAACTCATTCCAAGCTGATTTTTGATCAGTTTCGGTCATTTTTGCCACGGCAGACCAGTGGATTCCTAATCAACTCACTTTTCTCCAATCTCTATAAAAAATTCAGAATGATGTTCGATGGGGTCCAAAAATTGCAGTCGCCTCTCGGACTATTAAGATAATTTCTACGTGGAATTATTGGAAGATAATGGTACCATTTTAAAAATAATGAATTATTTTATTAGTTCAAGTACTATTTTATTCTTAAAATAAATTTGAAAATTTTAAACTCATTATCTTAAGAATCTTTTTTTTTTTGGCAAGTGGAACTTTAATAAACAGTGATAACTAAAATTTGATAATCTTTTTGAAAAATTGTTTTAAAATGAAAATCTACATTAACTGTTCGATGTTTCGACCCTAATTAAAATTGATTTGGAAAGAAAATAAAGTTTGTCAGATTTTAAAAAACAAT
The DNA here is from genome assembly GCA_963978545.1 of Linyphia triangularis. Classification (NCBI taxonomy): domain Eukaryota; kingdom Metazoa; phylum Arthropoda; class Arachnida; order Araneae; family Linyphiidae; genus Linyphia; species Linyphia triangularis. The sequence goes on from OZ021733.1 coordinate 2,430,592, forward strand.
TTTTTTAAAAAAAAATTGAGATTTTTTCTACTTTCAAAGTTAAAAAATTACTATTAAACAGCTACATATTCTAGAAACTTGATAGAGTTTAAACATTAACAATGATATTACAAACAATTTTTAACAATAATTTTTTTTGATGAAATTTAAGTGATCACTTTTCAAAAATAAGCAAATTAACGAATAAAATCTTAATTAGTTAATAATTAATTTTTGAGTAAAACTGAATTTTTTTTAATGTAAGCATTTCTAATTATGTATTTTTTAGTGCAAAAAAATCAGATTTTTAAAATGTAGGATTTTTAGTCATAGTTAAGAAATCTAGTGTTTTTTGCCATAAATTGTTAATCATCAATATATTTGAGTAAATTTTGTTCAAAACGATAGTTTGTTAGACTCTGTAGAATCTAATTTCAATGACAATCTATGAATGAATTTGACATAAAATGTAATTTTTTTTTACAAATAGTCATCGCTTAAAAGTATTTCAGTGTATGATAATTTTGAGATAAAAGGCTTGAATACATTTTTAGCGTCTACACTACGCTAATGTGGTGAAGAGTTGATACCAACGCATTGTCAGAGTGTCTGAGGATAATATTTCCAGAAAAAGCTGAAAATGTTATGCACACGTGTGATATGCCAAATGAAAGGCCTCGTCTAGACAAGTTCATCAATTAAAATTTAAATCGAAGCTATGTCAGTAAATTAAATAAAAGCTGTTGAGAAGTCAATTTTCAATTGATAAAAATTACTTTATAAATGTTACAGACATCGCACATCAAGTTGAAGTTTTTTTTTTAAAGAATAGTATAATTATATAAAATTTAAGTGGGAACTGTAACAGAATGTACTTTATGCTTCCATGGGTCTTCACATCTTGGCTCCAAATAGATATATCAGATTAAAACTTAGTTAGTTGTATCCAGATTATCTGGCGCCGTCAGCAACACGAGGGCTATAATGCGCCGAAACATTTCGTCATTTAACAAACCAACATACATTTACAAACACCCATACCTACACGGGACTCGAACCCGCAACCTCGCGGTCTAGAAGCCAGCATGCTAACCACTATACCGTTTGGTCGGCGATTAAAACTTAGATATCGAGTTAGAATTTTTCTACTAAGTTTATCCCCAATTTCTCTAACTTAGTGACGTTTTTGTAGTACAAAAAACCACTTCAAATTGAGAGGGTTTTGAGAGTTCCCCTGTCAATCTTACAGGGGAATATTGCAATCATTATTGTACTTGCTTTGTTTCTAGAAAAGGCATTTTAGTGATAGTGACTGTCACAATCCAATTTGTTTCAATTTTCTATTGATTAAAAATACAATTTATACAAATTTATTAATTACTAGATTGTCTTCATCAATTTTCAAAAACTTAATTTTTTCCGAAAAAGTTCATATTCAAAAACAATATTAACATTACTTGAATTTATTTTTTAAATGTTGTAAAAGTATCAAGCTATAAAGTTTATATTTAGCTCAAAGATTCATTTAAATCCATCAGACTTTTCTACAATATGTATATCACAATATATTTACTACTCACCGACAAATTATTAAATTATAAACTATGATTTCAGGATTTGTCCATGTGAATTAAAACTCATTAACCTTTTTAAGGAAATAAATTTAATGCTTTCATTATTTTTAATCCTCCTTAAAATCTTTATTTTTGTTTATAATAAAAAAGTAAAGTTATTACACTATTTTCTGTATCAATTTGTAAATTTTTTTAGTGTCCCGAAAGTTATTAAGCTGAAGTCGTAATTAATTTTAAATTAATTTTACTAGAAATATTCCCACAAATTAGTTGGGTAATTGAATTTTAAATTAGCTTTAAATATTAATTATATTTAAAAATATTTTTTTGGGAAATATTCTTTTCAGACGGGATTTGGTTTAGAATTACAAATAATTTTGTTAGGATAATTTATTGAATTTTCCGTTAAGGTAAAATTAAGTTATTTAATTTTTCACATAAAAGTAGATAAATATGGAATAACATGCAACTGTTTTGACAATTGTTAAATGTGAATTTAGGAAATTTGGAGCTCAAATAGTTCGCATCCTTCTAGTAAAGTAGATTTATTTTATATATTTAATTTAAGAGTTTATCAATAATTAAAAATACTTTAAACAATATCACGTTAACGTTTTTGACATATTTGAAAACGTCTGTCGGGACATGTTCCCATCACTGAATCTTGGTAGCAAAATATCCTTGCAAGTTGTTTCGGAATGGCGGAAAGCCTTCAATCGGGCGATTCCAATGCAAGAGTATTTATTATAATTATAAACTAACACTTTTAAAATAATAAGTATTACATTCTAATTGTATTTACGTTAGTATATCGAGGGTCAAATGCATGATCATAAAAAAAAAAAAAAAAAAAAAAAAAAAAAACCTGGACTTCTGAAAAATCGAGGATTTCACGATTATTTGGGAGTAGGAAGAGAAGGAGGGTCACAGAAATACTCGGAAAAAGTCATTTTTAAATAGGAGTGACCGGGTCTGGTTGAAACAACTGCATTTAAACGTCTAATTTTATTCACAGGGGGATTTATTTCATATAGACCATAAAAAAAAAGTTAAACCTACATTATACGGATGAGAGGAAAGTTTCTGTCAACAGCTCTGTATTTTAAAAGGAAAAAACTCTTTTTAAGAGGGGCTCCTTCTTCTTTTTCTTCTTATCAAGGACTATGGGGACTAAGGCACCTCTGCTTAAGCATTTTATACCAACCCCATATCCCGTACAGATCGGTAGTGGGCAGTACTGCACAGGATGTAAACGCACACTCGCAAGAGGGAGTGCACAAGTCCACCTATAGCCGCCGAAGAGTTCATTTCTACCTCTTTCAGTAGCTATCCGGTAGATGGCAGCTCTACCGACCGTATGAGGAACTTCTTAATTTAGTGGCAATACCAAGCAGAAGATTCCACCAGAAGACTTGGCTTTGCCACCCCCAGAGGTATTGATTTGTATGGGAACTTGGAGGACTTTGCTACCATGACTGATTTAACGTGCTCCAGTCACCACTAGCGAACACGGCGGTCTTTAGTCGGTCCCAGGCCCGAACTAGCAACCTCAGGGCTCACAACCTTCTAGTTGCGAGAACGATACTCTCCCGACTGGGATACGCGGCCCAAAGAGGGGCTATTAAATTTTTAAAGTTTCATAAGATATCGCATTTTGGGTAGTGTTGACTAATAAGTTTTTGATTTATAAAGTGTTTTTAGTGCATAGTTATGGCTTGCTACTCACCTGTTTTTAAAAGCACACGTGCATGGCTACTGGTACTTAGCGTCTTGTTAAGTTAAAATGGCAGATTGGGGCAGATTGAAACAAAAGGGACGGGGCTGGTTGAAACAATGTTTCACTATCTCAATGTGTCCTCTATCAAGGCTTATGCCCATGTGAGATTTAAAAAATGTTATACCAATATGCAACGAGAAACAATGTGCTTGTTCCTTCATCATGGATCGTTGCTGAAGCTGATTGGTTTACTGGATATCTAAAAAGACACATAACTCTGCCCATTAGAACTTCCCGAGCTACTAGTTTAGCTCGAGATACCAGCTTTAATTGGCACAATGACAAATTGTTTTTCGAATATTATTCTTGTGTCTTAGAAAATTCAATTGCTGACATTTACAATATAGACGAGATAGAAATAATTAGTCCATCGCCTAAACATAATTATTGATAAAAAAGGTATCAAGCAAGTGGGATCTATTACCTCAGTCGAGAGTAGGACTCTAGTGACCATCGCTATAGCTATTTCTGCGACAGGAAATGCAGTACCATCGATATTTGTGTTTCCTAGTAGTCCGAGAGGCGACTGCATGTTTAGGTACCTCATCGAACATCATTCTGAATTTTTTATAGAATGTAGCGAAAAGTTGGTAGATTACGAATCCATTGGTCTGCCGTGACAAAAATGTCCGAAACTGGTCAAAAATCGACTTTGAATGAATTGAACTAAATCCGATTGCCAAATCTACCATAACTTGCCAAATAATAAGCATTATTTTTTGTGTGGTAATTCTTCGTTCTTTAATTTTCAATTAAGAAGGATGCAGACGGTTCAGATACTTGGCGACGGCTTTCTTACATCTTTTAAAATTGAGCCAAATTGGCAATAAATATTACGTCACTAATGACGTAACTGATATCGCTAATTTGGCTTACTTTTAAAATATGCTAGTTTTCCGACCCAGAGATCAGAAATCATCTGCGCCCTTCTTCATTGAAAATCAAAGTGCGAGGGGTTACCAGACGAAAAAGTGGGCTCATTTTTTGGCAAGTTATGACATATTTGGCTATCGGATTTAGTTCAACTCATTCAAAGTAGATTTTTGACGGCCATTTTTGCCACCACAGACCAGTAGATTCGTAATCTACGAACTTTTCTCCACATTCTATAAAAAATTCAGAATGATGTTTGATGATGTACCTAAACATGCAGTCGCCTCTCAGTCTATAGGGTTATGTTCCGAGATCATTTTATTTTAAGTGGGGCACCAGAATGGGTAGGATTAGCCAATCCTTCAGATTAAGGGGGTCCGGTACCGAAAATAAAAAAAACTTTATTTATGTACATTTTTATGTAAAAAATGTATTTTATGTATGAGATACTATTTATATATCTTTGAGAAAATGTTTTTTTTAAATATTGTGTTTATTTATATATAAAAAAAATTAAAAACCAAAAAAATCCATAATAATTGATGTTTGCGTATTTTGATATAAGTAAAGAATTTTTTTTTTTTCAAAGTGAAAGATTTCTGTAATACATAATTATATAAAGAAAATTTTGTCTTCACAGAATTTTAATAGGTGAATTAAAAAAAAAAAAAAAAAATTCTCAAAGTTAAAATATTGAAATTTTTGCTTTTTTTATGTTATCTTTTACGCTAAATGTTATATTTTAAAACAGAATTAAAAAACAAAAATTCTGTGAAGATAAAATATTTAAAACTATATAAATTAAATGCTCCAAAAATTTGAATAGCCAATTGTTAATGGTTCTGGAGATATATCGATTTGAATATGCAACATCTGTGAAAAACACTAGTGCTCGAAAAACGCACTTTAAGCAGACGCTTCAAGGTGTTACGCCCATTAGTGATGTTTAAATCACAGGTAATTTTGTGGCGTTCTAATCACCGGAGGAATAAGATAAAAACATAATTCTCTTCAGGAATGTATGAACTATTTTTTAAAATCAGAAAAAAAATTTGGGATTTTTGAAGAAATTTCGGTATTGAAGGACACCGACTTTATTGTGTCTTTTCGAAACATTTTTTATTTCAATGCACACCACAGAAGCTTGTTTTAGTGATTCTCGATAATCATGAATCCCACCTTTCTATCAATATCAGAGATTTGTGTAGAGAAAACGATTTTGTTTTCGTGAGCTTTTCATTGCACACAGAAACTTCATCCCCGCCATCATGGTGACTTGGGACCTCCAAAAAAGTGATTTAAAACCATATGTGACAGTTGGATAAAAGTCAATCCAAGCAAGACTATGAATATATACGATATTTGTAAGAATACAATTTTTCTAATAAAGCAACCAGCAAAGCCTGCTCATATTAATTATAGCGAGATAATTATGTTTGTGGCAGTCAAATAACCGCATTTACAACTATCAAATAATTATGTTAATGATAATCAAATAATTAGATTTATAGTAATCAAGTAATTATGTTTGCAGTAGTCAAATAATTATGTCTCCATCTGTTCCAGTATGCGTTTCAGCCTACCTCAACGAGTGTTTAAACCAACCTCTTACCCAGGGTTGGTTGAAACATGTGTCAAGGTGTCTTAGAATTTTTTTAAAAATACCTTTCATCGCTAAAGATCATATATTAAAATTCAGTGTTATAGACTAAAAGTGTAACCTATCAATCCCACTAAAATTTAGTTTCGAGTGCAATTTGTTTACGAGAAAAAAAATGTAAATTTGAAAAGTGTTTCAACCTGCCCGATCTCCCCAACTTTATATTAACTTCGATTTTGTGTTTGTGGTGGGAAAATCTTCGGAAAGCTAACCAATCCACTTTCCAATCGAGCTCAAAATTGGCAGATAGATTCGTTGTTGACGACAATGCATTATGTCATGTTTTAGGGTCTGTCGCTAAAAGTGGGCATTTACACACGTTACTGTTGGCATTTCTGATGAATAATGAACCCACTTGCGGTCATCCAATCGAGTTTTAACTTGATAGATAGAATACATTGTCATCTACAAATAATTTATAAAATTTTTCGAGCAAAAGAAAAGTTTGTCCGGTAATTTCTTTTAAACATGGTTTGATTCCTCTCTTGAAAAAGTGCTTGCTTTTGATATTGCAGTTGATCAGGCCCCCTGATGAAATGGTCAGCTCCATTATCTTTTTTTGCATTATGGTGATGTTTTTCTTAATTTTTTTTTAGTTTCTTCTATATATATATACGGTAATTCATATAAATGATTGGTATTAAAAACTTGGTTTTTATATTTGTATACTTGGTCTTATCTATATTTTAAACCCAAATTGAAAATAACTAATTTTTTATCAACAGATGGCTCCTTACATCAAATCTTAATGATTAACAGCTTGCTCAGACTTAAGAAACATTAAACTTTGACTCAGATTCCTAGAGCACCATGAGCGGATGAAAAAAAGAAAAGAGATATTTTCTGAGAATTTCAGTAAAAACGGCATTTTTCTACTCCCAAATGCTCGTGAATTATAAATGCTCCAAAGTCCTGTTATTTTTTAATGTACATTTAAGAAGTGGGTCATAACTCAGTTGCAAGGTTTGGTCTTATCTATATTTTAAACCCAAATTGAAAATAACTAATTTTTTATCAACCGATGGCTCCTTACATCAAATCTTAATGATTAACAGCTTGCTCAGACTTAAGAAACATTAAACTTTGACTCAGATTCCTAGAGCACCATGAGCGGATGAAAAAAAGAAAATAGATTTTTTCTGAGAATTTCAGTAAAAACCGCATTTTTCTACTCCCAAATGCTCGTGAATTATAAATGGTCCCAAGTCCTGTTACTTTTGAATGTACATTTAAGAAGTGGGTCATAACTCAGTTGCAAAGTCTGACTACTCACTAACACCAACAGAGTGGGAGTTAAGATAAAGAGTTGAATAGAAGCTCTGTTTTGTTGCACCTTAAAGAATTGGCAACCATCCGAATTGGGAAGTGTTTCAAAAAGTTGACGATGAATTCTATTGCAGGAATGATGATTATTCACTCACGTTTCGCACATTCCTAGAATGGTCGCATATTCAGCGAATGTGGAGGTCACGAGGAACTATTGGATGAATACAAATGCAAGGAAGGGGGAATACAAACACTAACAACAAAGAAATGCTGAGAGCGTACACGGAATTTGAAATTTTTCACTCACAATCTACTGCTAGTCAACTATTTCCTAGAAAATAGTTTCAGTTCTATGTTATTTCTTTGGTGATAGGGGAAAGTTGACGAATATGAGATACATTTTGTTGAAGTTTTCACTTGGATATCCCGATTCGAATTTCACTTCATCAGCAGAACATGCACAAACTAAACTTGTTTTAAAATATATAACCCCAACATTGTACATGCAACTAGAAAATTAGAAAAGCAAATAAAAAAAAAAAAAAAAAAAAAGCTTTTTTATTATTATAATATTATAAATTTTTACTTTCAATTACCCATATGTATACATAGGGTAATGAAAGTATAGCATTCAGCCCAAAAAAATTTTTTGATTTTTTTTGCGTTTCTCCACGTTTTGGAACATCCTGATTTCAAAAAAGGGATCTAGAAAAAATGTCTGTCTGTGTGTGTATGTGGTCAGCATAACTCCAGAACAAATTGACCTATGATATTCAAATTTGGTGTGCGAGTTGGTGGTAGCCATGGGACCTACCGTTAAGGTTTTCGTCAAAATCGCGAATGCGCGTAAGGTAGCTGCCATTGAAAAAATCATGTTTTTCAGTAATTGTAAGAAAACAGTCTCTAACGATTCTGTTCAAAATCGCTGTGGTAATGCCTCTTAAGGTGTTCTAAACATCCCCACTACAGAAATTAAAGTCAAAATGCTTTAATAGCGTAAAAAGTTGAAAAACGAATGCCTTTAACAAAGAGTTCTCTTTCCTTGAGCATAACTCATCAACGACCGGTTTTTTTTTTAATTTTTATTTCTGCTCAGTTTCACTTACAAGAAAGGATAATAAAAGAATTATTGATAAGCATATCGCCCATATTCCAATTTTTTCAATTTTTTTTTTAAAGAGCGATATAAAAATTATCACAAAAAATACCGCCAAACTAGCAATTTTCTCTAAGCGACTGATGAAAACATAAAAATGATAAATTACACAAATCTACATCAGCAATATAGTGTAATTGAAAGTTGTGAGATGTTCCACACCCCTATTTCTAAAAGGAAATATATTCGTTTAATTTGAGAGAGTTGAAAGTTGAAAGTGTTTTTTAAGAAACACAAAATTTTGGATAGTGAAAAATGTATCTTCGATATCTTTACTTCAGAAGTAAACTATCGTAAATGGTAATTGGTTTAACATTGTACTTACGATAGCTTACTTCTGAGGTAGAGATATAAATGTAGATTTTTGTTGTTGTTTCTAATCTACAACCCAGTCTGACAGAGTCAGATCAGGTCAAGGAATCCGTTGACGTACAAAAAGTATGTAGATTTGTAATGAACTTAAACTTAGAAAGGATATTTTGAATTATCTCTTAAATTGGGTTCTTCATATCGAGGGTTTGATTTTTAATACGCTTTTATTAGCTTCAGATGTATGTATGTAACGGAATCTTTGAACATGATTTTGACCCCCTTCAAAACGTCGGATTAACTCGAAATTTGGCATATTTATTAAGGACCGATGACAATTCAATAATTCAATAAGTTTGTCGCTTTATCACAAGGATTAACTCGTGTTGCCCTTGCGCCGTTAAATTCCTACCAACCAACCTTCTCCGGAATCGAATCCTGGTGTGCCGTTTGAACGACAGTTATACAAAGCGTGTTTTTTTTAGTCGCATTATCCTTACCAGGATCTTCAGGATTAGTGATTTTTCATATTCAGAGACACGGTAGTGTTTTGTGCCAAGTAATACGGTGTGTACTAAGGCATACACATGACTTAAATTTGAGACAAGCATGTGACTATTGGCAGACACTAACTAAAAAAAAATTATAGTTTACAGAAAAAATAATTAATAGTTTAAAAACTAAAAAAACACGCTTTAATAGAAAAGTGAACTAAAAAGTAGAAAATAATTAATAGTTTAAAAAACTAAAAAAATACGCTTTTATAGAAAAGTGAACTAAAAAGTAGAAAATAATTAATAGTTTAAAAAACTAAAAAAATACGCTTTTATAGAAAAGTGAACTAAAAAGTAGAAAATAATTTTAAATAAGTTTGAAATAAGAATAGAGTGATTAACAAGAAATATTTATTTTATCGTAAAAAAGCGTGGGGTGCTTTTTAAGATATTTTCAACAATTGACATCAAGCACCCCACGCTTTTTTACGATAAAATAAATATTTCTTGTTAATCACTCTATTCTTATTTCAAACTTATTTAAAATTATTTTCTACTTTTTAGTTCACTTTTATATAAAAGCGTATTTTTTTAGTTTTTTAAACTATTAATTATTACATCGTACAATTTACTCTGATTGATAATTCTTTTATCTTCTATATTGGATATCATTGTGCATGTAATCCGAACTTAGAAAGCATACTCTCAATTGTCTTTAATTGGTAACACATACATCTTCATATTGAGGGGCATGATTTTTACAACAAAGGGATACTTCTATGTCTTGAGCATAGTGCATTTTGAATAATCCTTTATTTTCTTCTGCTACATATGCAACAGAAATCATCCAGGTTCAAAGTTTATCCTTTACAAGGCAAATTACATATGAGAGATCTATCAACAAATTGCTATTTGGAAGTTAAGTGAAAAATAATTTAGTCCGTTAAAAGTAACTTTTTTTTGGTTTCATTAATGATTCTTTTTGCAAAAACATTCTTTAAAGTTGAATGTTTAAAATCCCACTTTACCTGAAAGAGTCCTTATTAGTGAATAATATGAAGTGATTTTTATGTAATATATTAATTATTCGTGGGAGAGTACCGAGAATATAAGCAAATAAGCAATAATTTCATCTTTATACATTACGTTAAAAAATAAGAATGATGCACCGTGATGCAAAATAGGAGAAAACCTGACTAAATTAAAAAATGTACTTATTGAATAAAAGCTTTAATAATGTCATTTATTAAGGATATTTAGAATTGTATGGACTTTTTTTCAATTTTTTTTTTCAATTTTTGGCTGAAAATACATATATTTTTGATGCAAAAATTCCGTAAATACAAAATCTATTATCAGGACTTCAATTTTAACTGATTGAAAGTAATAATTAATAATTCTTTATAAAGCTTAATAGTAGTTAATAATTAAAAAAAACACACAACAAATTTATTATATTGGCTATTATAAGTTCCAATAAGCCAAAGAAGACTTTCCTCGCTAGAGCATTAACGAACTTTTTTGCTAAAAGCTATACGAGGGCCAAGCTGTGCCAGATTATAAAGATTAAAAAAAAAAAAAAAAAAAAAAAAAAAATATATATATATATATTTCTAGTAGGTCTTTCAAGGTGAAAAAATGAGCTAATGGCTTTAAAATACATATTTTCTTGAATTTCTTCATGATCATTCATGATCTTCTTTTCTAAACATTCGAATGATAATTAATTCGATTTTTATTCCCTACTTTCGGTTCATGGTTGGTTGTTTTGTTCAATCAACGACCTATACTTGTGCACAATAATAGCTAATCGAATGTGCTATTCCGAATCACAACGAGCATCCATGCTTAACCCGGGATTCGAACCCGGCGCCTTTGGCATGAGAATCCAGAGCGCTAACCTCGCAGCCATCAGGTGGACTTTTAGGTTCATGAGTTAATTATTCGTGGGAGAGTATTAAGAATATAAGCAGATAAGCAATGAGCCAAACATTTTATTAGGTTTTGTTTAAATAGTATAAAATGATTCTAAAATGTACGAGTAAATATGTATCTTTACCGCACAATATATGGTGTGGAAAATTTTCAGTTTGCGAAAAACCGACTGAAGCGAAACTTGAATATCTTTGAAATGAATATTTGGCTTATGGATAATGTATTATTTTGTTTCTAAAATATCTTCTGTGACTTCTTTAAAAGATTTGTCTAACATCGCAATCAAAATATGCTGTTTACAAATGCCTATTAAGGAATGTGGTGCCAACTTTAAAAATTTGGATCAAGAGGTTTAGCATCTTTACACTAAGTTGAAATTTACTTTTTTAAACTTTTATTAAAATATTTGTAGTAATACATTTTTTTTCAAAATTTGATTTATTGAATTACAATTCAAGCAGAGCATTTCTAAAAAGGAGATATTACAACATTTTCCAACTTTTTCAATAACGAATGTGAATGAATGATCGTAAAGCATGTGATTACTTCTGACAAGTGTTGTTATTTTTGATGTTTGTGTTTATTTTAATTTTCAAAAGGACTATGCTAAATATTTTTTTTGATTACCTTTTATACAGAAAAAATTATAATGGCTAATGACTAGCAGTTACGGATAACGACTTTTGTAATGACTTTTCTAGTTAACATACTCTCTGTATTATCAGAACATTTTAGGACAAGTCTTGCAAGAAATATTTTGTAATCAGGTAAATAATGTACAAGGTCCGGCTATTAATTTCCAGGACTGACGTAACTGTAGGAGAACGAAAATTCGGAAGATGGCGCTAATCATTGCATATTGAAGAGCGTTTTCTTGCGCATGTGCAGTGCAATCGGAGCCATTCTGAAGTAAGTGGTTCTCGTGGAAAGGCGCATTAAAACGTAGCTCTTAAATTCCTGTTGTGGATTAAAGAATTAACATTAAATTTTGCTTCAAATTGGGTATCCTATCCAGGTACGCAGGGTTTTGTTCAAAGCGTTGTCGATAAGTTCGCCACATGCGTCCAGTCTCAATTGCTTTTGTTCGTCCCTTAAATGGTGAGGAACGAATCTGGAACAAATCTTGCGTTTGCCTAGGTCTTGCGTCAAAATTCGCCGAACCGTCTTTTTGTCCATGTTCAATTCATTGGCGAGTACTCGAATAGTCAATCGATGATCACATTTCACCATATCGCGAACTTTTTCAATTGTTTCCGGCGTGCGTACGGACTGCGGCCGATCTGTGTGTGGACCATCTTCGACGCTTTCGCACCCGTCCCGAAAGCGTTTAAACTATTCAAAAGTTCTTGAGCGGGATAATGCTTCCTCGCCGTGAACTTGTTTTAACATTTCGTAGGTTTCCGCAGCTGTCTTGCCCAATTTGAAGCAAAATTTAATGTTAATTCTTTGCTCCATTTTCAATTCGACAACAGGAATTTAAGAACTACGTTTTAATGAGCCTTTCCACGAGAACCACCTACTTCAGAATGGCGCCGATTGCACTGCACATGCGCAAGTAAACGCTCTTCAATATGCAAATCATTAGCGCTGTAAAGATTTATCTAAGCGAGTGGCAACAGCCGAAGTCTGTAAAGATTTATCTAAGCGAGTGGCAACAGCCGAAGTGTTACCCGGAGAACGAGACCAGAGAAGAACAAGATTTTTGGCATGAAAAAAATATGATAGTCTCAATAATATTAAATTTAAACAACTTCTTTTAAAAAATTAATAAAAGCGCTACCTTTGAAATTCGTCGTCGTTATTTCGAGAAATCGTCACAGTCTAAATTGGTGGCAAGCGTTGGAATCCGAACTGGTGAAGAAATTCAGTGCCGAAGAATATTCGAATTTAACAAGACTGACAGCCATTTTGAAGTAACGGAAGAAAAGTGATCTTGGGTTATGTATCCTTTCCTTGCCATTGCTTCAGTGCTTAATTATTTTAGGTTATAAGGAATTATTAAAAAAAAAGAAGTATTTTTTGCAAAAATATATTTTGTTTAAAGTTTAAGTTTTACTGTGACTTACTTATCAATATATAGAATTCTTTTATATCTGTACTAGAAATCACTGTAATGTTATTGAATGCTATGCTGGTTGTTTAAATTTGTTATGGAATTAATTTAGGAATATTATTTGAGAAGTTGTATAAATGAAACTTTAGCTTGGCGATATTTTGAGTTTGCTGGTATTTTCTTTTTGTGTATTGATAGAACTTTTGTTGGCGATAAATTGGGTTTATTAGTCTTTGATTTATTTCACTTTATAGAATATGAGTGAAATAGGTTTTTTTTAATTTTGTCGAACACGAAGTAAAATTTGAAACGTTAGTTCGAAAAGTATGGTTTCTGTGGTAGTATTTTGAGAAGTTATGTGTATACTTCTGTAATCGCCTGAACAAAAGTTTTCATCATATTATTGGAATATTGTATTTGAGTGAATTCAAGAATATCGTTTGAAATTTAAAGTTTATATTATTGAAATATTAAGTTTGCAGTTTGGAATTAAATTTGAAGTTTAGAATTTTAATTTTAAGTGGCGTTGGTTTTCTTTTTAAAAAAAAAAAAAAAAAAAAAAAAAAAAAGAGAATTAACGATTGGCATTTTGATTGATTTCCCTTGTGAAAGAAAATGAGTTATTTAGGGAAAGGTAAGAAGCAAGATTTGCTTCAAATATGTGAGGAATTGGGCGAAGAGGTGGATGCTAAAACTAAAATACCTGAGATTAAGCGAATAATTTTAGGAAGTGAATATTATAATGAGGAGGAGGTTAGGTTGATATTTGATCGCGTGATTGAAGAAAGACTGAGAAAAGAAGAAAGAGAAAGGGAAGAAAGAGAAATGGAAAGAGAAAGGGAAGAAAGAGAAATGGAAAGAGAAAGGGAAGATAATTTGGCGCGGGAAATGAGACAGCATGAGTTAGAATTAAAAAAGCTAGAAATTTCCCAAACTGAATCCCTACCTCGAACCAACCATGTATCTGAAAACGGAGTTCCCAGGATTCAATTGACGCATATAATGCCTAAATTTGAAGAAAAGAGGGATGAAATGGGGTTATATTTAATTAACTTCGAAAGAAAGGCAGAAATGGCCAAAGTTCCAAAAAGAGATTGGACTGCTTATCTGTTGGGTGTACTTCCTGCAGAAGTTTCAAACATGCTGGCTAGAGAATCGCCTGAAAACGCAAATGACTATGAACATGTGAAAACTCTTCTTCTGAAAAGGTATAAAATGAACAGCGAAAAATTGAAGCAGTCTTTCTACAGACACCAGAAAACGCCAGATAAAAATTGGAGAAACTATTACCACGAGCTGCGGAGTTATTTTACCGAATGGATTGACGATATGAAAGTTGAAACTTTTGAGCAACTGAAAGATCTGATTATTGCTGAACAAGTAAAATTTCGTGTGCCTCCAGAAATCAGAGAACACTTTTTAGACAATTGGATTAATATTAAAGATCCAGAGTATTTAGCAGAGAAATTGGATGACTATGAAAGCGTCAGAGACAGTTTCAAAAGAAAAGAAAAGCTACCTAGAAATAATTCCAAACCTCAGGAAGGACAATACCCTAAGGACAAATTTAATTTCAAGAGAAATGCTCCATGGAAGGAAGATAAATACGATGAAGGTGAAAGAGAGAAAAGATTTGAGAGGAGGAAGCAGCCTAGTTGTTACGAGTGTGGGTCATTTTCTCATTTGAAAGCTCAATGCGATAAACTACGAAGATGTTACGAGTGCGGATCTACCTCGCATTTAAGACCTAACTGTGATAAACTCAAGAAAAGCGTTGAAACAGTAGCTGCTAACTTGGTTCCGAAAGAAAATTTTAAAGATGTTCTTGAACCATATATCAGTCAAGGAAAAATAAATGGCATAGAAATGCCGATACTTCGTGATTCCGGAGCATCAATTGACCTGATCTGCAGAAAGTATGTAAAACCCTCAATGTTAACTACAGAAACGGTATGGATTAAAACCCCATTAGAAGAAAGCCCCATTTGTCTGCCTTTAGCTGAGGTTGAGATAGACTGCGCTTATGGGCACATTGTGACAATAGCAGCTGTCATCAGAGATTCTTTAGATCAAGGAAGGTACCTATTAGGAAACCGAACAATGGAATTATTTACTGAAGTTAACCAGAATAAAAATTTCGGAATGGATACAATTAATGTCATACAAACTCGATCTTCCAGTAAGAAGATGGTAGAATCAGAGATGCCAAATTCGGAACCAGAAGCAAGCGATTCAAGGGAAAATGAACAATTTGGAAAAGAAATTGGTAATGATAATATTTTACCGGTGGCAGATCTTTCAAGTGCAGAATTGGAACTTATGAAATTAACCCCAGAAGAATTTTTAGACGCTCAATTGCAAAGTGAGGATCTGAAGCCCCTATTCAAAGAAGCAAAACATGACACAGACCCTGAAAAGCATAGGTATCTGACAAAAAATCAAAAGCTGTTTTTCGTGAAGAAAGATAAAAAAGGAACAGAACGACTTTTGCTTGTGGTGCCGAAGAAGTACCGAAAACAGATTATGGAATTCTGCCATGAAAGAACGGCATCTCATCTGGGAATAGCGAAGACTAAAGATGCTTTATTTAAAACGTTCTACTGGCCAAACTGTTACAAAGAGGTCGAAACTTTTGTGAAATCATGTGATCTATGTCAAAGGGTAGGAAACCCACAAGATAAGAAGAAGGCACCACTCAAGATAGTTCCAGTTATTACTGAAATCTTTTCAAAAATAAATGTTGATGCTGTGGGACCTTTACCTCAAACCCCATCAGGGAATCAATACCTCATTACTGCATTGTGCATGTCTTCAAAATATCCCGATGCAGTCCCTGTGGAAAATCTGAAATCGACCACAGTAATTGACGCCCTACTCCAGATTTTCAGCCGAATGGGCTTCCCAAAAGAACTACAGACTGATCAAGGAACGTCATTTATGATTGCACTTACTTGCGAATTTTTAGAAAGATTTGGAATTAAGGTTGTTAGAAGCTCTGTACACCATCCGCAAAGTAACCCAGTCGAAAGAATGCACAGAACTCTGAAAAGAATTCTTCGTGTCCTCTGTCTAGAATCTAGTTCCGAATGGGAAAAGATTTTGCCTCAAGCTCTGTTCGCGTTAAGGACTGTGACTCATGATAGTACAGGCTTTACACCAGCTGAGTTAGTTCACGGAAGAAATCTGAAGACTCCGCTTGTATTGCTCTATGACAAGTTAACAGAAGAACACCAAGAAGAGGATTGTGTTGTAAACTATGTGTTTAAATTAATAAATCGTATGGAAAATTGCCAAGAATTAGCAATACGGAATATGGTAAGCGCCAAGGAAAAGCAAAAACTTTGGTATGATAAGAAAGCGGTAGAACGACAGTTCGAAGCTGGCGATCTCGTATTAGTTGTAGCTTCTTCAAAACCCAACAAGTTATCGGTGCAATGGATTGGACCTGGGGAAGTAGTTCGACGGTTATCGGATACCAACTATGTGATACGGTTTCCCGATAAGAACAAAGATCACGTTTACCATATTAATATGCTAAAGCCCTATGTTAAAAGAGTAGAACACTTAAATCTTTTAGGCCTAGAAGAAATAAAAGGCGAAAGGGAAGATGAAGAAGAGGAGATACCAGATCTTGGCCTTGCTGATAGATCTAACGGGTCAGCGTTGAATGAACTTTTAAAGGACATAAGATCAAAATCTAAACTTTCAGGTGCACAACAGAATCAACTTGAGGAACTTTTAAACAAGTACTCTGAACTCTTTTCAAATAAACCTGGTTGTACAGATCTGGCTGAACATGATATCGAGTTGGAAGTTGAAAAGCCAATTATCGCAAAGCCATATCGAATGTCTCCAAGACAAACAGAAATTTTGAAGGCCGAAGTCAATAAAATGTTAGAACTCAAAGTAATTGAACGAGGAGATTCGGATGTTACTTCTCCTTTAATACTTGTTGAGGTTCCTGGAAAAGATCCTAGACCTTGTATTGACTATCGTCGTTTGAACAAAGTGACCAGGACACAGTATTTCCCTATACCAAATATAGAACAACTTGTAGAGAAAGTGTCATCAGCGAAATATATCACTGTTCTCGATTTAACCCGTGGTTACTGGCAAATACCATTGAGTGAACGGGCCCAGCGAAATGCTGCCTTTTTGACCAGCTTTGGTACCTTTAAGCCATTAAGGTTACCATTTGGGCTCAAGAATGCTCCTTATTATTTTAGTAGAATGATGGCTGGGTTGTTGCAAGACTGCGACGAATTTGCTGTACCTTACTTAGATGACGTTGCAATTTTTTCGAATACTTGGGAAGAGCATGTGAAACACTTAGAAGAAATTTTAATAAAGATGAAAACAGCTCATCTCCACATAAAGCCTTCGAAGTGTCAGTTTGCTCGGGAACATGTCAAGTATTTGGGCCACATAGTTGGACAAGGTGAGCGAACACCTGGAGAACTTAAAGTACAAGCCGTTAAAGATTTCCCCAGACCCTTGAACAAAACCCAAATTAGATCATTTTTAGGTCTTGCTGGTTATTATCGCCGATATATTCCCGATTTTTCTGTAATTGCGGCACCATTAACAGATCTACTAAAAGGGAAGAAAGTTAAATCATCTGTGGATTGGAGCAGTGCTTGTGAAGATGCTTTCGAAGAATTAAAGAATCGACTTTCGGAAAAGCCAGTATTATTTAGCCCCGATTTCACCATTCCATTTGTCATTCAATGTGATGCTTCGAACCTTGGACTAGGCGTGGTGTTGTCTCAGGTGAACCAAGATGGTGAAGAACATCCTATTACGTACTTGAGTCGGAAATTTTCTCCAGCAGAAAAAAATATAGTACCACCGAGAGGGAATGTGCTGCCATTGTTTATGCAATTCAGAAATTACGATGTTATCTTGATGGGCAGCTAAAGTTCATCATTCAAACAGATCATAATCCGCTGGTCTGGTTAGAGAAAAATACAGGGACGAATCCGCGTCTGTTGAGATGGGCCCTCACATTACAACCATTCAATTATGAAGTTGTCCATCGTAAGGGAAGTCTCCATCGAAATGCCGATACCCTGAGAAGAGTTCCTTAAACATTGATGTAAGACATTGACTTTGTACATATTTTTATTTATTCTTCTTCTTAGAACCTTAGTATTATGGGTAGGCTTATTTACTTAAACTTGTAATACTCTACTTAAATATTATAATTTGGCAGTAAAATACTAATTTAAATTAGTGCACTGAATCTAACTGGCGGTATGAACTCTTAAGACTGAAAGACTTTAAATTCTAAGACTTTTTCTCTTCAATAAAAAGTCTTCTCTTGGAGGGGAGGAGTCTGTAAAGATTTATCTAAGCGAGTGGCAACAGCCGAAGTCTGTAAAGATTTATCTAAGCGAGTGGCAACAGCCGAAGTGTTACCCGGAGAACGAGACCAGAGAAGAACAAGATTTTTGGCATGAAAAAAATATGATAGTCTCAATAATATTAAATTTAAACAACTTCTTTTAAAAAATTAATAAAAGCGCTACCTTTGAAATTCGTCGTCGTTATTTCGAGAAATCGTCACAGCGCCATCTTCCGGCTTTTCGTTTTCCTACAGTTATGTCAGTCCTGGAAATTAATAGCCGGACCTTGTATAATAATTCTACAAAGCATATACTTATACTCTATAGAATTTAAATAATATAAATATAATCAATTTGTGTTTCATTGATTTATTAACCAAGGTACAAGATCCGTATGAAACGCTGATAATTTTAAAGAGGATTAAAAAAATAGATGACTTTATTGCTTATGTTTTTTAAAAAATTTCAATTTAAAAATTAAAATTAAAATCAAGATACAGCAGTTTTCCTTACAATTATTACAACTAAAGGTGTCTTTAGTTGTTTAAAGTTAGGATGATATTTCATTCTATAAAAATTTATTAACTTGAGACTGAATATGGGATAACACGCATAAGATACTAATTTTAAATGTTCCAAGCTCCTCAAATACTACTATTAGTAGATAGTGTTTCTTCTGTAACACATAATTCCGTACAAATTTATATTTATAAAAGAGTTTTTTTTTTTTTTTTTTAAATAGAACACATTTTAATAATTTATTAATTTTTTTAATTGGGATAATTCAGGAAAGAGAAACATTTCGTTGTAAATTGAGGATAAACTAGGGGTGTGGAACATCGCACAACTTTCAATTACACTATAATTTTAGTCGCTACATTTCAATTAGACGTGGAATAGTGTTACCATTTTTTCATGTTTTCATTCATTTAAAAAAATGGTCAGCTATTTTTTAATAAAAATTCTTACCTGGGCAAAAAAAAAAAAAAAAAAAAAAAAAAAAAAAACATCGCCTCATAATATCATTTTTACATTATTCTTTTTTTAAGTGGTTGGTTGTTTTCAGATTATCTGGCGCCGTCAGCAATACGAGAGCTATAATGCGCCGAAACATTCGTCATTAGACAAGCCAACATACATACAAACACCCATGCCTAGCACGGGACTCGAACCCGCAACCTCGCTGTCTAGAAGCTAGCACGCTCACCACTATACCGTTGGGTCGGCCTTTTCTTAAGTGAAACAGAGGAGAGGAAAAAAACAGTCGTTGATAATCTATGCTGAAGACAAGAGAACTCTGTGTTAAAGACATCCGCTTTTCAATTTTTTAGGCCTTTATTGCATTTTTACGGAAATGTCGGAGGTGGGGATGTTTACAACACCTTAAGTGGCATTACCACAGAGATTTTGATCAAAATCGACAACCATTTTTTAGCAATTGTTGAAAAACAAGATTTTTTTCAATGACAGCTACGTAATTAATATTATATTAATGAAAACCTTAATGACCGATCCCATCGTCACCACTAACCACTTCACGAAATTTGAACATTGTAGGTCAATTATTTATGAATTTATATTGACCCCCAGACACACGGTCACAGACAGACATTTTTTCAAAACCATTTTTTTTAAGTCAGGATGTTGGAGAAATGCAAAAAAAATCTAAAATTTTTTTGACCAAAAACAATACTTTCATTATCCTATGTTAACCATTTAGTTTACGTTGCGCTTTGCGAATATTTAACTTTACTTTAAGACTGTCATTGGCATTTATATGTTTCATTAAATTGAAACAGACAGAACGTGTACAGCTGGACTGGATTGTTCCCCCGGTACACACCTGGTACTCTGGGGAAAAGCCGGGACGCGCTTTGACCTTCAGAGGAGATAGAGGTGATCAGACTGCTTACACAAGATTTATCAGTGGTCACCTAAGGTGTATGAGATATGAACATAAAAGAAAGGTCTATCCAACTTGCAATAAGTGTTTCACCGGTGCAGCTAGCCCGGCTCACATCCTTAGCTGCATGCATTTTGAAAAAGAAGATTTCCTGCGCGATCCAGTCTTGTTCTTCGACTTCCTGAGGGTGGGTGGACTCAAGGTCCTGGTCTAGCTCCGCTAGACCAGTTGGGATAAGAAACAACAACAACATTAAATTGAAAGGAAGAGTTTAATTAAAATTGAAATCAATGAAAGTCTGAAGTGAAACCATCAATGAAAGTATTACTCTGAGGTGTAATTACTTTCTGTGTGTGTGGGTTCGAGTACAAAATTTTACAAATCATGTTCAATAAGAAGACTTAATTAATAAAACGCTTTCGAAATTAGTCAAAATACATATGAAGAAAAGAGCTGAGACTTTTCAAGTAAACTTTAAATATCTTAAATAAAATTAACATGCATAATTTAATTTTTTTTTTTAAATTTAGAGATTCCTATCAATTTTATTATTCATCCCCCTGTTATTTTCCCTTCTATCTCAATATTGTTATCGAGTCTCTTAAGTCTAATCTTTGTATCAAAAATGATTTTTAATTAAAGGCGACAGGATAAAAAATTATATTTAAACAAACGCGAAAAATATATTCACAATTCCCGGTCACAAATCACACAAGAGGATCCTACTTTGAGAGGCTACATCTTTTTTAATACGAGAATAACAGATATGCAAATGGAAAACAAAAACCCAGCGGTGTGTTCTGAGCAAAGATGAAAGGACTAAGCCTTTTCTTTACCGAGAAAAGAAAAGTATACGTTTTTGTAGAAATTTTTTTTAAAAAAAAATGGAGATTTAAAAGAAAAAAAAATCATTTTGTGAATTCTGTTTTCATTGTATTCTCTCGAGGTACGATTTTTAGGCATGGCTTTTGCCATTGCTGTTTTGACGCGGATTTGCTGCGTAAGCAAGACTCTTTCCAATAGCATTATCCGAGATTACTTATACAAAATGCTATGTTTGTTTCTTTTGTTTATATATTATTGTTACGCTAAATGATGCAACGCATAGTAATCTATTTACTGGAATTTGACTGAAAGAAACGTTTTATAAGTAAGAGGCTATCAGAATTTTAAAGTTTATAAATGATTTTTTTAGCGATTAAAGTAAAGTCTATTTTTTCTGATGTTGTATTGAAGAAGACTTGGTTCAGTGGATGCATGATACCTCCTTTGGGAATTTCTTTTACTACCTTCGCCCCCGTATGAAAAAAGTACAAATGAACTTTAAGGTATCGACTTAAGACAAAAATTTTTTGGAAAAAAAAAGCAAGAAAATGAGTGAACGTTTAGAAACATCTAATAATTTTTTTTAAAAATTGAAAAAGTTTAAGATCATTTTTAATTAAATTGGGATGTTTAAGGTAAACACTGCAAATAAAATTATTATGATTAGAATGCAATTTCCTTGGAACTGGTTACATACATGATAATTATCTATAAAATTGTTTACAAGCTAAGTGATATCTGTAGAAGTTATTGAGCTATGGATTCCAAAAATAACATTTGAAAAAAAATTTTGGTATAATAATGTGTTTATAAATTAAGGACAATCGTACCTGGCACTTGGATCATAAATTATTTTAAGAGCATTACAAAAAATTTCCTGGAAATATCTTTGTTACTTTTTGAGTTACCATGTTAGTGTTGAAAAAACTATGAAAATATCATTTTGCAGAAAATGAGATTTAAGTACATAACTGGATTAAAAATTTCTTTAAAATTCTCATAACTTCGCTGCTAATTATCGTAGAAGAAAAGCTAAGCTGGTTTTAGGAACATAAAAGCACAGGTTTTCACAAAATCAAAAAATATATATAATTGACATTTTATGAAAATTCGACTTTTTAAGATAGTCTACTAATTTAGATCCCACTGCAAAACCGAACAAAGAAATCTTTTCTATAGACCACATGGACACCCGCGAAGTAACATTAATGATCTATAACAACCAATTACTGAAAAAGACTTCTGAAATCACTTTCGAGAATTGAGTGCAGTACTCTCAGCAATTAGAAACATGTGGTATCTAACAAAGAAAGAGGTTTAAGTTTGGGCATCTAGAAGTTGCCATTCTCATTTTATTAATACAAATAGAAATTGACATTGTTGTGGCTGTCCGCAGGCGGCACAAGCATGATATATTTTTCTCCCCGAGGTATCCAGACTGTTAATGACAAGGGCGGACCCCAAAGTAATTACTTTTCATGGGGCTGAGTGTAAGGCTGGCATGAAGAAAAAGCTTCTATGTAACTTATATCTCCTGTTACCGGAACTGTTGGAAGTAGGAGTCTAAATTGGATACCACGCGTAAAAAAGAATTATGAGTGTTTTCAGTGGGAATTGTTTTTGTTTTGAGGTGTTTGCTTAAGAATGAGAAGATTTTTTGCACATTTATATGGAGAAATTTTGTTGGTGCGGTAAAAAATAGAATGTGTAGTGGTTAGAAAGTAAATTGTGGTAAAAGTTTTAAAACAGTTTTTTGATTGGATTGTTTTTTAATACAGATGTACTCCATGTTTTTGTCTCTAAATCAGTTCAAATTTTATGTTTGCAGCAAATAAAAGAAGAGATGCGAATGTTTTTCTGCTAAACAGATTTTCACTGGAAAGTAAACCACTTAGATAAAACTTCTAGTAACTTGCAGAAACATTTTATCAGAAATAAGTCACGCGGTTAATTTAATATTTAAAGTGAAATAATTTCAAATAATTCAGGATTATATAAAAGTAACAGGACATTTTAAAACTGGACAATCCAGGAACATTTGAGAGAAGAAATATACGGTTTTTACAGAAATCCTCAGAAAAATTAGATTTTTCTCAACATAAAGTAAAAGTTATTTTTTTTTAATAAAAAAATCGTGCTTACATCAAAATCTTAATGATTTGTAGGCCGCATTTTACTAATATAAATACTGGGCAGGTTGGTTGTTTTCAGATTATCTGGCGCCGTCAGCAACACGAGGGCTATAATACGCCGAAACATTCGTCATTAGACAAGCCAACATACATTTACAAACACCCATGCCTAACACGGGACTCGAACCCTCAACCTCGTGGTCTAGAAGCTAGCATGCTAACCACTACACCGTTTGGTCGGCTAAATACTGGGCAGTTACATATTGATATGATGGTATCAATTTGAGCGAGACAGATTACCCTTCATACATTCATCACCATCTATTGACGAAAAAACATTTTTTTTGTATGAAAAAGAATTTGATTTTTACCGAACTTATCCCTGAAAAGCTTTGTCCTATTCCCAAATGTTCAGGAATATTAATTTCCAAGTGTTACCTTTTGATCATCCGATATTACTCTGAAATAAGAGATATTAAGTAGTCTTTAATTGGGGTCCTGTACCGAAATTTCCTCAAAAACCCCATTTTTTTTTCCTGATTTAAAAAAAATAGTTCTTGAATTCCTGAATAGAATATGTTTATATTATTCCTCCGGAGATTAGAACGCCACGAAATTACATGTTATTTAAACATCACTAATAGGCATAATGCCTTGAAGTGTCTGCTTGAAGTGCGTTTTTCGAGCACTAGTGTTTTTCACACATGTTGCACATTCAAATTGATATATCTCCAGAATCAATAGCAATTGGCTATTCAAATTTTTGGAGCATTTAATTTATATAGTTTTAAACATTTTGTCTTCACATAATTTTATTTTTTAAATTCTGTTTTAAAATATAACATTTAGCGTAAAGGACAACAATAAAAAAAAGCAAAAATTTCAATATTTGAACTTTGAGAATTTTTTGAATTTTTTCTAATTCACCCACAAAATTCTGTGAAGACCAATTTTCTTTATATACTTATGTATTACAGAAAGTTTCAGTTTTAAATTTTTTTTCTTGACTTATATCAAAATACGCAAACATCAATTTTTATGGATTTTTCTTGTATTTTTAAAAAAATTTAAGAATAATTAAAAACGGAATTTAAAAAAACATTATCTCAAAGATATATAAATAGTATCTCATGCAAAAGATAAATTTTTGATATAAAAATACATATAAAGTTTTTTTTATTCTCGGTACTGGACCCCCTTAACAGATGAACAGAATTCGCGAGTATTAACTATAAAGCTTTATTAAGATACTTAATAGAAATTTATGTTTGAAGATAGACAGTGCAACATACAAGCATTTATTTAAATATATCTGGCATGGCGGTTTTTATGTGTTTGAAAACAAATATGGGGATAAGTCGAGAGACCATGGATATAAATTACCATCAGTATTAATATATTCTATAACTTCCAACATTATTACGAGGATAAACAAGTATGAGAAAGTATGACTTTTAATACTAATCATTATATTGGGTTAATTATTTTTAAGTTATTTAATTAAAAGGTAAAGTATGTGCTAAACTAGCCGTGCTAACTAAGCCGTGCTAAACTTCAAAAAAGTTTTTAAATTTTTTTTTAAAACTTCATGTATAGTTCACATATTTGTTGAAGTATGTTACAATAAAATTCTGATAGCCGTGCTAACCTTCAAAAAAGTTTTTATTAATTTTTTTTTTTAAACTTCATGTATAGTTCACATATTTGTTGAAGTATGTTACAATAAAATTCTGATAGCCGTGCTAAACTTCAAAAAAGTTTTTATTAATTTTTTTTTTAAAACTTTATGTATAGTTCACATATTTGTTGAAGTATATTACAATACAAATTCTGATTGTTTGAATTCAGTTAAATCAGCGTTAGCCACTACGCGGCCCACGAAAATTTTCCTGCGGCCCGTTTGAAACACAGAAGTAAAAAAAAATCTATTTCACTGTACGAACTTTTTTTCATGTCTGTAATTTGTCCGAAATAGTAAGTGTTAACTTTGTAGAACAGAGTTCTCCACTACGTGTCCGAAAAAACTATATGAAGAAGCTTTCAGCAATATAGTTTTCATCAAGAACAAATAAAGAAATAATTTAACTAAATCTCATTTGGATAATTTATGAAGATGAGCGGCAACAAATACTGCGACAGACATCGACTCTATCATAAAATAAACAGAACGATTTCGATCGCCATCGTCTCGTAATTGATATCGACTAAAACAGAGTAATCTGGAAGTACAGTTTAAATATTTTTTGTTTAAAGTTAGGTCAAGTTTCATTTTTGTATTGGAACAAAAGATTAACTTCTTTCTGGATACTTTGATTTACTAATAACAAAAATTATTGTTTTTTAATTATTTGGAAAAAAAATCAAACATCAAATGTAATTTTATTAAAATAAAAAAGCAATATATTTTTTTTAAAGTTTTCCGAAATGCTATGTATTGTTAAATCATAATAATCAGATACATATATATTGGTGTATCCGAACCTCGAAAAGCTCCAATATAAGTCATACGGCCGCCTCTAAAAGTTAGTGGCGAAAGCTGATTTAAATGAACTTATTTTAAAATGAAGTTTAGATAATATAACATATAAAAACAAACTTTTTAATATAAATCCTTTATAAACATTGCCAATTTTTAAATTCATTAAAATAGTGCTTATTCTGTTGTCAGCGTGTGCTTGATGTTTGCATCGAATACTAAAAATATCCCCATGAGAAAAATATGCAGCAAAATACATTTCAAAATTTATTTATCAAAAATGTATGTTAGTTTATGCATTCACACGTACAAATATCTTTCATTTTTTTGATTAAAACAATTTTGGCAACATCTGAAAAGAGTTTCAACAATGATCGGTTAAATTTTCTTCACTTAAGCCTCCTTCACATGGTGCTAACGCGGGCCCGCAAACGCATGCCTTTTCACACGAGCCCATATCTTCGCCCGCAACTTTGAACAGTCCGACTTTTACTTTCGCCTTTTAAACGCAGTACGACTATAAGCGTTGCGATTAAAAGTAGTATTTAGTTGTTTTTGAAGTTTTATTTTATAATAAAAGTTTAAAATTTAAGTATGTATAAAAGGAGGTTGCGATTGCTATACCTCCTTTATCTTCGAATGAAACAGAGAGATAGGAACGTATGGTTTCATCCTATAAATGAACTCTGACTTTCGAATGACACCTTTAGGTGTCTTTACGCCAAACTTAGGGAAGAGAATGTCAAGTT
Source organism: Linyphia triangularis (assembly GCA_963978545.1). NCBI lineage: Eukaryota > Metazoa > Arthropoda > Arachnida > Araneae > Linyphiidae > Linyphia > Linyphia triangularis. Next base: position 2,457,098 of record OZ021733.1, read on the forward strand.
TTTCAACTTTTTCAGCTTTTACCACATTTCTACTAGGATTTCGAAGGTGGAGGTGATACGATTCAAAATCGTAGAGCTGTTTTTTGCAATCTCTGAAAAACATGATTTTTGATTTCAACCTTATGTGCATGCGCGATTTTGAAGAAAACCTTAATAGTAGGTCCCATGGCCACCACCAACCCGCTCACCTTATTTGAAATGTTGGTTGTTTTCAGATTACCTTGCGCCGTCAGCAACACGAGGGCTATAATGCGCCGAAACATTCGTCATTTGACAAGCCAACATACATTTACAAACACCCATGCCAACACGGGACTCGAACCCGCAACCTCGCGGTCTAGAAGCTAGCACGCTAACTACTATACCGTTTGGTCGGCACACCTTATTTGAACATCGTAGGTCAATTTGTTCGGGAGTTATGTTGATCACGTACGCACAAACAGAATTTTTTTCTAGATCACTTCTTTGGAATCAGGATATTCCAAAACGTAAAAAAATGCAAAAAAAATTGAAATTTTTTAAACCGAATGCTATACTTTCATTACCCTGTGTAAACATATGGGTAATAGAAAGTAAAAAGTAAAATACTAGTATGCATTAGAAAAGTGCTTCGTTAATTTTTAAATCAAACTAAGTTTTTTTCTCACTAAACAAGGGTTAGAAAACTGACATATCGGCACAAAAAATATTCATTTGATGATATTTAAATGATTAATTTAAATTTAATTACCTAATCAGGGTATAATTGCACCAATCATAACTCAATTTGTAATTTATTTAAAATTTTAAATTTAACTGTAAACGATACACAATGATTTGATATAGGGAACCTACTAGAATTGTAAATTTAACTTAAATATTTTTTTTGTATAAATTTGTTTTGAAAGTATTTAAAATCACCTACTTTCTAAAAAACCGCCAAGATTTAAAATTCAATTATTGCACGAATGAACATTTTTGGAGGTTTTTTTTCTATACCCATTTTCATTGTAAGAGGCGCCAAAACTCATTCTTGCACATTCAGCATTTTGCTCTTAGGCCAGGCTTTACAGTTGAACAAACAGCTAAGATAATACCAGTACTGATTAGCAGTATTAATATATAGTCGACAGCTTTTACGTACCGATGTGGGATTTTTTTCCTGGTTCCAAAATACCGAAAAGTGATGCCGACCAAACGGTATAGTGGTTAACGTTCTAGCTTCTAGACCGCTAGGTTGCGGGTTCGAGTCCAGTGTTGGCATGGGTGTTTGTAAATGTATGTTGGCTTGTCTAATGACAAATGTTTCGGCGCATTATAGCCCTCGTGTTGCTGACGGCGCCAGGTAATCTGAAAACAACCAACCAACCGAAAAGTGATCTGAGTTTGAACCTTTTCACTCAAAGCCGAAGTTATGTTTTAGAAAAAGTTTCAATACTAGTATACATTGGAAAAAATTTCCTGAACTTTTAATTAGATTCACATTTTTTCACATTTAATAAGTGTTAGAAAACTAACATATCTGCATAAAAATTATTCATTTGAGGATTGATTAATTAAAAATTAACTATAGGGTATAATCCTGCACCAATCATAATTCAATTTGTAATTCCTTTTAAATTTAACGTCAAACAATACACAATGATTTGATACAAGGAACCGACTAGAATTGAAAATTTTACTGAAATATTTTTTGTGTAATTTTGTTTTGAAAGTATTCAAAATTACTAACTTATTATAAAAACATCAAGATTCAAAATTAAGTTAAAGTTAAATTATTACATAGATGAGTTCGATTCCAGTAGGTTTTTTGTCCCTCATTATACACTTTAAATTACAAATAAAAATTTAACTAGTTAATTCAAACTGAAATTATCGATGGAAATTGCGGAGTTATACCGACTTCTGCAGGTGGGCCCGCAGGTTGTTCTCCGCACCGTGTGAAATTCTCCATTCAAAATACATTGGTAAAACTTTTTTCGGGTCCGCACTCGCATCCGCGTCTTCACCGTGTGAAAGAGGCCTTACAGTGTTAATACGCAACGAAAAATTGAATTGACTGGATTTGACTCTATAATAAATACAGGGTGTTCGGAAACCACCGCATTTCCTTAGTACCAGCGTATTCTATAACAAAAATAAAGCATATTTCTAATATATTGTCGGGGCCGCAAATAAAAATTTATGAGTCTAAACATTTTTTAAAGTTGGGACTCTTTTTAGTCAGCGCAAGGTTAAAAACCGAACTACCGACCCCAAACGTACCAATGGCAATGAATAAAATACAAATTGCTCACGCCTTTATTATAAAAGGCCTTAAACCCCACCCATATCAACATTGGCGATTGATTTGACGCCAAATGTAATTTTAATGAATCATTGTAGCTAAACCTATCTCTGCATATTGCTATGTGATTCGAATCTCAAATTAATTGAGAGATTTTAATTTGGAAGAGGGTTTTTGAATTCGAATAATTTGAATATTAAATTCGATTTTTTTTTTGTGTGCCAGGCAAATTTACGGAGGGCTAAAATCGAATCGAGCACAAATTTGGGAGGTAGATGGTCGTTTTCAATGACAATGCATTCTATCCTTAGATTCTATCACGTATTTGGACTGTCATAAAAAGGTCGCTTTTACCCACGTTTCTATTTCTATTTCGAAGGACTGACATACCACTTGAAGTCCAATCGAGCTAAAACTTGACAGATAGACTCGTCATCGATGACAAAATCTTCTATTAAATTTCTTTCTTTAGGTGGGGGGGGGGGGATATTAGTCAATGTCACACAAGCGATGGTTATGTTCGTAGTGCTCAAACACTATAGAAATTTTCTTGGGCTCAAAATCCATTCAACAAGTTGCAATTGCACATAAAATTTGCATACAAAGATTTATATAGTAAAAACATTTTTTTTTTTAAATCTTTTTATAAATGGTATTGATATACCGTTCAATCCCATTATCTCTCTACCAAACGTTTATAACGATTGTATAACACATTGCTAAAACCATAATAAGTTTGTTGGTTTTTACGTTTAACGATCTAATTTTTTGCACTATAACACGGCTAATCAGGCCGGGACCTATAGCTAAGCTTGGATTCCAAACCCCAACAAACATCGATGCTTAATCCAGGATTCGAACCCAGCACCTTTGACATGCGAAGCAGTGGCAACAGATTGTATTAGTATTTTATATAATTTGATTCGACCTTTTATGACTATAGATAAAGATTAAATTGCGCCAGGATATAGTTACAGCAAGATATAGACAATAAGTAAGCTAAGGAAATTAGTGCTAGTGATAAGGAGGAAAAGCCTTCCGCGAGATCTTTAAAGAGGAAACTAAAACGCATTTTGTCTAGTATGGAAGGAAATAGAGAACATTCCCGTCAAAAAACAAAATAACCAAAACAAGACCATTGAAATAAAAAAAAATCAATTTTTTTTGTCAGTTTTCCTTTAAAAGACCTCATGGAAGGCAGTCCTCATTACATATGGATGACCTAAAAATGAACTGCCAATGTTTTACGATGTTTCCGTGCAGTATAGTCCTCTTGTTTTGTAGTTGTTGCTAAGACATAACATAAAACCAACTAATACTTTTCCATAGCGACCCCTAACAGTAGTAAATTTAACTTGTTGGTTTATTTGATTACCTGAATTTTATTACTATCGCGTTCGAACTTATGTGCAATTTGATGGGAGTTTTCCGTATTTCCTTCCATTCAAGACGAAAATGTGTTTCAGTTTCCGTTTGAAAGACCTCCCGGAAGGCATTCCACCTTATAGTATGGATAATCCAATAATGATTTGCCTATGTTTGATCATTCAATACAGTATAGTCCTTTTGTATCTGTTGCTAAAAAAATCACATACAACGAATTCAGCTCAATACTTCCTCGAAGCGAATATAGCGCCCTCTAACTGTAACAAATTGAAGTTTGTAGTTTATTTTATTATCTGAATTTTGTTACGATTTAGTTCTGATTAATTTGAAGTGTGATGTAATTTTTCTATATTTCTTCCCATTCAAGATGAAAATACGTGTAACTTCCCCCTTGACAGACCTCCTGGAAGGCATTTTCATTAAATTTTGATATCTCTGAGTTGTTCAATGTTACACTGTCTTAATGAAGTCTAGCCCTGTTGCTAAAATAAATCAAATACAATTTATACAATTAAATACATTCAGAAATGACTGCAGCGCCCCCTATCGGTATCTTCTTTCAGCATTGGTCATATATTTTAAGGTGTAATAGCTATATGGAGCCATACTGCACCGAAATGTCGTTAAATCGATACTTGTGTGTTGGTTGTGCCTTCCGGGAGGTCTTTCAATGGAAACTGTCCTAGTTTTTTCAGTCTGTAGAGTTAAAAAATTGAGATAACTCCCTAATATAGCCAAACAATTCAAACAACACTATCTGTTACGGTCACTGTCGTGTATACTCATTTTAAAGAAAGACTGAAAAGCGTCGGCGAGGTTCGATCGCGGGATCTTTTCCATGTTGCCCAAACATTCTGCTTTTTAACAACTTATTTAATTATAGTAAGATAAGTTTCTACATGCATTTATGATAATTGTTTATTATTTTATAATTTTTTTTTCTTATAGTACGAGCGAAGATTATTAATTAAGCAAGAACTATAAAATTCAAAATTATCTGCTATTTATTGCAACTCAAATTTCCAAATATAAATTATTTCTTTTGAAAAGTTAGGGTTTCCAAATCATATGCTCACTTCGAATTCAAGCATTAAAAATTGTAAATATTTTCAAATCAACTGTTAGCCAAAAGGTGATAAAGAGAAAAAAAAAAGTAAACTTAAAACTTTAATTTTTCTTGCGATTTGGTCCACCACTCCCACTTAAATATTTTTTTCTCCAATCAGCAAACGATTAAAATTCTGGTAACCTCCAAAGACAAATAGACGAATAAAGAGAGTTTCAGAAATGGATTGAAAGGATTTAATTGGTTCGAATTGATAAAACTTTGATTGGGAATATCTCGATAAATATTGATTTGCTGACCCTAGTTCAAATTACAAATATTATTCATTTTTGCTCATAATTATGAAAATATATATGAAGTGCGGTGGTTTCCGAACACCCTGTATATGTATTTACGTTCAATGATCTTTTATTTATTTTAATTTTAATAATTTTGGCAACATCAAAGAGTTTCATTCATGACCGGTTAAATATGATTTATTAGCATTCCAAAACGATTATAGAAAAGTCTATAAAATATACCTTAGTGACAGCTCCCAAAACTTGATAGAATGCATTGTCATCGACATCGAATCTATCTACCAAGTTTCATCTCGATCAGATGACGGCAAGTCAGTTAATTAGGCTTTCGAAGATTTACACTGCAGCCACACACACATACACACAAACAAAACCGAAGTTAATATGACGATTTAAAAAAAAGTGCCGTTTGGCCTTTTTTAGGGCTGCGAGAGTAAGTTTGTGCTACATCATGTACTTAATGTAGAAATTATATTTGATAATTCTGCTCTCATACAAAATATTTTGAAACATACTGTAAATATATGATGTTTAAAAATATAATCGTATGACTGATTAATAATTATATAATTGTATGACTGATTATTTTTATATCGACTTTTGATATATTTATAAAACATTACTACTTAGTAGGTTATCATTGACTAATAAATCTATTGAATGCAAATGATAAGGCATTATCTTTACTAAAGTAATAATTTTATATTGATATACTTAAAGTAGTAGGTATAAAATAATCAAATTATAATTATGATTTTCAATAGATGTGATCAAATGGATTAAGGGGAGTCGGAAACTCCTATAATAGCCATGTTAAACTGATATACTGTTGCGTGGATGGGTTCGAAAGATTTGAAGACAAAGCAGATCAAAACTTGCAGAAATTTATTCCAATGTAACTCTTCACAGATTCCTTTACAGCTCCAGACTTCTCGTTCTGGTAGACTCAATACAGCTCTATACACAATAATAGAGCATAAAACAGCAGTTAAAAACTTGACAACACAACTGCTAAAATCGCCGCAAAAGACAATGCAATACAGTTCGCTTTAGAACTACTCTGAATGCTCACTGAGACTCAGTATCTCAACTCAGTTATCCAGTCAATTCACCAGTCAACTAATTCAGTGACTCAAAATCACGGACTCAACTCACGGCCAGCCTTATATAGGAATCAAACCTTCTCGAAATTTCTAGAGGTAGATATTTGGAGAACTTTCCAGATCGTAGTCAAAAAGTCCTATATATGTACATGGGGACCGAAAATGTCACCGAATGGTCGCCAAGTTGGAGACATTTGGCGATTTCTCGCCAAATTTGTCGACAAAATTAGTCGCCAAAACCGTCGCCAACTTGGCTCTATCTCGCCAATTTGGTGAGATTGCCATTACCATAATGTTAAATGCCCTGCTCCTTGTGAAACTCGCTTCCCAGCGTTACCTCTGTAAAACTCGCTATCAAGCATCAAGACACACATTGCGGGGAAGAAAACTAACGACGAACTATTACACTGCCTTATGCGAAATGTACATAAATTTTACTATTTACAAAATTAACACTACGAAATATTTACAAATATACAAAAATTCGTAACATTACTTTGATAAATCTTTTGTCAGAGCTCACCACACATACATGTCTGAATCAAAAACAAAAATAGTCCGAATTTTACACAAATTTAAATTGTCAAAAAAATTTAAAAGTTATATTTTAGTATAAAATAGTTTTTCAACACATTTAACTAAAATACACCGTCCCAAAAAATCATAACAATTACTTAAAAATTGGAGATTTTTAATTTTTGTGTTTTCTACCCCCTTAAATATTATATTTAATGGTTTATCTTTAAGGTTTCAAAAGATTCATAACCTACTTTGCGAGATAGCGCTTTCTGTCTGCTTTCAAAGAAACAGTTGCAATTAAAACTTTTTTCTAAAAAAGTGGTCGTGATTTGCAGAGCGTTATTTTTTGAAAAGCGGCAAATTACTTCATAATAAAGTTCTTTCTACCATTGTAATTATTGAAATGTTGGCTCCATAAAAAGTGTGAATATAGTGTAAAGAATTAAAGTAATCAAGTAGAATGTGAAAAAAAAAAAAAATAGAAAACTTATTATTTAATAAACAGGTCGGCTCTTGTAATGGTTAGATTAATATTTCTTTGTATTCAGTTCCCATATTGTGTAAAATATTTACTAAATCAAAATTGATGATAAACGGAATATATTAAATTTTAAATTTTTTTATTTTATAACACATATTTTAGAATATAATTTTTAAGTCTTAAGTTTTATTTGTTTTAAACTTTCATTATTTACATGCATATTAATTAAAAAATACCATAAAACTGTTTTCAAAATAATGGTTATTAATCATAGACATTTAATGCATAAAAATTACTTTTATTTAGCTACGTTAAGTGTCTTCAAAGAAATAAAATATTTAGGTAGACAAAGCATTATATATCTCGATTTCCTGCACATTGTTAAAATTTATTTTTAGAAATGACTAATTACTCTCAATGATGAAAGAAAACAAAGAAAGTCCCTGTACCATATAATACTAGGGTTTGGGAATATTGTGAAATTTATTCCACTTGAAAACATTTTGTTTCGGATTTAATTTATAGGTTAGTCTAAATATGTTTACAAAAAATGCGTGACGTTTTCAATTTTAAGATTAATGAGAAAAAATAATTGAAATAATACTTGAAAATTCGAAACAATTCCAAATAACAATCGTAAGGGTTATGTATGTTATTATGCTATGTTTGTCATTATAAATGTAGAAGATAAAAAGTATTATAATATTCATTATTTATCTTCGAAATTTTATAATGATAGTTATGTTTTCCTTCTTGAGCAGTAATCATAATTGTAAAATAAAAGATTTGCATGATATCATTGTTTGTATTGAGTGCTTGACAAAATATTAAAATAGGAATTGATGAACAGAATTGCATTTTATGTATGAAAACTTTGTGTTAAGAAAATATTTATAAAAGGTTTTTATTTATCATTGTCTTCTATTAAAATGATTACTGTTATAGAGAACATAAAGCTATACACTACTGGCAACAATCATAAAAAGAGGTTAACAATTGTTGATAGAAATACAAATAATTATTAGTGTTCATATTTTAATAAGGAATCTAATTAGTCATATAATTAACATCCTCAAATTACGTAAAAAGTATGCCAGAGAAAAGTTTAACTAATTTATATTATATTCTAATAGTGAAAATTGTACTACAACATTTTTGACAATTTTTATTAATATAATATGAATTGAAAGTATTATATTAAGAGGAAATGAAAAAGTTCAAAATCGTTTGTATGATTAAAATATATTTTTCTCTTATAGACTGAGAGGCGACTGCAATTTTTGGACCTCATCGAACATCATTCTGAATTTTTTATAGAAATTAGAGAAAAGTGAGTAGATTACGAATCCACTGGTCTGCCGTGGCAAAAATGGCCGAAACTGGTCAAAAATCAACTTTTAATAAGTTGAACTAAATCCAGTTGCCAAATGCGCCATAACTTGCCAAATAATGAGCATTTTTTTTTATTTGGTAACCCTCACTCTTTAATTTTCAATTAAGAAGGTTGCAGACGATTCAGATATCTGGCGACGGTCTACTTGCATCTATTAAAAGGGAGCCAAGTTGGCAAAAAATATTACGTCACTTATGATGTAACTGATATCGTCAATTTAGCTTACTTTTAAAAGATATAAGTTTTCCGAGCCAAAGATCAGAAATCGTTTGCGCTCTTTCTCATTGAAAATCAAAATGCAGTAGGTTGCCAGACGAATAAGTTTGTTCTATTTTTGGTAAGTTATCACATATTTGGCAATCGGATTTTAGTTCAACTCATTCCAAGTCGATTATTGATCAGTTTCGGCCATTTTTGCCACGGCAGACCAATGGATTCCTAATCTACTCCCTTTTCTCCAATTTCTATAAAAAATTCAGAATGATGTTCGATGGGGTCCAAAAATTGCATTCGCCTCTCGGACTATTATTTATTGTAGCCAAATTTTTTACCAATCTCGGTACCATGGCAACGTTTTTATTTAAAAAAATAAACGCAAAATTGGCTGGGATTCTTTTTATGATTTACCATACAGCTTATAAAGGGGGATATTTCAGTCATTAAACGTTACCGAACGTTAAATACGTGGTATTTGGACCATAATAGAAACTTGTGTTGAAGCGGCCTGTTAGTGACAGTGACAATCCATTTTTATAGCAATATTAACATAACTTTAAATAACTAAAACAATACAAAAAGAGCATAGAAGTTCTCTTAAGGAGGTCTGGAACTCAAGATTTTAAAAATTCCCAATTTTTTTTTTTATTATTGTAAAAAATAATAAAATATTTCTAAATAAAATGAAATAAAAACTTTGTTTCTATCATAAGTAGAACTTGAAATATTTAAGTTTTTGTTACATGACAACTGTATCTGGGACATGCTATCTTGAAATTTTGAAACTGTTTTTCTCGGTCCCTTTTTTCAGTTTAAATGGATATAACTTAAAAACTACTTGTTATAAATGTATGACCTTTCCACAATTATTTTTCCAATATATATCTTTAATTTGCCTTCAGGAATTGTGCATTTGGGATTTAACTCTTTTTTAAAAAAAAGTTTTTGGAATTAAGTACATTTTGGGTTTTATGCAGTTTTGGCACAAAATATTAAATTTTTTTTTCTATTTACTTAATTAAAAAATCACAACGAAAATTTATGATAGAATTATAAGAAGTAATTTAATGCAAAACTGAAGCGATTTTTAAATTTTTTTTCATAAATATATCAAATTTAGGAATATCAAAGTTTTAAAGTTATTTAAAAAAAAAAAAAAAAATTAAATTTTAAAATAGTTTTTTTTGTGTTTCAAAGCATAATACAGTACCACATAAAAAATTCATTCCTAAATTTGATATATTTATAAAATTTTTTTTCATAAATATATCAAATTTAGGAATATCAAAGTTTTAAAGTTATTTAAATAAAAAAAAAAAAAAAATTAAATTTTAAAATAGTTTTTTTGTGTTTCAAAGCATAATACAGTACCACATAAACAATTTCAGAAAAATAATTCTGAAAATAAAGATTTTATAATTTTGTATCCTGGACCCCCATAAACAGACAGATTGTTTTCTCTGGCTCGAAAAAGGTCTAAATACCAGGAAACAAACAAAAGAAAATCTGGACGTCTCTTTCTCGCCAGCGAAGATGAAGTACCTAGAACACGTAAAGGTCCATTCCCCTCTTTATGATTGCCGAGCCTCAACACATTTCGGGCGCGCGTTAAAAGCAAGGAAACGAAAACCTATCCATCTAAAGGGACTCCCTGTCTGAACGTGACATAAGCACTCTGCCAGTGGCAAATATTCGGTGGGAAAGGGGTGTTAGTACACAGTGGGACGAGAATTGCTGGGACTCGAGACGCATCGAAATTTGTGGTTCTTAATCTGTGGTGCGTGGACCAGTGGAGGTACTGGGTGGTCTATTGGAAATAAGTTCCATTAGGAACATGGTCCCGCTCAAGATGGTTCTAAAACAGTGTTTTTAAAATTTGCTTTGGAAGTTTAAGATGATTCATCAAAAATATCATCCACTGGAGACATGGTTGCATGATATTTTTATATTGTTATGTATTTTTCTCTGAGGAAATGACGACACAGCTTTTACAAAATAAAAGCCATAATTTATTCTCCGTTCAGAAGCTCGCAAAACCTCTTAAAACAACAATGAACTGATTGTCAAGCTTTAACAATAGCTTCAGTGCATACAATTTCACATTCACAACGATAATTCAGACAGAGTAAAAGTAAACAAGGGCTCAGATCTTTTCAAAATGGCACTCAAAATCCAATTAAATTAATTTCGCGAATTGGTAACGTTTTTATAGTAGTTGAAGAAGTTTTATGAACAATTAAATGCAAACGATTTCACATTCAGAACATGCAGAACGGTCGCGAAACTTCCCTACTAGACCGCGTGTCTCCAACCCATTCTTGTCTGTATTATCGCTGGCCTACAAAAAACCCCTAATAATAAAAAAAGAACTTTAAGATGAAAAAGAAAAGAAACAAAAAGAAACACCATTCACAACTATTTACTGGAAAACTGTGTCACAATTTAAATAACTGATTTTAAAACCGTTTACTGTGGATCACTGGTGGCACTACGCTCCGAAGCAAAGCTGGGGAGAGTGGAGCACTGAAGGTTTCAGCTGCTTCTTTCAAATATATCCAACCTTTGATACAAAAATGACAACTTAAGATTCTTCAAGTTGAGTGAAAGCGTGTAAAGAATGACTGCATATACTTGAAGCTGGTTGAACGGCACAAAAATGTTTACAAGTTGAGTTGACGTTGAAACCTACTTATATCATTCTTTCAGATTTAAGTTCATGTAGTCTGTAATTTTGGGCATACTTAAACTCAAGAATGAAGAATTTTGAGCAGTCTCACTTATGCAGTGAGGATGCTATATTCTTTGGGAAAATGGTCGTAAAAGTTTGTTCTAAAACTTAAGTCAGAAAATTACTAGAACCTCTAGATAGTCATAGCAAACGTGGTTTCAATCATGAAAGATCCAAATTAATCTTTCTCAAAATGTTTTAATAACAACTGAAAGTTGTATAGTTATACGAATCTGATCTAGTGCAATAGATTTAATGGTAGCGTTTAAAGAAATTGTATTAGCATATCTATGAAGTTAAGAAATGAGAAAGGAAAGGAGCATGAAGTAAATAGGTCACAATCAATCCTTAGAATTTTGTACACAAAAAAGTTATTGAAGTTTATTTACTTTTTGTGTGTTTTAATGAATGTTATCATATAAGATAATTTAAGGAATATCAAAAAAATTATAGTAGTGTATAACATATCACGTGCTTAGACGCACTTCAAAACATGACTAAATCACATACTTCTTTAATAAAGGTCAGTTGTGTCCTATGAAAAGTAAGGGTAAGTGATAGTCAGCATGTGGTTCTAAAGTATATCGATGACTAGATGTATGGGACCATATTGCAAGCAATGCGGCACAGCAACTGCATTGAAAACAATAAGCTTAATATAGCTGATCATTGTGGATAGGCTATTGCAAAAAGAAGATTATTTACTCGATAGAGATCCAATTTAAGTCTTCATTAGATGTATGATGTACAATAGTTAAGATCTGTTGAGATTGGAAACGATAACAATGTAGTTGCGTACAATTTAATGACAGCAAAACAATATTGTACGTTAGCTGATCTACAGAAAAGTGAAAACACTGGTGATCATCAGAAAACTGATCCTGTATAAGCCTATACTAAATTGTATCAACACTATACTGTTACATTATAAGAGGCGTCTCAAGGTCATTCAACTCTGCTCTTCTCTTGTCACATGGAAACTCGAGCTTAGTGTGAGTTATACACCGGGAAAATTTTATCCACTCTAGTGAAGAAGTTTGCATGCCCGATTTAAAAATATAATCAGATAGTAATGAAAGAGCCAGATCTAAACTGATGTGATTAAAGAATTGTTAACTAAACTAATTTGCAACGATGTCGCAATGATTACTGTGCATTACGGAAGCAAAGAACTTGACCTTGAGCCGCCATTGCTAATAGTCCGAGAGGCGACTGCAATTTTTGGACCTCATCGAACATCATTCTGAATTTTTTATAGAAATTGGTGAAAATGAGTAGATTACGAATCCACTGGTCTGCCGTGGCAAAAATGGCCGAAACTGATCAAAAATCGACTTGGAATGAGTTGAGCTAAAATCCGATTGCCAAATATGTCATAACTTGCCAAAAAGAGAACACACTTTTTCGTCTAGCAACCCACTGCATTTTGATTTTCAATGAGAAAAAGCACAAACGATTTCTGATCTCTGGAGTCGGAAAACTTAACATCTTTTAAAAGTAAGCCAAATTGTTAACATCAGTTACCTCATCAATGACGTAATGTTTATCGCCAATTTGGCTCATTTGTGAAAAAGGCATCGTGAAAGAGGCACACATCCGAATCGTCTGCAACCTTCTTAATTGAAAATTAAAGAGTGAGGGTTTCCAAATAAAAAAAGATGCTCATTATTTGGCAAGTTATGGCGCATTTGGCAATTGGATTTAGTTTAACTCATTCCAAGTCGATTTTTGACTAGTTTCGGCCATTTTTGCCACAGCAGACCAGTGGATTCGTAATCTACTCACTTTTCTCCAATTTCTAGAAAAAATTCAGAATGATGTTCGATGAGGTCCAAAAATTGCAGTCGCCTCTCAGTCTATAATCTAAAGCACATCTTTCACTTCCATGAGATATTGACGTAACGTACATTGATTACGACATCTTGGGTCACATTTAATGATTTTATCGTGGTCTACAACTTGACTTAACAGGTTGGGATATAGAAAAATATTTTGAAGTCCATCTGAAAAGTTAATAATTTCATTTCAGTTACGACAATTTTTTTTATTCGAAATTTTTTTTTTAATGTATTCATTGCTTGTTAGTAAATAAGTTGCTTGGCACGGCTTGCCAAGCAGTAGTAGAGGATAAATATTAGACGGAGAAGTAATTTAAGTAATGTATACGTAACTCTAAAAAGGACATGTAATTAGCTGTGAGAAATAACAAGTTTATACCTGCGACAATAATTATTTGGTGATAATAACATTTACAAAAACACGCTAATTAAACTGCAAACTTATGTTCCTGAAAATTAGATCAATCGAGTTTCCTATCGAAAAAAACTTGGTTCAAATTGGTTAAGTAGATAACTAAATATGGAAAAGAAACCTTTCTTCAATTTTACTACTTAATCAAAATTAATTTCCGATAACCTGGACCGATAGAAAAAAAAATCCCCATTCAAATTGGTTTATGCGATCTCAAGTTGTGATTAAACCCCTTTTAACCTCCTTTGCGCAATTTCCTCCCCTTAGGCACAATACATCGAAATGAAGTATTTTCCCTTGCTTTAATTACTTTATAAGAGACACTTGTTGTGTCAATTTCAGCTTTACAGCTTCATGGAAAATGTAAGAATTATTAATGAATGAATGTATCAGTCGCTTTCATATAAATGTAAAATTATTAAGGGAGTATTCTACTGTAGAGGCATGAATTTCGCCCGGTTTTTGAAGCGCTGTACAAAGGAAACAAAAAATATTTTTACTATAAATTTTTTTATCATTTGTTTATTGATGTTTTATTATTACATAAAAAAATTATTAAAAAAAAAAATATTAAAAAAAAAAAAATTAAAATTGACAAAGTTATGAGCAGTCAAAGTGGGGGGGTAAAAAAAAAAGAGGGTGTCGTGGCGTGCATTATTCGAACCCTCCTGGTGATCTGAAACATAAAAAACAGACGGATTCTTAATTATTATAGATGCCGCTATCGTATAACCCTTGGATAAGTTAAAAAAAAAAAAAAATTTAAAATGGCGGCAGTTTGAAAAAAAATTTCAAGCATTTTTTTTCAAACTGCCGCCATTTAAATTTTTTTTTTTTTTAACTTATCCAAGGGTTGTACGATAGCGGCATCTATAATAATTAAGAATCTGTCTGTTTTTTATGTTTCAGATCACCAGGAGGGTTGGAATAATGCACGCCAGGACACCCTCTTTTTTTTTGACCCCCCACTTTGACTGCTCATAACTTTGTCAATTTTAATTTTTTTTTTAATAATTTTTTTATGTAATAATAAAGCATCAATAAACAAATGATAAAAAAATTGATGGTAAAAATATTTTTTGTTTCCTTTGTACAGCGCTTCAAAAAGCGGGCGAAATTCATGCCTCTACAGAAGAATACTCCCTTAATTCAATATTAAGGGGACTTGGTACCCTTCAAACTTTTTTTTTATTTATGCCTTTAAAATTATAAATTTTACATATTTGGAAGTATTACTAAGTAAAAACTAAATTTTATTTAAAAAAAAAGTTCATATAGGGCTCTAAATTTTAAATTTAAAAAAAAAAAAAAAAAAATTCTACCTTCTTTTTCTTGATTTTTCAATATTATTTCCTGATTTGTTTAAAATAATGTTCCTAGTAATATTCTAACTTTTTAGGCATCGGATTTATAATAAGTAAAATGGGTTTCGAGAAAAACAATAATTACTGAACCTATATGTAAAAAAAGCGTAAAAAACGGGTATTTTCCAATATTTAAATTTAAATTAAAAAAAAAAAATACTTTATTCAAAAACACATGCCTATTTTTGTCAATTGGATATTAAAAAAGGCACAAAAGAAATTTCAAGTCATTTCATTCATATTTGCTGAAGTTATAGCACTTTAGTAAGGTGAGAATTTCAAAAATCACGCACTGAGAAAAATGCTTTCGAAATATCAAAGGAGCTACTACAACAATGCTAAATTCTCCATAAAAATATAATTTTTCTGTAATTGCAGTTATAGGATCATCTTAAAAACTTGTCAGAATAAGGAGGTGTCAAAGATTATAAACATGCAAAAAATATAAAATTCATATTTTTATTATTTTTGGTGAAAACAAGGGGTCCAAGTCCCCTTAAGTGGGATTTTTATCGAGTCCCTATGCCATAGAACTAATGCTTCGTTTTATTTGTCACAATATTTGTCCAATTGCTTCAAAATATATAAATTGTTACACCAGGCATAACAGTAATAAAAGATCATAATCAAAATTTGAAGGAAAAATAACTGAAGGGTTAATTACTTGAAATTATTTTTATTACCTAGCTTATAAAAAAAACTTAAAAAATAATAAAAGAATCACTGGTTATTTCGCAATTAAATAATTTTAATGATGTCCAGTAGTAAAAGTGGGGAGAAAAAAATAGGGAAATGCCCAAAGGTTGGGGACTAGTTCAGTCCCTCAACGATAAATTTCTATCTTATATTAAAAATACTTACGAGAAAGGAAATCATTTATACTTCCTAATACTAATATTGAACAAGGGTCCAAAATGTATGTTATTTTAATGAATATTCTGGAACTTCGTTTTTTTCCGAAGTAATAGAGAAAGCGAAGTAATAATTCAACATTATATACATAACTGTTTTTTTAGATTTAAATAGTGCTTCTAAATGTGCATACATTCATGAAATTATATTAATTGAGAACTTTACTTTTTTTTTAAATAGCTTGTCTTTATCTGAAAGAAGAGTAGAAATTTAACTTAGAAGAAAGTTTCTCCAAAGCTACAAAGTAGTATAATACATTCTTATAATATTATGATATATACCATAAATAGTTTTTTTTTTTTTTTTTTTTTTTTTTTTTTTTATATTTGAAAATTTTCAATCACTTTTCTCAGCGTCACTACATTTAAAGGTTAATGCTATTTTTCTATAGTAGTTTTAAGACGGATTGAGTGTTTTTAAAAGTGGGGGGATGGATGTCAGTGGTTTTAGAAGTGGAGGGACGCATGGGTACTTTCTTGGAAAAGTGAGGGCCGACCAAACAGTATAGTGGTTAGCGTGCTAGTTTCTAGACCACGAGGTTGCGGGGTCGAGTCCCGTGTAGGCATGGGTGTTTGTAAATGTATGTTGGCTTGTCTAATGACGAATGTTTCGGCGCATTATAGACCTCGTGTTGCTGACGGCGCCAGATAATCTGAAAACAACCAACCTTGAAAAGTGAGGGGACATGTCATCCAGCGTCTACCTACTTATCTTGTACGGATGATATCTTATTAGAGTTGTTATATCTAGTGTAAAATTCATGTTTTAAAAACAATACTTCGACAGATATTGTGACCACAAAAGTAGCTCACCCACAAGTTTTGTTTACCATTTGTATTAAAATCTAACTTATAATTACAGGGTGGGGTCTTATACCCCAATCCAAAGGTCAAAAATAATCGAAGTTCCCCGAATTTTCGATGTCCGTGTTTATTTTCGCAGAAACTCTTTGGCGATAAGAGTTTGCTGTGTTCAAAATGGCTTGCCAATTTGGACGAGTTAAGACAACGTATTAAAGAAGAGATAGAAAGAATCCAGCGCCAAATGTCGAAAGAAGTCTTCAGAAATAAAGTTAATCGTACAGAGAGCTGTCACCGAGAATGAAGGGGGGGGGGGGGCATTTTCTACATTTATGTACGGAGCATGGAAAAACTTACGACCCCTCTGAATAGTCTATAACATAAATAATATAACCCATACAACAAAGTTTTTAATATAAATACTTCACAGGCCTTGCCAATTTTTATATTCATTTACATAGCACCGATTCTGTAAACAGCGTGTGCTTGAATCTAATTTTTAATATCAAAAACATTTCTATCAGCAAAATGTGTGACAAACGACGTTTCTATAACATTTATTTATTGCGAAATTCATTTATTAAAATTAAACGTGAATTTATGCACTCACATCCAGTTATCTTTTATACATTCTGATTAAAACAAATTTATTATTTATTTATTTATTAAGGGGGTCCAGTACCGAAATTTCTTCAAAAATCCCAATTTTTTTTTTTTTTTGATTTTAAAAAATGGTTCATACATTCCTGAAGAGAATGATGTTTTTATCTTATTCCTCCGGTGATTATAATGCCACAAAATTACCTGCGATTTAAACATCACTAATGGGCGTAACACATTGAAGCGTTTGCTTAAAGTGCGTTTTTCGAGCACTAGTGTTTTTCACAGATGTTGCATATTCAAATCGATATATCTTCAGAACCATTAACAATTGGCTATTCAAATTTTTGGAGCATTTAATTTATATAGTTTTAAATATTTTGTTTTCACAGAATTTTATTTTTCTAATTCTGTTTTAAAATATAACATTTAGCGTAAAAGACAACATAAAAAAAAGCAAAAATTTCAATATTTTAACTTTGAGAATTTTTTTAATTCACCTATCAAAATTCTGTGAAGACCAAATTTTCTTTGTATAATTATGTATTACAGAAAGCTTTCACTTTGAAAAAAAAAATATTTCTTCTTGACTTACATCAAAATACGCAAACATCAATTATTATGGATTTTTCTTGGTTTTTAAATTTTTTTTAAATAACTAAACACAATATTTAAAAAAACATTTTCTCAAAGATATATAAATAGTATCTCATACATAAAATAAATTTTTGACATAAAAATGTACACAAATAAAGTTTTTTTTTATTTTCGTTATTTTTCGTTTTATTTCGTTTTTTATTTCGTTTTTTTATTATCCGGAACTCCTTAAAACAACTTTGGCAACAGGAAAGAGTTTCTTCAATGGTCGGTTAAATGCCATTTTAGAGTGATTGGATAAAGGCAAGTTGGTGTGTTAGTATTTTGTAAAAGTGACCTTTTATTGACAGTTACAGTCCCAAAATTTGATAGAATGCATTGTCATCGATATCGAATCTATTTTCCAAGTTTCAGACCCGATTATTTGACGTCAAGGGGGTTAATTAGGCCTCAACAGATTTGCCCGCCATCGACACTTAAAATGGAAGTTAATATAAAGGATTTAAAAAATTGTATCATTTATATTCTCTTTAAATTGTAGAAACTTAAATTTTCTTATCAAAGTTTCTAAAACGTAAGATTTTACTTTCAGATAGCTCATTTAAGCCAGCAGTGTATTAAAAACCTGTAGTTCAGGAAAAATACGATACTTACAAAAAAAAATTCGCTAATTCTTGAAACTTTGGTCATAACATCTTTTTGGCAGTAGAATTCAAGATACGATGAGTCCCCAAAATGTAAAGGTGTGGAGCACTGTTTTTGAGAAGGGGGGGGGGGGGGTAAAGTCTCTCCAAAATTAAGCTTTTAGATATTGGTAGAGTGAGATATCAAAAACTAACTTTAGCTTTTACTCAGTAAAAACTCCTTCAATGCCTTTTGCTTAATCAATTTAAATATTTTGAAATATTTTACCCACAAATCCTATTATATCTGTAAAAAAGGAGTGTTCCAATTTATTTGAAAGTTATTTCATTCGATTCAGCACAAAAAATGCTTAAAAAACGATACCTCACTCGACCGATGTTGGAAAGTTTAATTTCGAGAGATTTACCTCCCCCCACCTCCATCCCTCAAATACAGTGTTCCACACCTTTAAATTTTGGGGACTCATCGGATCTTGTATTCCACTACCAAAAAGACGTTATGCCCATAGTTTTCAAAAATGTCCGAACTTTGTTTTTCAACTGCCCATTTTTGGGCATTTTTCCTGTACTATTAGTGATAATAGCACTAACACGAAGCCGACCAAACGGTATAGTGGTTAGCGTGCTAGCTTCTAGACCACTAGGTTGCGGGTTCGAATCCCGTGTTAGGCATGGGTGTTTGTAAATGTATGTTGGCTTGTCTAATGACGAATGTTTCGGCGCATTATAGCCCTCGTGTTGCTGACGGCGCCAGATAATCTGAAAAACAACCAACAACCACTAGCACGAAACAAATGTAACTTTAGAATTGACTTATAGACGGTGATACAGGCAATGCCATCTCCCTTTTCCGTAAGCCCGTACATATTTCCATGGTGGGGCATAAGTCGAACTATCCAGTTTGTCAAAAATTTAAACAATTCAAAGCAAATTTATTTTACTCGAAACACATACAAAGCCGTCAAAAAGTTGCAATAAATGTTGCAAATGTCCCCCCCTCCCTCCCCTCATTCTCGGCAACCGACGATTAACCATATTTCTGAAGGCCTTTTAACAATATCAGTTAAATTGTAAGAATGCCAAAAATAAAGTAAGGAATCATAAAAAAACAATGGGGCCTTTGGTAAATAATTTTATAAGTTAAACAACTTTAATGTTTATAATTTTCTGTAGGGTTTACACAAGAGTTCATGAAGTCAAATAATGTTAATGCAAAAGATAAAAAAAATATATAATGCATTAAAAAACGCGACCTAAACCGTTTCAAAAGAGCTATGTGATGGGGGAAATAGAGATTATACTCAAATTTTTAATTTTCAGATCTACTGTATTCTAAATATTATAATAAATTTGCTTTTATTATAACAAATTTGCTTTTATTATAATAAATTTGCTTTTGTTATAACATTTGCTTTTATTATAATAAATTTGTATTTATTATAATATTTTTTTTTTATTATTATATATTAGATTATAAATTATTTTCTATTATTCATAAGAAACATATAATAAACGTTTAAAATATATTTTAAAATCATTCTAATTCGGTAAATTTTAAAAAGAGAATGATATTTTTAGTAAGGTGATTTGACCTCAGAAATACTCTTGTAATTGACATTTATTAATGAACAAGGGTAGAACAAAAATTAAAATTCGGTCACTTTTATTGTAATTTACACAAAGAAATCTCACTTTATTTGATAATTTTACTTATTTTTAATAATTTTTCAATTTTGACTGATATCCCATGTTTAATAGTTAAAAAAAAAAAAAAAAAAAAAAAAAAAACTTTTTTTTAAGACACCCCGTATAAGAAAAACAACTCTAACGTAAATTCTTTTACATTATTTTGGAAAAAAGTTTTTGGAGTGACCCTTCCTTTATGGTAAATCAGGTTTCAGAAATCTTTCTTTATTTAACTTTCTTTAACAACACCTATAATATTGTAAAATATTTCAGACAATCAATATAATAAGACTTCTTTACATAAGAAGCGACATGGCATAATGATATAACTTCCAGACTATTATACTTTTCCACAGAAATTTCTATAGCTTTCAATGTAATAAAAGTTTCAGGAGTTATTTTTTTACAAACATAGATGTCGTCCACAATTCAATTTTCCTCTTCCAAACTTTTCTCTTTGAGAACTTACGCCACTTTTCTTTTGGACCTTTTTCTTGAAGAAAAACCAGGGAAAATAGAGAAAACGAGCTCGTGCGCTATACTGATCAAGTTGACTACCCTTTTTCCTATTCTCTTTTTTCATTTTCACTCTTTGGCCTTTTTCTTGATTTTGTTGCAGGTGACACGTGGAAGGAAGAAATACTGAACAAGTAACAAATACGAACTTTTCGACTCCAGTACATTTCTAAAATGTTCTTTCGGGGCTTCTGTGTAGACACAATGAGTTAACCTTCAGGACAGCAATTTTTTTTCGAAATGAAATTTTCGCAAAAAGATTACATATAAACAGGGGCGTATTGACCATAGGGTTCTCCGGTGCAATCACCGGACCGGTCAGAGTCTGCAAAAAATGGACTGGTCTGTTTTTTTTTTTAACTATAAATAGTTGCCTTGCTTAAGGGGTCCGGCACATGAACATTTTTCAAATTATTGATTTCGAGTTTATTACTGTTTATTAAAATATAAATTTTTGTCTTTAAAATGATGCAACATTTGTAATTATATCTTATTTCAAAGTATTTTTAATAATTTTTTGAAGTAAACAAAATGTAGGTATTTAATGCATGTTTTTTAACTTCAAAGCCGAATTTCTCAAAATGCAATTTTTTCCTGTTTGGGGGCACATAGCGTAAAATCTATATGACATAAATACTTGAAATTTTTTATACATGTTTCTATAATGTATTTAAGTACTTTAACATTAGGAATTATTGATAAGTAGCATACTTTTTTTAAAAAAAAATAATTAGTCTAAAATTTTATAATTTTTCTTAAACATATTTTTAAAAAAATCATAATTATTTTAATTTTTAAAAAATAACAAAAATCTCGTGTTAAAGTATTCAAAAGTATCCAAATATTATACTGTGAAAGTTTCATAATTATTGAAGAATCGGTTATCAAATGAGATGCCCCCAAAGTTGTAGAATTTAACATGGGCTCCTATGGAGGTGCCGGATCCCCTTAAAGTTTTTTTTTTAAGATTGTTCACCGATTAAGATCATCACCAGAGCTATTAACAATTATTAAACTATTACTTTAGTTGGAGAAATATAGTTTGTATAAATTGAAAAATTGCTTAATATTTCAGCTTACTTTAATTTCATAGATTATGCTGCATTTAGAAAATAGATGCACTAAGATTTATACATTTTATGAATTACGAATTTTTACTTATTTTATGACTTTTAAGGTTTAATATATTTAATCATTTCGTATGTCATTTTCTGATAAACATACTAGTTTTACCTGGACATTCTTTATTTTGCAATTTAGATTTCTTTGTTATTGTTTTTGTAACAAACTATCAATAGTTTACGAAAACCAAATATCCCCGAAGGAGGCATAAATAGATAAATAGTAAAGACGCAGTAAATTTGATTTGATAAACTAATAATTAAAATAAATCAATTATTAAATTTAATAATTCAAATTTATAATTTAAATTAATTTTGGTCATAAAAATTTAAATAAAAAAATTGATTATATTGAAAATTTGGACCGGCATGAATCTGAAATCATCCGGCCTATTTTATGTCTCAGTACGTCCTTGCATATAAATATATTTGATTGCACTTAAGTAAGAGGGTTTAATAAGAGTTATAATTTATTTTTAATGATGGTTCGTTGTTGTTGTGTAAATTTAGGCAGTGTGGCGTATTATTAAACAGTCTTATGAAGCTAACAAATGCATTTATTCTTTATTTGTTAGAGAAGGTTTGAAATATATGTTCTAATTGTTTAGGAAGTGACAATTGAATGCATTTAGAATCGTCGTCAAAAAATTACTGTAAACTAGTATTGTACTGAACCGTGAGAACTGTGCTGAGCTCAGTGGAAATTAAAATACAATTGGTGTGCAAAACAGGCTGACGCAATGCCGATTAAAACTGAATATTAATTAAGGGACTCGCTGTTAAAAAAGCGTTGACCTAAACAAATCTTACATGAATGGATTATTAGTTAACGTGAGAAGTTGTTGAATGAGTAGATGAAAGGATTAAATCTAAGGTGCGTGCTTTGAAAGGGAACATTTAATTAAGAGAAAACTCTAAAATAGATTGCTATTACGTGGATATATTGTCTTTCTCGTATTAGTAGTAATCATTAGATGGATTATGAGACTTTGCGATCGGAAAACTTGAAAAGCAACTCATTTCAAAACGAACGCAACCAAATGCGCTCAAGCCATAACTTGTACGAAATTAGTCTTGGTCTGAAAGGGTTAGATTAAGGTATACATATACATTAGAAATTTCAAAATTTGACTCAAGTCTGCTTTTTTGTTTTTTTGTTTTAAAATATTCCCGAATTCATTACCTTTAAAATAATAACATTTTCTTTCTGAGACTCAATTTACTTTTTAAATTACAGTGGGTTTTGTGAACCTGTTTTGTATCATATTCATTAGTGTAGTAAACTTTAAACGCGTTTTTTGAAGAATGACATTATGGTGTTATATAACTTTACGCCAACGGTCATAACTTCATAATAAATTGTCCGATTTACAAAATTCTAATTTTGTTCTGAAGACACAAGTTGTGAATGTGTTTTCTATGGAGAATCTAACATATATTGTTATAAACACATTTTTTATTAATATTTTAATCTTAATTTTATGTTAAAAACTATGTATTTTTTTAAACTTTTTGTTTAAAAATTTATGATTAAATAAATATTGCAGCTAAATTCAAAATTCTCCATAGGAACATGCGTCAATATAATATCTTTTATTTGCAGTAAAAATCATACCTTTAAGTTAATTACAAGTTTATTTATGTATGTTCTAATAATGTCCTAATTAGTCACTTTAATTGCAATTAGCTGATTAAAAAATTGACGGGAAAAAAGAGTTTATATATATAAATGCATAATTTTTAATACCGATATACTGCCAAAAAGTTTAAAATTATTACCTAAAAATTAAAGAAAATCATCTCAATTGTATATGAATACCTTAAAAACATTAATTGAAGACGATATCAGATTATTGGTTAATAATGGAAGCTTGTCAAGTTCATTCTTGTTGCCTAGAATCTTATTGTTCATTCTGTGCTAGCAGATTCAGTTATTAAGGTAAAGAAGGTTTTACTAAGAGGATACATTGTTGAAAAGGCCCTGGTAGAATAGATTGGAAAAGTATTTCATTTAGATTTCTCAGTTTGGAATGATCTAATGCAAAGCTAATTGCTCAAAAGTCATAAAACCTCACATGCCCATCTGATGACTGTGTGGTTAGCGCTCTGGCCACGCATGCCAAACGGTCCGGGTCCGAATCCCGGATTAGGGTGTTCGTTGTGGTTTGAATTCCACGTTAAGCTGTAAGTACTGGCCTGATTAGCCGTCATTGTGCATAAAAATAGGTCGTTGTACGTATATAGGATTAGAATTTTTCTTTAAAAACATACTAAAAATCTTTAAGAGTGATGTCGAATAATAATAGTTTGTTCTCTTTTTGGCAAGTTAGGACATATTTGGCAATCGGGTTTTAGTTCAACTCCTTCCAAGTCGATTTTTGATCAGTTTCGGCCATTTTTGCCGCGGCAGATCAGTGGATTCGTAATTTACTCACTTTTCTCTAATCTCTATAAAAAATTCAGAATGATGTTCGATGGGGTCACAAAATTGCAGTCGCCTCTCGGACTATTGAGTCTTAAGTATACGGTAGGATGGATCCTTCAGCGTAAAGATAGAGTTCCGGAGAATTAACGAATCGGCAACACACCAGGGCGTAGTAAAACTGGTTCACATATCACTGTAGCGTATTCAGTGAGCTCAAGTAATCTTGTTTCAATGTATAGGTAATTATTTCTAGCACTGAGCCGCGCTAAGGGGAAATGCGATTCAATTTGTGGAGGAGCCCTTAAATAAGACTGTGGTTCGAAGCCGGGGTCCGAGTTGGCTAATGAACTGTTCCTCCCCGGAGCACCCCAAAGGCTTTCTTTCCACAGCAAGAATCGATCGAGAGTCAATAATTCCTTTCTCTCTGTGGTTTCTTCTGACAAACACTTAACTATTTCCACAAATGGCCGTGGGCTGCCATTAAAATATTTATACTGTCTTGGTCCACTGAGAAAAAGTGGAATCAATTGCAAAAGAATACCACTTCGATGGGACAAATGATAGAGCTTTGTTTGAAGCGTTATATATGGGCTTGGCTGAGAAATATTGCTGGTCTTATTTCCCAAATGGGATTGTAAGACGGCTCTTTTAAAAGTATATGGTTTGTAAAATCCTTCTTCCGAAATTGCCTTCCGTTCGGATAGTTATTGCATTTAGATAGTTTAGTTTGCATTTGTAAAATAACGTTGTGAAAAACACAAAAGAGAAGTTATTTTTCTTATCGAGAAAATATATTGAGCGTTAAATATGTATAGGCAGAATAGTTGTTATGTTGTGATTCTGTTATTCAAATGCTATACGAAATGTAAAAACATGTGTCAAAATGCAATACCAAATTAGTATTGTAGACTTTGGAAAGCATAATGTTAAAAGTTGTTTAATTATATGTATATATTTGCTACTTCAGAGCCACTGTAAATTGTTTACTGTCAAGGTGAGTGGCAATAGTGAATGATAAAAAAAAAAGGTCTCGAGAGAAAAAGGAAAACGTTTTTTTGTAAGAGTTTTTTTCTGAGGAATTTGAAATAAAGAAATGTCTTCTGTTCTTTCGTAACTTAAATTTGTTTTTTACTTTTCGATAATCTTCCACTATAAGTTTTACTAGTCCGAGAGTGCTGGTAGCACTATTTCGTACTCAGACCCGACACATAAGCTATAAGTGTTTAGACACATGTATTGTAAGCTTCTAAGTATTGAGATCAAGTAATAAATACCAATTTATGCATTATCGTGAAATTTAAAAAAAAAAAAAAAAAAAAAAAAAAAAAATGCTGTCATCATAAGCTGAAAAGGCTTACACCCAAAAAAAAAATGTATTAGTCCTTAGAAAGTAATCTTTTTAATTCATTCCATTGCTCAAGTTTTTTGGTTATACAAACCAATATAACAATAATAAAAGTACGTAACTTCTAAGGACGAACGTAGAGGCGTCAAGATATGCATGTAAATCTTTTTGGGTTTGGCCGATCAAACGGTATAGTGGTTAGCGTGCTGGCTTCTAGACCGCGAGGTTGCGGGTTCGAGTCCCATGTTAGGCATCAGGGGCGGATTTAGAGGTCAATCAAGGGGGGTGCGATTATGAACGGGAGTGTTTACAGTGGCGGTGATAATTTGTCAACTTGGGGAAGAGGGGGGGGGGGGGGAGCATCATCAATTAGTATGATACTATCAGGGTTCAATGAAAAATAAAAATTAGAGGGTTTGACAATCCTCTTTTGCACCCCATGTAACAAATTACCCCGAAAATGTAATAAAAAATTAAATTTTAAATATTTAGTATTTTTTATTAAACAAAAAATATTTAAGAGCACAAAAAAATATCTCATGCAGATTAGGTGAAGTGTAAAATGCTCAGCAACCATGAAAATTCAACTTTTTTATACAAGTTAATTTACCAATACATTCAACATCATAAATCATGTATCATCAATTAGTATGATACTATCAGGGTTCAATGAAAAATAAAAATTAGAGGGTTTGACAATCCTCTTTTGCACCCCATGTAACAAATTACCCCGAAAATGTAATAAAAAATTAAATTTTAAATATTTAGTATTTTTTATTAAACAAAAAATATTTAAGAGCACAAAAAAATATCTCATGCAGATTAGGTGAAGTGTAAAATGCTCAGCAACCATGAAAATTCAACTTTTTTATACAAGTTAATTTACCAATACATTCAACATCATAAATCAATTGATGCAGAAAAAGGCGATAGATCTTTTAACAACTTTAGACAGCATTGCAGGTACATAACACTCTATATTCATAAGGTTTTAATAATTTCCAAAGTTAAACAATTCTTTTCAACTCTGTTTGACATCACATTAGTAAATTAAAATATAAGTTACATAAACTTGAGACTACACACTATAATATTGGTCACTGCATTCAAATTTGATATGGTATTATTTACTGTTTCCAAATTTTCCTTCATTTAAATGAAAATGGAGAGTTTGGCGATATTTTTGGCAATAATTTTTACGTGGGACAAGAAAAATAGTAATAATAATGTAAAACAACAACGCATAACCGACGAAATTGGTGATGATATTCAATAGACATTACACTGTCCTTTTTTGAACGAAAAGCAGAAAGATATCAATAGTTGATCCGCGATGCACAAGGGCAGAGAGCTCTGCGTTAAAGACACACATTTTTCAACTTTTTACGCTTTTATCAGATTTCTACGGGAAATTCGAAGGTGGGGGCGATTAAAACACCTTAAGAGGCATTAGATTCATGATTTCACCCTTATGTGAATGCTCAAACCTAATCGTAGGTCCCATGGCTACCACTAGCCCGCACACCAAATTTGAATATCGTACGTCAATTCGTTTAGGAGCTATGCTGACCATGTACGCATAGACATTTTATCTAGACCACTTTATTGATATAAGTTGATATTGATAAGCCTTTATTGATAAGCCATATAAGCCCTTTTCATCTTAAAGTTTTATATTTTCCTTTAGTTGCAAAAATTCTCTAAAAAGACGGATTTTTATTGTACCCAACCTGTACTTTAATATAAATTTTGAGATTGATTTAACATAACTGTATATTTTCTCTTATAAATATGATTTAAAAAGAACTTAAATTAGGAAAATGTACTCAAAGCCCATCTTAAACCGTCAACACACAAATCACCATAATAATAATAAAAAAAAAAGCAGCAGGTTTTTCAAACAATAAACTTAACATTATCTAAAAATTAGTTTGCTTTAACTCTCTGCATTTTATTCAAATAAAATTCCAAACTAAATTAGTTACAGCAGGTGAAATTGTAATAATAATAATTTTCATATAACCATAGGACCTGCTTTTTCATCACAAGTAGCATCTCTAATCGGTTACATATTGTGTCTCATATTAGATATATTAGTAGTCATATTACCATCAATTTTGAGTCACACACACAAAAACACATTTAAAATTAAAATTAAAAAAAAAAAGAACATTTAAAAAGATTTTAACATTAAATGATTTAAATTATTTGTAAGTCATCGGTATTGTTCCTAATATTTCAGTAATTTATAATCAACTCGCACAAAACAATTTTGGCTTTTATTTAACAGAGCAAATAAAAACTGTCAAAAGCTGCGAATGCGCAATATTTACAAATTTGCAATCTAAGCTGACCAGTTTTGAAATTACAATATGTTAAATTACTTGATATTCTAGTAGCAATAAATGTCGCTGTACCGGATATTTCCAGATATTGCACCGGAACAACGTTAAATTCTGATTAGTTTGTTTATCAAGCAGAGAACATCTACCAGATGGTCTTTCAAGGGAAAAATGGACTTCATCTTAAATAAGAGAAACCTCAGAAAACTATCAGGAAGTAGCTCAACAATCGACGCGAGATTACTAGTAAAAATTTGTAAAGTGTTTACTCAATTTGAAAACAGACTACAGAGAGCCAAATATTGCTCGATCCGGTGAATTTTCGCGAGGTGTGAGATTGGAGCATATAGCAATATTTAAAAACGTGTTTGGCTATGATCCTGAATATTTTGAAAAGAAGTTAAAAGGTAATATGGAACTCACTTTATACTGTTAAGGATAAATTAAATTTTATAATTTATGAAAGCAATTTTGTTTGACATTATCAAAAGGCTTTTATGATTTTGCATATGAAAGGGTGCAGATACAAGGGGTTAATCCAGTAAAACCAGTTTATTTTTACAAGAATTACATATTTTATTATAATCTATTCGTATACTGGTGGTATTGAATTGAGAGTTACGTTGATAATTGCATAAAATGCCAAATATGAGTGTATAGTATAAATCACTACTTCTGATTATTCTGTAAAAAATGAAATATTCAAACATATTTAGAAAAAAAAAAGCAAACGTCTAAACTGAAACAAATTGTTAATGAAATATTACATTTTGTAAAATAAATAGTAACATTTAAAAAATCTTATCAAGCTTATATATTACTGTCAATTATCTTGCACTGCCATACCAATTGAAGAAACAAAGTCTTGACATCGCACGCACACTCCAACTCAAGCAAAAATGACCATTCCATTCACTTGTCACTTCCACCCAGAGTAGAGGCATTTTAGTAATTTGCAACTCACAATGGTGCAATGTCACGTGCATGGGAGGGGACAGTATGCCCCACAAGTTTTATTGCTTTGTGTCCTTAGTTTCAAATTCAAGGTCAAGAAAGAAGGGGTCGTTTTTGTTGATCTTCTGGAGAGAACGAAGGGAAACTTTTCTTGGTCCTAATTTAGCGATAGCTTCTTCATCGGAACTTCTTACAACCTCTGTAGAATTGCAGTAATGCTATTGTACTGATTTGATCAAAGCTTTTTTTTAATTAGGAATTAGGCATTTTATTTTCCAATTATAATTAAAGATTTTTTTTTTTTTTTTAATATTTTTAGTGCATGATTTTTTGTACGTTTAGGGGTGCGATGGGACCCCGATATTAAACCTGTATAATTAATTACCCTCTGATCAAGAAGACAAGAAGTATACCTGCAGAATGCTAATTGGAATAAAAAACTTGCCAGTTATTGGCCCCATCTCCTACTCACAAATGAGAAAATCGTGCTGAAATTGAGAAATTTTTTAATGGTATTGTGAGAAATTTTTTAATTTGAGAATCACACAAGGGATAAAGATTCGTTGACCGGCACATTGCATGTCATCACAATTGCGATCTATTCGTCCCCTCTCAAGCCTATTCCTTCTACGGATTGTGAAATAAGGAGCTCGGTTAGGTAGCTTAAGAATCTGTATTAATGAAACATGAAAAATGTCAGAAAAAGCTTAATTTTGTTTACCCCCTCTAAATCCATCGATATTGATATTAAATAAAAAATAGATCTTACAAATATTAAAGAAATGTAATTTTTTTTTTTTTTTTTTTTTTTTTTGAATTTGGAGGAAACGGCCATTTAAAAATAATTTTGACGAGATACATCATGGGGGGTGCGGTCGCACCCCCCGCACCCCCCCTAAATCCGCGCCTGTTAGGCATGGGTGTTTGTAAATGTATGTTGGTTTGTCTAATGACGAATGTTTCGGCGCATTATAGCCCTCGTGTTGCTGACGGCGCCAGATAATCTGAATACAACCAACGAACCAACTTTTTGGGTTTAGGGCTTTTTATCTTGTGACGGCAGAATAAGGAAATTACTTTTGTATTTATTATTTTAATTTTGTGATTAATAATTGTTTGTGTATCATTCTAATGCATGATAATGTTAGTAATATCAAAGGTTAATATTACTTGTGAAAAGAACGTTGTTTCTATTGCTATTTTACTTTGTTTGATTTGGAATGTGGTTTATTTTCGAAGAATTTTATGAGTTTGGATTAAGAAAGAATATAGCTGTCAAGAAGCTTGCTATATACTTTTAACTACTATGAATAAGTAGGCATCTATTTTTTTTTGATACATTGTCATAAGTTATATAAAGATATTGGATCCCAATATTAGAACTTGACATGGAATAATGTGTTTGTAAGGATAACATTTTAAACCTCCCAATAGTTAGTTTATATTAAAAATTATTTTGGCTTCAGGATAGAAATTCAATAATGATTGATTTAAAATGAGTTGATTAGATTATTAACTGAAAACTATTAAACGAAAAAACATATCGTACTTGAAATAGGGTTGCTGAACTGAGAATATACTTACCTTGAGTAAATTAGTCGAACTGAATCGCAGGAATACATATATGAGCTCTTCAGAAAAACAGACCACTCCTTTGTTTCATAGTTGAAATTTTTAAAATCGTCAAAACTTAATTAACACTAGAAAGACGGGAGTTTAGTATATACCTATATTGCCTGAAAGCAGTCAAAATGACTGTGTGAAAAAATAACTAATGCGCAAAGAAATTTGTTTAACAGTAATTTTTAATATATTTTATATCACTTACAGTGATATAACAAGTTATTAATAAGTATTAACAATAAAAAAATGTATTTCAGTTCGAAAAAAAATAATTTATACATTATCTGGACATTTTAGCCTTATCGATTACAGTATGAGATCATACACTCAGTGATCCTCCTTCCCATCTGAATTACGTTACAGCGCGTTCAAAGGGAACAAAGCGCGTGGCCAGGCCTGGCATAATGATTCGAATAACAAGTACGAATAACAATAACAATAACTTTAGTTATTGAACAACTGCAACTTATCAAGTATATGTCGAAATCGACAATTTATCATGAACTTGTATGTTATCATGTTATTCCAATCCAGAGCCGAACTGGTCTTTTCCAAGCAGTCAAAATGACTGCTTTTCGGCAATATAGGTATAACACATATATATACCGGAAGTGAAGGAGGGGGGGGGGGCAACAACAATGATTAATTAACCCATTTATATGTTCTAGAAAAAGTCACAAAATTATAAGAAGCTGTGTCATTATTTAAATAATTATTTTTTTAATTGAAATTCAAAAGCAGTCAAAATGACTTGCTTAGGCAATCTAGTGTTAAAGTGAAACAATTGAAGATATTAGTATTTTATGGAAAAGGCATCTAATTGTTATGTTTAAAAAAATACAATGCTAAAAAATGTGTATTGCTCTTATATACACTTTTGATTTGGAATTATAATATTCTATACTTTTAAAAAAAATCTAGCAGAATAATATTCCCGTAAAATCTACTGTAATAAGAAAGTACTTGTGTTTTATTGAAACACAAGCACAACACGTGTATATACTTGACCAATTTCCTATTAAATTTATTATTTGAATAATTCTGGCTCATATTTGTATTTTTTACTGAATTGTTACCTTTAAAAAGTTTTAAAGATCAATACTGAGTTCTATTAAATAGTTATACTTTGTGAAAATATATAACACTGTATACATTTAGATAGTTTCAATTCAAATAAATTTGTATTTTAAAAAACTATTAAAGAAAGGGAAAATATTAGTTATATTTTAACACAGGGAATTTTACCAAGAATAAATATTTCGTATTAGTAAATAATGGGCTTTATTTATAAATAGAAGATTTATTTATTAATATAGTTAAGAATTTGATGTTCAAAATGTATTAAAGAATTGAAATTTGAAATCCACTTAAAATTACATCGATTGCAGCAAATTTCTTTGGAAGTACTTGTAATTAATAATACTATAAATATGTTTTAACTAAAAAATGTGGAGCTATGCTGAAATTTTACACTTAAAACCGAAATAACAATTCATCTATAGCCATTATATTCATATTCATGTGCTACCAGGATATAAATAGTGAGTAATCATTTCGCAATTACAAAGCTATCGTTAAAACTCAAGGTCATTTTAAAATTAGAGTTATTGTTTTAATTCCTTGAATTTTTAGTACAAAACGCATATTCTATGTCAAACTTTTCTCAAAAACTATGATACATGGCATTGTTTTTCAATTAATACGGTACCATTCCATCGAATAACATTAATTCCAAACCAAAGAGTTCATTACATAAATCCCTTATATTTGCATAAAGATATACATAAATTTTTGAGAACTACTAAATACAACCCACAAACTTCATTTTAATAAATGACGCTATGGCGATTACATCCCTAGCATTTCAATCTCAACTTGAGGCACAAAACATATCCCCAAATGGGACGAACTCCTTCCTCTACAAAACCCTAATTCAAAATTCAGAAACTGCTCGCCGAGATTATCGAACAACAAGATCTAAAACCATTTCCATAACAATCGCTGGATAGTTTCTACTTACCATTTAAATAGAGCCACCGTTTGGTTTTAGGACAGCAGGAATCGCAGGTTGGTCCTAAAGAAAGATTGGCGAAATAATAGCCCTCTGATAGGCTCATCGATTGCCATCAAGTTTCATCGCATCACCTGTTCGCGGGCTGCCATTGAAATTCAGATTAAAGCCCGCGAACGCTCATTCATTATGCTCGGCCACTTTGCAAAAGGCTTGATTACATTCGCGCATACATTATGCATTCATAGATAGGAGCCTCGTAAATAATTTGGTTACATTCGAAGGGGCATGACGCTAATAACAGAGATTAACGGCCTTCCGATGGTCACGGCCGGAATTTCCCTCCAATTTCACATTCACCCCCCAGACCAGAAGCATAACTCATTTGAATGCTCTTGGGATACAAGCCCCTTGTCCTCATGGCCCATGATGAAATCCAAATAGAAAATCTTCGAACACGCCGATTTTTCTGTTTGCGGCTACAAACAAATCGGTCTCAAGAGCCGAACTGCCCTAACTCTTTCCTACAGATAAGAGAGCATAAATTCCGAGCTCCACGCAAGAGCTTGTTCCGCGGCTCTTTTTATGCAAATTGCTGTTTGCGTAGAAACCGCGGTGGAGATGAACGCGGATATAATGAGAAAGATCTTCCGGCATCTCACTGCAACATTAGCGGCGGAAGCCGAAATTGTTAATCAGTTGGTACGCGTGCGAGTTTTGCATAAAGTTGCAGGGAGTTCTCAACAAAATACCAGCAGTGGAGGCACGTTCCCCGAAAACTCATCGTTAATGTGGCGATGAGGTCAATTAGAAGATGAGGAGCGCTTTCATTGGTTTCAACAAGCAAGGATGCTAATTATAAGGGTCGGCAAGTAGGAATAGATCAAGGATCAGGGGAAAGTATTGGCATAGAAGAGGTTTATTAATTATTTCAATTAAATATTGTTAACTACCATCTGGGATGCCAATTAACAATTACTTTTTTTATAACCTTAAAAGCGTTGGTTTGTGACGGTAACTGGCACTAAAAGACGCTTCTACACTCGTTCCTATAAATATACATTAGGTCCACACTTCAAGCATTTAGAATTTGGTGACAATTAATGACTACAATTTTCTCTAAAGTGGATGACATACGATGTCAAAAAGTCTGCCAAATTGGAATTTTCCTACAAATTCTATGGCCAAGTTGGCGAGTTCAGCAATGAATTTGGAGAGAAAGCTTCTCCTCAAATATCCTATTTTTAATTCAATACCTCTATTTGTAGCCAATATGTGTACTTACGGTCACATTTTAAAGCATTACTGGTAGAATTTTTGCATGGGAATTGAATTTTTGTGTTGGAACTCTTCTCAGCGAGACATTTAATAACATGTCTTACGTGTGTGTGTCATTTGTAGTTTTGTCTGCGAATTGATATTAGACGGACAAAGACTGACATATGACATAGACTCTAAAAATTTCACTCTGCATTAGCTAGGGTGGAAATTGAAATGAGGCGTTTTCGTTCAAACAGGTCAGATCTATTTGGGAAAACTAACCAAAATTAACAAACATTAGCCTGTTTAGATTAACTACATGACAAATAAGTTTTAGATAATAGTTGCTTTAACAAACAATCAAAACGTTCCTCTAACTAGAGCGATTTTGTTTTTAGAGAGTTTATTAGTTTGTTTTAGAGAGTTTGATAGAGTTTGTCCGTATTCGAGATTGAATCAAAATATTTCAAATTCCATCATATCGTACTAACTTTGAAGTTATTAATTTAAAGTGAAAAGATGATACGCATGCCTGTCTGGAACGTAAATCAAAATGCGGAGAAATGAAAAAAAAAAAAAGAAAAAAAAATTGAATTTTTTTGTGGAACGAATGCTATACTTTTATTACTCTATATTAGTATTGAAAGTAAAAATAATTGAAAGTAATTGAAAGTAAAAAAACAACACTGAGATACCTAAAACATGCTCCAAAAGGACTCTTTAAAGTTTTTCATTCTAAACCAGAGCAAAGCACTGTGAGAGTTAGCTTGGAAGATCATTTTCAGCAACTGAAATAAATCAACGAAATGAACGCGAATTTGAAAGAAAGACCTCAAGTGGAAATTGGATCGCGAACAGTGACAGTTTGAAATATCGGAAACTGCACAATCCGAAGACAATTTGTTGCACTTGCTAGAGGAAAGACAGGAGCCAAATGATACTGTTTTGGGTCTCGTTTGAGGATTATGGAATGTAATGCCATCATATCAAAAAAGAATTGTCGTTGGAATTGTGTTTCATACGCCCTGTTTCTCATCGCTTTCATAGTTTGTTATGTCAAGTGTATGAGGGAATAAAGTATAGGTATCGTACCACTTTCTTTTGATAAAAAATATAGTTACATTGGGTTATGTTAATTGTTTAGTATAGAAATGGAAAAAAAAATATTTGTGAATTTGTGTACTTACGAAAGAATGTTCTTTCTACAAAATACCACGTGGTAAAAAATGTAATTTTTTTTTTTATAAAACACCTAGTATTTTTTTCTAATTATTAGAAACTAGGGGGCTTCACCATCTGCTTACTGATGCTTGTCAACTTCTAGTAAATACTGCATATTTTCTGTAGCTTCTAGGAAATGCTGCGTATCATATGTGGGCAGCTACACTGTACAGGTTCGCTTCGCTCACTCGCCAATAAACATATGAAACAGTTCAAGTGCTCTAGTATAAAAAGTAAATACAGTGAAGTTTATATAATGACGGTTTGCATTTAAACGAATCATTACGAAAACATGGTAGGCTGGAACAAATGTAATATAGACAAATTACAATATTAGGAAAAAACTTGCCATTTGAAAACTTGATTACATTAAAACCACACCACTATTTTACTAATATTACTATGTTGATCCAGCTGAGATATCGTACAGTTAGTGTCTTTGTGTAAATAGCAGTAGTGTAGTTAAATTATAGCGGAAGCGGTGTATAGAAAATGGTAATGGGCTATCATCGAAATTCAATTGGAAATTTGGTTCAACATTGGATTCAATATGTGAACATTTTTAATTTAGATTGTGATTTGAGAAACCCTTATTATATTTTGAGCGCTTGTTATTTAACGTATAACTACATATAACCTTCCGGAAGAACTGATGGAAGATTTAGATGTGGATTGCATTAAACCTAACTTAACTTTTTATTTATAGCGTTTGTGATGTTGGGATTGAAACCATAGACAAATACAAGAAAGCACAGAACTGGCAACAAGGATTTCAAATTAATTTTGTAGGGTTATCTTTACATCATTTCAAATAGAAAACATTAAAAACAAAAAGCGTCTTAGGGCCGATGTACAGTTTACCTAGGGACTTAAGTCCAAGCCTATTCCAAAGTTTTTTTTATTTGAATTTTATAAAACATCGATGCATCAATACAACTGAAAAACCTCAGCATGCATCTCTTTTTATACAAGTAGGAAGCATGTATGCCCAAACATTAATGTGGACGAACACGGGACCACACTTTTGATTAATTGAAAACAATACCCTTTGGGTTTAGGTCCAGGGTAAAGCAATGAACATAAGAAAATCTTCTTGTAATGAACTATTGAAGGAGTGTCTTATAACTTTGACAGAAACATTTGCAGCTGCAGTTTCTATAACAAACACTCAAATCCTTTGCGAATGTTTGAATAACATAAGGAATGTCGTTGTTAAAATAAATAATTTATGTGTATTCTATAATTCATGTATTTTTTAGTCGTCTTTAGACAAAGACGATACTGGAGATAATTAAAATCATGTAATCAAACGTTGATAAGATGCGCCACATGTTTAAAAATGCATACTTAACGCAAATCGTGTTGAATTTGTTACTCAGATTATCGAAAAACATTGCCGTAGTACAGGATGTTTAATAACAATTATAAAAAAGATAGGTATTCAAATAAATTTTTTGGCACTTTTAGTTCATTTCGAGGCAACAGATATGCAGTTGATATACAGCTACAGATATACAGCTGAATTCAGCCGACATGTAAAAGAACTGACATGTATGGCATAGGACTATAAAGGGAATTAATTCTAGAGCCTCCTAACGGCGCGTTTTGCCGCCCCAGCAAATATTTTTTATTCATCAATTTATTTAACGATATCTCCCAGCCTTTATCAATCAGTTTTAAGTTTTTTCCTCATATGTTTGTGGCGGAGCCAACAGGTTCAACAGATAAAACAAACAAGAATGAAACGCTTACCTGGGCTTCGGAAACAACTTGGAACACAAACAGCAAAGTACTAGCTTCATGAATTAAAATGCTAATGCCATGCAGTTTATTTCCGAGTCCCGAAATTCCCAAAACAGCAGCTTCAGCAAACTCCGAGAAGAAACGTAACGCATACTCCGACCACAAACAGCAACGAACTTCAGAAACGTCAAGATTCCAATGCTATTACCGGAAAGCTAATACAAGGCTCTATGTCACTCAATGCCATCCAAGACGACCAGCTACTTAGAAGTTCAAGTTAGATGTGACCCACGCATTCCGGAACAATACCAAGAATTATCACTCGCCGATTTTATCATTATACGAATGCAGCCTTTCTAGGAAGCTCAGAATACTCTATTTTTATAAATCTTTTAACGTTTCTTTTAATATCAAAATAGAGGAAATTTTATCAAAGACGTTTTAAGAAATAATTCATTAACAAACAATGTTTTTCTAAAATTTCAAAAATAAAAATAAAAGAATAATTAGTTTTATTTGATATTTATGTAATGTTGATATCATTTTAACAGTAATGAATATGTAGACTCACGAAATAGTCTTTTAAGTTGCAGTTACTCGGTTACTTGTTTTGCTCAGTTACTTCAGTTGATTTAGGTACTTGGAAGATTGGAAATATTGAAGAGCGTTATGTCTTTACAGAACAGCAATTAGCAATCGAATGATTCGTAGTCCTAATCGTCTCATGGAAGCTCTGAAAACAAACATTGTGATGAAGCGTGGGTTTGTTTACTCAGCAAAAATGAAGAGTGAGAAATTAGGATATAAATGCTTGTTGCAAAAACATGTAAATTAAAATAATAAATTGTGTTCAAGAGAAAAGTTAAAACTTCGCTCAATGCATTTTCTGGAAAAATGGTAGGATTGCTGAAACAACTGCAAGCTTTAACCCTGCAACTTAAATCTTAAGCCAGACGAGGGTTAATATAAAAAAAATGAATTCTAATGAACAAAGATTTAGTCAAAATTAATTTGAAGGATGACATGTCAACAAATGTGCACAAAAGGGACAATGTGAATCGATTGTTTTGCTATGTGGTGTAGGTAATTTAATGCGTAACTCGAAGTGATTTGTTCTTTCTCGAAATTGCGGAAAAAACACGAGGCAGAGATGGTATATCCATATCTATGATAAACAACTGTTTTTTTTGTTGTTTTTTTTTTGTTTTTTTTTAGCGTCGACAAAAATATTCTTTTCTCTGTTGACTTTTAAAACATTTGCTATTTCAAACCGACAGAGAGTCAACATAAAATATGAAATATGGACAATTCTCTGAGATTCAACATCTCACTAGTATTTTTAACGACAAAATGTGTGACACTATTTTGTGGTTTATTTACTTTGTTTAATATATACATAACTTATAGAATCAGATAACATTCACATAAATTACTTGAAATATATCAAATGTACGCATAAATAATTAGTTGAATGTTCTTAAAATAATTTGAAATTTTTGTAGTTGATGCCTTGGTTTTACTATGTCAATAATATTACATAAAATAATTTTTTTTATAATTAAATAACTATAAGAAATGTATTCATTGCAAAAATGATTGATAAATAAATCAGTTAATTCGTGATCATTTTCAACTGTCTATAAGTTAATGGTTTTAGTTACAGAGCTAACTGACACTAGAAAACACTGATTGATTATTGGTTCGATTAGAAGGTTGGTTGAGTTACCATTTGATGATTGTTTGGCAATATTTGCATTCGAGTTTGTAACTTGATTACTTGTTTGATTTGAATTTGCCTGATATTGTAGAGATAAAGCAATTTATTGTGTTGTGGTTGCTATACAATAATATTATTTTGTGTTATTACTTGATTCATACAGTTTATAACAAGATTATAAGTGCTATCTCGGCTATCCTTAGGATTATATAAGGTATACAAATACTACAGATATAGAATTTTCAATTGTTGATTACACTTCCAATTTTGATTGGAATTTGACACAGTTGTTGCAGACTAAACTGTCCGTGTGCTTGTTTCATATGTAAATTTTGGGTGTTTTGTGCTCACACATTTAATTTCTCTGAAGCATTTCGTGGAATTAAGGATATTGTAGAGAGTGACTTTACTCTTTTTAAAACGTGTGGATAAATTATTCTGATAAAATTGAAAGTTAATGTTGGAGAATTTAGTGAATGATGTTGCTGTGGTCATTAAATAAAATTCAATATTTATTTATTATCAATTATTGCTAATTATTTATGAGTGTGCATTAACTAATATAAAACTTAAGGGCGGATTCCTTCAAGTAATTAGTAATATTTGTTAGCTTTAAAGAGTCATCTTATGAAGCCAAATAAAATAATGTATTCTGGATTGGGTGCTCGGTAATGCTAAATCTATTTTTTTAGCTAAGCATGTAATTTAAAACAGCGTCTTCAATTTTTAATCCCTTGTCCGATCATTGCTTTAATGTTCAATTACGTTTTTTACGATTCAAAATCCTACTCGTGAGAATTACCCTTAAGTCAGCATTTTCCCGAGCAGTTACACATACCTTGTATTCAAGAATTCAAGCTGCTTCGTGAGAACACAATCCCAGTAACCATTCTCACCATTCCTTTTTGTTAGCTAAATAAACCCACGCTTCGTTACAATGTTTGTTGCTAGAGCTTTCATGAGTAGATTAGGACTACGGTTCATTGGATCGCTAATTGCTGTTTCGTAAAGACATAACGCTCCTCCTATCTATTTCCAATCTTCCAAGTTACTGAATAAATGGTTTTGACTTCTATTTCGTAAATCAACACCCTCTTTATTGTGAAAATGATCGGGACATTACATACGTTGACAGGATCGTCAGTCGTGAAGTTCACTTTTTCCAACTTTCAAAATAATACTTTTTTCAAGTTCTTAAAATTTCAACTCTTGTAGTCCGAGAGGCGACTGCAATTTTTGGACCTCATCGAACATCATTCTGAATTTTTAATAGAAATTGGAGAAAAGTGAGTTGATTACGAATCCACTGGTCTGCCGTGGTAAAAATGGCTCAAACTGGTCCAAAATCGACTTGGAATGAGTTGAACTAAAATCCGATTGCCAAATATGTCATAACTTGCCAAAAAGAGAACAACCTTTTTCGTCTGGCAACCCACTGTATTTTGATTTTCAATGAAAAAAAGCGCAAACAATTTCTGATCTCTGGCTCGGTAAAACTTGTATCTTTTAAAAGTAAGCCAAATTGGCGACATCAGTTACGTCATCAGTGACGTAATGTTTATTGCCAACTTGGCTCCCTTTCAATAGATGCAAGTAGACCGTCGCCAGATATCTGAATCGTTTGCAACCTTTTTAATTTAGAATTATAAAGTGAGGGTTACCAAATAAAAAAAAATGCTCATTATTTGGCAAGTTATGGCGCATTTGGCAAATTGATTTAGTTCAACTTATAAGTCGATTTTTGACCAGTTTCGGCCATTTTTGCCACGGCAGACCAGGGGAATCGTAATTTACTCACTTTTCTCCAATTTCTATAAAAAATTCAGAATGATGTTCGATGGGGTCCAAAAATTGCAGTCGCTTCTCAGTCTATTGGGTGAGGAAGAAAAAACACAACAAAGAAAGCGAGTGACCAAAATTGTCTTGTCACGCAATACGCTGCTCAATGTTAAGTATGATTAGAACATTATACATTTATTTTTTAGTAGGATATGTTAAGCATTTAATAATCTTAGGCTAAATCCACAACCCTACTTTTCACACTCCTTTTTTCTTGCCAGTTTATCTATCCATCTGGATCTATAAAATTTTAAACTAAAATTTTCCCTGACAATATATCCTGGATTAAATACAAACATCAATACAAACAGAAAAATTTCAAATTTACGGGGCTTTGATAAAAACTGATAGAATTTGCAGAAAATTGAAATGATGCTCTCCTACAAAAATTGCACTTTATTGCAGTTACAAAACTTTATTTAGGATAATTTTCTCCCTCAATGCGTCTACCTTAAAGGCTTCTTAGTTAAATGGCAGCTTTTAATTGCTCGGTTTGAAGGGCCTTACCTCAGATAAAAGCAGTAGACTGAGAGGCGACTGCAATTTTTGGACCCCATCGAACATCATTCTGAATTTTTTATAGAAATTAGAGAAAAGTGTGTAGATTACGAATCCACTGGTCTGCCGTGGCAAAAATGGCCGAAACTGGTCAAAAATCGACTTTTAATAAGTTGAACTAAATCCAATTGCCAAATGCGCCATAACTTGCCAAATAATGAGCATTTTTTTTATTTGGTAACTCTCACTCTTTAATTTTCAATTAAGAAGGTTGCAGACGATTCAGATATCTGGCGACGGTCTACTTGCATCTATTAAAAGGGAGCAAAGTTGGCAAAAAATATTTCGCCACTTATGACGTAACTGATGTCGTCACTTTGGCTTACTTTTAAAAGAAACAAGTTTTACCGAGCCAAAGATCAGAAATCGTTTGCGCTTTTTCTCATTGAAAATCAAAATGAAGTGGGTTGCCAGACAAATAAGTTTGTTCTATTTTTGGCAAGTTATGACATATTTGGCGATCGGATTTTAGTTCAACTCATTCCAAGTCTATTATTGATCAGTTTCGGCCATTTTAGCCACGACAGACCAGTGGATTCGTAATCTACTCACTTTTCTCCAATTTCTATAAAAAATTCAGAATGATGTTCGATGGGGTCCGAAAATTGCTGTAGCCTCTCGGACTACAGTGATTTATTTATGACCAATCGCCTTTTCTACTTTTATTTTACAATCAAAAATACTGTTTTTCTTGAAATTATTACTTTTTGTTTTTCAGCTAATAACTCTTATTAAACGTGTTATCCGGATTTGGCTCATTCACTCTAATTGGGGTTCGCAGTGGCGAGTCTTCAGTTTCTTTAGATTCTGCCGAATATCTATGAATGGGGTGACAAGAACTTTATGGACTTAATCAAGCAAAGTTTCTCAAGACCGATTTTGCAACATTCAATTAGTGATAGTGATTTTTAATAAAAATGTAAAAAGAAAATTCAATGGTTCAAAACTTTTCTCTTTGGCTGTATACATCATAACTGTTATTTAACCTCCCACCCTGGGAATATATATGAATTTTTTACTTTTATTTTCAAACAAATAACATAACGTTTAATTTTCAATTAATAATTCGTCAGAAGCGGTGATCTTAGCCTTTATTTTGGTTTATCATTAATTGATTCTGGTTTTGTATAAAAGGAGAAAAAAGGATGCACGTACGCACGCACGCACGCACACAAAACATCGTCTAGAAATAATATACAAGATTATTGGACGATTTTATATCTTTTAGTTTCCTTTGTTTTGTTTTTTTACTATTATTCAGATTATTTTACAACACAATTGCAATAGAATTTTAGAACTGATAGATTCTCAAAAATATTTCCTAGAGGGCGATGCCTCCTATCCTCAGCTCAAGATAGGGCTGAATGTTCTTTTAATGTTGTTGAAAATGACTCAAATATCTGTGGACTATCAATTTTTCAAACGCTATTTTTGGATCAACAAATATAAGTTGAGAATTAAACTTATATTTTTCAAAATTACTCAAATTTACAATATTATTATCATTTACATAATAATAATAATAATAATAATAATAATAATAATAATAATAATAAGAATAAGAATAAGAATAAGAATAAGAATAAGAATAAGAATAAGAATAAGAATAATAATAAGAATAATAATAATAATAATAATAATAATAATAATAATAATAATAATAATAATAATAATAATAATAATAATAATAATAATAATAATAATAATAATAATAATAATAATAATAATAATAATAATAATAATAATGTAGTATCTCTAATTTGAATAACATCACTATAATAAAATTAAGAAATTCCTCTTTAAGTTCGTGTGCCAAATTTTCATATTAGTTTTGTACAACAAGTTTTTGTGTACTTGC
Source organism: Linyphia triangularis (assembly GCA_963978545.1). Taxonomy (NCBI): domain Eukaryota; kingdom Metazoa; phylum Arthropoda; class Arachnida; order Araneae; family Linyphiidae; genus Linyphia; species Linyphia triangularis. The sequence goes on from OZ021733.1 coordinate 2,499,941, forward strand.
TACAATTGGTGCATTTTTACATTGATCCTTTTCTATAAAATAGACGGTGACATTTAAACTTTTGCTAATTAGACCTTTAGCTAAAGAAACAGAGATTTAATTTAGCTCTCAAGAAAAAAGAACAATTTAAGTAAAACTCGGCTTTATCCGGTTTTTAGTTTAAAATGTTATTCTATTCTATCAAGGAAATGGACAGAAAACTGATTTTAAAAACGAGATAGTTTTTTTTATATCATATTGCTTCGCCTATTTTAACTTTTTAAGTTGAAACTGGATATATGGATGGATTTACTTTGAAGAATAATCCAATTTACTTTCAAATTTCATATTTGGAATTACCAAACTCTTTAAATGTTTAAATATAAAAAGATTTTCAAATGCACTACGATATTTTGAGGGATTTTAGAGAAGTAATTGAGTATTCAAATTTAAATGTGCTCTCAAAAATGTAATTCTCATCTTCAAAAATACTATCTTACAGTAACATTTGCGTTTTTTTCCCTATACTTTTACGTCTATAAAAATAATTATGTATACCTTTTTTTGAAATGTATTGCAGAGGAATTCGTGAATGTTGATATTCCCTTTTCACAATTTGATTCCATTGTACATTAGAAAAGAAATTTCAGTTCTATAAAGTTTACAGTATTTACATTTAAATGACGTTTTAACGCTCCGTTGATAATTCAGATTATATTTGTGAAAAATCTGCATAGATTATAGCATTTGTTTGCATTGAGAATTTTTACTGTATACAAGTTTCTTTCAAATTCAAACGATAATGCATTTCATCTGATTTATTTCATTTTATTATGCGCAAACAAACTAAGTAAATTTTTATATAAAGTGTGTATTTTTCTAACTTTCAAACATCAGAATTGTACATTCTGAATAGTACTTAGGCCACTTTTTTAAACGCAATTGCTTTTCAGAAGAAAGAATTCTCATTATTTTCTAAGAAATAGTTTTCTATCTGTGAGATACTTATCAATATCTTAATAATAAATACAAGTAAATATTTATTTCCCTTCAATTTGAATACGGATATTTTGCATTTTATTGAGTGAGCAAATAGCTGTTTTATTTGCTTTTAAGTTGGGATCAAAAAGAAGGTGTTTTTTTTTAACATTCCGTTTATGTTCATAAATTCCATGAATACTAATTATGTTGTTTATTGTTAATGCATAATAGAAAAATATTTACTAAAAGGAAATAAGCTTTAATTCTAATTATTATATCTAAAAATTTTCATTTCAATTAATGACTCAATTCCCTTCTCAACGCTTGAAATTAAGCGAAGGAAAAATTATTTTATGGCATTTTAATAATTAGCAAGATTGTGTAGTGTACAAATAAGAGTTAATGTAAGTTTTCACTTTTATCTTAATGTTTTTAAATATTTATGATTGGTAATTGGATTGAGATCGCAATGCAACAAAAAAGTTTCATTTTACATTGGTTTGAAATCTAAATAAGTGGAATTTTTCCGAATTAGAATTCAAATACTGTGTTTGCTTTGTTTGCATGATAAAGAACTTAAGAAGAAACTCCTTTTCGAATTGTATTGTGTCTGTTTTTAAATGTAAACTATTTTCAAAGATGGAAGTTATATTAATAAAAGTAAATATGAAATGCTGCGGACCCCGCGCTGCTGGAGGCCTTTAAATTTTAGAAAAAGTTTAGTATTCTTTGAAAGTCGTTTAGGTTTGGTTGGGTTTGTACCCTCAACGACCTATTTTTGTGTACATAAACGACTAAGCAGGCCGGGTCCTAAAGCTTAAAATGGATTCCAAACCACAACGAACCTAACCCAGGATTCGAACCCGGCACCTTTGGCATGCGAGGCCTAAGCGCTAACCTCACACCACCGAAAGTTGTTAAGGATACAGGATTATAAAAGAACCATGGTGCCCACTTAGCAGCTACACAATGACGACTAAAATTAATTGGGTCCAGGGCCCAAAATTTTAATTTCTTTAATATTTGTTGGATTAACACAATTCTTTTTACTGTAATTGTTGAACAATGTACTAGTCTATAAAATCAATTAAAAAAATTTATTTATAATTTATTTTTTTATAACATCTTATAATTACTATAAAACAACGCATTAAATATTTTGATATAACTTAGTAAAAAATATCTCAATAAACTTAAGAATTATATGTGTGTGATCTCAAATATATAACAAGAAAATTTAAGAAACACAATTTTGATATTTATAGCGGATATTAAAATAAAAAATTGTAACTATAAAAGTTCATATTGTAATTCATAATTAAAAAACATCATATCTGAACTAAACAACAAAATTTTAAAATATTGTTTGGTAAATATCTTCTAAAGAGTTAATACAATATGCATGGGAAATTGGATGTATGTTACTTAATTACAAATGGAGTTATTTCCAATTATGTAAAAAAAAAAAAAAAAAAAAATCTAAAAAAATCATCAGTGAGAAAAAGCTGTTTAAAGTTCATATAGAAACTAAGTCAGTGTCAGCAGTCAGATATTTAACAGATAACTACAAGCCAATGGAAAAGGGTAGCATTATAAATGAGGTATAAAAATAATCGAAATCGAACATATTATTTTTTAAAGCAAAAATTTTTTCTTCGACAATTTTGAAAATATTTAGGCCCTTAACCCCCTTAAGCTCTGAGGAAATCAAGTCTAAAATGTAGACTTAGTCTAACACTATATTTGGAGTGAATAATAAAACAGATATAATACAAATAATAATAATAAAAATAAATAAATTCAAGTCTTGATTGATTTATATCTACCCAAATTACATAAAATTCAAACCGCTTATCCGTCAGAGAAATATGATGCATAAAAAGAATCGGAAAAATAAAGGGGAACACTTAAGAATAACTTTAGTTCTAATTTCGATGTGAGCCAAAAAGAGTAACCTGATTCTAAATCGTTATATTTATGGAACAACGTAGAATGAAAATTATGTTTCTGGACGAGGCGTGGCTTTGAGTTTTAGGGAATACTCATCAGATTGCATCAGACGTGTGAAAGACGGAGAAGTCGCCATATTAACGCAGTCTGTTGAGAAGATGAGTGTCATTCTTTTTGATACCCAATCAATTTACAAAATTGTCATAGATGTTTTTACTATTTAAAAAAATAATGTTGATTGATTTAACTTGTAAGAAATCAAAAGTTTAACTTTGCCTGAAAAAATTATGGCTTTTAATACCGAATAATTACCTCAATGACAGTTGTTTATTAAACATACTATTCCAAAACTTAAGTTCAATTTTTATGGTGATGATATTTCTCTCTTTAGAGTTTGAATCGATATGACTCTATAATTTTATATTATAACTGCGTAACATTTTTATAGATATTTTTAAAATACATTTCTTTATTTTTTTATTAATGATTGAGGAATTAAAAAATATATATATATATATATATATATATATATATATATTTTAATATATATATTTTAATATATATATTTTAATATATATATTTTAATATATATATTTTAATATATATATTTTATTATATATATTTTATTATATATATATATATATATATATATATATATATATATATATATATATATATATATATATATATATATATATATATATATATATATATATATATATATATATATATATATATATATATATATATATATATATATATATATATATATATATATATATATATATATATATATATATATATATATATATATATATATATATATATATATATATATATATATATATATATATATATATATATATATATATATATATATATATATGTATATATATATATATATATATATATATATATATATATATATATATATATATGTAGACTTTTGTAAATGATTTCAGAAAAATTAAAAATATTTTTTTTATGAATATTTGTGAATTATTTAGAATAAAAGAATTGTAAATTGAATAATAAGTTTTGGACATATTTATAAAATTTTTTGCAAAGTTTTGCAAAAATCTAAATTTTCCAAAAAAAAAAAAAAAAAAAAAATAATAATAATAATCTTTTACAATATAAAACAGTTTATATAATTACAATATTTAAAAACATCAACTAAAAATATCTCCTAATCTCTTTAAAATTGAAGATTTGAAATTAACGCTACTTTCTTAATGAGAGAAAAGTGAAAACCACAATATAAACTTTTACACGTTGAAATGCATACCAGACCTAAATACAAATGACCACTCACAATGAAAGCTTTTTAATTGATACAATAATGACCTTTCACATGTTTAATCTCTTCTCTTCTGCAGACGATTAAAGTACAACACTAAACTCAACGCCTAAACGTGTTCTGATCCAGCAATGGGCGGAACTTGGATATTGCACGTGACAGGACAAATAACTCAAAATTTACATATTAATGGTTGAAAGGTTGCTACCTCACTATCTTTACAAACTCAAGATTAATGGCCTAACTTTAGCTGTATATTTTGGACTGAAGTTTAAGTAATTAAAGCATGATGTTGCTTTTTAAGCTTGGCCCTAATATGCAGATAACTTCTGAAAGAGGTCAAATATTAAATTACTTTTAATACTCAGGTTTTAAAGTTGCGTTTTACACATTCAATTTTTTAACTAAATAAATTCATTGCAAGAAAATGTTTGAAAACAAATTTACCTGTACTTGAAATACATTCAAATGCATTTTACTTGCATTTTTGATTTAAAATTATACTTTATAATTGTGGAGCAGGTGAACAAAACGGACATGTCCATGTCCATACAACGTCAATTTATTTCTATTTTTTTAGGCCTCCTCAAATTCCCCTTTATTTACCTACGAAATGTTTTCAATCAAAAGTGGTTCAAAAATCTCAAAATGCGCAATCATTATACATAATATACAAAACAATGTTTATTTTGATCACTCTTGTAAAAAATTAGTTATAGACTGAGATGCGACTGCAATTTTTGGACCCCATCGAACATCATTCTGAATTTTTTATAGAAATTAGAGAAAAGTGAGTAGATTACGAATCCACTGGTCTGCAGTGGCAAAAATGGCCGAAACTGGTCAATAATCGACTTTTTATAAGTTGAACTAAATCCAATTTCCAAATGCGCCATAAATTGCCAAATAATGAGCATTTTTTTTTATTTGGTAACCCTCACTCTTTAATTTTCAATTAAGAAGGTTGCAGACGATTCAGATACCTGGTGACGGTCTACTTGCATCTATTAAAAGGGAGCCAAATTGGCAAAAAATATTACGTCACTTATGACGTAATTGATGTCTCCAATTTGGCTTACTTTTAAAAGATATAAGTTTTCCGAGCCAAAGATCAGAAATCGTTTGCGCTTTTTCTCATTGAAAATCAAAATGAAGTGGGTTGCCATACGAATAAGTTTGTTCTCTTTTTGGCAAGTTATGTCATATTTGGCAATCGGATTTTAGTTCAACTCATTCTAAGTCGATTATTGATCAGTTTCGGCCATTTTTGCCACGGCAGATCAGTGGATTCCTAATCTACTCACTTTTCTCTAATTTCTATAAAAAATTCAGAATGATGTTCGATGGGGTCCAAAAATTGCAGTCGCCTCTCGTACTATTAGGTCCTGTTTTGTTCACTGGCTCCTTAATTATAATGTATAAATTCATATTGCATATAAATTTACAAGTACAGATTAAAATTTTTCGCAAACATTTTGTTGCTATGAAATGCAAATTTAAATGTATTTAATTAGAAGAAGGGAGAGTATAAAGCAACATTAAAAACTGCAATTATAACGTATGAAAAGTTCAAATAATGCTCTGTTGAAGGCTAATTATCATAGGTTATATACAATAACTTATTTTTTTCTTTTTAATTTTCTAAACACATAATTAGGAAGAAATTATCTTTATTTTTATCTTCGTTTTTACACATGCCATTAAAATGATTTGAGTTTGAAATTAACTATAATCATTGCCAATAAGGAAACATTGATTTATTATCAACAATCATGAAACAAAATTTAAAATGTTTTATTTAAATTCCTGTTCATTGAGATCATAATGACTAGCTAACGTGCTCGTGCTTAATTGCAAACTAGCTAACGTGTTCGTGCTTAATTGCAAACTAGCTAACGTGCTCGTGCTTAATTGCAAACTAGCTAACGTGCTCGTGCTTAACTGCAAACTAGCTAACGTACTCGTGCTTAACTGCAAACTAGCTAACGTACTCGTGCTTAACTGCAAACTAGCTAACGTGCTCGTGCATAATTGTAAACTAGCTAACGTGCTTGGCTTTGCCCGGGATCTAATTTCTGCGGCCCGGTACATAATGGGGTATTTGAGCAATTTACCTGGCCAAATGTCAATCTTTCTAAAGTTGTCGCATTCAAAAACGATTAAACCACACACATTTATACTTTTCAATTATTACTTGAATGTTCATTGATTTTAAATAACTATATAATATATAATTTAATTATTTGCTACTTTACTCAATGGATACTGCATACCAGCAGTCGATTTTCCCACTACTACAAATTTAGATCTAGATCTAAATTAGTAATTTGTTTCTCAGGTAATTGCGTTTTTAACTTAGAGAAGTTCCTATAAAATACGATTAATTACTAAATAGCGTAATATTTCTCTTAAAAGTAATCAATATTCCTCGCTAAAATGCAACTATGATTCTCAATCTTGTAAAGCAGGTTGGATAATAAATATTAGTCAAAAATTTGCTTCCCAAAATGGTTCAGCAAGTTATTACATTTCATCAATCATACAAAAAGTAGCAATTCATTTATTTTTGAGCTTCAAAAGGTAATTTATTTATCGGTTAAATGTTAAACTCATTAGAGTGGACATTAGGATCCAAACTATTTAAATATGAAATTAGTTTTCAACCACCAATGTATAAATTGTATGAAGAAAAAATACCGTTACTTCTACCTTTCGATAGTCTCCCTACTTTTCTTTTCACCGAAGGTACGACAAAGGTGAAAGCGCTTTACTTTAGAAAAAAAAAATCGAAACAAATTAAATCTTCTGGGGAGTATATCTTTAAAAACAAAGATAAATTAATTTTAAATGTGGAAGGAATTACTTTTTATTGGATTCTTGAGTGAGGGAAATTATCAAAGATAAAATAATGTTAAGATGTTAATGTATTAAAGGTTGTTTCTAGTCTCGACATAAAATTCTATTAGTTTTAAAGCTTTTGCGTTTTTGGAATATTTTTATATTTAAATTCTTGGTTGGTCATAATTAAAGTGAAGCTGTTTAGTGCAGTCTTTATACAGTGGAAAGTATATCAAAGTAGAATAATTTCCAGTAGAAACATAGCAATTAGTAAAAGTAGCCAAACATAATAAATTGTCTAAATAATCCGTAACATAAAAATAATAATAATAATAACTAAAAAAAAAAAAAAAATTTTAGGAAAAGCATCATTTTTGGAGATTACACTTTGACTTGCTTCAGGCCTTTTTCCATGTATGTTTTTTGATTAAGCATTGGTATGTTCAAATATCAAGGGAGCCCTCATCATAACAATTGATTAGATTCACTTGACTTCATTTTTCTGAAGTGAAAAGTTTGGTTTGCTTTGTTTCAGTTGGTTGTATTTTTAATAACTAATAACAAATTATTGATAGTGTGTTCAATGTACTAATTTGTTAATAACTTAATTATTAGTCACATTTTCGTAATTTTGTATGCAATCTGACTTTCGTGAACTTAGTAAATATCGGGTGATTTAAAGAAATTTTGTAACACGGTCATGTGACCGATTTATAAGCTGTTGTCTTGTACAACTATCTATCTTAATGGATTGAAATAGCTCGTATTTCATTTTTTGACGCAGTTGTACCAATACAACCTACCAGGTACTTATTTTGGTTTCAAATTTTAGTTTTAAAATGATAATAAACGATATTTTACATTTTAACCAAACATTTATAGTCCGTATCAATTTAGTATTTTAAATCGAACAGTGAGTTATTTTTCAAGAAATGATGACCCTTATTAGATTTCATATTAAATGATTAAGTATAAGTAGGTATAATCTTTTTCTATCCTCAATTAGCCACATCAATAATAATAAATCAGTTTTTCAAATATGATTTTTCAAGGGAAATTGTTATACAACAGATATTTCAAACTTTATTTAATTGCTGCATTTTTGACTTTCTTGATAAGATTTAGCCTGTAAAGTTAACTTCCATTATAAGTCATTCATATTCACCTTCTTACAAAAATTTGAACTGGTGTTTATTTTATCCAATTATTTGTTTTATTCCAATTGGTGTTCATTTGATCTCTTAATAGTATTTATACCCTGTTCTAGGATAACATATTCATTAAAGAAAGTTCAGTGAGTTATTGCCAATCTGTATAAGTCTGCAATTTGGATAAAATATTTCGCGTAATCAATGAATTAACTTTGTTTTTCTTACATACGTAAAAAATTAGGGTACTTACTTATTAACGCAACCAGGCCAAAATTCGCATAAATCGCCAAATTTGGCGACCCTACTTACGGCAACCCTACGTGTTATACGTGGTTTTTCGTAAAGAAATTATTTTGCTTACTGGTTAGATTGAATGCCGTCAAATCACGCGCCAACCTGGTTGCGATAATACGCAAGTACCAAAATTAGTTGTGACACTTTCTTTTAAAATAATTAAATGTATTGTAAATCCTTACATCAATGCCCTTAAATATAATAAATTTATAAAGTGGTTGGTCGTTTTGTGAAATGACAATGTGCTCAGTATCTAGCTAATCTGAAGATTAACTGATTTACTCCGTTAACGTGCGGAAACAAGATTTTTCGTATTTTACCTAGGTAATGTGCATATTAACGGCTTCTATATGTGTTCTTCAAGTTCAAAAATTTGTTTCTCAAAGATTGATTCTATCAAACAAATTTGTTTATTGTTTGATTGTATTAACTTCATTCTTTAGACATCGAAAAATAAATAAATAACATTATGTTAATTTAAGCGTACAGGAACGTTACTGTTGTTCCACAATCATATTTTTACTTAACGAGTACCTAGTTGGTAATGTGCAGATTATCTTGGTACTTTGCAGATTACCTAGATAATTTGAGAAATGAAACAATTTTAAGCACTTTAACGGATCACGCTAGTTAATCTGCACATTACCTAGATAATCTGTAGAATATCTGATTTCTGCATTTTAGCTTTAACATATATATTAACATTAATGCATTCTCATAGCCACTTTACAAGCCCTAATTTTCCCATCAGTATGCACTGTTATATGAATGGACTTTTATTTTGATACTTTAACCGTATTTTTACTTTCAGCTTTTTCAATGAATGGATAGAAAAACCTTTTAGAACTAATATACTCAGTAAAGTTTAAGAATATTGTTTGTAACTCTTCATACTTGGTTTTGAAAATAAATGAATTCAGTCTCCCTGGAAGCAGTAAATAAGTAAGATGGCAGCGTAAAAGAAACGGTCCAAATAAAAGAAAAATTGTTAAAAAAAAAATCCTCATAAATGTGTTGGTCCCAATCTCCCTCAGGTAAAAATTCCATCATCATTCAATTTAAACAGGTCGAGTTCGTCTCCAATTATATTTTATTCAGGGCTGTTCTCATTTGTTGCGACATCTTCTGTTTTATTAAGGGTCTCCAATGGCCGCGAGGAATTCTACACTCATCGGCAAAACAAGAAAGAAATTCTAGCCACTCTGACACATCTATGAATTTACTAGTCCAAAAATAGAAGAATTGATTTTTCTAATTCTTGGGATGTTGTGGGAATTTGTAAAGAGAAATTGTTGACTTTGTGAGTTTAAAATAAGAAGTCTACATCGTTTTTTTTCTTTCGATATATATATTTAACTTTTTATTCCACGTTGGCATAGTCTATGAAATTTAGTTTTCCAAGAAATGCCGCTGGCTGCTGCTGCTGCTTGGAGGTTTGAAGAGAAGTGAAGTTGTAACTGGAATTAATTTTGCTTTCAAACAATTTTCTATTTCTTTCGGAAATATGATTTTCGACCGCAAAAGTAAGTTGAATTGGCAGGTGTTGATTGAATTAGATGAAGTCACTTTGTTTTGTAGCAAATTATTTTGGAATGTGGTTACTATAAGAAGGTCGGTGACTGTTTTACTTTTCAAGCGGGAAAAATAATCAGAATTTAACCCCATGTAATGAAATAAGAATATATTTATCAGAATGTCTTAGTGTTTGAGAAATATTTATAAAAATAAATTGAAATAAGTTATCTAAACTGGTCTGGATATAAATGATGTGCCAAATAAATGAAAGTGAAATTCAAAAGCGAGCAATTTCCATTAAGGAAAAATTTCTTTTGTGTGAATGTGGAAGACACATATTCTGCTGGTTAGAAAAATCCTGTTGTCAAACTGTTGAACTGTTATTCTCAGACTGATTCACTGATGTTGTCAAATTGCTTAACTGAAGTTGTCCATCTAGTGCAAAGACTCTTATATAGTTTTTGTTAATATTGTAGCTTTAAACTTTGAATACTGTTTTCTAAAGCATACATACGCATAAATTCTGAACTATAGAATAAATGTATCAGAAGTGGATCAATGTACAGGATATTGGATCAATGTACAAACCTTGTCCTATTTTACATAACTTATATGCACTTTGTTCCTTTTAACCCATTGACGGTCATGCACGTAAATATACGTCTTAGGATCCCCAGTTTTTCTAGCAATACACAACATTTTTAAGTTGATAAATAAAATTTAAAATAAGATATATTTTTGATATTTTTATTAGGATGATAGTCTATAACCTATCTAAAACAAAATAAATAAATAAAAAATTAAAAAATTACGTATTTGAATTAGAAATATAATTTAAAAATTATTGCAGGGAAAACAACTGGGGAATTTCACCCATTCCCATGACCGTCAGTGGATTTAAAGAATTGAGAATGTGTTCGTTGATCGTCAAAAAAAAATTTAATGCTAATATTTAACTTCAGTAAATTCTACTTCTATGAAAATAAAAGTATTTACTTTTGAACTACTAAAACTCCCAGGGATTCTTTTATTTTCTTCTTCGATCATGTTTCATCTTGGTCGTCAATTTAGACACAGACTCTAGAATAGATTTTGAAACGCCCGTTACATTTCACCACGTCCAGTTATTTACAGTAATTCACGGCTGACCATTGTCTTATGTGTACAAAAATCTTCCCCCCCCATTTAATAATTAAAACATTCAATAAATATTTAATTTATTACTTTCGACAAAAAGTTTGAGCATATTCAGAGCCAGTATGGTGATGACATTGGTTGTGTGCAAGAAAAATTTAATTTAAAAAAAAATCTTGATTAAATATCGAGTTAATTATTATGTACTGATAAAAACTAAAAAATAATAAGCAGTCAATCTTTTTTTACATGTAGAATTGATTTGTTTCTAGGAGCATGATCGTAATACTACAATATAATTCAATTACAAACTCTTTCGGTACTCAAAATTGAAGAAAAGTTTAATAAGATGAATAATTACTTAAAATTTTTTTGCATTACATTATTTGCCATTTTCAAATTATTTCTTTCTCATTTTATGCCTGGAGTGTTATAAAAGATTTCAGTAATACAAGTATTTTTCTTTATAGTAATTTGGAGTGATTTCATTAGCGAAAATGGAACTTGTGAAATTGTTTAAATGCTCAAGGGAATGCATTATTTTTTTCATTATCGGATGTAATGATAGAGAATTTAAGAATTCCTATGTGTTATAGTGTAAATAAATCGAAGTTATTGTCCCACAAGATTTTATGACTAAGTATGAAAGGTTTGTAATATATTTTTAAGAGGATTAATCTCTATGTCAGAAGTTATAAAGATATTTCCTCCATAATAAGATAGTTATAGGATCAGTCCAGGACAGTCCTAAAACTAAAATTTTACAGGTAATAACAAAATCAGTTAACTACGTACTCAAACACTAATTGTGATAAATTGAAGTGACAATATGAGAGTAAACAAGAGAATAGTAACTTATTACTAGCTCATTAAAGTATTGAATTGAGTAATTATGACTAAATATTGGTGTATGGTTAACTTAATAACAATAACTTAAGGGCATTTAGTTCGTGTATTTTGGAACGATGCTCTTTCCAGAACCTTTATTTAGGGCATTGACCAATACTGCTGCGCTACTCGGGAGTGCAAAAACCACCCAAGAACTTCGAATAATTAATTTGATAAACTAAGAATTTGATAGATTTTGATGAGAAATAACTTACAGTAGAATCTCGATTAACCGACCTAATTCGGACCAAAGGTAGGTCGGTTAAGCGAAAATTCCGGATAAAACAGAGTTGTAAAAAACAATAAAAAGTAAATGATTTTCGTTTATTGAATACAGGACTTTTAATGTTTTTTTTATGACATAATTGTTGGAAATGAGTTTTTGTGGCAATAATCTTGATAATCTTTGTTTCGTTGCTCTATCCCGGAGTCTTTTTGAAGGCAATAGTCCAGTTTGATCTGCATCCGAAGGTTGCTCTAACCATGTCAGTTCTTTAGAAAAACAGTCAAAAGCCTCACCATTACTTCTGTAACTTTAGAGCAATTGAAAAGATTACGGTTTAAAAAGGAACAAAGGATTTATTACTCATTTGGGAGATTTTTGATGTCGACTAAATGATTGCTGGTTAACAGAGAGTTCCGGATAAAGGAGAGACGGTTAATCGAGGTTCTGCTGTATTTCTTCCGGAGTAATTCAAAACAAAGTACATATTTTTCTATTTTTACTTTTACATATCACCACTGTCAAAAATGAAACATTTGTGTACTCATCTCAGTACCTGCTTGGTATTCAAAACATTTTAAATTGGGACACGGGAAAATTGAACCACTTTAATTGAGTGGATAAATGAAATTCGGCACACAGGTATTCAACAAATGCGTGAACATAAAAAAAAAAAAAAAAAAAAAAAAAAAAAAAAAAAAAATGAAAGAGTTATCTTTTTGAGATTTTATAAGTTTGGGAATTTTTTTTCTTTAATTTATTTTCTTTAATTTATTTTCTTTGGTACTAAATGCGAAAGGATTCGAAAAGCATATAGTAGGTTATAATAATTTTTATTAACAAATTATTTTTCAGTCGAAAAATTCCCAAGATCATTAATTACAAAACCAGCTAGTAGAAAAATTCTAAACGTTAAAAAAAGAAGTAAAATCAAGTAGCATGCGTTGCAAAGACGTTTAAGATCCGTTACGCTTTTGCACGTACTATCGACACTACAATATCTATCGAATTTGCTTGTGGGGAATCATTGACGAATGGTTGCACAATGGTAATCATATTAGTTTTATTTTCGTTGCATATATTTTATTTTTGTATTGCAAAACCGTCAAAAACGTTACTAAATGAGGTTCAGATGTTTCTAAATTTGTCTGGTTAAATTTTCATTATAATAATATACAAAAAATGTTTTTTCAATTTTTTTTAGAAAATGTAGTAAAAAGTTATACATCTTGTGAACTACTTTGAAATATATGTTGTTGAATTTAATATTTAAAGCAGTGTGAAAGTAAACGAATATTTTCAGTTCATTTTATATTTTTTTAAATGCGTTTTTACGCATATTTATACATTTTTTTGTAACTTACATATATTTTGATGATTCAGGCACTTTAAATATATTCTTCATGAGCTGCTATATTTTTGCCTAATAAAATGCTTCCTAGAAAAATGAAAATTTATGTTTTTATAGACGCAAGTCATTTAGTATTACCCTTTTTATTTTATTATTTACTAACTGTAATGTATCCCAGCACATTCTGGTCAAATCGACTTTCTAAATATGCTGTTTTTATGTTTGCGTTCTTTAGAATCATCTAACTAACTTTACATTTAAAATTAAGGAAAAACGTTAAAACTAAAATCTGGTGTTTAAGTAATTCACCTGATGGCTTTGTGGTTAACACTCTTTGCATCGCATGTTAAAGGTACCTAGTACGAATTTTGTTTAGCTTTGGATCTTTGACGTCTAGTTGTGTTCAGAACTCATGTTAAGCTGAATGCCTGCCTGGAGGCAGGGTTGTTATGCCTTTCTCATAAAAATTTTGTTATTTAATGTACATTCTTCAGATTCGGCACTAGAAATACATTTAAACCAAGTGATTCACAATGCCAACATGTCAGAGTTCCATTTCAAGTTATTCCACTGTATCAACATGAAATCAAATTAATCTTTTGAAACGTTAGTATTTTAAACAGTACTTCTTTTACGAACACTACTTTCATTCAGAAATGTAATAGTAATCAATGAAAGGAATACATACCAGTTATTGCGACTTCTTATAATTTAAGACGACCTAAATCCTATGTCTTTAGTGTAGCACCGATTGCAAGATGTTCGCAATTTGCAAGCTTAATAATTAAAGGTTGCAAGAAAAAACACAATCAGTAAGAGTGTGCACTCATTCGTCCAGTCTATGAGTATGGAACACTCGGTGAATGAATTATCGTACTCGACCTTTTTAAAATCAATATTTAAAGTAGCAATTCTCAAGGTGTTGAATATTGTGAATACTGACTGGAAGTACCTCTAAAAAAGACAAAAGTTCAAAATTGTCTTTCATCGATTAAAATATAAAAGAGACACAAAATTGCCCGTGGAAAAAATGAAAGTTAGAGCAAATATTAGAATAAAATCTTTCACTCCGGAAAAGAAAGAAGATTAAAATCACACACTAAAAGGATGTAAAATTAAAACTCTTTTCGGTAGAGATGGAATTAAAGAGAAAGAAAATAAATGGAAGTGAATGAAAGATAGTATTGTTTTTTATCAATGAATATTTTTTTTCCCTGTGGCTTGAGTGGGAATAATTCGCTCCACAATTTCAAAATATTGAACTATAAATTTTTGGAATTCCTTCAGAATTCCAAATGATCGAAGTGCTTTATAGAAGATATTTTTTTTTTACAAAATGTTAAATTATATGGTAATATAATAATAGGGTTAGTTTTTCAAGAAAAAATGTGTTTAAAACGTGATGACTGATAAAATGGAGGTCTCACAGTGGCCCAGAATATTCCTGGAAGAAGAATCAGTGATAACATGCGAATGGAAGACGTCATAGCTCCTGGGCTGTGAACAGCCGTGAACTTTAGTTTCGTTTGAGGTCATATATTATTTTGCTTGCAGTGTAGTATCACAAAATGTATGATACAGTCATGTCATAAAAATACTTGTTTCAGTATTTGTGACGTTTTTTGATATTTATACAGTAAAACCCCGATTATCCGAGTCCCGGTTATCCGAGTTTCCGCTTTAACCGAGCCAGATAATATTTCTTTAATTTTTTTTTGCACCTGATATTTTCCTTTGTCAAAACTAGTACCGAAAAAAATTGGTACTTGATCTCTCAAGCACTCAAGAAAACAAAATGTTTACATTCCTTTTCATTGTATGATACTGCTCTTCCTATCGCGTCGCTCAAGGTCTTAAGGCTTAAGTAAGAGAACTCTTACTATATATTATTAATTGCATGTGGTTTACCTATAGTATAACATTTGTACTTGTCAAAACATACATTTAAACCGATACGATTTATTTTATTTTTAATTTTCTCTTTAACCGAGTTTTTCGGTTATCCGAGTTGGTCTTGGTCCACATTAACTCGGATAATCAGGACTCTACTCTACCATGAGAAGTATGTAGAGTTTCATAGTGCCGGAATTTAGAGATTGAAAATACATTAGCCGAAGGTTATGCATTGCCATCTTTGATTATATTTTATGGGCAATAGTAAAATGGAAGTAGTTTTGTTCTCTAAGTATGTTTGTATTTTCCAAAGTTATAGTTTTCATGCATTCCAAAAGTATGGAGGGTTCCTTACCAATATATTAATACACATTTCCCCATTATTTATTAATTCTGTGATCGGACGATTTTGATAGTTTTTAGTCAACTTTCTCCGGGATTTTCAGTGAAAACCAACTTAACTATGTTTGGTATTATTGTTCAATAAGTTACTTAAAAATTTTATTTAAGAAATCTCATAACTCTCAATAGATAATTTACTCATTATTGTACACAAAACCTTCATGTGAAATATTCATCTAGAATGCTTCTTCTAGTGGAGCTTTCGTTAATAATATATGAAGTATGTATCCTGGTTTTCAAAGTGAATTGTAAAAGGAAAAAAATTATAAATTTTCCATAAAAAAAAAAAGTGAAATAATAAATAAAAAAAAAAAAAGCCATGTGTAAATGTGAATATCATTTTAGTGTTTGTGATTTGCAAAATTCTTAATCACTCATAAAATGATACAGCTGTGAATATCTTTTTGCTGGCAATAAAAAAATTACTATTCAGTTGTATACATAACTTATTTCAAGTTTTTATATTGATTTTAAAGTGCACATTTTATAGTTCAAATATATACATAATAAGAAACATAACAAAAAATAAATCAAATAAATATAATTAAAAAGAATTCATAAGAAGTCTGTAAGTTTTTTGTGTTTAATTACAACATAACAATTACCTGTAAACTGTAGTAAAAACATACAAGTTAAATAACTTGAGCATAAGTCGATCTGCATGAATGAATTTTGGCATCAACTAAGTTTCCAAATACTTAAAAACATAAACATAAATATAAAGCGGGTACAATTTAACAATATTTAACTACCCAAATCTCCCCTGTTTAAGTAAACACATACATTATTTTTACAAAACTGACATTTTAGTTTTCTTTGCAAATAAACATGTCTCTAAGTAGAGAAGATTGGGGACAATTTTGAAGAGGAAACAAATCACCCAATTTTCTAGTTCCAATCTGATATTTCTATTCGAAGCTAAGATGTGAGCTTCGCATTACGGTACTATAGAAACACTCATCCTGTAACATTTTAAAGCACTTCTGGATGAAATCTATGTAATCTAACTAATTTTATCCAGACTTCATACTGATATGGTACATCTCAGAAACATTTATAATATAAGCCTAATGAATTGCAAATTCGCTTCAGGCTGCCATTTTTAATACTTACTATCTAACTTTTAGATGAATTTTGTAATGGTGTTTCATCATGATGATACATATATCTTACTCATTATGATATATTTGTAGTTTTGGTTGAGAGTATTGAGCTTAGACATACGGACGGCCGACTGGACAGAAGAACAGATAATTTGTATAAGATTTTTTCTACATAAGTATAGTGTATTATTTATTCATACACTATTGTATTTTAGAATCTGAAATTAGAATTTAAAATTCAAATTTTTACTCTTTTTAAATTAGGTTGGATTAGATACCAAATTGAATTGAAGGCCTAAGAAACAAAGGGGTCCAAGTGACTTTTCTTAACTTTTGAGAAGATACACTTTAAAGTTCCTTATTTATATTATATTCTATGAAAACTAGTGATATCTTCATTCCAGAGGTTAGTATTTGAACAAAAAACAAATTTAATATAAACAAAAAACTTTAAAGTGTATCTTCTCAAAAGTTAAGAAAAGTAATTTGGACCCCTTTGCTTCTCAGGCCCTCAATTGTAATAGTATTTGTTTAGATGTTGTACGAACAAAAAACAAACAATTACATTTTAAGTAGAAAGAAGTTTTGGAAATCAGCTCTTTTTTTTAAATACAATAAAGGATTTTTAATCTCTATTTTAAATATATTTAAATAATAATAATATTATATTGCAATTAATAGGATATTTTTCTTCTATACTTAGATACAGTTTAGCGTAAAACTCAAAATATTCTAAGACTTTACAGTGTAAATAAATGTCTTGTATTCCTTATGATTTTACTTTCTTCTCCAGGAAATATTTCCCCGAGATTTTAATATTGATACAAAAATAATTTAATTCCGAAAGAGCAGGGAAAACTGTTCAAAACATTTACCGAATGAATATGAAAAGCTCATTTTTATTTCCAACCACTTCATTAAATTTAAAAACTGAATACAAAAGGAAACACAAGCAAGGTGTGATCAAGATGCAAGCGCTGAAAAATTCGATAATTATATAATTCTAATTACCTCCATCGTTCTCAAGTCTCTTTTTAAATTTTCCTTTTACAATGTAATTTTAAAAGCGATGAAAATTTTACTTCCCGTTAAATCTTGCGTCTTTCATAAACTTCTTTATTCTCCGGCACAACGAGTTTTAATTTTATTGCAATTTCATTTTTACACGCAATGGGGCATTTCATTTGATCTTGTGAAGCGATTAATAAAATCTCCAGTATACTCTCACTTAAATAAGGTTGTCTTTTACTTTTGACTCCTGAATTCTCATTAACAATTTTAATAATGTCTAAACCCTTCATTGATGAAATTCTATTCCTTTTTCTCTTAAAAATACTCTTTGATGACATTTTTCTCACTTATTAGTCATGTACTTATACATACTTCGACGAAATCTGAGAATCAATAATCCTTACTTTCAGACATTATAATGTTTTGATGGAAACTTGATTTTAAGAAACTACACTTCGTTAAAAACTTCAATGACTTTGAAAGATTCGGAGAAAAAAATTGCGCTTAAACATTTGAAAGAAAGTTACTGAGGAGATGAAAGAGTGGAAATGGACTGGAGAAATACAAATAGTATTGATGCTTTCCTTTTAAAAAGGAATCCGAAATATGATTTCATCTAACAGAAAGGACTTCAGGACTTTGAAATGAAACTGCGAAACAAGGAGAAAGAAAATACAAGTGGCATGTTATACAGATAAGTTGGTTGTTTTCAGATTATCTGGCGCTGTCAGCAACACGAGGGATATAATGCGCCGAAACATTCGTCATTAGACAATCCAACATACATTTACAAACACACATGCCCAACACGGGACTCGAACCCGCAACCTCGAAGTCTAAAAGCTAGCACGCTAACCACTATACCGTTTGGTCGGCGTTATACAGATAGGTATTTGCAGAGTTAGTTACAATATGGTAATGCCACAACAGACTGTTGTAATTAATGTAAAATCTGAATATGATTGAATGAGTTAAACCTTACAATATTGTATTGTAGCAAAATTAGTTACAATATTGTAATGTAGCAACAAACTGTTGTAATTAGTGTAAAATCTGAATACAATTAATTAAATGAGCTAAACCTTACAATATTGTAATGTAGCAACAAACTGTTGTAATTAGTGTAAAATCTGAATACAATTAAATGAGCTAAACCTTACAATATTGTAGAGTAGCAAAATTAGTTACAATATTGTAATGTAGCGACAAACTGTAACAATTGATGTAAAATCTGAATATAATGAAATGAGCTAAACCTTTCCCTTATGAAAAGATACTCTATTATCCTTTTACTGGATAGTGCAGCAGCAAAAACTATCACTTTTAAAGAATGCTGTGGTTTTGCAAGATACGCAGACGGATTTTCAATACCCCATATTCATCTGTTTTGTTTACTAATAAATTCATTCAAATGAAAATAGGCCTCATCGGTCTATCAAATTATATGCAGTTATCATCAAATTTACTCCCATCAATCACTTTTGCAAACAGACAGACAGACATAGAGAGAGAGATATGGATAGAGATAAGTTGATATAGAAAGATTGAGGTATAGAGAGATATACAGACATACAAATATATAGACAAACAGAGAGAGAGAGAAGGAGAGAGACTTCTGAGGTGTTGACCTTGTCATCTGTTTGAGTTCAACAAAATTACAAGGCACATTGTCCATGTTAATTACTAATGAGGCAGAAATCGAGAGTTGGAATCAAATAAAACTAAATAATTTTTATTTTATTTATCAACACTAAAACAATAAAAGAAAACTTTAATTTTTTTTTTTTATTTATTTATTTTTTTTTTTTTTTTTTTTTTACAAGGAAAATTATTGGTCTATCTACCTAATTTTATTTTTATGTTTGAAATTTCAAATAAATTTGTTGCTATAGTAGATAGACAAATTAATTAATTGCCGACTATATTAATGGACAACTAAAAATTTGTTTTTTCTTTGCAGATAAAATATTTTACATAAAATAGGCAAGTTTAATAGAATAATGGCTAAGTGTTCAGAAACTTCTTAAGTGCAAATAATTTAAACAGCAAGTATACTTTGAATAGAAACTTAAAGTATTTGAAATTGCAAGTGTAAAGTTCAATATTTTTCCTCCTGGAAACTAATTTATTTAGTTGTTCGTGCAACAAATTAATTGGCATGTTTATCCCATTAGCGAATTCAAAAGTAATACGCAACTATCAAATGAAAGCATGGCAAATATAGATCTAATTTTATACGTCATTTACCGAAATGAACTAATAAAACATTCCACTTTCGCATAAGCTATTGATTTGTTTGATCATTACTCAACCGTACGCAGATAAATTTACAAAAATAGAATAAAAGCGCGAATCGGAAATGTATTAATTATTTCACAGGGTGGATTTAAATCAGTCAGATAGCTAATTCAATTAATTACGGACTTGCCATTTGATCTATGTAGTTTGTATAAATATTAGTTTTAAAGGGTTTACTTAGTAAAATGTTGATCATTTTTATTCATTTACAATGTTGGAATTTATTGTTTCGTAACACGCAAACTGTGTGGCCGACTTGTGATTACTTAAATAACGGGCTCTTTATTCGTTGGCGTTGCCATTCATATAAAATATAAGCTCTGGGCCTTTCTTTACTTTTATTCCTCATTTCCGAATTTTTAAATTGAGTCGAATATATTTAAAAGGTGAAGGAAGGAAGGGAAAGTATGCTTGAACCAAACGTTATTTATGCATTAGTAATTAATTCACTATAATAATAAAGTTCGACTAAAAATGCTTTTGCCAAAAATTTTCGGAAAAAAATTGCAATAGCTTTATATGGTGTGAAAATTGAAAAAATCTATTAAAACATCTGTAGCTGATATTATATTTCTTTCTATTAATTTCTCCTTTAAAAACTGTTAAAAAAGATTGGACGGGTTTAAGTAAGAGATTAACACAACTTTTAGATATTTTTTCTCAAATGAAAAGAAGTTCATAAACATTTGACATTTAGACAGAGATTAAAATTACTTTCTGAAAGTTCAACTCTGATTTGACAACTTAAACTGCGAGAACGTAATTAGTTTCCCTATACTTTTTATTCTAATTTTTAATTATATTGGACAAAGAAACTGAACATATACTGTTAATGTGATGCTTTAGGATTTTGGAAAATAGTAAAATATAAGTTAGCAAGAGGTGCAAGCTATTTAGATACAATTCAGATCTTAAAAGGTGAAACAATACAATCTGCAATGGATTTACAGTGCACTGGATGAAAATAAATTAGTTAACTCAATTGATGTCATTAGACCATTTATTTAATCAACAATATTGAGGTAAGTGACCCAAATATTGTCAACCCTAAGAATTTTAATTATTCTAATTTTTGTTTCAGCTGATAAAAATGTGAAAATTGGTGGATGCAGGTCTCCACGCAGGGTGTAACAGGAAAATACGAGAATTGAGTTAAAAATATTAGATAGTTGCCATAATGGACAGTGCCCATGTGGGGAACCTACGCCTTCATTTAGAACCCTTACACCTAATATGGGCACCAGAGGTGTACTGGGAAGCAATATCGGCCCAGTGATTTTAGATTTATGCCGGCCAAAATTTTCAATATAATCAGTAATCAAATATTTGTAGTTATAGTTAATAATAAAATAATTCAAAAAAGTAATTATTTGTAATTAACAGTATATTTTATTATTTAAATATTTATATTTAATAAATATTTTCAATAATTAGTTTTATTATAGTTTTCAATACTTTTAAAGTTTCATTAGTTTTAATAATTTAACTGTTTTAATGATTAGTTTATTACATCAAATTGTTTCGATTATTTATAACTTCTTTGAGTGAACTTGGGTTTTTATAAACCATTTATTGTTTGTTGCAAAAACTAAATAAAAGAAATCTAAATTGCAAAATAAAGAATGTCCAGGTTATTAGAAAATTACAACCGAAATGATAATATACAATTTACTTAAAAGTTATAAAATAATTAAAAACTCATAATACTATAATATATAAATCTTAATGCATCTATTTTCTAAATATGAAATTGATCGCATTGGGCTTTTTTTTTTAAATTAAGGAAAACAAGTACTTATAATGAAAATAATAATAATAAAAATAATAATGACTTTCATTCCGTACCGGCCCATTTTTTAGAGACACTGACCGGCCCGGTGATTGCACCGGACAACCCTATGGCCAGTACGCCCCTAATGGGCACCCTTCAAAGTTATGCACTTTAATGAAACTAGACGGTCATGGACAAGTTTCAATATTCACCACAAGGCTATTTGAAAGACTAGAACTCACCTTAATTCACTCTATAGAGATCAATGATCAAGGCAGGATCTCTTTAAATAAAAAGAACACGCTTATGAATCAATTTTATAAGAAAATGTTTTGTCACGTGCAATATCACTTCGTTGCTTTGCTACGTTGCATTGAATTGCAAAAACGAAAGATTCGTAGCACTCCTACACCTCATTAAAATTTCTTTACGGGTATTTACAATAATCTATAATCGAAATTATGAATGACACATTTTTACAGCAGTGCCCATATTTGGGTTACTTATCTTAAGAAATTCTGAGGGGTAATACGAGCACTCTTATTTCAAACTAAAATTGTGAAGGTTGAGTATTGTAAAAGAAATGAAAAACACGTGGCTATTCTAGTCGTCCTTTTTAAGTTTAAAAAATATTTTTATTTAAGGAATTTATTTTCTATTCTCTCCCTCTTTCAAAATGAAACTTTCGTAAAACACCCATTATTGAAGGAAATATGGCCAGTGAAAGCAATTTAACTTATTTCCTATTTTTGTTAACCTTCCTTTAGGCGCATTTGATGCGACAGGAGCAAGTGATTTTGTCGTTTTACTAGACTAGTTGTATCCCAAATATAATTTGTTTTTCTTTTGCCACCCCTTACAATGATGTTGAGAAGTTGTTAATTATCTTTTTTGAATGCCAATACACGAATGTCCCAGTTAAAAATTTTAACAGTATTTAATTTGTGTAATTTATAAATACATTTTATTATACTCTCTGGAAAAATCAAAGATCTCGGAGGAGTGGAAAACACCCCCAACCCATAATTGGTACAAGGGCTCAAAACCGGGTTTGTCCCTCCCGTGTGACAGACGTACCCGGACTGTTCTATCAAGGCTTGCTAGCGGTCACATCAAGTGCCTCACTTTCAACGAGGGCAGGAAAACCTTCGCCACCTGCACCAAGTGCCAAAATCATCAGGCCTCTCCTGAGCACCTCTTGGATTGCATGGGACTCTCTAAGGAGGATCTCTTTAGCAATCCTCTCCTAGTCTTCGACTTCCTTTTAGTCAACGAACTCGTGGATCTTGTCTGACTCCGTCAGACAGTGAGGATTAGCAACAACAACATATATACAAATGTTTAATTATGAATTTAATATAGTGTAATTAAAACTAAGTATACCATCAATTTGATTTATTATTTATTGTAAATAGCCTAAATTAAATAGTTACAGTGAACCATTTCCTGGGATATTCTTTTATGGACACATTGGATATTGCACTTGACTTAAGGTTGATTTATACTAATTTTTACACAATTAAAAAGTTAGAGTGAAATAAAATGGCTGAGGAGTAGGTGGGTAGTGAGTGCCCTTTCACCACAAAAGGTCACCAGTGAGGATATCTTACGATCTAGCCATACTTTATACTTGGGTGTCTTAAAGTATTAGGAAGAGAAATGTGTAGACTTTTTAATAAAAAGTTAACACTAGAAAGACGGGAGCTTAGTATATACCTATATTGCTTGAAAGCAGTCAAAATGACTGCATTGTGAAAAAATAACTAATGCTCAAAGAAATTTGTTTAACAGTAATTTTTAATATATTTTATATCACTTACAGTCACATAACAAGTTATTAATAAGTATTAACAATAAAAAAATATATTTCAGTTCGAAAAAAAATAATTTATACATTATCTGGACATTTTAGCCGTATCGATTACAGTATGAGATCATACACTCAGTGATCCTCCTTCCCATCTGAATTACGTTACAGCGCGTTCAAAGGGAACAAAGCGAGTGGCCAGGCCTGGCATAATGATTCGAATAACAAGTACGAATAACAATAACAATAACTTTAGTTATTGAACAACTGCAACTTATCAAGTATATGTCGAAATCGACAATTTATCATGAACTTGTATGTTATCATGTTATTAAAATCCAGAGCCGAACTGGTCTTTTCCAAGCAGTCAAAATGACTGCTTTTCGGCAATATAGGTATAACACATATATATATACCGGAAGTGAAGGAGGGGGGGGGGCAACAACAATGATTAGTTAACCCATTTATATGTTGTAGAAAAAGTCACAAAATTATAAGAAGCTGTGTCATTATTTAAATAATTATTTTTTTAATTGAAATTCAAAAACAGTCAAAATGACTTGCTTAGGCAATCTAGTGTTAATAATTTATTTAAATAAATAACATTTTTAATTTAACTAAACGAATAAAAATTTTGGTTGAACAGAAAAGGCGACTCGCCGCTTTTGTAAAGGAAAGCTCAGCATGGCTCGCAGCGCTGGCTGATGGAAAGAGAAAGTTCTTGTCTTTGCAAACTGCTTATGTACTTCCTAATATTTGCATATCCCGTACTTGTAGCATCGTAAAAAAAGGTACTTCCAAAGTTCTTCTAGAAGGAAAAAATCAGCAGCCCCAAAGTCCTCCCGGAAAGCAAAACAGAGTTCTAACCAGTGGTAGAAGTGTGGGTAGACGCGGGGTGACGCGTCCCCCCACTTTTCAAGAAAATACTCATGCGTCTCCCCATTTCTAAAACCGCTGAAATCCATCCCCCCACTTTTAAAACATTCAGTCCATCTAAAAATTACTAATGAAAAATAACATTAACTCTTTGGCACAAGAAGGTTAATTTTCCTTTGGCATTTTTTTTTTTTTAAATTTTAATTTTTGAATGCACGATTCAATACTTGTTATACAATCAATGACAAAATTGTTGAAAAAGCATCATCCTACCACTGTCTAACCAGTACATGTCTTCCGAGTCGTGCATTGTGCATATAATTTTTGAAAAAAGTAATTTTTTTTCTTTTTAATTTCATACAAGTTTTTCAGTTTTTATCATTAAATTTTGTTTTTAAGCTTCCTGAAATATTAAACAATAATGAGCATGGAATATTAGATGGTACTAAAATTACATAGATGTAGATTTTTTCTTCTTAAAAAATATATCAAGCATGTAGGGAAAATGCAAAATGTAGTTACACTGCGAAAAATTGGTTTAAAGTTTTTTTAAAATTATGGTGTATATGTCATACTGTTTCAAAAATGTATTGCACTCTTTACTGTAAAGATAGAAATATTTTTATTTTATAACAAATAAGAGGGTAGGGGGAGAGGTGCACTTGCCACCAACTTTTAGGCATCCCCCCACCTTTTTTTCCCCCCACTTCTACCACTGGTTCTAACAGAGTACAATTGTTGGAGAGGCGACGCTACATGGCAATAAAAAAGAGCCTAATGGATTATTGGTGTAAACGGAACAGTAATTTGCTTTGAAATTAATCGAATTTCAATTAAAAAATTCCCAAAAGTATTTATAAATCATAAATATATACAAATAATCAAACGATTCAAAAGTTTCAAATCATCAACTGGATTCCCAATAAAAGTGTCATTTTTTTCAAGAGATACAAATTTGCAATCTGTGCATAGAAAAGGTGTTTTACCTTGCTTCTTAAGACCCACACGCCGACCAAACTGTATAGTGGTTAGCGTGCTAGCTTCTAGACCGCGAGGTTGCGGGTTCGAGTCCCGTGTTAGGCATGGGTGTTTGTAAATGTATGTTGGCTTGTCTAATGACGAATGTTTCGGCGCATTATAGCCCTCGTGTTGCTGACGGCGCCAGATAATCTGAAAACAACCAACTTAAGACCCACACATGCTTGTGGCTTATGGTTCACGTACGAACTATAAGCTTTTAAAAAAAAGAATAATAATCATTTCATGTCATTCACGAGCATCACAGGAACAAGCAGATTTAACAGTGTGTTAAAATTTTCGAATTTAATAACTACACCAAAAAACGCTGAATTTCTACATTAAATTGTTTCAAAGTATTAAAAAAAGGTGTTGGTAAAAGTTAAAACTATCAAGTAGATGTATTGCGATCGCTGACCATTATCCTGATACCTCAGTAGCCCAGAGATATAGGATATTATCTCCAGTTTTCCTAAATTTACAAGAGATCCCATCAGAAGTTACAGTTTCTCTTTTGCTATTATTTAAAAAGAAGGTATATTTTATAAAGTCTTGTATGAGATAATGTTGTATAATACAAGAAAGAATTCTATATACAAGGTCCGGCTATTAATTTCCAGGACTGACGTAACTGTAGAAGAACAAAGAGTCGGAAGATGGAGCTAATGATTGCATACTGAAGAGCGTTTTCTTGCGCATGTGCAGTGCAATCGGGGCCATTCTGATGTAAGTGGTTCTCATGGAAAGGCGCATTAAAACGTAGCTCTTAAATTCCTGTTGTCGAAGTGAAAATGGAGCAATGAATTAACATTAAATGTTGCTTCAAATTGGGTAACCTATCCAGGTACGCAGGGTCAATATCAGTGTTGTCGATAACTTCGCCATATGCGTCCAGTCTTAATTGCTTTTGTTCGTCCCTTAAATGGCGATTAACGAATCTGGAACAAATCTTGCGTTTGCCTAGGTCTTGCGTCAAAATTCGCCGAAATGTCTCTTTGTCCATGTTCAATTCATTGGCGAGTACTCGAATAGTCAATCGACGATCACATTTCACCATATTGCGAACTTTTTCAATTGCTTCCGGCGTGTTTAAGGACTGCGGCCGACCTGTGTGTGGATCATCTTCGATGCTTTCGCGCCCGTCCCGAAAGCGTTTAAACCATTCAAAAGTTCTTGAGCGGGATAATGCTTCCTCGCCGTAAACATGTTTTAACATTTCGTAGATTTCCGCAGCTGTCTTGCCCAATTTGAAACAAAATTTAATGTTAATTCTTTGCTTCATTTTTACTTCGATAACAGGAATTTAAGAGCTACGTTTTAATGCGCCTTTACACGAGAACCACTTACTTCAGAATGGCGCAGATTGTACTGCACATGCGCAAGAAAACGCTCTTCAATATGCAATCATTAGTGACCTCTTCCGGCTTTTCGTTCTCCTACAGTTACGTCAGTCCTGGAAATTAATAGCCGTATCTTGTATAAGCAGGCAAAGATTAAAAATGTCGACATTCTTTCCCTACTATCCATTTACATATTGCACCAATTACTATTTTTATATAAATTATTTGTTTTCTTATCACCCTGTGCCTTAAGCTCAAGGGTAATGTTTTCAGTTAGTCAAAAGTGTGGTCCGGTGTCCGCCCCATTTTATGTTTGGGCATGCGCAGAAAAGGCATTATGAGTGCATCTGCCTGCTTTTATAAAAAGAGATGTGTGCTGATGTTGTTCAGTTGTAATGATATATCGATGTTTTATAAAACTAAAAAAAATAACAAAAAAAAACCTTTGTAATAGCTTGGACTTGCTCAGGGTAAACTGTTCATCAGCCCTAAGCCGATTTTTTAAAAATAAACTTAAAACATATTTAGAGTATTTTAATATGGTTTTGGTGCATTAAGAAATGGTAATTGAAAACGAAAAAAATGTTTCGTATTATATTTCATATTGCTTTTGATGATAATTTTGCTTAAATTGTAAAGTAAACTTCGTATTATCTATTGAATGTATTTATTACTTAGGATGAAGTGGATCAGGTTGTAGCAAAATTGGATTTTGAACTCAATTCAATGGAATGTAACTGCCAGCAAAAAAATGAACTGTGACATATGTTATATTTGTTTTATGAACTTTCTAGTTCACCGATTGATTTCTTTATGAAATTGGATTAAGTTATTGGATTTCATGACGCGTCCTAGAATGTTATTTTAGAATGCACCTAAAGAAACACTGAGGCAAGTGCATTTCAGCCAATACTTTTCAGATTCTAACAGTTTATCATGCGAAAATCTTTACCGTGTCAGAAGTTACGAATGTTTTCCTGAAAAAAAAAGTTCAAATCTTAAAAACATCAAATTTCAAAAAGCAGAAATCTGAAGAAACTAAATAATTTAATTGTTGTTCCTGTATTATGTTCGTTGTATACCCATGAACGGTTTTTGTGCCACAAAAAATCATTTATTATTATTATTATTTTTTTTTTTGAAAATTAGCCCTTTTGTTCTTTTGATTTTTGAATATTGTTATCCTTCTACCACTTAACCAAGTTTTTATTTATTACAATCAACAATTAAATGAATATATATATATAAAGTAATTGTTGATTGTAATAAATAAAAACTTGGTTAAGTGGTAGAAGGATAACAATATTCAAAAATCAAAAGAACAAAAGGGCTAATTTTCAAAAAAAAAAAAATAATAATAATAATAAATGATTTTTTGTGGCACAAAAACAGGTTCGCATGATAAACTGTTAGAGGAAAATTGTTCACAGATTACGACTAAAACAAACAATTTTGTAAGTAATACGAATTACAATTTATATATATATATAATATATATATAATATATATATAATATATATATATATATATATATATATATATATATATATATAAATTGTAATTCGTATTACTTACAAAATTGTTTGTTTTAGTCGTAATCTGTGAACAATTTTCCTTTACAATGTTTTTGTTCCATTATTAAAGGCTTAATGAAAAGTTTAAATTCATTGCATCTTGTAATACTTAAAAACAAAAACAAAAAAACATCTTCGAGCATTAAATAAAACAATAACAATACTTTTAAATTCACACTAAATAATGACAAAAAATCATTTCAACATCAAACTGTGGAAAGTGACGTTGCACTTGCACCACTTGACAACTGCCTCGCCAATAGCTGTGCTTACTACATTTTATCCTACACATCTAGCACTGAATTAAAGAAAATTGATTTAATGAATTGAGTGCGTACCTTTACAGCATTTATTTAACCCACTGACGGTCATGGGAATGGGCGAAATTCATCAGTTGTTTTCCCTACAATAATTTTTAAATTATATTCCCTATTTAAATACATAATTTTTTTTAATTTTTTTTTATTTATTTTGTTTTAGATAGGTCTATCATCATCATACAAATATCTAAAAAATGTTTTATTTTAAAATATATTTATAAATTTAAAAATGTTGTGTATTACTGGAAAAATTGGGGATCCTATGACGTATATATACGTGCATGACCATCAATGGGTTAAAGAAAAAAAACCATCAAATAAAAATTCCCTCGTATAACAATTGTAATGCGAAATAATTTTTATTTGAAGATTTTGTTCTTTAACCCTTTGCACTCCAGCGGCGCCTCTCTGGCGCCACACGATTGGATGCCGAAACACGAGATGACCTCTAGGTTCGATGCGGAAATTTGATGCAAGGCCAATGACTGTGTTTAGTTTCCATGAAGAAAATCCGTAAACGCCAACCGAACCTAAAATGATTCGAGTTGTTGGTCAATCCGCGCGAAAAAGGCTTGGAATGCAAAGGGTTAATATACGTGTTGCAAAGTATAAACTCCATTTATTAAATCGATTTCGTTTTACTAAGTACTATTAAACTAAATTAAAAGACTAAAGAACGGAACTACATCTTACCTTTAGTCTCCTTAAGGTATACATATACATTATTAATTTCAAAATTTGACTCAAGTCTGCATTTTTTTTTTTTTTTTTTTTTTTTTTTTAAATATTCCCGAATTCATTATCTTTAAAATAATACCATTTTCTTTCTGAGACTCAATTTACTTTTTAAATTACAGTGGGTTTTGTGAACCTGTTTTGTATCACGTTCATTAGTGTAGTAAACTTAAAACGCGTTTTCTGAAGAATGATATTTTGATGTTATATGACTTTACGCCAACGGTCATAACTTCATAATAAATTTTCCGATTCACAAAACTCTAATTTTGTTCTGAAAACACAAGTTGTGAATGTGTTTTCTATGGAGAATCACATATATTATTATAAACACATTTTTTATGAATATTTTAATCTTAATTTTTTGTTAAAAACTACGTATTTTTTAAAACTTTTTATTTAAAAATTTATAATTAAACAAATATTGCAGCCAAATTCAAAATTCTCCATAGGAACATGCGTCAATATAATATCTTTTATTTGCAGTAAAAATCATACCTCTAAGTTAATTACAAGTTTATTTATGTATGTTCTAATAATGTCCTAATTAGTCACTTTAATTGCAATTAGCTGATTAAAAAATTGACGGAAAAATAATGTTTACATATATAAATGCATCATTTTTAATACTGATGTACTGCCAAAAAGTTTGAAATTATTAATTAAAAATTAAAGAAAATCATATCAATTGTATATGTATACCTTAACAAATGACATAACGTAATATTTTTCCCAATACAAAAATACACGTTGTTTTTGTACGTGTCATTTAGTTAACAAAGGAGTAAAATTATTACAATTTCAATCATATTTATACTTTCACTATTTTAAAGTTGCATACAACTATTATATTTGACGAATAAGAGTCTGGACCAATTAGATAAACTGGTTTCCTCAATAAAATATAAATGCATGTTTTTTGAAAGATTTCAGTTTCATCCCTTGTCAGCTACTGGCAAAAGCAACACTTTAGAATGAAATATCTTATTTTCGCGCCGACATTTTTATTGCTTATGGTAAGCAAAAATATATCTAATATACCAACGGTACAAAGACGTTCGCAAGAATATGCAGCTCTTATTTATTTTTGAATATCCTCAGTAAGATATTTTTTAACTGTCATAAAGTGGTTTGAGACTGTAAATCTTAAATTATTTATTTATAGTGCCTTTGGATGGAGTTTCAACAACAAAATATATCTGGATTGTTCAAAGATATATCATTTTAGTATGTTAGAGAAATTTTTTTAGTATCCTTGAAAAGTGAAGAATTGAAATTTTGAATAGCATATTTTAGTGAATACCTCACTTGTTTTATGGCTGTTACACATTTTTTTTTTTAATTTAACTTCTTTAGCTGTTTATGAACTTTTGTTATCGGGAAACACATAGTCGTTTTTCCCGTTTAGACCAGAAGTTCCAACTGGTGGACTACAGGTGATCCAGGAAGAAGTCCAAAGTGGTCCTTGGAGTTATAAGGAGGAGGAATTAATTATAATTGTGAATAATAAATTATAATTATAATATACACAATTATAATTATAATAAATTGAAAAATTCCAAACAAACCACGCCTGTGAAATCATCCAAGCATTTTTTTTTTAAATTTTGATATCCACCTGATGATTCTGTGGTTGGCGTTCTGACCTCACATGCAAAAGGTTCCATGTTTAAATCCTAGGTTTAATCATGCATGTTCATTGTTCGAAATCTATGTTAAGTTGTAGGTCCTGGTCTGGTAAACCATTTTTGTTCATAAAAAAAGTCGTATAATACACAAACCAACCAATCCATTAATTTCTTTTGAAATAGCTTGAATTTATATTAGTTATCTAAAAATTTACGTGTTTAAAAAATGCATAATTTCTTTTCGGAACATAGAATTGTAATACTGGGGCGTTGAATGACAGTCTTGTATGCATAATAAGTAAAATATTTTGAATGCAAATGGTGATGAAGAGTTGCATTGGGAATATAACCAGAAACCCATTTAGTTCTTCTCCAAGAAAGAAAAAGATTTTTTTTTTCTATTTTTCAGTTACCCATTTGTTAACATAGGGTAATAAAAGTATTCTTTTCAGTAAAAAAATCGTACTTTACATTAATAATACTTACTTTATAAATACTTTACCACAATGGTCTGTGATCACCTTATGGTTCGGAACCACTATATTTGAACACTTCATGAAATTAGATTTTTTTTTGTTCAGGCTGAACAAGAGTTAAATTAGCCAATAAGCAAATGAAACATTCTAACCAGTGATATAAAATTGAATTGCTTAATCAACAAAGTTGGTTTGGTTGTATTCAGATTATCTGGCGCCGTCAGTAACACGAGGGCTATAATGCGCCGAAACATTCGTCATTAGACAAGCCAACATACATTTACAAACACCCATGCCAACACGGGACTCGAACCCGCAACCTCGCGGTCTAAAAGCTAGCACGCTAACCACTATACCGTTTGGTCGGCCTTAATCAACAAAGAAAGGATTAAAATATCAATTATTGGAAAGATATTGCTGAAAATGAAAAGGATCTGCTTTAGAATGTTTTCAATATCAGTCTTAGATCTTTCAATAAAATAATTTTGAAAAATGGGAGTCTTTTTTATCTTCACATTCTAAACTTGAATTTTAAAACATCTGTTTGTGATAGAACGACGAGGAAAATTATGTTTAGATCATGATTTTTCGACATTTTATAGGTATTTAAATTTGAGTAATAATTTTAAGTTTTATACGTGATTTTTCTTTTTCATAAAAAATAATCGGTAAATCTATGTGTATTGTGTATTTTGGGAAAAAAAAAATCAAAATATCTGGTACCAAATAGCAGGCAGGTAAATTTAGTTTGATATGCCCTGTAACTTTGAATACCAGGCTTTTAGAAACGAAAAAATTAATAATGCATAAATTAGAATTTATTAACCTTCTTGCAAAATTAGGCATTTGTGTTTCTTTCACAGCTCACTGAAATTTTATGTTTGTAAAAGAAAATAAAAAAATGTACAGGGATTATGCGGGGGAAATGTTTATTAAAACGAGGACAATTTGAATATAGTACTGACTATGAATGTAAACGTCCCATTTAGTTATAAGTTTAAAAATATTTACAATGCCACACACTTGTTTTGTACAATTTGAAGCATTCAGTTAACTCTACAACTAAAATACAATTGAATGGATGAATGATTGCAGCATAAATACGTGGAGTAGTTACCAAGATTGGGTGAGATTGTTAGGCCAGTTATGTTGCATAATGGCCAACAACATCCTAAAGCAAAGTGTATATTTAAAATAAGAGAAAAGCCATACTTTTAAAAATCCCTAACTGTTTCAAATAGCAACGCTAGATGGCGCGACGTATCCCACTTGAGTTTGGAATGAAGAAATTTGACTCTTTAAAAGTATATGTAGATTTACACATTTAATTTCCATTTCATTAAGTGATCTGATACTATCCATTAGGCTACACTTTATTACCGAAATTAGACGGATTAAAACTAGCAGTTTAATTTGCAAATGGAAAGTCGAATATTGTAAATTAGGTATGCAATCAGTTAGAGGCCAATGCAGGTACTTAGCCATGTTATAGCACGGTCGAAAAAGTCCACAAAAATGTCTACTTATGGATATTAACTATCAATAAGATAGAATATTTTAGAGCGAGATTTGATAACAATTATTAAATATATTTTCCATTTTTTTAATGAACCTTATTGTCAAAATATCGTGGAACAAATTACAATGCAAATATTCGCCATATTAAAAAAAAAAAAAAAAAAAAGCTTTTAATAGGTTTAAATTATTATAATTTTGGGGGTCTGTGATTCTAATTTAATGTATCTTCCTGCTATAACATAAAGGTGTTTAAATTCATTCTTTGTCAATGATTGTTAGAAATAGAGCATACACCCATTTATTTTTGTGTAGTGCCTGTTCTAAATATATTTTCAAACAAACGATGGGAAAACTAAACAATGGGGGAAAATAAACATCAGAGGAATGTTTCGTCACCATATAGAAATAGGGTGCTTAAATGGTTTAAATCGAAATTAACTTTAAATTTTATGGGAAACTCTTGAACGAAGTTTGTTAATAAGTTGTTAGAAGTAACAAACAAAAAAGTGCTGGTTATCTGTTACGTAACTGTTGCTGTTGAAGTGCCATATATATATATACATTTATAGAGATAATTTTTCCACTTCTTAATACACACGTAAATAAAGTTTTACGAAAATTAGTTGATTTCTTCAGTCTCCAGACTTTTTAAATAGGCTCAATTTAATGCAGCCACTCTGTATATGGAATAAATGTGATAATTGGACAAAAACTTTTTATTTCATTCATTATCAAAAAGTGATGCTTATTATTAAACATTAAATAAAAATTGTTTTCTAACTTATACATACATCAGTTTAATGCATAAAATGTGTAAAATAATAATTAATTTGATTTTAAAAATTCCTATTAATTCCTTAGATTATTCCAATTCTGATTCCAATTTTTACTTGAAAATATTCTTTGTCAAAGTCAAATGATGATTTAAAAATTAAACTTTAATTTCACTAAAAAACTCTAAATTGTTTGAATTGTACATCGAATATTTTTTAATTCGAGAATTGTATACAATTAAATTTAATGTCTACCAATTCAATAAAGGAAAATCCTTAAAAAGCTCATAAAAAAATACCTAGAAACTGTAGTGTTGAAGTATTAGTGACAATAATATTAATAGAATTAATATCTACATTGCAGCTAGGGAGAAACCGTAAAAAATGAAATTCACTGAATCGTTACATACATAGTCATCGTTACATACATTCATTACATCATCATATCCCTATTATCGAAAAAAAAAAAAAACGAACTCTAAACTGTCCAAATTATAGCATCTAATATTTTTTAATTCAAGGTTTTGCATAACATGGAAT
Organism: Linyphia triangularis; assembly: GCA_963978545.1. Classification (NCBI taxonomy): domain Eukaryota; kingdom Metazoa; phylum Arthropoda; class Arachnida; order Araneae; family Linyphiidae; genus Linyphia; species Linyphia triangularis. The sequence goes on from OZ021733.1 coordinate 2,534,627, forward strand.
TTAATATTTGCACAAAATCAATGATGACAAGCAGGGCCTGATCATGAAAAGTTGGGGCCCAAGGCCTGGACAATTTCGGAGGCCCCTTTTCCAAATGCGAGATTTATTGGAAATGGGCTGGACACATACTCAAATGAATTAACATTAAATATAGAAAAAGTTGATAAATTAATATTAATATATTGTTTTCTAAAAGTTAATATTTTATCACGAATAAAGAAACAAATTTCAAACAATCAAATTTATAAATCAAAACGAGAAAAACTTAGTAATGTAGTGTTGCATTTCACGATCACAATGAGTAGCAATATCCGTGGCAACAATATCTGCGACATTACTCATAACTTATCAACATTTGCTGATTTTACAATAAATTCATCAAGAATTCCTTTTAATTTTTGTCTCTATCTTTCAGAAAAGCTTAATTTTTACTCTTTTAAATTATGGTTTGGTTTATTTGAATAAATGCACTCTGGAATACTAAAAACGGTTCAAGATCAATACAAAATTATTTTTTTGTCAAAATTCTTTTATACAGATTACAAAAGATATTTACATAGCTTTTGTGAAAGAAAAATTATAGGTTTAAAGCATATTTCTGGGCCCCCTAAAATTATGGGCCCAAGGCCCGAGCCTTGTGCGCCTAGGCGATGATCAGGGCCTGATGACAAGTAGACATAATAGTTTTTAGTGAAGATGGAATTTTTTTTTGAAATATTTGAAACATAATTATCATATTAATTAATTTATTGAATAAAAATTTGATTACACTGTAAGCAATGAGTTTTGATGTTTTAAAAATTGAATAAGTCTTTCAATAAAAAATTAAAAAGAAATTATTTTTACTGATACATTACCCCTAACGATCTTCTCAATATGCCGTGTGATATATTTATAATTTCTTACAGTAAAAAACATCAAGTGAATTAATTCTAGAAAATTATATAACGTTCAATTTGTTTCTTGTTCAATATTTTCTGTATAATTCATTCTAAGTAGCTCATCACGCTATCGAAATTTTTGCAAAACATTGTTTGATGACATTGATGGATTGGCAACCAAATACAAAGAAAGGAGAAATTGATCCATTATACTCGAGAGTAAATACTTTGAAAAAGTAATTTAAAAACTGACATAATTCAGTTTTCAAATTAGTATGGAGGAATTATCCGATTAATTTAACTATTTTTCTTTAAAAAGAGTATGAGTAAAAATTATTTGTCTCGTTAATGTATTATAAGTTTCGCAACACACAAATTAGTTTTCTTTCAATTTGTTGCATCTGATAAATTCTTGAATAAATGAACAAATTAAAAGGTGAGTTTAAACCTATCCGTGTTATCAACCAATATAAGTTTTTGGTAGATTTATCATATGGTTTTGTATAGCAATTATTTTCGAATTGCTTGAAGGTAATTGACTGATGACAATTGACGAATTGATTGATTGTAGGTATCCGCTGATTATTAAACATCAATTGTGGTAAACGATTGATAAGAAGTTACATGTTAAATAAAAATATATTTTGCTTTCTAAGGCTATGCTAAGTTTAAGAACTTTGATAATTCATAGTTTGGTTTGAAATTTCTTGAATAGTTTATGTATTTCTTCAGAAAAATAAAAAATACTTCTGACCAATTTTGTAAGCTATTTTTCTAACATTAATTAAATATTAAATTTATGTAATATGGCTTTAGTAAGACCATGGGTTTTGAAGATTATTCCTTTAAAAAATAATTAGGATTATTAAGTTCTTGATGGCTTTAGCAAGTCATTTAAATATATATATTTCTGCCTAATATAAAAATATTAATAGTGTAAAAAATTTACAAAATTATAAAATCTAAAAGTTGTTTCCTCGATCAAAATGTCTCTTCAACCATATGTAAAGGTTAAATAAAATAATTTAAAAGTTAATGCAATTAGTTATTAACTTAGTTTATTAGTGCATAAAAGTAGATGATTCTTCTGACGGTCTAGGGAATAGGCGAAATTCTACAGTCGTTTTTCTTGTAATAATTTTTAAATTATATTTCTAATTCAAACATATAATTTTTTAATTATTTTGTTTTAGATAGATTATAAACTATTATCCTAAAAAATTTTATTTTAAAATTTTATTTATAAATTTAAAAATTTTGTGTATTGCTGGAAAAACTAGAGATCAAATGACGCATATATACGTGCATGATCAACAGTGGTTAACACAAATATTTGTTTATTGAGCTTATATCATTCGTCCGTATATCATTGTTCGTTCTAGCACATTTTTTTTCAACTGAAAGTAAAGATTAATAAGGTTCGTGTTACTATATAAATAATTAACGTATTCTTCATTTAATAAATATATTTGCTCCTAAAAGCGCACAGTTGATAAAACTATTCATTCATTTAACTTTTTGTTAACTGTTGTTAATTTGATCGTTCGTACAACACTTCAATTTTACAGTTTAACAATGTAGTTAAACATTTTTGTTCGTCTTATTATTTATTGAATATATCAGTTTATAAATATGGGTAGTTGACATAACTATTCGTTTAATCATCTGTTTATATTTCATTGTCTGTGCTACGTTTCATTTTAACTGCAAACTGAAAAAAAAAATTCTACTAAAATTATTAAACATCTAATTTCAACTTAGGTCTAACTCTTTAAATTCAAGTAATGGTATACAAAAGATTCAAGTAGCTGTCTTACTTGCAAATGAAAAATCACACATTTTTAGATTTCTAATGTTATAAACACCAATAAATAAATTATTCATTAACTATTAGTTTATTAAGTTTTTATGGACATTGCTATTTTTCATTGTTTCTTCGTTCAACGTTTCACTTAAACTGCTCATGCTCTTTTAGTTAGACAGAATCAGTAATGTAAGTAGGTAGAAAAAATAACTTTTCGTACATTCAAACTTTGTCGTTAGTTCCATAATTTGTTATTCGTTCTAAGGTTCATCTCAATTGTACATAAAAGTTGGGCAGATGAATGGTTTTTAAGTACACTGTCAAAAATGTTGTTCCACCTTGCACCAAATATTGGTTCCCATTTAGCTGCAACCAATATTTGGTGCTTAGTTTCACGATTTAATGGTGCTTACGGTCCGATGTAGCACTATTAAATCGTGAAACTAAGCACCAAATATTGGTTGCAGCTAAGTGGGAACCAATATTTGGTGCAAGGTGGATCAAAATTTTTAGCAGTGTACTCGGAACTCATATTGGTTAGTTCGAATTTTCTTTCCATGAGCAGCCAATTTCTATCCAGGTGCAGATATAAAGCTTCTTTCATGTAGGAAATAAAGTTTAAAAAAAAAAAAAAAATCAAATTCGACGCCTAAGACTTACGGAAATTACAAACTCTAATTAAAGCAAATTCCTTCTTTTTTTTGCTTGTTTAGTTAAGAAAAGGTGGATGCTCTGAAATGCTACTTCCGAGATTGAAATTATCTCTGCAAAAGATAACGTCTTCATTCCCTCCTTCAGACACAAACTAATTTTTTTTAATCTTATTTCAGTTTCTTTAATTCTATTTTGGACAATAAAGATTTTTTTCCCTCTTAGCGATAGGAAAGTTTTCTTGAATTGAAAAGTGGATTTAATTTTTGGGAGTGTCTAGTGTAAGCGAGATTTATCCTTACATTGAAAGAACGTACGTGTACCATGATGAATAAAATATTGAAGTGAATTTAAAAAGGACAAAAGAAAGAGAAAATTAATTCCATAAATTCATCCACAGTTTTTGAAAGGATAACTTTTTTTGGAAGCCCATTGTGTATACTGAGAGATTGTTAATGAAAATAATATATGGATTTCGTAAATTAAAGATTAACTAAAATATAAGATTTTTGATTTGGGATAATGCTTCATACTGCCATTAATATTTCGGTCAAATATTTTATTTTAAAATGAAGATATTACGTTGTAAACTCATAATTAAAGTTCCGTTTAGAAACAGCACGGGGACTACAGATATCAATATTCATAAAATTTTGTCCACGTACTACTGCGAATATGGAAAGATGATTGTATATGAAAAAAATTAACCTCGGTTCAAATTTATACAACCAGACAAAAATGTGGTACACTGTTAAAAATTTTGTTCCACCTTGCACCAAAAATTGATTTCAATTCAGCTGCAACCAACTTTTGGTGCTAAGTTTCACGATTTAATGGTGCTTATGGTCCGAGGTAGCACCATTAAATCGTGAAACAGCACCAAATGTTGGTTGCAGCTAAATGGGAACCAATTTTTGGCGCAAGGTGGATCCAAATTTTTAATAGTGTACTGTAAGGACTTAAATGGAAGTTAAATTTATAGACTAAGCACTTTTTGTTGGGAAAGATTATGGTATATATGTCTATTAATTGTGGTTTTGATCATTTAAGAAAATGTGAATAATTTAAATTTTTTAATATTTTTTGTATTCAATTATGTTTCAGATATCATTTTCCCATGACCTCAGTGCTAGCTTCTAGACCGTGAGGTTGCGGGTTCGAGTCCCGTGTTTGGCATGGGTGTTTGTAAATGTATGTTGGCTTGTCTAATGACGAATGTTTCGGCGCATTATAGCCCTCGTGTTGCTGACGGCGCCAGATAATCTGAAAACAACCAACCAACCCCTGACCTCTGTAGTATATAATATTGTTTGATTTGTCGATTTCTGCAGGCACTAAACAGAGAAATTTTAATTATGAACTTATTACAGTTTTACCGTTTTTAGTAAGGGAATGTGTCCATATTAGTCATAAGTAAAGTTTAAAAATTTATTAAATTTCATTGGTAAACAGATTGGAATTTTAATTTTTGAATGAGGGCTTTTTTTGCTGTCTGACTTTAAGATTGAAACCCCCCCCCCCCCAGCTAATGAATAAAAATTCAATAATCATTCCAGTTACTAATGATTTTTTTTTTTTTTTTTTAATTCGACCAACCTGTTATTTAAAAGAAAACTTAATAAGAACCTTCTAAATTAAAAAAATGAAAGAAAAAATATAAATGTAAAAAACTTAAAACATATCTTGCATCCGATGATTATAGAAACACAACTACATCAGAGCACAGATGGGTAATTCTCAGCTGTACATACGATACATTTGGGCTCTTTTTTCTGCTCGTAAACAAATTAGAATTATAAAATTATGATGAATCTAGTAGTTATGTTTATGATTTACAATACGTTACTAGTTGGTTTAAAAGTTATATTGAAAAGTAATTATTTTTATAAGGTCAAATATACATTTATAAGCCAACGACGCACGGGACACGTCTGTGTCCCGTACGTCGATGGATATAAATGCATATTTCTCCTAGTTAAAGTAATTATTTTTCCACCAAGCAACATTATATAAAATAAAAACAAAACTATTAGATTCATCTTAATTTTATAATTCTTATATGTTTACTAGCACAAAAAGAGCCAAAATATCCCGTGCTTGAGCCAGAGAATTGCCCACATTCTTCCTCTTTTCTATAAAACAAATCCAAATACTTTTCATCTCGTCTACAAAACTATTAGATTCCTCTTAATTTTATAATTCTTATATGTTTACTAGCACAAAAAGAGCCAAAATATCCCGTGCTTGAGCCAGAGAATTGCCCACATTCTTCCTCTTTTCTATAAAACAAATCCAAATACTTTTCATCTCGTCTACAAAACTATTAGATTCCTCTTAATTTTATAATTCTTATATTTTTACTAGCACAAAAAGAGCCAAAATATCCCGTGCTTGAGCCAGAGAATTGCCCACATTCTTCCTCTTTTCTATAAAACAAATCCAAATACTTTTCATCTCGTCAACAAAACTATTAGATTCCTCTTAATTTTATAATTCTTATATGTTTACTAGCACAAAAAGAGCCAAAATATCCCGTGCTTGAGCCAGAGAATTGCCCAGATTCTTCCTCTTTTCTATAAAACAAATCCAAATACTTTTCATCTCGTCAACAAAACTATTAGATTCCTCTTAATTTTATAATTCTTATATGTTTACTAGCACAAAAAGAGCCAAAATATCCCGTGCTTGAGCCAGAGAATTGCCCACATTCTTCCTCTTTTCTATAAAACAAATCCAAATACTTTTCATCTCGTCTTTATTACGAGGAGTGGATAGCTTTTAAATCCAAAAGATTCTCCATTCCTCTCCAGCTATTTTGAAATGCATACGAGTTCGCACGTTTCTGAAGAACGCGACTCTTCTGAGTCAATATTCTCAGAAGAACATCCTGTGAATGAGGCAGCAGCAGCGTCATAAAGAGTCCCCAAGCGTCAGATCGAAATGCCACAACGCATAAAATCAAGACGAACGTCAAAAGTCTTCCTGCTCTTACCTTCTTATCCACACGTAGAACTTGAAGAAAGTTAAGCGACTGCTTCATACTCATTCAATAGAAGACTTTCCATTTGATTGGTTTGCACGGCACTCACTTTTGAAGAAAGCGAGGATGTAAGTCGGGAAATGGTTGATTGAGGCAATGACGTAAGTCGGGCTTATAAGTCGAAGCAAAGAGGGGTCGGATGTCTTCTTTCTGACTTAGAAAATTCAGAAAAAGGTTCATTTGTATTTTTAACGCTCTCTTGTATTTTTGGAAATACATGATAAAGAAGTTTTAAATTTTGAATGTAAATTATACTTTTGTAATAACGTGAAAATGCTTTGTATTTTCCGTTTTAAAGTAGATGTATTTTATAATATTTTTAATAATGTTTAAATTTTAATTTATAGAAGGATTCAAAAGGGATGAAACATTAAAAAAAAAATTGTGACCAGAGCAAAGTTTTTTGATAAAGTAATCGGTACTGTCCCTTGCCCCACTTTTTTTTTTTTTTAACTTTACTACAAAACTCTAATAATTAGACTTAAAAAATATTAGATTACAACACAGAAATGCTAGAAAGAAACAAAGATGCTTACAGCTGAATTTGTTGATAAAATAAACTTTGTTTGTGTAAATAAACTTTGTGTAAATAAACTTATTTTTTTCTAAACATTTCTTTAGCGCTGGAATCCCCCATACTTTCAGTTCTTCGATCTACGGAACTTTCAAATGTCTTGTTACGAATGGATTTTCTCTGTAAATATTACAGGCCAAACTAGTTTGTCCTGAAAATTCCGTTGATTTTTTTTTCTGGAAGTTCATAAAAAAAAAGTTTTTTCTGGCAACTTTCAGAATAAATTTGTTTTAAAAGCCCAAATCAATTTATTCTGACGTGTATAAGATAAACTAGTTAGTCACAGGAAAAGCTAGTTAATCCTGGTGAGTTTAAGATAAAGAGCTTTGGTAAAAGTAAAAAAACTACTGGGTCATAAAAAAACTCTGTCGATAAATGGACCTCTAGCTTCCGTTCCGTTCAACAGATCGAAGTGAGATTTCAGTTATAGTTATTTAGATACATGAGCTCGAGATTCTGTGAATGGCAACAAAATGGCCCTCACGGTTACGGTTATAGTTCAAAGAACATGAAATTTTCGAATGGCAACACCTACTTTTTCCTGGCGCAAAATGTTCAATATATGCGAAAACTCTAAAGAGCGCTGAAACGATACGTGTGTCACAAAAAGAAGGACGCGTTATAGTCCGAGAGGCGACTGCAATTTTTGGACCTCATCGAACATCATTCTGAATTTTTTATAGAAATTGGAGAAAAGTGAGTAGATTACGAATCCACTGGTCTGCCGTGGCAAAAATGGCCGAAACTGATCAAAAATCGACTTGGAATGAGTTTAACTAAAATCCGATTGCCAAATATGTCATAACTTGTCAAAAAGAGAACAAACTTTTTCCTCTGGCAACCCACTGCATTTTGATTTTCAATGAGAAAAAGCGTAAACGATTTCTGATCTCTAGCTCGGAAAACTTGTATCTTTTAAAAGTAAGCCAAATTGGCGACATCAGTTACGTCATCAGTGACGTAATGTTTATTGCCAATTTGGCTCATTTGTGAGAAAGCCATAGCCACACATCCGAATCGTTTGCAACCTTCTTAATTGAAAATTAAAGAGCGAGTGTTACCAAATAAAAAAAAAAATGCTCATTATTTGGCACGTTATGGCGCATTTGGCAATTGGATTTAGTTCAACTTATTGAAAGTTGATTTTTGACCAGTTTCGGGCATTTTTGCCAAGGCAGACCAGTGGATTCGTAATCTACTAACTTTTCTCCAATTTCTATAAAAAATTCAGAATGATGTTCGATGGGGTCCAAGAATTGCAGTCGCCTCTCAGTCTATTATACACTCACAAAAAACAGACCTGCGAACGGCCAACAAAAACACAATTGGGGCGTACGTGGAAAATTTGCATATGACAGACGCCAAAGTTCACATGGGTGCCATCACATGCAATTTTATCGGTTTTCTAAGCTAAATATCTGACGAATGGTCTTCTTGTGCCCCGATCGTCTTTTAGTTGGCCGTTCGCAGAGCTGCTTTTTGTACGTGCTTAACGCGTCCGTTTTTTGTGATACACGTACCACTCCAATGCTTTTTAGGGTTTTCGCATGTGCTGAGCATTTTGCGACAAGAAAAAATAGATGTTGCCATTCACAGAATTCCGAGCTCATGCCTCTGAATAACTATATCTGAAATCTCATCTCGATCTGTTGAACGGAAAGGAAGCTAGAGGTCCATATATCGGCAAAGTTTTTTTATGACTACCCTGTACTTAGGAATTTTGATTGGCCTGTAATATATATGAGGAAGTGTGGAAACTCAAATAACTTTTAAACATATCAAGATAGAATTGTGAAACAAGTCTCTAGTTATTGTAAAACGAAGATGTGCAGTCATATAAGAGTGACTTCAACGCCCCTGGTGGGGTTTTCGAAGGTTATCCAATCCATTTCGGAAACTATGCGAGATATCAAAAAGCTTTTTTTAGTTTGAAATGCTGCTTTACTTGTTTAGAGCACTTAATTAGAAGTCCATTGATGTATATCCTTTCTCCAGCTCAAATGTATCACTAATCGCCTTATAGAATTGTTAAGCGGATTAAGCATTATAATCCTATTTTGATAACAAAATAATACATTTGAGCAAAATACAATTATTTTGAAATACATATTAAGTTTGCTCAATGTTTCAACGATTGGCAGTAATACACATCTGCACTCGAGCAACAAACCCATTGTTAGATATTATTTTTCGATTCCCAATTAGATTTTCAAGAATTCCACATGGAAATATTAAATCTTCTAACTAATGATTTTTGTTTACAAATAAGACGTATTATAATACTAACACGATGTCTTTTTATTCTTTTGTAGTTGTTCTTTTTCTCTTTTATAGTTTTTATTTTCATAGTTTTTGAGATACAATTGATACCCTTCTTAAATCCCCACAGCCCCATTTTTATGGTAGGGCATACTCGTTTTACTATAGGCATACTCGTTTTACTATAGGCATACACATGTTTCACGACCAGCTTTAAACATTTAAAAGCTATTTACGAGTTAAAATACTGACTTTGTATATAGGTATATAAATCCCATAAACACTCTTTTAACCCTCTAGTATATTATTCTTTTCCGTTATGATACAACTAGTGGCCATGTAACTGGTATTTATTACAAAAAGTATACTAATGCAAATATTTTCTAAGGTATAAACGATCTTAGTATGATGGATATAAATCATTACAATTTCAAATTCCAATAAAATATATTAGTTATTACTCAAATTTTACTCCCAAGTTGTGTAGCATATATGCTATACTACACTATTAAAAATTTTGTTCCAACTTGTACCAAAAATTGGTTCCCATTTATGCAACCAACATTTGGTGCTTAGTTTCATGATTTAATGGTGCTTACAGTCCAAGGTAGCAATATTAAATCATGAAACACATTTTCAGCTAAATGAGAACGAATTTTTGGTGCAAGGTGGATCCAAATTTTTGATAGTGTATGCACTAGAGGATTAAGATACAAGGTCCGGCTATTAATTTCCAGGACTGACGTAACTGTAGGAAAACGAAAAGCCGGAAGATGGCGCTAATGATTGCATATTGAAGAGCGTTTTCTTGCGCATGTGCAGTGCAATCGGCGCCATTCTGAAGCGAGTGACTCTCGTGGAAAGGCGTATTAAAACGTAGCTCATAAATTCCTGTTGTCGAAGTGAAAATGAAGCAAAGAATTAAGATTAAATTTTGCTTCAAATTGGGTGTCCTATCCAGGTACGCAGGGTCAGTATCAGCGTTGTCGATAAGTTCGCCACATGCGTTCAGTCTCAATTGCTTTTGTTCGTCCCTTAAATGGTGAGGAACGAATCTGGAACAAATCATGCGTTTGCCTAGGTCTTGCGTCAAAATTCCTGGAAATTAATAGCCGCACCTTGTATATACATTCAATATTTGTCCAATTTGTAAGCATAAGAATATGCGTCGTAGTTGCTAAGTTTGTGGCTACTTTCAGGATTATTTTCAGCATTAATGGATATGAAATATTTCATCCCCGTTACTAGTATTGGCGACTTATTAGTATTGGAGAATCATATTGATATATTTCATAAATTCTCTTTCATATATAATTTAAATATCCAAATGTTGTGATGAAATACAATTTAGAAATTGAATTACTTAATCTCTTTTAGAATGAATCACATAATTTATCACAATCCACTTTTCATGTTCCTTTTCAATATATTGTACTTCGTTTAATCAAATTATTTTAATTCGTAAGAATGTTGTCAATGAAATAGAGCTATATTGATAAAATTCGTATGAAAAAATTAGATAATACTGCGCGTGAAGATAGGCTAGATGAAATGCAATTTTAACATATTTTTAGAATTTAATTCAATATTTTTTTTTTTTTACGTTAAGGCATTTTAACTAGTTATACTTCATTAAATGGTTGTTTTGTAGATTTTTCTTAATCAAATGACGATTAATGATATTGAAACTACTATTAAAACCACTTCCCAACAGTACATACTCTAAGAACGTTCATTATAATTTAATTAAATATAAATTTCTGTTAATTTAAGAACACGTTTGGATACGAATTCTACAGTTAAGTTGTTAAAAGATTCTTTAATCATAAATAAATCGAATACAGGAGCAACATGATTTAAACATTTACTAAAAATGTTACGCTCTCAATGTAAGTCGCGCGACAAAACATCCTAATTAAAATTGAACGCACCTGTAAGAGGTGCACCTGGTGAAATTCTGCGAAATTGAAATCCTGTCTGAATAAAGCATACACGAATAAACAAAATCATCTTATTAAGATCGGAAGTGTATAGGAAAAGCCAATGCAGTCCGAGTTAAAGTGCATCCGAATTTTAAAACTCGAATACATTTGAATAAATTCATAAGCGAGTCAAAATAATCAGCTTATTCTAGATTTCCGAATGCTTCAAAATCCAGAGGCGGTCTAGGGTGTGAGTTATATATTATTTACCCTTTTCGTATTCCTCAGTTAGGGGCAGCATATTTACGCCAGGGAAAAATTCATCAGTGGTGTGATCCATTAACTTTGGACGCAGCGTAAAGGAAGTAAACCTCCAGATAAATTTAATTATGGCACTGCATTGATTGCTTGGGGGTTGCTGCAATCTCGACATCTTAGAAAGAGGTCTGAAGAGAAGGAAGTGTTTCATCTTGCACTCTGCTTGCATTTCATTTTTAAGGTAACTCAGGATGGGAGTAATGGAAAAAAGGATTCATCTGGAAGTAGCTTTCTTTACAGAAAAATTAAATGAGACTGCATTCAGACTCTGATGTATCCAATCCATTAAGAAGAATAACTCAAATCAGAGTCACGCACTTGTATGGATGCGGAGATTTCGAATGAACAAAGAGCTGACACTCTGAAAACGTTCACTGTAAACTGCCGTCGTATAGCAGTTTCCACTTACATCTTCCTATAGATTTCTTCTACCGTTAATTACATATTCCTTCAGGTTTCTTCTATCATCATTATTTATCATTATTTAGGGTGTCAACAACTCTAGAATGTCACATGAGCATTTATTTCACACTGGTATATTACTTTATTACAAAATTACATTATCCTATACATTTATACTAAAAAAATTTACATTATTTCGTGTGTATATACTGCTTTTTATGATTTCGACGGAAATAAAGTTTTAAGATATCAGACTGATGAAATAGTAATTATACGCTTAGAAAAAGTACCCTATGGGCTAAATCCATTAATTTATAGACAAAAGGGTGATAATTTAAGCAGGCTTAAGTAATTGAAGTAAATTGAATTTTTTTTTTTACTTATTATAGTAATTATTTAATTTATGTGCTAATTTTACTCGAAAAGTCTACTTGTGAAGGCTTATCTAACATTTTCGTATTGATAATTGTCAAGAACGAGTTCTAAAATTTCCTGTGTTCTAGTGTGAAACACTAAGATATAAATAATTCTCACTTTGTTTTAACTCACATTTGGAATATGATTACAAAATAAGTAAATGTTATATGTGTAATAAATTTAATAATTTTATCTGTCTATTAGCATGATCTAAAATAATACATTTATTTAAATTTGATTACTATTTACAATTGATTTAATGCTGCAGTACAACTGCTATAGATTTCGAAATTTTATATTTTTATGCACACAAGCATAAATATCCTTTTGGCAAATCTGAAGTATCTAAATACATAATTTATATACAAGAAAAAGGTAGAATAAGGCAATTAAGGAAAGAAAAGCTTTAATAGTGTGTAAAATTGAGTTAAAAATACTTAAAATACATAGTTGTGAAAAAAACCTATATAATTGGACCAAACTACTTATTAGATTAACTATGAAAATCAGGTCAATCCACTCAGTTTGGTTATGTTTGAAATGTATACTGTATATCAACACTGCAATTTATTATTTAAAATTTTTAAGGTGTATGTATACCCTAGAACTTTTTTTTTTTAGATTCTGAGTTTAAAAATCCAATTCTTTTTTACATTAGTTAGAAAGTATATGATTAAAATAATTTCATAAAAAAATTCAAATTTCGGCAATTGTTAATTTGTTAATTAAGCTTTAATTAGATAATTAGTACCTTTTTCAAACAATGATATATCACATTCGAATTTACTTAGAAACGCAGTTCTACTTGGAAACCATTCGAAATATTATTCTTAATGTTTTGAAAAACTCAATTAAGTTTCTTATATAGAAGAGTTTTTGTTTTACAATTTATTTTGTGTGAAAACATGAAAAAAAATTCATATTTTCAAAGAATTCTAAGTTTTAAAAATGCCTAAAAAATCAATTTCTCAACCAATATTATATAATTGAGTTTCAAAACATCTAGCATATTATATAGATTACTATGATGTAAAAAAAAATTATAATTAAACATTTTGTTGTTGAATTATCGTTGTTTGAATAAAGCGTGACATAATCAAAATAATGTTCGTCAGAAAACAGGTTTAAAGTTTTAAAATCGTGGTATCTAACAGGGGAAGTACTACCTATAAATGATTGTAACTTAAAAAATAGTAAGGATATTTTCAAACGTTTAGTATTGTTTGAAATCTAAAGTATCATAGAATATTATGATATAATAACAAAAAAAATTAAAAATTTTATCAATTTTCTTGAATTGTAGGGTATACGTACACCTTAAATCAAAATCTTAATCTGAATGTCAATACTAAACAGAGTATTTAAATAAGAAATATAGTCAAATTTCCACGATCAATTTAACATTAAATAGTTAGTTGAAGGCCCCTAGTCTTTCCTGTGTCAGATATTTGTGCAACATTTTGTATCATACAATGTCACGGAGCACGCAAAATGGATGAATATCATATGATATTGCTATCTACTTCACACTAATGATCCCATTATCTCCATCGACAAAATAGTTCGACGAGATGAAACTCTTATTTGCATAATTAACCTCGCGACACTTTACTAATAACAGGATCACGGGATTTAATGTGATGACGTCCAATAAACTTATCAAAGAGGAAACACTTTGTTTCTTTTTGTGAGTGCCTTTTAGAGATTTCTTGCTCTAGAACTTGCTTTCGATATTAAGGTATACATATACAATTGAGATGATTTTCTTTCATTTTTAGATAATAGTTTCGAAGAATATTAGAATTAAAAATGATGCATTTTTATATTTAAACTTTTTTTTCCGTCAATTTTTTAATCGGCTAATTGAAATTAAAGTGACTAATTAGGACATTATTAGAACACACATAAATAAACTTGTAATTAACTTAGAGGTATTATTTTTATTGCAAATAAGAGATATTATATTGACGCATGTTCCTATGGAGCATTTTGAATTTAGCTTCAATATTTATTTAATTATAAGTTTTTAAATAAAAAGTTTAAAAAAATACATAGTTTTTAACAAAAAATTAAGATTAAAATATGCATAAAAAATGTGTTTATAACAATATATATTAGATTCTCCATAGAAAACACATTCACAACTATTGTCTACAAAACAAAATTAGAATTTTGTAAATCGGACAATTTATTATGAAGTTATGACCGTTGGCGTTAAAGTCATATAACACCAAAATGTCATTCTTCAGAAAACGCGTTTAAAGTTTACTACACTAATGAACGCAATACAAAACAGGTTCACAAAACCTACTGTAATTTAAAAAGTAATTTGAGTCTCAGAAAGATAATGGTATCATTTTTATGGTAATGAATTCGGGAGTATTTTAAAACCAAAAAACAAAAAAGCAGACTTGAGTCAAATTTCAAAATTCCTAGTGTATATGTATATCTTAAACAAGATGCTAGTCAAATGCTAGTTTAATTAAAAAAATATTTTTAGTAATATATTATACTAATTTTACCTTTTTAAATATGTGTGTGTCGACACGTTTTATATTGCTTATTAAGTTTGAAAAAATTCTAATTTTATTAATAAATGTTCTTAGTTAATTAAGTTCTAATAAGTTCAACAAGGTTCTATAGAAGTCAATAAGATTTAAAAAAACTTAACGCATTTCAATCTACATAGCCATTAACAATAAACACATTTACTCTGAATTGTTTTGCAAGTTTTATGTTAAATTAATTTGCAAAAAAAATCATTAATACACACACGAAACGCATGTTTAACAAACAAGAACCTACGAAATTTTTAAAAACTTTGACAGTTCAAATATGTGACCAGAAGTGTTCTATTTTTTTTTTTAAAACTTAGTCGGAAAAAGTTCAAATACGTAAACTAAGTACTATACTCAAAATAAGTATAACTTAAGTTCAATGTGTTAAGTTCTAATAAGTTAAAGTATTTTATTCTATCAAATAATGAATAGTACAGTTGTGTATTCTGAAGTTTTTACAAAGTTTTAATTAAAAGAAGTTTTGAACAAATCATTAAAATACAACATGATTGTTTTTGAAAATTTTACATTTCAACTTTTAAATACATAAATGACCCTTAACGGGTATGATAAATTTGATATTTCAAAACGTTCTCAAAGATTTACCAAATTTCCATAAAAGTAAGTTTTAGATAATGATATATTTTTGAAAAATGCAGGAGATTTTATTCAATATGTCAAGTGTCAAGAATTTTTACTGTAAAACATTTTTATTTCTCCTTTACAATTATTTTTTAGACTAGTTCCTTGTGTTTGGAATTCCAGGTTAAGAAGCAAATTTTAATGTTTCACAATGTAAATACTTATTGAAATCATCTCTAATGGAGACTTGTTGAAATGTTTTAAATAAATTATAATATATCTGCAATGTTTTACATGAATAAATGTTCATTTCTTTGTTCAGTTTTTTAAATTTCATTAAAAATATACTTTAAGGATCATATATGATTTTGGTAAATTACAGTTCGTTTGATTTATTTCTAAAATGAATCGTAATAGTTTATCAATATACACTTAAAATCGCGAATTTAATAGTCAGTGTACTCAAAATTCAGTTTAGTTCAAAATGTCAGTTCAGAACAATTAACGTTGTAAAATAGTTTTAGGATAAACTATCGCAACTTTTATGAAGTTTGAAATAGAAAGAAACTGTTTTTTTTTTTTTTTTTTAGACTTTGGCAACATTAAACTTTGTGTTTCTTCTGTATTTTATTACAGCAGGTGGCTGAAATTTTTTAAAGGTGTAGGTATACCCTACAGTTCATGAAAATCGATCAGAATATTCATTTTTTTTTATTATATCATAATATTCTCTGATACTTTAGCTTTCAAACAATACTAAACTTTTGAAAATATCCTTAATTCAACAACAAAATGTTCAATTATAATTATTTTATATCATAGAAATCTACATAATATGCTAGATGTTTTGAAATTCAATTATATGAAATTGGTTGAGAAATTAATTTTTTAGTGATTTTTAAATTCATTGAAAATGTTAAATTTTTTTCATGTTTTCACACAAAATAAATTGTTAAAAAAAACTATTCTATGTAAGAAACTTAATTGAGTTTCAAAACATTAAGAATAATATTTCGAATGATTTCCAAGTGGAATTGCGTTTCTAAGTAAATTAGAATTTGATATATCATTGTTTGAAAAAGGTACTAATTAGCTAATTCAAGCTTAATTAACAAATTAACAATTGCCGAAATTTGAATTGTTTTTATGAAATGATTTTAATCATATACTCTCTAACTTATGTAAAAAAGAATTGGATTTTTAAACTCAGAATTAAAAAAAAAAAATGTTTTAGGGTATACGTACACCTTAATGGGCCAAAAGCACTTTAAATGTACTGAAATCATATTTTGTGACTACATTTTTAATGTGCCATGTTCTCTTTCATAATTTTATTTCAAATAATAATTTAATTTATTTGAAATGCAGAAGTTGTGAAATACCATTTGGATGACTTGTCATCGTATAGGAAACTCATTTTGAGCTACTTTTTCAGATAATTTGATTCAACCTAGACTTTAGAAAATTATATTTTACCATAGTTATACATAGAAAATTATATTTTACCATAGTTATATATAGAAAATTATATTTTACCATAGTTATACAACTAAAAAGATTTTTTAATGTGTTTTGTAAAAAATTTCAGTTAAATATTTTTTTAACTGGTTGTTTTATGAGAGTCGACGAATTTTCTATGAATTGAATGACACCGATCGCCGAACGTCCGAAATTGCCCTAAAGTACGTTGTTGACTCTTAAACAAGATTTTTAGTACACTTTTCAACTGCTTAACAATAGTTGGAATATTATTCCCGAGTTCAAATCTGTTTCGTTGCAAATTATTATTGAAAGGAAAATAGTAAGAATTTCAAGCAAGACCTGACAATCAACCGACATCTCGCATGCCAAAGGTGCCAGGTTCGAATCCTGGGTTAGGCATGGATATTCGTTGTGGTTCGGAATCCACGTTAAGCTGTATATCCAGGCCTGATTAGCCGTTATTGTGCACAAAAATAGGTCGTTGAGCTTACAAACAAACCAAACAAAAAAATATAATTAGGATACGTGTTTTCAATTTTTCATTCTTATTATCCTCATGCTCAATAAGTATAAATCAAAAAAAAAAAAAAAAAAACATGTGCATGTCGTTGGAAGCCTGAAATCGGCTTTTATTTTTGTACGTTAATTTTTTGTTAGAAAGTTTATAAATACAGTACCAGATTACTATGCATTTTTTTTGTTAAATTTACAGAGTTTTTAAAGAAATTAAAAACATTGCACTTTTCTCGACCAAAATCGACGTTTTTTTCTATTAAAAATATAACATATATTAAAGAAATATTATATTTTATATTTATTTTATTTATACTATGCATAACTCCCGTAGTAACTGAGAAGAAAACTAAATCAATCATAATGTGGCTTTTAAATAGCAAATCAAACAGTGTCACCCAAATGATATTTTCAAGTAGTTGCTGTATAAAAAAAAATTAAATAAGGTAAGATACTATAAAAATGCAGCTCTAAATCTAGTGGAATATTATTCTTGGTTTATCCTTGTTACAGATTTTATTTTTTAGATAAAAGATTATCTTACTTTTTTATTTTAAATTATAAATTATCATTGAGGCCTGTTTAAAAAATCTACACAGATATTAATTTTAATTGTGACCACTGCTGTACCATTGAAGAGGAATGTTAGATAATGATAACAAGATTGCAGCTCCCTTTAGATCGGATGGTAGTGTTTCGGAGCTTTGAACATCAGAAAATTACTTTAAAAAATGAAAAACAGATCAAATAAGTTGGGAGCACACAACGTAAAACACAAAACGAATAAGAAATTACCCAAGTTTCGCCTCACAAATCAAAGCACTATTAAAACAATTTTGAGTGCTCTCAACTTTCCACACGCTCAAAACGAAATACAAAAGGAAACAACTTCGGCACTCGCCAAACAAAAACTAAATTGAACAATTTTCGCGGGTTTTTCCCTCAGTTTCCGAAACACAAATTCAATTTACACTCTCCCGCGCGCGAGCCCCCTGATTTATTTACTTTTCTTCCAAGGCTATAAAAATCTTAACACAGCAGCCAGCGCTCTCCAAATCATCAAACCCCGCTTATAGAGAAGAAAACAACGAAATCCAGAAATCTATCCAGTATATAAAGTAGAAAGAATGGAAGAGTCGCACGAAATTTTTCGGAAAAAATGGAAGCTAACTCTGAATAGATTCTCCCTTGACCCTACAGGACACAATAGGGGGAAGGGGGCAGTTTGTTGACAGGTCTGGAGAAGAGTTCTTCGTAGAGGGGTCTGTGCCATCTGTGATCCAATAAGAGCATTGTTCTTCTCGATCCGAATTGGGTGGGCATTGGAGAAAAGGGGGCAAAAGAGGCATTCTCTCTCTCTTTGGTAGATTTGTGCATTTGTAGGGGGAGGGATTTGTCCTCTTGGGATTAGCCTATGTTCAATCTTGTCCTCTTCTTTTTGCGTCTCCTCATCTCCTGGGGATATCCGCTTTTCTTATTTTTTCAAGATATGGACGGTTTGGAGAAAATATATTTATTGATAGAATTTTTTTTTTTTTGCTTTGGAGTTGGAAATTCGAGAGGCGGGTGTCTGAAGGTTCTGTTTGAAAGCTGGTTTGTGGAAGCTGGGGACAAGGGATTACTTAGATGGTGGTGCGGATTGCCACGAAGAGGGATTTTTTTTATATATATAAAGCGGCAAAGTTAGAAAAAAAAAGGTTTGAAAATTCAAAATTAACAACACTATACCTTTTTTCGAATTTGTAAATTTTATTTAACAAATTAAATATGTTTCTAATTCGATTAAAATTAATACTTTCTCATGGTATCCAGACGTGTGGCAGAGATGTGAAGAGAGAAATACTAGCTCAAGTGTCAGCTTCAAGTCATCTGACCAAGTTCAAAATTGAAGGGCCTAGTGGATGAAGGGAATATGTACTGAAAAGTAACTTTTGAGATATTACCGCTTAAAGATTTATTTTTGTATCCTTTAACATGTATTCTTCATCAATCAAAATATCCATTTATAAGCATTTTTAAGATCCAGAATAAGTGATACAAGTTAGCTTTATTATGAAACTTGGCTTTAAAGAAAATGTCACATACCCCCTTCATCCACTTTCCCCTTCAATTTCGAAGTGCAATTGTTGACGTTAATAGTGTTACTATTGCGATGCAGAAAGGCTTTGGACCAAAAAAAATTTAACAAAAAATAGGATATTTTTTTATGAATTCCATGTTAATCCAGTAGCTGCTAAGAATATGCTTGGTATAAAATTGTAACATTTGTCTGCTAAATTTATTTCATGTCCTATTATAAATTGAATTTTAATCACATGAATCCATTTTATAAAATTATCTCACCTTTATATGATATCTTAACATATTTCCCTTGTGACAGTATCCAAAATTAAACGGTAGGATTGGCTCATGGTAAAGATGGATTGACTCTTTCGTGTCCCCAGCAGTACAAATCCGCTGGCCAATATCGGCTCGACACTGGCCAATCCCGATGGACTGTTCTAGTTGCTAGGGATTTCGGCAATCTCGCCCAGTACTGGCAAAAATATACTGGAAGTTTTTAAATGTTGATGCAGAGTTTTAAAATTGAAATATAGTCTTATAAGAAATGACGGAGGGGTAAAAAATATGTTTTGTGATGGTGTTAACATGTTTATTTAAAAAAAAATCGTGTATTTTGGAACGATGATCGAGTTTCGGCATGGACTGGCCACTCTTCCCAGAAACCCTGTTTACAACATTGACCAATATCGCTGTGCTACATAGGAGTGAAATAGCTTTTTAAATAATTAAAAATGATTTATGGCACACATGGGTGGCATATATTTCTACCAATTTACTTAGGAATATTTTTTGGTACTCAGATAGCAGGTTTTTAAATATCTCTCTGAACACTAGTTCAGTATTATAATTTATCATAAATACCATTTGATCCATAATTTTCTTTATTTTTATGCTTTTGCACGTAGAACTCTGATGTTTTCTTGTCTATATGAAATTGTTTTAAGTCACCATGAATAATTCTACCGCTATGTTTATCAACTCTAATGACAGCTTCCTTCATACTTCTGGGTCCATTTTTTCCTAACTCAAACATTAATTTTGGGTGAAATATAATTTTTATTACATTAAATTAATAAGTCAGATTAAAAAGTATAGTAAAAAAGAGGTTTTATCATATAGAAAAAAATGGTAGGAATAGACGTGAGAGTTGCACTAATACAGAGTTTAGATTACATACGCAAATATATAAAACGAATGAAATGCTTTAATGTACGAGTTGAGATAAAACAAGCAAATTATACATTAATTAACAGTTTTCCATTAATGTCATTAATATCGATAACATTCCTTTTAAGGGGACATAGGACACGTTTGCCAAAATTCTTTAGTTTTGCCAAGAATTAAATAAAATTTGGCATAAACATAGAAGATGTGACTTTAAACAAAACAACACAATTTGAGCAGATAATATAAAATAGATAGTAAATTATTGAGAAAAATGCATTAAAATAACACGAAATTTTAATTTTTTTCAAAATGCTCCTCGCGACACTATATATTGACGAACATGAAAGAAAAATTTGAAGTTGTTTATCAATATATTATAAACATTTTCAAACATGCTTTTATCTTTAGGTGCAATAGTTGAACAGAAATAAAATTTCAAACTTGGCGCCAGTGATTTCTCTTTAAAAAATGCACATACTTCAAATTCCCAACATGAAAAAATATATAAAAAATTATATGACATAAAAAAGCATGTGTAAATTTCTTTATAAAACATTAAAAATTATTAATACAAACAAATTAGGTGGATTTATCAAAAAATGAATAGCAAGGAGCTTTTCGAACATAAGTAAAATGGGAAAAAGCAAAGCTGAGAAAAACGCATTTTTAGCCTTTGCCAACAAGTGTGCGATGCTTTAAAATAGTTAGTTAAAATAAAGATTTTACCACTTAGAAATCATCGGATTTCAAAAATTCAAACGCGAAATTAAAGCTAGTGGCATAAGCAATTTTTATAGAATGAAAACAAAAAACGTCATTTTTGGTGATTTCAGTGTCCCATGTCCCCTTAAGTATTAACTTTCCTTTAGGTAATAAATGAGAAACTTGTCCTTTCCTGAAGTCGATTCCCCCTCTACCGAAATTTTTAGTTGTCTGCACTTTTTCCATAAACACGTCTGTACTTTTTCCATAAACACCCTAAATATTGAAATAAGATTCTAACGCTCACTCTTATGTGTTTGTTCAAAACATTATCAATATTAAGTGCTTCTTTTTCCTTTCGAGATTCCTTTAGAGTAGGGAAATCTAAAAGCAGTTAAAACCTAATTTTATGGCTTTTTATTTATTGCCATATTTTAAAGATATACAACATTACGAATAAAATACCCCATCTTTGAAATAAAAGATAGAGATCGAAAATGCATTTCTTAGTCCCAGGAGATTTATTTATGCGAAATAGTGATTTGTTGCAAATATCACATTTTACGAAACAAAAGTCTCCGGTTTCAACTATAGCCTAATATTTGTAACATTTGAATACAATTTACTGTATGCATTATATACTTTAGACATTTTTGCCTTTATATTACTATGGAGAACGTTTCTGGAAAATTTTCGATGTTTTCTGTTGTTTTTTAAACTATTTGCACAATTGTATGATTCGAAGCTTTTAAAATTTTCCATTTCGTCTGCCGCCGTTTTCTATGAATAATTTATAATAGATATGCTTTTATGTTACAGCTCTTCCCAACACTTTTTGAAAATAAGTAAACATTCTATCGCATCCAAGGAATCCTAGTGGTTTGGCAAATATACAGATTCTTCAACAAAAAAAAAAAAGTATCCTTTATTTGAATTTATCACAATAAATGTAGTAATCACTCAAGAAGATGAATCTTAAAATAAATATTAAAAAAATATTGAATAAATTATTAAAAAATATGCGTCATACTTTACTAGTCAGATATAAATGCTTTAATATGTTATATATTTCTATTCACATTCACCCTGCGTATACTAAAATGTGATGCATGCTTCCGTTAGCATTCACCCTGTGTATACTTGAATGTGATGCATGCTTCCATTCGCATTCACTCTATATATACTTGAATGTGATGCATACTTCCATTCGGATTCACGCTGTTTTAGTTTATTTAACTTCTGTTGATTGGCAGAGTAGTTGATTGGCACATCATTTGTTGTTACTCGATAGTATCTGGTAATAATATAATTGAATTTTTTGACGTTAGAAAAGAGATTATAAAGATTTTATGACCAATACATTAATTTGTTTATAATTGGCGAGATCCATCTTCATACAGTTTTGTATATTTTTGCATTACAGTTGGGCTTTCATGGATTGTCAACGGCGTTAAGTAAATTCAACCAACTTTATGATAGCTTTTCTATAGATCATTGGTTCCCAACCTTTTTAGTTCTGAGGATCATCTATTTTGGAAAAAAAGCTTAGAGGCCCCCTAGGTAAAAGAATATGTGCGTGTGCGTCAGTAATTAGTAAGTAATTAGTGCGTCAGTAATTACTGTACAAGAAAGATTAATAAAAATTATAAAGAAAGCAATTTTATTGTAATTACTTCTCTGTCACAACTTTAAGAAAACTAAGAAACAAGTGGTAAAAGTTTTTAAAAAATCAATGGAATTTTTTACATTGTTTGTCCCTTACGAAAAAGTCAATATCAGGATAAAAACTGGATAGTTTTAGCCATGTTGTTGAATTCATTCATTATTCACTAGTTACACCATCGAAGAATACAATTGAGTTATTCGATTGTTGCTAGCAATCGAGTGATTATCTAATTATAAAAATTAATATTTATTAATATTTATCTTGACTTATATTCTCGATCAGCATTCACGGCCCAATACTAATTTACTCGCTGTCCACAAGTGAGCCGCGGCCCATGGGTTGGGAACCACCCATGGGCCGCGAGATGTTGTCAATGATATATTGTTCAATTTTTTTTAAACACAGTTGGAATTTATAGTGAACTGAAGCAATTCGTATATCGTGGCTCTCCAACGTGTGCTTATGATTGAGCACACGGTCAAACATCATTTGATGTAAAATTATCTTTGATTTCCAATTGTTTGAATTCACACTCTATCACTACTATATCAAAATAAATATAGAGTATAATAACCTTTCTAGATATATTGACGAAGATCAGGTAGGAAAGGGAATTGTGCATACTATGCTGAACCAAGTATCTCACATCGGCATTTACTAAATTTTGTAGTTATATTATAAGCATAAAACTGCATGTCATTTCCATTCTTTCTAGTTTTGTTTTGTATCCTTTTGTAAGGTGTTCAATAATTGTAAGATATCCAATCATTTTTAGCTTTTAGATTTAAAATTAAAAAATTAAACATTCGTTCCAATGATATTTTATTAATTTACGTAACGTTATCGTTATACTTGTCGTTTTCAGTTATTAAGTTAGAAATTATGAAAATTAACTTATTCACATTGATATATATTTCCGTAAAGCTGGCTTTATATTCATGGAAATCACGAAAATAAACATTATTCTCATTTATATCATGTATTTATGTAACACTGAAGATATATTTATTGTGTGGTGACGCAATGAGTTCGTTCACCTGTCTTTATTCGTCAACCATTTTTGCTAAGTGAAACTTTGGTTTGCAAACTAAAACCAAAATGTGTCAATCAAAATCCTTAACAAATGAAAATATTTCATGAAGTTAACTTAGCCAATCACGGCACGAAGAAGGTGGAGTCAATTCATTCCTCACTAAGACCCGAACCGAACGGACACACTTCTGAGCTCTGATACCAATGCAAAAGGACCTATACTCCTTTCTTCTTAAGTTTCTTTTCTTTGTTTAATGTAGAGTGTGTTGTGTGATTAAATGTTTTATTATGGCCTCAACCTTCTGAATTCAATGACTCTAACCAGATCGGCAGATCAAACGGTATAGTGGTTAGCGTGCTAGCTTCTAGACCACGAGGTTGCGGGTTCGAGTCCCATGTTAGGCATGGGTGTTTGTAAATGTATGTTGGCTTGTCTAATGATGAATGTTTCGGCGCATTATAGCCCTCGCGTTGCTGACGGCGCCAGATAATCTGAAAACAACCAACCAACTAACCAGATCGCACCAACACCAAACGACCATAATCGCGTTAAGCATTTAGGTTTTTAACCTTTTGAACTCCAGAGGCGCCTCTCAGGCGCCACACGATTGGATGCCAAAACACGAGAGGACCTCTAGGTTCGATGCGGAAATTTGATGCAAGGCCAATGACTGTTTAGTTTTCATGAAGAAAATCCGTAAACGCCAACCGAACCTAAAAGGATTCGAGTTGCTGGTCCCTCCGCGCGAAAAAGGCCTGGAGTGCAAAGGGTTAATTATAAAGCGTTGCATTATTTTCATCAATATAACATATTTTCGTAACGCGACATGCGTTTATACCACGTATCTTACAACCAACCTATCCTTATTCATATCCTTTTTACAACGCATTCATATAAAAATGTTAAGAAATCGTTATGCTTAAAATGAAGCCCAGAAATATAGCATATGTATAAGAATTTAACTTTTTACCGCTGTCTTAAAATATAAACTATTCGTTAACTTGTATAGTTTGTCTTTATTTTTTGTAAAAAAATTGGAAGGTTCGGTAACTAGTTATCATCTATAAAAGAAATCATTTTGTATAGTAGAACAAAAAATTATCAAAGATTCGTGCTTAAGTAATTTCTACTCCTTTTATTCTTTGAATCTTTTATTTTTGCGCTTGATGCATGGCTTTGCTTGTATGATAAAGTGTCAACTTCAATAATTTATTTTTTTGCTTATAATTTACTTTCGGATTCAAACATATCATACACTTTAGAATTTCGGTGCCATATTAAGTATTGAATTATAAGATGAAAAGAGCGGTAACTTTTTAATGCAGCTGTTGAAAAATATAACCTTTCATTATAACTTATCAAACTTTTTCTTAAAGTCCAAGTTCCAAGTTTTTCTACGAACTTTTAAAAGCTTTCAAAATGTTTGAATTACAACTGAAAAATTCAAGAATGGATGCTCATAAAAGTTACAAAAGTTTTGATTTAAAAAACAAAAAAAGACGAAGTGTTTTCATCTGTTTCACTATAAGACAAGCTATGCAGTTTTCTACAATGAAAAAGTAGATAAACTATAAAAATGGAAGGTAGTTTAAGAAAAAGGATACTTTAAGAAATTTAAATTAGAAACATCCAGGAAAGTTTCTGCCGTTAATAAATACTAATTTTTCAATTATATATTTGTTTTAAATTCTTTTTAAGTTTTCCTCATTGGAAGTTGGTATATTGTTCTGTGTAATATGTACGTTAGCCATAGTACACTGTGTATTGTGTACGTTAACATTTGTTAGCTTTGAAGTATTCTACTTTAATTTAATTTAATTTTATTTTATTTTAAAGAAACAATCTCTATTTTCTTAAGATTTTGCCTCCATGAGTTTAAAGATAGTTATATATGGAGACACTTTTGCGCTATGCGAGGGGCTTCATTACCTGCTAAACTGTCTGTTTGAGTTACTGACTGTCTGCGTGGGTGAGGAGTGACTTAGTAACAAAACAATTCCAAAGTTTCATGTTTAAACAATGTACGTACGTTCTTTAAACAAGTGCATTTGCCATTCGTTAACTTTCTTTTGAATTATTTGACTTCAACTATAAATAAAATATTATTACTTTTTATTGAATTTTTATCTCTAAGAATATAAAAGTAATGTAGCCACTTTTACGTAATGACAATGCCTTATTACCTGTCAAAATGTGTGATTATTTGAGTTACTGACTGTCTGTGTGTAAGTGGCGAGTGAATTAGTTACACAACGATGTCAAAAGTTTAAGCATTTATTCTTTGTTACAGTTTTTCATTTTTACAAATACATTTTATGCTTGGATATTTTTCTTAATTTATAAACTTTAATCAGTTCTAGTTTATTTGTAGTGTCATTTCAGATTTCACTCTTTCTGTATGCCTGTACAAGTGTCTGGTTACTTGCCAAGATGTTATTGCCTTCTTAATGTTTTTCCAAAATAATTACACTTTTTGATTGACTGTCTGCTGAATAAGTGTATTTCTAAATATTTTTCTGAGTCGTTAAGTGCTTGCACGAATGTATTTTAAATTGAAGTGATTGTTTGAGCATCCCAATTTTGTATTAGGCAACTTGTATTTCATAAGCGGTATATATCTTGCATCACTATTTTATTTCAATAGTATAATACTCGGCATATGAGTTCTTACTCGAAATCAGTTGATTTTATAAAACAAAAATAAAACCTTTAACATGTTTTTAATGTACAAATTGAAATTTTTTGATAAACTAATCATCAAAATAACTTACCCTGAAGGAAATAAGTTAGTTATTTTTACAAACATAAATCTCATATTTGTTTATATACTTAGAAGGTTTCGTAGTTTTCGTAAATAAAGCAACAAACTCTTAACAAAGCAATCATGTAACAAGTAAAATTTTAGGTCCTTTTTATAACATACATTAGAGAAACACTGAAAACTTGTTCCAAACTGCAATTGCTTACTGGTAAAATTATCTCAGGAATATCATGTTTTGTAATATATATCTTATCCTGAAAAAATCTTGCTGAACACGCAAGTAGTAATGAGCAAAAATACCAACCATCACAAGTTGAAGAGAAAAGCGAAGGAATCTTTAGAAGAACAAAATAAGACATGGTTGCTCTCGGATATGGGTAGTGGGCAAACACGACACTAATCATCAAGGAACTGAAATGAACGAGATTTACCGTTTACTCTTTGTTAGGAACAGGAAATAATAATCAAAATATAATGTATATTTCATCTATATAAACTTTTATAGTGTACTGATAACTAAGAAGATTAAAGAAGATGCTAAGGAACTGATAAAAATGTAAGTTTATAATCTAAATAAAGACACTAAACGCGTTTAGTACATTTTGGATGCTAGGTATACATATACAATTGAGATGATTTTCTTTAATTTTTATGTTGTAATTTCAAAATGTTTGGCAGTATATCAGAATTAAAAATGATGCATTTTTATACATAAATTTTTCCGCGTTAATTTTTAATTAGCTTATTACAATTAAAATGACTAACGAACGGACATAAATAAACTTGTAAATAACTTAGAGATGCGATTTTTATTGCAAATAAAAGATATTATATTGATGCATGTTTCGATAAAGAATTGTGAATTTGGCTTCAATATTTATTTAGTTATGAGTTTTTAAATAAAAAGTTTAAAAAAATACATAGTTTTCATCAAAAAATTAAGAATAAAATGTATATAAATTTTTTTTATCGCAATATATATTAGATTCGATTCTAGTAGAAAACACTTTCGCAACTATTGTCTACAAAACAAAATTAGAATTTTATAAATCGGACCATTTATAGGGAAGTTATGACCGTTGGCGTAAAGACATGTAACTCCGAAATGTCATTCTTCAGAAGACGCGTTTAAAGTTCACTACACTAATTAACGTGATACAAAACAGGTTCACAAAACCCACTGTAATTTAAAAAGTAATTTGAATCTCAGAAAGAAAATGGTATTTTTTTTTTTTTAAATATTCACGAATTCATTACCTTTAAGGTAATGAATTCGTGAATATTTAAAAAAAAAAAAAAACCGCGGACTTTAGTCAAATTTCGCAATTCCTAATGTGTATATGCATACCTTAATTGCTTAACACACAAATCAAATTTACATTTGAAACGGTGGGGAATTTTGAGATAAGAACTGAATGCTTTTTTTTTTTTTTTGTTAACTGTTTATGATAATGAGCTTCTCTTTATTAAAGAAATAGAAATCTAGTTGAAGTCAAATTATATCTTGCACGATTGTCACTGTCACTAAAAGGCCACTTCTACTTAAGTTTCTGTTACATAAGGGCACGATATCGAGTATATAGAATTTGACTATATATTTAATGATTGAAATCTTCCCTACTTATCGACCAAACGGTATAGTGGTTAGCGTGCTGGCTTTTAGACCACGAGGTTGCGGGTTCGAGTCCCGTGTTAGGCATGGGTGTTTGTAAATGTATGTTGGTTTGTCTAATGACGAATGTTTCGGCGCATTATAGCCCTCGTGTTGCTGACGGCGCCAGATAATCTGAAAACAACCAACCAACCAACTTCCCTACTTATGGTTGAAGGTATATGATAACATAACCTCTGCCAAGTTTAGAGATTTTTTTTGCAAACAAAAATGCCACGAAGTTGCTGAATTTACCCATAAGCTTTGCAAGAAAACTCGTTACAGAATATCCAAGTTCAATCCAATATTTCTATTTTTCTATTCAGCAAATATCTATTGAAACATTCAAATAAGGTGCAGCTTGGATGGATAAATTATTGTACTTCTTACCCCAGTATCACAAGTCTACTGGATAATATCAGCTCAACTGTGGTCAATCCCGATGTGGACCTTGGCGCAGTGTGGCCCATGTGTTGCCCTTGCGCCTTTAAACTCCTATCAACCAACCAACCGATGTGGACCGTTGTAGACTGGCCGTTGCTTCAGATCTTAACCATTCTAGCTCAGTGCAGGGTAAAATATACTGAAAGTTTTGAAATATTGATGCAGAGGTTTAAATTTGAAACATAGTGTTATAAAGAAAGACGGTGGTGTAGAAAAATGTTTTGTAATGGTTTTGACATGTTTATTTTTTTTCAAAACTTGTATTTTGGAATGATGCTCGAATTTCGGCATGGACTGGTCAATCTTCCTAGAACCCTTGTTTTCGACATTGGCCAATAGCGCTTTGCCCCCCCCCCCCCCGGGTAAATATGTGTAGTGGTTTCGTGTATATATTGCAGATACAACACCTAGCAACCAGAGATCTCTTTTGTCTAGAGGAAAGAGTATCTGGCTGGGAAACCAAAAGTCGTAGGATCGATCCCCAGCGTTCGCAAAGAAAAAATCTTCTACGCTACATTGGTGACTCGGATATTTGAACACATCAGTAGTGCCATCTACGGCACGACTTCTACACTACTACCTCAGCATCTCTCTGGCATTTCATTGTCAACAGCAAAGCAACCTCTGATGACTCACTGCCACACGCAACGCACTCAACTCACACGCAAGCAACTCAATCGTATTCCCCTTGGCGACTCACTGGGAAGAGCTGTGTGGTGGTCTCATGTATATACTGTATATACAACACCTAGGTACTAGTGGTCACTTTTGTCTAGTGGTTAACACGCCTGTCTATTGATTTAGGAGTCCCTGGTTTGACTCCCTTTAGCGCACATCGTTAAATATTAATTATTGAATTTCTATGTGGAATATTAACTTAGTGTGAATAAAACAGGGCACTACAGTTGAATTTACTCATCCTACTTCGAGTCCCGTGTTAGGCATGGGTGTTTGTAAATGCATGTTGGCTTGTCTAATGATGAATGTTTCGGCCCATTGTAGCCCTCGTGTTGCTGACGGCGCCAGATAATCTGAAAACAACCAAAAAACCACTCATCCTACTTCAAAAATATGACATGCATGATGATCGAAAATTCGCAGAATTTTGTTTGATTTGTTAGGTCGCATTTTGCATTAAGTAACGGTAACCATGACGACAAAGAATGGTTTATAACGGAAACATTAAACAAAACTTTCGAATTACTGGACGTTATGTTCGATGCTAATGTCATAAAGAATGTCCCTTTGCACTCGAGCGCCGCACGATTGGATGCCGAAACACGAGAGGACCACTAGGTTTGATGCGGAAATTTGATGCAAGGCCAATGACTGTGTTTAGTTTCTGTGAAGCAAATCCATAAACCCCAACCGAACCAAAAATGTCTCGAGTTGCTGGTCCCTCCGCGGGAAAAAGACCTCGAGTGCAAAGGGTATACAATAATAGAGCCACTTAAAGTATACAATAATAGAGCCACTTAAAGAACTTCTTCACACTACCAAACAAAACTAAACAGTTAACTTTTCTACCAAGGGACAAACCCGGCATCTCGAACCATGACTGCACTGGTACTTGAGTGCTGGTTCTTTTTACCTAAGATGCGGTGGATAGGGAGACACAATTGGGTCCAGGATTTGTGTTTTCACCAAGGAAATGGATTGTGAAATTTCCTGTTTATGAGTAATCAAAACATTTGGTTTCAACCATGCACAGGATTGAAAACAAAGGTCTTGCATAAATCTTGATTTTACCATATACACTGTATGATACATTTGGTCCTACAAAATTGTAAGAACTAAAACATACCTACTGCATTCAATTCTAAATTGTTGTTACAAAAGCTTGAACAATCTAGCAAAATGACCACTATGTTTTCAACTTATGATTTCAACTATATTGAAAACATAGGTTGGTTGGTTGTATTCAGATTATCTGGCGCCGTCAGCAACACGAGGGCTATAATGCGCCGAAACATTTCGTCATTTAACAAACCAACATACATTTACAAACACCCATGCCTACACGGGACTCGAACCCGCAACCTCGCGGTCTAGAAGCCAGCACGCTAACCACTATACCGTTTAGTCGGCATTGAAAACTTAGGCTGTTACAAGGCACAGCCTGTTTCACATTAGGCAGAAACATGTTTTCAAATAGGTTGAAAATATTGATTTCAAAGTAGTTGAAAATTTAAAATTGCAGGAACTAAAATGCACTGTTAATATATTCAATTCTAAATTGTTATTTCAGAAGCTTGAACAATCTAGCAAAATAGCCACAAGTTAAAACCCAACTCGTTCTTTGCAAATTAAACCCAACAATAAATACCCCACCACCAAAGCTTATCTGTATTTATTTGGAATTTTTCTTCAGCAGAGATTCAAATCTCAGTGAAAAAAAAAAGCATTATTGTAAGAAATCGCGTTCTTGGAAACCATCTTTTATGCAACAGATTACATTGAAAACTTCACTTATATCCTAGAGACAGAAGATTAAACGAAAAATAAATTCTAATCTCACCAAGTTCGCCTGGAGAGGAATGACAAGCGGCGCATATTTCCCGTGAGTTTTGCAACTCTGAAACCTTCTTCTCCAAAGAATGCTGGAGACATTCTTCTATTTATAAATACCTTCCCTCTGCTGTGACGTACTTATTCGTACAGAAGTGTCAACTCGTCTCATTGTTGCCTGGATATTTAGTCACATTTTAAACGAATTGCGTTAAAAGTGTCACCGTTCCTGAAAGATATCCGATGGAAAATATGAAATATTTTCTTTAGATTTATCTACTTTGTTCGGGACAGCGTTTCTTCTTAAAAAGAAGATATTAGATACGGCCAGGACGAATATCAGTGTTAGTCAAAAATTCATGACCCAGCTTGTATATATATTAGCAATTACTACAAAAATATCAATATTTATTTTTAACCTTGTTATTTGAAATTTATAAATATATGGAGCAAAAAGTGTTTTATTTTTATCGATGGTGCAGCGTCATCTAAAAATAACGTATTTGAAAATTGATTATTCACGAACAATTGAGAATAAGACAGTATTGCTTACACGTAAATGGTTGAGCTTTTATGTATTTTGAATGTATCACAGAGGAAAAAAAGAAGTCCCCTGCATCTCATAAGATTGCTTGTAGAAATTCTCTCTAACAAATGACACTTGCTTGAATTAGATTGAATAGGTGCAAGTTTTACACGAGGGTTGGTTTTTACTCTCAAGACCTATTTTTGAACAATAATGGCTAATAAGGCCTGTACTTATAGCTTAACGGGGTTGGTTGTTTTCAGATTATCTGGCACCGTCAGCAACACGAGGGCTATAATGCGCCGAAACATTCGTCATTAGACAAGCCAACATACATTTACAAACACCCATGCCTAACACGGGACTCGAACCCGCAACCTAGCGGTCTAGAAGCTAGCACGCTAACCACTATACACAGCTTAACGGGGATTCTGAACCATAAAGAACATACATGTCAAACCCAGGATTCGAACCTGGCACTTTTGGCATTTGGCGCTGACCCACCGCCATCAGGTGGGCCATAAATGTTTAGGACAAAATTGGATTTACCACCTCTCAGAAACCAAAGGCTATTAATCATTACTTTAAAACCCATTGACGGTCATGCACGTATATACATGGGTTATTTTATCCCCAGTTTTCCAGCAATACACAACATTTTTAAATTTATAAATAAATTTTAAAATAAAATATTTTTTAATTATATTCATTAGGAGGATGGTTTATAACATATTTAAAACAAAATAAATAAATAAAAAAAATTTAAAAATTATATATTTGAATTAGAAATATAATTAAAAAAATATTGTACGGAAAACAACTGTAGAATTTCGCCCACTCCCTGGACTGTCAAATGATACTTGAAATTTGCTCATACCAACAACGTTATCTGTTGATAAAAAACAAATTTTATTTTCAATTGTGAGGAAAAATCCGCGAATTTTTTAGGTTTTATGTGAAACTAGCATCGGCATATTCTCAAGTGTTCGTTAACGATTGATTTCTTAAATATTGTACTACTTTTGGGTCATCCACTATAATAATTTTTAGTTTATTATTTTAACGCATGCAATTTTTTGCATTGAATTTGAAGCTCAATAATTTAAAAGAAACATTCCATTTTAGCGATCCAAAGGGTCTGCAATCAAACTATATAACTTCACAATTTTCTTTTTATAATTCATAGCCTGAGTTTATAATTTCAAAATATTAAATAGGGTTCGCTAAAAATACATATTCACATTATGTGATGACTGCTTTTTTTCTTCAGAATTCGCTTTCGAATAAGATTGAAGTAGCCACCTAAATTTTAACTAACATGAGTGTCGTGGTTAGCTCACTACATAAACTGTGAATATTGTTCCGCAATAACTAATATTTAACAAAATAACATGGCAACTCTGTGATCGAAATTTTTTCGTTAGCATTGAGTCTGGGAGACAAGGTTTGGCGCAGCATGGCCCTAGTGAGGCCCTTGTGCAATAAAAACCTTAACCAACCAACTGAGAAACAAGGAAGAGAATCATTAACAGGTAAAAATACAGTATTTATTTGCTTTAATCATTTAAAACAATCACTGAGCAGCAAGTTAGATTTATCTGTGCATTAATAATTTAGCGGAAGTGCAGGGTTTTAATTAATAGAGAGGTCTGGAATGGGCTGGACTCAGGTTAGCGTCTGTGTGGGGGGCGTTTGTGTGCTGGACACTTTCGGTCAAGGGCTCTGGGGTGGATTGTCTGGACAGGTAGGCTTGTAGGTTCTACTCTGCTGGCCGGGCTCTATCATTTGATGGCTAAATAACTACTGGCCTTACTGTAAGCCAGACGGTCACTTTTATGCACTGAAAAGCAAAGACCATCCGTCGATGGTCCAGCAATTCAGGTGATGGCCACAGTCAGTCCCCCAGTGCTAGCCAAGCTGATTTGTTTTTACTGGGAACAGTCATCCCGAGAGATAAAAAAGAAATCCTTTCAATAGGGGACATCCAAATCCGTTTTCAAATATTTGTATACATGGTGATCAATATAAAAACATTAAAAAAATCACTAATTCATGAACATTTAAGAGGAGGACAAAGCGGTTTCCACAGTATTACTTAGGACACACACACACACACTGCAGCCAAGACAAAAAAAAATAGTTAATTTTTTACCAATAGATGGTGCTTTGCATCAAAATCGTTAACAATTAAAAATATACAGCCCATTTACATAAACGTTTGATAGTTTCTCATTGATGATTATATAGCCACCTATTAAAAAAAAACTATTAAAAAAGTATTTCTTTTATATTTAAAAAAATTCCGATTTTTTAAGAATTTCTGTGAGACCAATTTCGCCATACTCTCAATCGCTCACAAACTGTCGATTTCTTTAAATGTCATGTTACTTTTGGATCAACCTGTGTACATTTTCATAATTTTAGAAAATGTACTAGATTAAAAAGTTTTAACTGAATAGTTGTCATAACAAAATGATTGTAGACAAAATGAACAGCTAATTTCAAAACCTAAAATGTGAATAAAAAAAAATTAAGAATTCATTACTAAATTTACTAAAAATAAGTAAGAAATATTTAATAACTAAATATATAAGTCACAAAAAGAAAAATGATGAGAATAATACAGTAATAAGAAGAAATATCTAAGAATTAAAAAACATCTACTTTATAAGCAGAAGCCAAATTGTTGCTTGTATTCAGGGGCGGATTTAGAGGTCAATCAAGGGGGGTGCGATTATGAACGGGAGTGTTTACAGTGGCGGTGATAATTTGTCAACTTGGGGAAGAGGGGGGGGGGGAGGTGTATCATCAATTAGTATGATACTATCAGGGTTCAATGAAAAATAAAAATTAGAGGGTTTGACAATCCTCTTTTGCACCCCATGTAACAAATTACCCCGAAAATGTAATAAAAAATTAAATTTTAAATATTTAGTATTTTTTATTAAACAAAAAATATTTAAGAGCACAAAAAAATATCTCATGCAGATTAGGTGAAGTGTAAAATGCTCAGCAACCATGAAAATTCAACTTTTTTATACAAGTTAATTTACCAATACATTCAACATCATAAATCAATTGATGCAGAAAAAGGCGATAGATCTTTTAACAACTTTAGACAGCATTGCAGGTACATAACACTCTATATTCATAAGGTTTTAATAATTTCCAAAGTTAAACAATTCTTTTCAACTCTGTTTGACATCACATTAGTAAATTAAAATATAAGTTACATAAACTTGAGACTACACACTATAATATTGGTCACTGCATTCAAATTTGATATGGTATTATTTACTGTTTCCAAATTTTCCTTCATTTAAATGAAAATGGAGAGTTTGGCGATATTTTTGGCAATAATTTTTACGTGGGACAAGAAAAATAGTAATAATAATAAAAAACAACAACGCATAACCGACGAAATTGGTGATGATATTCAATAGACATTACACTGTCCTTTTTTGAACGAAAAGCAGAAAGATATCAATAGTTGATCCGCGATGCACAAGGGCAGAGAGCTCTGCGTTAAAGACACACATTTTTCAACTTTTTACGCTTTTATCAGATTTCTACGGGAAATTCGAAGGTGGGGGCGATTAAAACACCTTAAGAGGCATTAGATTCATGATTTCACCCTTATGTGAATGCTCAAACCTAATCGTAGGTCCCATGGCTACCACTAGCCCGCACACCAAATTTGAATATCGTACGTCAATTCGTTTAGGAGCTATGCTGACCATGTACGCATAGACATTTTATCTAGACCACTTTATTGATATAAGTTGATATTGATAAGCCTTTATTGATAAGCCATATAAGCCCTTTTCATCTTAAAGTTTTATATTTTCCTTTAGTTGCAAAAATTCTCTAAAAAGACGGATTTTTATTGTACCCAACCTGTACTTTAATATAAATTTTGAGATTGATTTAACATAACTGTATATTTTCTCTTATAAATATGATTTAAAAAGAACTTAAATTAGGAAAATGTACTCAAAGCCCATCTTAAACCGTCAACACACAAATCATCATAATAATAATAAAAAAAAAAGCAGCAGGTTTTTCAAACAATAAACTTAACATTATCTAAAAATTAGTTTGCTTTAACTCTCTGCATTTTATTCAAATAAAATTCCAAACTAAATTAGTTACAGCAGGTGAAATTGTAATAATAATAATTTTCATATAACCATAGGACCTGCTTTTTCATCACAAGTAGCATCTCTAATCGGTTACATATTGTGTCTCATATTAGATATATTAGTAGTCATATTACCATCAATTTTGAGTCACACACACAAAAACACATTTAAAATTAAAATTAAAAAAAAAAAGAACATTTAAAAAGATTTTAACATTAAATGATTTAAATTATTTGTAAGTCATCGGTATTGTTCCTAATATTTCAGTAATTTATACTTAAATAATCAACTCGCACAAAACAATTTTGGCTTTTATTTAACAGAGCAAATAAAAACTGTCAAAAGCTGCGAATGCGCAATATTTACAAATTTGCAATCTAAGCTGACCAGTTTTGAAATTACAATATGTTAAATTACTTGATATTCTAGTAGCAATAAATGTCGCTGTACCGGATATTTCCAGATATTGCACCGGAACAACGTTAAATTCTGATTAGTTTGTTTATCAAGCAGAGAACATCTACCAGATGGTCTTTCAAGGGAAAAATGGACTTCATCTTAAATAAGAGAAACCTCAGAAAACTATCAGGAAGTAGCTCAACAATCGACGCGAGATTACTAGTCAAAATTTGTAAAGTGTTTACTCAATTTGAAAACAGACTACAGAGAGCCAAATATTGCTCGATCCGGTGAATTTTCGCGAGGTGTGAGATTGGAGCATATAGCAATATTTAAAAACGTGTTTGGCTATGATCCTGAATATTTTGAAAAGAAGTTAAAAGGTAATATGGAACTCACTTTATACTGTTAAGGATAAATTAAATTTTATAATTTATGAAAGCAATTTTGTTTGACATTATCAAAAGGCTTTTATGATTTTGCATATGAAAGGGTGCAGATACAAGGGGTTAATCCAGTAAAACCAGTTTATTTTTACAAGAATTACATATTTTATTATAATCTATTCGTATACTGGTGGTATTGAATTGAGAGTTACGTTGATAATTGCATAAAATGCCAAATATGAGTGTATAGTATAAATCACTACTTCTGATTATTCTGTAAAAAATGAAATATTCAAACATATTTAGAAAAAAAAAAGCAAACGTCTAAACTGAAACAAATTGTTAATGAAATATTACATTTTGTAAAATAAATAGTAACATTTAAAAAATCTTATCAAGCTTATATATTACTGTCAATTATCTTGCACTGCCATACCAATTGAAGAAACAAAGTCTTGACATCGCACGCACACTCCAACTCAAGCAAAAATGACCATTCCATTCACTTGTCACTTCCACCCAGAGTAGAGGCATTTTAGTAATTTGCAACTCACAATGGTGCAATGTCACGTGCATGGGAGGGGACAGTATGCCCCACAAGTTTTATTGCTTTGTGTCCTTAGTTTCAAATTCAAGGTCAAGAAAGAAGGGGTCGTTTTTGTTGATCTTCTGGAGAGAACGAAGGGAAACTTTTCTTGGTCCTAATTTAGCGATAGCTTCTTCATCGGAACTTCTTACAACCTCTGTAGAATTGCAGTAATGCTATTGTACTGATTTGATCAAAGCTTTTTTTTAATTAGGAATTAGGCATTTTATTTTCCAATTATAATTAAAGATTTTTTTTTTTTTTTTTAATATTTTTAGTGCATGATTTTTTGTACGTTTAGGGGTGCGATGGGACCCCGATATTAAACCTGTATAATTAATTACCCTCTGATCAAGAAGACAAGAAGTATACCTGCAGAATGCTAATTGGAATAAAAAACTTGCCAGTTATTGGCCCCATCTCCTACTCACAAATGAGAAAATCGTGCTGAAATTGAGAAATTTTTTAATGGTATTGTGAGAAATTTTTTAATTTGAGAATCACACAAGGGATAAAGATTCGTTGACCGGCACATTGCATGTCATCACAATTGCGATCTATTCGTCCCCTCTCAAGCCTATTCCTTCTACGGATTGTGAAATAAGGAGCTCGGTTAGGTAGCTTAAGAATCTGTATTAATGAAACATGAAAAATGTCAGAAAAAGCTTAATTTTGTTTACCCCCTCTAAATCCATCGATATTGATATTAAATAAAAAATAGATCTTATTAGAATTAAAAAAATAGAAATGTAATTTTTTTTTTTTTTTTTTTTTTTTTTTGAATTTGGAGGAAACGGCCATTTAAAAATAATTTTCACGAGATACATCATAGGGGGTGCGGTCGCACCCCCCGCACCCCCCCTAAATCCACGCCTGGCTTGTATATGAATAAATATATTTTATCGATAAGATCAGAATAGTTTTGCTTCAAAATATAGCAAGGAATATGGTTTTTTTCAAGTGACACAATACAATAACCATTTATAATTTTTTTAATCAAAGTGTTAAGTATATTTCAACAAATGAGTGCATAGCTTGAAATATATACACTGTTTAATTTATTCAATTTGCATCAGATTATTAGCTTAATGTGGATTATAGTTTTAATTTTGTTTCTATTTATTATAACGAATATATTAACTTTGAGTGAATAGCTATAAAGAGAGCGTTGAAATAATTATACTTTCTTACCTTTTTATTTATTTATAGACAATATGGTTGGTTGGTTGTATTCAGATTATCTGGCACTGTCAGAAATACACGAGGGCTATAATGCACCGAAACATTCGTCATTAGACAAGCCAACATACATTTACAAACGCCCATGCCTAACACGGGACTCGAACCCGCAACCTCGCGGTCTAGAAGCTAGCACGCTAACCACTACACCGTTTGGTCGGCTTATAGACAATATGTATATAAGAGTCGTTTAGTTTTAATACCACAGGTTTCATTAGATTTTTATAATATATTATTTTCTTGAGTCCTAGCTTCAAAACTGAAATATTCAAAATATCTATTTCAGTATATCAACACCAAAACTTTTACATCTTTACTAGCACAAGCCTATATTTCATTTTTATGTGGCTTTACCGAAAAAAGAAAAGAAAAAACTCTTGGAATAAATAGCAAGTTTAGATTTTTTCCGCTATCAAAAACCGGGTTGTTTTATTTCAAAGTCCGCTTTATTATTTTTGGCCATGTTCAAACTTCCCATCGGAAAACTTTCCTTTTGTTGTTTGTACAATCGGGGCATGCCTTCGCAATCCTACAGCCCTCTTACTTCTTCCCTACGCGACAAGAACCCTCAAAATATTCGGCAGACGCTGACAATGGCATCTTCGATCTTTAACTGGAACGATGCGATGGAGCTTCCCCTTTTACTCATCTTTAGAGGGGCGCTAGATTGGAAGGGAAAGTGTGAGTATCGCGGAGGGAAAAAACGAGTCCCCTGTAGCTCATAACATTGCTTGTAGAAAATATCTCTTACAAATGACACTTGATTGAATTAGATTGAATAGGTGCAAGTTTTGCACTAGGTTGGTTGGTTTGTACTCTCAAAGACCTATTTTTTGAACAATAATGGCATAAGGCCATGATCTACAGCTTAAAACCACAACGAACATCCATACCTAATCCAGGATTTGAACCTCGGAACCTTTGCTATACGAGGCCAGAGCTCTAACTACACAGTATACAACAAGAAACTCGGAACGTGTAGACTAGAAAGGATTTATCTATGTACTCAAAAGGATTTATCCTCTACACACTCTAGTAATATCTTCAATTCTTTCACGATTATTTGCGTAAAGATCAATTGTTACAGTTACTTAAGGAATCATTGTTAAAAGTACTCCTGCTTTG
Source organism: Linyphia triangularis (assembly GCA_963978545.1). Lineage (NCBI taxonomy): Eukaryota > Metazoa > Arthropoda > Arachnida > Araneae > Linyphiidae > Linyphia > Linyphia triangularis. The sequence goes on from OZ021733.1 coordinate 2,574,429, forward strand.
GGAGGTGTGAGGATCAACACCTGTATATCAGGACATAAAGGATTAAGGCTTATAGTAACCGTTGGTCAATCAATTAATTTTAAGTAATAATTTTTAATAACTTATCTTTTTTATTTTTTGGCATACCAAAAGATAATTATAAACACGTAACATTACTTATATATCTGAATGCTTCCTGAAAAGTTTGGCTTGAATTTATTAATTTTGTTTAACGGAATGCATTCAAATTTCACACGCAATTTGTTTTTCAGCAGTCCATTTAAATAACCAAAGAAATTAAATTTAAAAATATGCTCTTCGTCTATACTTTTCATGAAAACGAGAAACATAGAAACGAATATTGAACATAGAAACGAGAGTATTAAGTAAAAACTGTTGATAAAAGTATTTAAAAATATTATACATGTGAATCTTATGATGTAACGAAACAAAATTTTAACAAATATATCAAAGATTCCGGTGATCTTTGTTTTTGAATAATTCAAAAGAAATTTTTGCAAAGTAAAGAAATATTCAGAATACTGATTTAATATTCAAGTCTTTGCCAAATGAGTAAAAAGCCGTGATGGAGACAGTATTCATATCATAAACACACTTAATCACATAAATATAGATTATGTATTGTTACTATGTACAGAGTAACTACAAGAAAAAAGGACATTTAAAAAATCGATTGTTCTTTAACAATTGAGTGAATGACAATATGGGTTACACATAAAGGCACAGAAAAAAAATCTATAGTTTTTCTAACAATGAACATATAATTACATTTCTTAGCCACAGATGACGCTGAGGGTATCTGTGAGCAGCTTTCTAATTTTATTTAAGCGCAGTCTACGGGTGCTAATCATTAAAGGTTTGCTGAAAGGAGGCATAATTTTTTTTTTTTTGGAGATATGTTTTGTTTAACAAAAGTCACATTTCTACGACATCAGAAATGCCCGATATTTCCTTGTTGAATATCTTTTAAATGGTTTTTGTAACTGTAGTATGACCTGAATTTTATTTGAGTGTTTATTATAAGATATAAAAGACTTAATTAGTTAGTTCTTACTCCTTAATAATCTTTTCATTTAAAAAAAAAAATCCTTACGCCTTTACGAATTGAGAAATAGATAATTCTAGCACACTATGGAAACGCCCCCTTATTACACATCCCAGGAGACGAAGAAATATTTGTGTTTGTTGGTTAAGCAGAAATATTCTCCATTTAATTCTGTTTCAATTTTCTGGTTTCATCCACCTGCGGTGATACACGACGAACAACAAATATTCCTAGCAAACACCTGCAAATTCTCTGTGATTTTTATGTTCAACTAGATTCAATGCTGCCAATGTATGCATATTACAAGTTAAAACACGGAGAGACCAAAAGATGAAAATTAGGTATAAAGGCCATGTTATTAATAAGTTGTTTAAAAAGTTAACTTTTTGGATAAAAATAATTATGTTTTCTGAACAAAAGGAACAAGTTGAGTAAAACTTTTATTAGTTATTGATAAATATTTTTTAAATGTTTTCATTGATATGGAGATGATAGATGATTTATTAAGACTTATTTATCAATAGATAATTAATTTCTTTTGAGTTATATACTGTTACGAATTTTTCGCAGAGGCAATGAGGACGCAGATTTTATTCGATAAAAACTATTGTTTATTTTCTTTTCAAAGGTTCACAAAATTTATTCGAGCAACAATGAAATCATTATCAAGCTTCAACACAAGCTTCAATAAAAACAAGTTCGAACACAGCGATTATTCAGGTGCACCAAAAACGTAAGCAATGAGCTCCCCTTCTTTCAAATCGACACTCAAAGTTAAACTGATCTCCAATCTTAAACTGCGGTCTAATTTATAGGTGAGCGTGAGAACTTTCTAGAAATATCCAATCAACCGGTTAATGAAACATCTTTAAATTGATGATGAATTGATGATGCTTGATAGACGTTGCCACCTCTTTTTTAATCGGTATTATCGCAGTTAAAAAATAAAATATAACTTTAAAATATATTACGTCATTAATTACAATTATATACAGAAAATTTGTGTAACAATACTTAGCTGAACTTATTTATTCAAACAGTTTTTAAAGTTTTAAGAAAGATCAGTCAGAAAAGGTATATCAACATTTTTAAAACGTGTAATCGGTCAACAATTTCCAATTACAAAAAAACATATTTTTTTTTTTTTGAGAATGTGGAAAAGTCAACTCGTAAGTATTGATGTTCAGTTTGATTCGTAAATAGAGTAAACATCTTTTATTTACGAATCAAGAAAAGTGAATAGTAAAATATCTTGTATGCTACAATCTCTAAAAGTTCTGATTTTGTGAGTTAATCTTTATTTTATTTAGTTTGATATTAGGTGGAATAAAATTTGAAATACGTAGATGATAAATGATAGTAAAACGTCTATAAAACGTATTTATAGAAAGATAATTAATTTCCTTTGAGTTATATACTAATTTTCTCAAACAGCTTTTAAAGTTTTAAAAAAGATCTGTCAGAAACGTTTTACATGAGTTCAAATCAATATCATTGGAATAATTGTAGTAAACAAACAATCGTCTTGTTTATATATGAAAGACCAACAAGCAATAAAAAAATTAAACAAGATTCAAAGCAACAAAAATATTCCCAAAAATCCATTATGATTTCTATAAGGAATTTGAAACAACTATAAATTCATTTGATATTTTTGTGGTTTTGACTAATCCCCTTCGACAGTTAAGTATAAAATTTAATTTAAAACTTGCGTTTGAAAGGATATCAAATTTTGATTACACGCTTACAAAACAGAGCTTCTCAAAAAAAATTCTGTTATATGGTAGTATTACATATTGTTCAGACCATAGATTAAAAATCAAATTCTCAAGTTTTCGAAGAAATAAATTTTAATTGTTTGCATTTTGATAAGTAATTTAATGTGTAACTTTATAAGTAATATATACTTATAACCTAAAGATCTTAAGTATTTTATTTTTTTCTGATCAAACGGTATAGTGGTTAGCGTGCTAGCTTCTGGACCGCGAGGTTGCGGGTTTGAGTCCCTTGTAAGGCATGGGTGTTTGTAAATGTATGTTGGCTTGTCTAATGACGAATGTTTCGGCGCATTATAGCCCTCGTGTTGCTGACGGCGCCAGATAATCTGAATACAACCAACCAACCTATTTTACTCCACCACGTCCTACTTAAAACACAATGACACTCTGCAATAAAAATGTATATAGTAACGAATTGCCGAATATCTATTCTTATCAGTCATGAAAAATAATTAAAATTTTTATCATATATTTAATTAAACACATTTTTTAGTATCGAATCGCTAGCTATATTAAAAAACATATACTTAGTGGATTTTTGAGCATCTGAATATAATCTTATCAGTTTTAAAAGTATTCATGGATTCAAAATGAATAATCGCAATTCCCATCTTTCTAAAATTAAACGAAATAAATAAATACAAATATATTTTATATTAAAATTAGAAAAATAAATTGAAACGCATGGTATTTTCATTGAAAATACAATACATGTATTTTTGTTTCACACTGCGTGAATTTGAATTGTTACCAATTTACTGGAATGTTACTCATTATAAAACACTAAAAGTTATTTAGACATGATAACTATTTAATTATAGAGTTTCGAATTATAGCTTAGAATGCAATATTATCCAATCTATCAATGCCAAGCCTCCATCTAACTAACAACATTAACTATTCTGCTATTGTAAATATCGTAGTTCTGAATAATTTACATCTCCATCATACAATAGTAAGCCACTTTGAATCTTCAGACTAGAGAAATACCAGATAACACGATTTGTAATTAACTGAAAACTGCTTATTTGAGTTATTATTTTTGACCGAGACTTTGTGTGGAAAATATTCAAAAGTAATGTAACTCTATTACAGAACTCGAGTGGAAGCTTGTCATTTTTACCTTCAATAACCCATTCAATTAACCCAAAGGTAAAGAAAGTATAGCATTCGGTCAAAAAGAATTTAAATTTTTTTTTTGGCATTCCACCACGTTTTGGAACATCCTGATTTTAAAAAAAGTGGTCTAGAAAAGATGTCTGTCTGTGTGTACGTGGTCAGCATAACTCCCGAATCCAATACAAATACGATTGAATTCAGATTAATTAAATTACGCGTCATGTCAGAAAGCTAAATGAAATATACTTCTAAAATCATGTTTAGCAATTCAACTATTTCTTTTCAAAAACTACACCGCATTAAATGCAACAAATATGCCGAAATTTGTTTCTGCATTTGTTTTAATCTTCAATAGTAAATACTTAAATACTGTAGCTCACCTGATGGTTGTCTAATTAGATATCTGGCCTCGTAAGCCAAGGGGGGGGGGGGGTCGAATCCTGGGTTAAGCGTGGATGTGCGTTGTGGTTCGGAATCCATTTTAAGCTGTAGGTTCCGATCTAATTAGTCGACATTGTGCATAAAGATAGGTTGTTGAGCGTACAAACCAACCAAATTTAAATACGTTTAAATTTTAATATATCTTATTTCATAATATATAAATTTAAAACTCAATGAGAAACTCAAGAATGAGCACTTAATATACCAGTTTGCAAAACGAAAATCGCATAACTTGTCAGCTTTATAACAACGACTAAATATAACTAGATAAACACACGTCTCAATACCAAAATTTCTAATTTTATTCATTTCTTCATATACCGCTTTTTCTCCAACTCAAGATTCATTACGTATTCCTTACCGCCTGTAAAAATATTTTATCTAAGCTCTAGACCTGAAAAAGATAGGATACGTGAAAACTTTGCAAAAAAATATCAAAATCATACTCTAACCATCCCTGAAACTTAATTTAGTACAAGAAAAAAAAAAAAAATCTCAATTCCTTCCCTTTTGCCAAACGCACGGATTTTATTGCAGTATTCCATCTAGCCTATATCGTTACTGGGGGCTCACTTTGCACGCAAGCATTGATAGTAGGCTTGCCGCAAATTCGACCCGTGACGTTAAAAAAGACGTCTATTCAACGTTAGGGCTATACAATTTATTTCCGAGCAATAAAATTTCACCCCAACCTTCAGTTCGACGTAATAAAAGTTAATTTGTTTAGCTCAGATCTTCTAGCCTAACATATTTTTTCACTCGATTTTCCTTAAGGAGGTCTGTGCAATTTAGAAGGAGTTGGAAAGAAACATTTTCTTTGCTTCGTAACCACTGGAAGACTACTAATAGAAGAGAAAGAAAAATTGAAAATGATAACCTCTTTGGAAAGTAGCCATACTTATAGAGATTAATGAAATTGATTCGTGTCGTAAAGTTATATGGTTTTTGTAGCTTTTTGGCTATTCAATTTCTGTACAAACCCATATCTTGTGCATTATATCGCAAGTATTTTCTACCGTCAATTACACGTGAATACAATAATTTAGAGAATTTTCGAAAAATTGATAATTAATAAACATTAGCGAGTAGGAAGATTTGATTTCCACAGAAATGTTCTGAAAAAAAAATAAAATTGGATTTTCTCCTATAAAAAAAAGGATAAACAGATGGTGCTATAGATACAAATGAGCGCATGATCAATGTTATTTACGAGGGTTACGGGGGACTAATTATTAAGATTTAGATGAAATTCCAGATTTAGATGAAAAGGGTTAGTTGTTAATAAAAAACTAAATATGTTTTACTTTATTTTATGTAGAAACAATTCTTTTTTTATATTGAGATTTAGATAAAAAGTGGCCATCTCTTGAAAAAAAAAAAAAAAAAAAAAAAAAAAAAAAATTTAAAGATTTATGAAAAGAGACACTTTTTCCGTCTAAAGCATATCATTAATTTATTAGTCGAAAGACGTCAAAATCAAAGTTAATTCCAATACAGGATAAAGAAAAATATAACTATGGTAGATATGAAATAAAAAACACAATCTTGCCGAAAACATAATAATCCCAAAATGAATGAGCCTACAATCTAACCTAGCAAAAAATAAATTATCACTATTATCAGCCAATATGGAAACTTTGGTATAAGGTCAGTAAAAAATGAGTAAATAATACACTAACGTAAAGAGCCTAATATAGCATCAATTTCAAAATATCTCTAATTAATATTTTATGAATTATGGAAGTGGGAAGAATTCAAATAAAGCCTTCCAATTTATCAAAAAATTCTCCAAAATTAATAAATAGTTACTTTTTTTATACATGGAAATCATTCAAATAATTGAAATTATTTATTTACATAAACATAAGCTTTATAATTATAAGGTAAAAATTAGACTCTTATAATTAAAGCCTCTAATTTTAAAGACTTTAAAGCATAGTCTTTGTCTAAATAATAGCTCATTCATGATATGCATATTTATATTAATATTAATTTCGAGAAACCAGGAAAATTTTTTCCTTGGAGTTGTAAAACCACTTATTCATAAAAAGTTAATTAAAATACAACCTATCACATTGCAAGTTTGGTCCCAGAAATAAAACAAGCACGGTGAGATTTAATTTATACAATATAAATAGAGAAAATCATACCGTGTCTAAATCATTCTAACTCTTCTCATTAATAGTTGAATTTATAAGATGAAAGTTAAAGGATTTTCCAATTTTAACTTACTTTCACAAACTTTTAACTAATTATAAAAATATATTCATCGTTATGCAATGAATAAGAGCAAAACACTTTAATTTAATTCCAAAAATATAATTTATTTAAAGAAATTCAGGAAACTATATGCTATAACTGAGCTTATTTAAGCATATTAAACGTCGAAAATAAATTTTTCAAACCTTTATATTTCTCAGTTTTAGAATTTTTTAATCAACGGTAGCTTTTTTTTTAATCACCATCAGTTAAATTAACTACATTTTCTATTATTTTCTACTAGATGTATTGATTTAGTTCAGCAATTTTATAACAATTCAGTTTAACAATGAAACATCAAACGTATACCACTAGAATACAAACAAATCGGACTTCAAAATCTGCGATAGAATCCTTGAAGTATGTCATTAAATGAATCGAATATCCCCCCAACAGGAATAAAATCACGTTTCACGAGCGTGCTATTACGTCTACATTTCTCCTACAGCAACTTTTATAAGCTTTATGCTCTAATTAGAGAGTGATCCAAAATTCAACGGATTTTCGAAGAATTTTTAGTTTTTGAACATTTTAGAGTAGATAGGTGTGGGTTTTCATAGAAAAATACTAGATAATTTTTTAAAAAATAAATTAAAAAAAGTTGGAATTTTTATCAATAGATGGCACTGTAAGCATCTGTTAGATGTTGTTCAAAGTTATTTTCGTGAGTTGCAGGATTTTAATCAATAATATTTTCATTTGTTGATAAAGAGAGTGTTTTTAAATTGCCAGAGTGTGAATTTCTTATTTGTGTGTAGATAAAGTCTAGGTCCTAATATTTTTGAAACGCTCTGTAAAAACGACGCACCATTACATTTAATTGATATCCACATTACCTGTACCACGAAATGCGTTTCAAAACACACTTACGGTCATGCACGTATACATACGTTGTTTGACCCGCAGTTTTTTCAACAATACACAGCATTATTACATTTTAAATAAAATTTAAAATAAGATTTTTTAAAAAAATATTTTTACTAGGGTGATAGTTTATAACCTATCTAAAACAAAATAAATTAAAATAATTAAAATAAAATTATTTTTTGAAATAGAAATATAATTTAAAAATTATTGCATGGAAAACAACTGTAGAATTTCGCCCATTCCCATGACCGTCAGTGGGTTAATTGTATCGAACTGGGTTTTGAATAAATCTCAAACCGTTGCGGTCTAAATATTCTTCGATGCAAAATTCCTTGGAATCGTCATTATGAAATAGCAGTATACTTTTAGAAAATGAGTTCGGAGTGAAAGGCTAATGTACATAATAAAGCTCAATGTACAAGTACAATTACAATAGGTGGATGTGATATTTAATTCCATTAGTAATTTTGAGTAGAAGATTCATAACGCATAGCCTTGGGTTATTTAGTAAATTGCAATAACATGATCAGCTTTGAGATAAAATAGTATTAGTTTGAAATATT